>CM060177.1:95128735-96331235 GCA_030549775.1 Tamarix chinensis | reverse complement strand
AGGCGGAGGAAAGGGCGGCTAAAGGTGGGGCGGTGTGCGGCTCTGGTTTTCTGGGTTCCAAATTTCAAACCCGATTAAGGAAATGGTTAGGGCTATTTATAGGGAAATTGGGACGGGAAAACGACAAGGGTGCGAGGGGGAGTCGGGGGTTAAGTGCTTGCGTGTCCGGCGAGGCTGACCGACCCAGGTCTGCTGTTGCAGACCGAGACCCATCGGGAAAAAGAAGAAGAGGATTGCGTGCGGGAGAAGGGCTGCGATGATTGGTCATGTCCACAGGGAAGTCAACGGGGAGAAGAGGGGCGAAATGACCGGAGTTGGAGCTGTCGTTGCAGGCTTTTCTTCTCCGGCGGGAATTTCGTGTTGCAGGTGGTGAAGGTTGAAGACGAAGTATAGGTGGGCGGACCGGCGGTTCAGCGGAAAGAAGGGAAAGAAAGAAAAAGGCCGAACCGGCCGGGAGGAAGGGAAGAGGTGCGCGGGGGAGATCTGGGCTGCGCAGGGGGGTTTGCTGGGCCTAGCAGGCCGGCCCAAGTCGGGGGAGAATAGAAAAAAAGAAGAGAAGGAAAAGAGAGAAAAGGAAAAAGAGGGGAAAAGGAGGAAAAGAAAAAGGAAAAAAATAAGGGAAATTAATGGTTGGATTAATTAGTATGATTTGGGTAATTTAGGATGTTTAATAATATATAATTATCAAAATAATAATTAAATTCTATTTTTAGGTTAATTTAGGGACTTTTGAAAGAGTTTTCTTAAATTCCATTTTAAATTAACAACACACTCTAATTTTCTCCAATTAAATTATTTATAAATTTTATATTAATTTGAAACTATTTTATTCTTCTTAATTTAAATAAAGTAATTTATTTAATTAATTTCTAAATAAAATCATTAATTAGCTTAAAAATAGCAACATTCCTTCTTTTTAGAACACTTATAAATTTCCTCTTAGTTTACCCTAATTAACTTCCTCTTATTTTAATAAAAGTAAATTATTTTGGTTAAACTCCCACATAAAAACCTTATTTAATAATAGATACTAGAAATTAGGATTTTTGGGGCATTTCAGATTATCCCCTCATGTAAATTTACAAGTTATGGACAATTTTCTATAGAGTCAACATACAAAGTATTGATCTATGACACCATACTAAGAATGGAGGCTAAGTGGAAATGGATTTGGAAGATTGATGGATTACCTAGGATTCATCTAATGGATTAGATGCTACACCATTAGAGATTACTAATGAAGGAATCCTTCACTAAAAGACATATTAGTGATTATGAGAGTTGTCCTCTTGGTGATTATGAGAAGGAAGATTATTGCTATAGATTTAGAGACTATAAATTCTCTTGATATATGTGGGGCTCTCTCATGATCTTAGAGGACTCTAACTTCTTTCTTGCAAATGACTTCATGACTTCGATGAAGAAGAATTGTGATGATAAGATAAAAAGGATTTAACATATATCATGAAATTGTTGTTTCATCAATGTAAGTTCATCCCTTTTATACTAGAAAAACCCTACAGGGTAAAATGTGTTTCATAATTAAAGCAAAAATATGGTCCGTATTTGGAAAACATATGACCCTCGTGTTACTTTCCTTACTCTAGAATTTTTGCCCAAAAAATACATCAAAGCATTTTGTGAGAAAACATGGTCTGTGTTAATAAATATGATATCCTTGTGTTTCTCATAAATCCCACATATTAACCCTAAATTTCCCCACTACTTGCACGAACTAATATAATATTATGTTGTGCATCAAATACTCATTCAAAGCTCATAATTCTCCACCTTGATATAATATTTGTGATGCATGACATGTAAATACCTCTATAAGAAAATCGGTGACCCAACAAAGGACTTCATGGCCTATGAATACCAATCAAGTTCAAGAAACACTCAAACTTACCCATAGTCAATGGCTTCATTAGCATATTAATCGGATTATCCAAAGTACCCACTTTCTCCAACATAACTTTGCCTACAACAACAATACCTTGAATAATACTTGATTTTAATGTACTTCCTTTAATGATGGAAATAATTCTAATTCTTCACTAAACAGATAGCACTTTAACTATCACCTCGAATGACTGAAGCACCATGATCAAACTCCAACTCACATAATAAACTGCCAAACCAAATGGCTTCCTAAAAACTCTTTGTTATAGCTATATACTTTGCCTCAATAGTGGAAAATTCCATCATATCTTGCAAGGAAGACCTCCAATTAATAGTTGAACAACTAAGATAATATATATATATATATATATATATATATATATATATATATATATATATATATATCCACTTGTAAATTTCCTTTTATCAAGGTCTCTACCATAATCAAAGTCCACAAACTCAACTAGTGAATCAGATGATCTCCCATACTCTATACATGTTAATGTTATACCCTTCAAGTACCTCATAATCCACTTCATTTTGCCAATGAGCCTTCCCCAGATTTGTCATATATCGACTCACCATACTAAAAGCTTAAGTGATATCAAGCTGAGTACACACTATAATATACATGATGCAACCAACAATATTTAAATATGGAACAGTAGCCATGAACCCCTCTTCCTCTTTAGATTTAAAATAATCTAAAGTAGACAATATGAAGTGAGTTTCCAAAAAGACAACCTTATAACCTATAAGGTCGTACACTAGCAAAGAAGTGTACCTTTGATCATCAAGACCACAACTAAGATTAAAGTAACCTGTCAACAGAATAGTCGACAACACATACTCAATACAAGCTATCTTAGGATCTGCACCACACCTAACCAAGGTATCATTAAAGGAATCACCACACACATGCTCCTAACACGAGCAATACAATGGTTGGTACTAATCACATACGTCAAGTATCTCACAACTATAGAGTATAAACTAGTGACTTAGTAAGCCAACATAACCACTTTGGATTTGTGCACCTCAAAACTCTTCAACTTGTTCTCCTCAAACATTTCTTATACTACAAGAAGTAAAACAAAGACATATAAAAAAAAAACTAGTGAAGCATCATATACCAATGTCTAAGTCCGCCAAAGAGACCACATCTCTTTAGCAACACCGCAGAATATTACAAGGCATAATAAGCACCCAAACTAACCTCTAAGTTTAACACTAGTTCTAGCACACCAATGCTACTAACCATAGTATATAAAGCATAACTAGATCTACCTAAAGTAACACCTACTTGTTCCACCTGCTGCCCAAATTCATCCTCTCTAGAAGAATATGTACCATTTAGATCAACAACAACCTCTCGTCTAAAGCACCCAACAGAATATCCTACTCCACCTTCTTATGAAGAAGGAACTCAGACTCACAAAAGGTAATAGATCTAGATGTAACTAGGCCACAAAACAAGAAAACCCCAATTATGCCAAAGCTACCCCATGTTCCCACATCATCAAACCAAGACCAATAACATCTAAGTCACACACTCTCAATGTCGCCTCAAATTTAGCCTCAGTAGTTGTGCCAACAAGCTCATACAATGTCCAAACTCACTTGCCAACAATCGCCATCGCAACCCCTTTAGCCACCTTCAATGTGTTATTCTCAATGACACACCTATAATCTTTGCTATCTAAGGAACACAACAAAATCAAGCTCTTACTCATGTTTAATAACAATTAGTGTCCTAAAAACACCATCATGCATTCTCACCCTCACAATCCCAATCCCAGCAACTCTACATGAAGCATTATTTTACAAGATAACAACTCTACCTCAAATAGTGTCATATGTTTGGAACCAGCTTTTATTGGGACAAATATGGTAGGAGAACCTAGAATCCAAAATCTACCTCTTAGCTAATATGGTATGTCCTTTTGTGGAAGTCAGTACATCACCATCACCAATGCCATCAGCTATGGCAGCACCATCCTCATCAAATACACCATAAGTAGTATTTGTCGATATTGGGAAAATATCTTCTAATATGGCTTTTCATGTGACAATCATGACATGTCACATTCTTCTACCAACTTTTCGACTTATATCTAAACTGCTTCTTTTCACCAAACCCCTACTCATGTGTCCTCCCACTGGATACTAATCCATCCCTATGTGAGTCCCTAAAAGTAGCACTACTTATTAGCTGACTATCAATTAACTTCCATTATGGAAGGGTGGATTTAACAACCTCAAGGACTAAATCTTCCTCTCTATATAAAAAAAAGTCTCACGAAAATGCTTAAAACTAGTAGACAAAGAACATAATATCATAGTAACCAAACCTCTATCATCTAATTTAACTTCTATGCTGTGCAAATCCATCACAATAGAATTAAATTCATCAAGATGACATTTGAAGGACTGACCCTCACCTAATTTCAGGTTATGAAGTTGACTCTTTAACAATCGATTTGTTACTGACTTTATCTTATACAACGACTTAAGATTCGACCATAAGGGAATTGTTGTTGATTCTTTTTCCACTTTTTTCAATACCTCATTTGATAAGCACAATTGTATGGTAGATAGAGCCTTCATATATACTTCTTTAATTCTCTTATCCACCATCGAATCTGATTTACTCGAATGACCGAATAATTCCTTTTCTAATCCTTTCTAAATTAGGATTTCTCATACCTTCAATTTTCATAATTCAAAATTGATGAAGTGATTGAACTTATCAATGTCAAATCTTGTAATGATCTTAATTACCATATCTCTTCAACAAGCACATTTCTGATACCAAATTGTTGCAGAATTATGTGCATTGAATGGATCCAAACAAATATCATAATTAACAATATGATTAACAATTGATGACTCAATCACAAAATAGATCAATTAAGGAAAACATAGATATATTTATTCGTGTGTAATTAAAGGATGATTAAAAAAATCAATTAATCAATTACACAAGTCTATACTTCTCTTTAAATGGAGAATTATATGGAAAAGACAAAGAAGTTGGGTTGTATAACTTAACAGATAGGGTTTTCTCATATCTCTTTTATACTAGAAAAAATCCTATAGGGAAAAATAATATGTGTAAGAAATAAAGCAAAAACACGGTCTATGTTTAGAAAACACGAGACCCTCTTATTAATTTCCTTACTCTCAAATTTTTACCCAAAAACACATCAAAACATTCTATGTGTAACATCCCAAATTTTACTGCTAAAAATTTTTGATTTACAGTGGAAGCATATAATTAAAATATTGGGTGTTATCACCATAATTTATGTAATTTTGGTTTACTATACCATCCTTACATCAATCACAAGGTTTAAACCATTCATAGTAAAAAGGAATAATTAAAAATGAGATAAACTTCATAAATAAAAATATTAGTTTGGAGATTAACTCTAGGATATAGTGACAAAATATTTAAAAAAAGGATACCATGGATTGAAGAGTCCAAAAGGTATCTAGGTAAAACATCATCCGGATAACATAACTCTTCGACCAAATATCCAACATAGATAAAAGTCACTCCTCCCCACACAATGCATCAAAAGCAGCAAAATTATCTAGCTGGTCCTCAAAGACCTTCACAAAAGCATCAAAGTCCTCTACTTGTAAGAATGAGTAACACTCATAAAAAGGACAGCGAGTACGTTATATAGTGAGCAAGGTAACAATATTATCGAGTTAGGAATACAATTAGATACACACATGTGTAGTAGAGAAAAAGTACACATATGATGCATAAAAGACATCACAAGGTAAGGACTTATACAAGACTTTTTTATTAGATATAACAAATTTTTATTCTTTTATTTACATTGAGTTCAGGGACCCACTATTCTTAAACCGGTTGAAAGGTCAGAAGCACCTCTCAGGGACAATACACCTGAGCCGCTATTATCATCCAGTGGAACGGATCCAACACCTCTTAAGACAAACGCTCCTAAGCCACTATTCTTAAACTGGTGGAATGGTCTGCAGCACCTCTCAGAGATAACACACATGAGCCACTATTATCATTTAGTGGAACATATCAACACTGGTCCTGACTCGTGTACTCTTCCACTTTAAGTTATACGTATCTTAAATATTAAGTTACTTATCTCAAATCATATTCTTATTCACGACGAGTATAGGGTCCCACTATTCTTATTTCGGTACAATAAACTGAAGCACCTATTAGGGACAATACACCTAAGCCACTATTATCATCTAGTGGAATGGATCCAACACCTCTCAGGAAAAAAATTCTTCTAAGTGAAAATTCTTAAACTGGTGGAACAGTCTAAAACATCTTCCAAGGACAACACACTGAAGCTACTATTATCGCCCTATGGAACAGACCCAACACCGCATCCTAACTAACTTGATCTTTCACTTTAAATGATTAATGTCTTATTCATTACTGATTAGATAAGTACATAACATGTTTAGAGAAGGTAAGGAACATCGCAAGATCATAAGGTCGGGTTAAGACCCTTATATTTCCAAAAACCCTAATTTCAAACTTTTCTCCTATTTCTCTTTTAAACACCAAACATAGTACATGTTCCTCAAATATTATCATTATCAACACACTAGAATTTGAAAGTCTAATTCTAAGGCCTTGCACATGCGATAATAACCCTATATTAAAAAAAATACTATTCTTGGCCTATAAACCCTAAGTTCATAAATCCATCATAACTTATCTTGTAGAGCTCAAAAAATTTATAGATTTAATATAAATTTCCAGAATACTTAGATTAACAACATATTTGGATTTTTTGGTCTAAATCTACCATTTCACACATGTGATAATAGCCTTCTTGTTATAGGATTACTATTTCCAAATTAACCATTTTCATACTTTATCAAACTTAGGTCATTCTCAACTACTCTAAACACCTCATATAAATTTCTTAGCATACTCCAAATGATATAACACCTTAAAATACCATGATTATCATATTTAACCAAGATTGACCAAAATACCCTTATCGATAATAAAACCCTTATTTCATATAAATCTGATATGTTTGGCAACATTATCCTCAACTCCACATTTTTCTCCATAAACCTTATTATACTAATTTCACACTCATCACATCATTAAAAAAACCTATAATACCATTATATTTCACACCAAGGGTTTCTCCACATATTTTATCATATAATATTAACTTCATGGAATAGTACTAACAAACTATATTAATTCACATAATAACAATAACATGGTATAATACAAAAACATACATAATACTTAGTAATAAAAATCCTAGACTATGACAAGTATCCTTACTAAAAACGACTTCGCTCTCTAAGCATTTAACTCCTCATCCGCCTCTTCCTATACATTAGAAAATCACCTAAGAAGTCAAATAACAAAACACAATTAAAGAAGGGTTAATGTAATGGGAGGTTGAAGGAAAAGATAAAAAAAAAAACCAAACCAAGGGAGTCTCAACTAAAATGGTGTAACAAGGAGAGGCTTTGGTTGTGTTAGCCAAAGACGAGGTGATGGGTTCAGTGGTTTTTTCCAAAAAAGGGGGAGTAGTTTTGATGGAAAATGGTTGAAGGTGGTGTGATGGTTTTAGTTCAATTTTTCGAGAGATGGGGATGTGGCTTGGTAAAGGTTGCCGAATAATGGAGGGGTGCACCAGTTGGAATGGCCGAGGATGGAGGAGGTGCTATTGTGGTTGATGGTTGCCAAAAATGGAGGGAGGAGCACCGGTGCGAGATGCTAGGAGTAGAGGGGGTGCACCAGTGAAAGCCGTCGAAGGGTGGTGATAGGGTGCGATGGAAGTGGTTGTTGCAAAGAAAGGAAAAGGGAGGAAGGTGGCTACAATGAAGAATTCCAAAGGGGAGGGGGTTGCACTGGTGGTTTTGGCCTGTGGTTAATGGGTGAGGATTGGCAAGAGTGACCAAAGGGGAGTGGGGGCGATCTGGTTGGGATCACAAGAGGTGGTTTTTTGTTTGTTTTCACAGAAGCAAGGAGAAGAAGAATAAGTAAGAAGATGATGGTGTTGGTTTTGACATAAAGTAGAGAAAGTAAAGAAAGAGTGGCTCAGTATGTACATATATACATGTGAGGGGAAAGGGTGAGAGTAGCAGGTAGTTGGTAAGGTCAAGAACATGAAAAGAATGGGCGGAGTGGGTTGGTCGTGCGATTAGATTGAACATGATAGAGGTAAGCCTAAGCTCTGGCAGGGGAGATTTGTATGCAAGGGAAGGGAACCAAGGCAAGGAAAATCTTCAACCAGTAAGAAAGAAAAAGAAAAAAAAAAGAAAAAGGGAAAATGTTTAGGTTTATATTTAGGTTAAATAATTTAGGTTAAGATATTTTAGGTTAGGGTAAAATAGATATCCAAAATTCTAGAGATTAGAATTAGGTTATGATATTAATTACTCAGAATTACTGTAACACCCCCAAAATTCACTACTGAAAAATTTCGTTTTATTAAAAGATAATTGGCGGAAGCAGATAAATAAAATGTGAACTTTGGGAGTATTACCGCCACACTTAGTACCAGACCGGTTCACTCATACCGTTCCAGTACCAAGTGCTAAGGCTAAGAAAATGAAATACAATTCGAAAGACATTCAACATGCATAAATCTGAGTAAATTGCAAGAACTTCAACATATTTAAATCAGAGTAGCGCATCAAATCGTTTTCAGGAATAAAATCCACCAATGGTGGCTACTTTAACAACATTAACATTTAAAACCGAGAATTTAGATGAGAAAGAGAAAAAGCCAACGATACCGGAAAATTCCTTACTCTCCTTCCCGTAACCCACTTGAGTAGCACCTAAAAATACCTGCAAGGGCACTGCCCATTGAATAGGCAGGGGCCCTATAAAGGGAATCCCTTCAGTACTACGGTACTGAGTAACCCTTTAATACCACACTTAAAGACAGGCTCGCATACGGCACACAATACAAGCCACACACATATAAATAATGAGAGATGCATACATAACAATGACAAACATAATACTTTATAAGTCACGATCGATACTTTGGGCCTTAAGCCATTATTCTGTCATTAATCCATCAATATCATATTTATATCCATGTGAGTACGAGAACCCCACTATTATAGCCGGTGGACCGGAAGTCAACACACAGGGCAGAACGCCTCTGACCACTATTATTGCCGGTGGACCGGAAGATAAACACACAGGGCAGAACGCACCTGACCACTATTATTTACCGGTGGACCGGTCTGGCCCCGACTCACATGGTGTTCCACTATAAGTGATTAGTATTTTTCCATAATCTTATTCACATACATAACCGATTTTATTGAGCTCGGGACCCCCACTATTATTGCCGGTGGACCGGAATACAGATAACTCATCATCCAGGGCACAACGCTCTTGGCCACTATTATAACCGGTGGACCGGTACTCATAATCGCACACCAGGGCAACACGCTCCTGGACCACTATTATAACCGGTGGACTGGTACTCATAATCACATACCAGGGCAACACGCTCCTGGACCACTATTATAACCGGTGGACCGGTACTCAATATCATAATCATCTGGAACCGGCTCATTAATATTTCACTTTCAATAATAGTATCTTTCCTTTCTTTAATCAGCACATCAATCATATTTATTTGCCTCGAATGGGAGATCGATAACCCGGGACACAAAGGTACATCGGTCGTACCGGTGCATATCAGCGACTCAGTACCCTTTAACCATGAACCCAAGGACGCAAAGGTACCATGGTCGTACTGGTGCATAAAGCTAACTCAGTACCCTACCGACAAGGACACCTAATCCATAAGTATGCATACCCCCTAACTAGGTCCGTAGAGCTAGGAAGAGTAAGATATAGGGCCTGGCTGGGGCACAAAGGCACACCAGCAAATACCAGAATAATCGTGGACTAAACCACGTCCTTAGGGTAGCGACCCCTAAGGAGCCACCATTCCCGATCTCGAGGTCTTTCACTTTAAGTAATAGTGTCTTAATTAAGGTGATCACGAAAAACACGATAATCCGATACTTATTCACTTTCAATCGTTCTGATATCATTAATCGTTTCTTATTCAGATGATTATCCAGGATATCACAGAGACCATTAAGGCCATACTAATTATCAATTACTCTTACTTGGCTAATCAGCATCATTTAATCATATTAATGTTCCACAATCTCAAAGACATATTAGGTACAAATTACTCATTTGCCCTTTACTTATATAATTGTTAAGTATCCGTTCCTTACTTGATAAATTACCACATTACCCTTAAGGTTGCATAATTACCAAATTACCCTTTGTCCAATTTAGATTACCAAATTGTCTCCTACACTTTTTAAATCACCATTCACCCCTCATAATTACTACACTTATCATATTTCCCTTTTGGTTGGTTATATTACCAAATCGCCCTTCTCCTTTATTATAATTACAAAACTGCCCTTGAGTTGGATAAATTACTAAATTACCCTCCTTCATTATCATGATTACTATTTTGCCCCTTTAGTTGGTTAAACAATTATCACTTTACCCTTTTATCGGCTAAATTACCAAATTGCCCCTTTAGTTGAACAAATTACCAAATTGCCCTTCTCCTTTATCGTAATTACCATTTTACCCCTCTCAATTATTTTAATTGCCATTTACCCTTTTTAATTATCACAAATCCCAAATTACTCTTCTTCGTAATTACCAATATTAATTTACCCTTTTTCATAATCAAAATTACTATATTACCCTTCTCCATTATTAAAATTACCATAATGCCCTTTAATTGGTTAATTTACCAAATTACCCTTCTATAGTATCATACTTATCCAATTGCCCTTCTACAATCATAATTTAATTGCTAAATTATCTTTTGTCGTTATCATAATTACCAAGTTACCCCTTACTCCCAAGTTTACCATAATATCCTTTCATTTACAAAATTACCATTTTACCCCTTACATCCAATTTTACCATAATATCCTTTTATTTATGAAAAATTACCACCATACATCTTTTACTTTACAAATTACTATTTTACCCTTTCACATCCAAGATTATCATCTTTATCGTTCCATACATAATTACCATTTTGCCCTTCTTTTCCAAATTACCATATTACCCCTTTACTTATAAATTACCACTTCACCATTCACTTATAAAATTTACCATATTACCCTTTTACTTATGAAATTATGATTTTGCCCCTCTACCTCCAAAATTACCATAATGCCCTCCTTCATCCAAAATTACTATTTTACCCCTACTTCCAAAATTACCATTTTACCCTTCTTTCTCACAACTTACAATTTTATCCTTTACTTGTAAATTATCATTTGGCCATTTAATTATAAAATTTCCATATTATTCTTTTATCTCAAAAATTACCGAAATACCCTTTTCCACTTATAAAATTTCCACTCAACCCCTTTATTCACCATTTTTATGAATTTTCTAACACTACATAAAATAATGATATTAATACTTCATTTTTATCATCTAAGTCCACCAACTTTTCATTTTCCAACATAATACTCATTAGCAACTACATACATTGATTTATTTATCTCATAAGCATAATTACTAAAATACCCTTAAACAATAACATCATTCATGCATTAACAACATGGTACATCATAAACAAGTGTTTAACATTTCTATCCATATTCCAACTCCTTCTTTATTTAACATACCTACATACAGCATAAAAGTTATCATGCTTTTTCTTTTTAACAAACAATATAAGAAACCATAAACATATCATGCTAAGCATACAAAACATGCATAAAATCATACTAAACCCTAAATGTGCTAGCATGCGTTTTTCCATATATTTAAGGGAGGATTAACAGTTACCTTAATCCCGCAAAATATCAATCTTACCAAGCATAATTAGCAACTCAACACCTAAAAATAATATCCATCATATTTATGTTAGAAATAAGAATCCAAGTATAAAACTTTATAATTTTAATTAATAAAACACTTAACATAAAATACCATTATACCTTAAAAAATAGCCAAATAATTTTTAAAATGGAGGGGAGCTCACGCTGCATGAACAGCGTGAGTCTCATGCAAAATTATGGGGAGAAAAGGGTTCGAAGGGGTGAAGGGAGAAAAATAAACCATTTTTGGGTTAGGGTCTTTAGGCTAGAAAAGAAGGTGGTTAGGGGAGGTTCTAAGGCAAGTGAATGGTGCAGAAGTGAAGAGGGGGTGTAGGTAGAAGCTAAGGGTGGTTTCACGGCGGCGTAGGGCGGCGGAGACGGCGACGGCAAGGCGGCGAAGTTGGCTGCCGAGAAGGGTCAAGGGGGAAGGGTTGAGAAGGAAGGAAAAGTGGAGGGAAAAATGGAGGGGTGCAAGGGCTGTTTTCGGCCAACTAATGGATGGCGGTTGTAGAGGGGGTTGCAGGGTGTCGAACGGTGGGTTGGGTGGCGGCAGAGGTGGCCGGACGGCGGCGGTAGAGGTGGTTGCAGGTGGCTCGGCGGTAAGGGGAAAAACTGGGAAGAAAAATGAAGGGGAGGAGAAGGGAGGAAGTGCAGGGCTCGAGGGGCGGCGTGGTGGTGCAGGGTGGTAGTAGACAGTGGCAGAAGGCGACGCAGGGCTGGGCTTGGTGGTTCGAGCGGCGGCAGGCGGCGGTGAGAAGAAAAAAAACAGAAAAGGATGGGGAAGAAGGGAGGAGAGAAGGGAGAGCTCGGGGGAGGGATATTAGGCTCAAAAAATGTGGGAATGAAGGGCTTGGGAGCTGAAGAAAAGAAGAGGGAGAAGAGAGGGGGCAGGGCTGGCCGGCGGTGCTGCAGTGGTGGCAGGGCTGTCGGTTGGCAGGGAGAAAGGAGGGGAAGATGAAGGAAAGGGGAGAGGCATGCGGGGCTGTGGTCCAGGGCCGGTTTGGCTCAAAAAAGAAAGAAAACGACGGGGGAAGAGAGAGAGGGAGAGGGAGGAAGGCACGGGAGCTGCAGGGTGGCAGTCGGTGGCAGCGGGCATGGCGTCGAATGTGCAGGTGGTCGGGCGTGGGAGGTCGAAGAAGGGAAGAAGAAGAAAGGGACGGGGCGGCTTGGACCGGCGCAGAAAGAGAAGGGAGTCGGCCGGTCCAGGGGAAAAATTAAAAGAAGGAGGTCGGGCTGGGAAGACGGGCGGCGCGCGAGGGAGAGAAGGGGGAGACGGGCCGAAGGCCCAACGCGCGGGGGAGAGGGGAGAGCAGGCCGGGCGGGCGGCCCAAGGGGGAGAAAAAGGAAAAGAGAAGAAAGAAGAAAAGGAGAAAAGGAGGAGGAAAAGAAAAAGGAAAAATGGGAAAATAGGGGAAATAAATTAAATTAATTTTATAAATCATAAAATGTAATATTCTTGATAATTTATTTAATTTAATAATTTAATTTATTATAATCTAATATATTAGTTTAAAAAGGATAAAGTTGGTAAAATATTAGTTTGGAAAATTATTCAAATAAAATAATATGATACATAGAAAAATATTTATTTTTAATTTATTAAATAATTTTATCCAAATTTACATACTCTAAAATCCATAAAATAATTAAAATAAATAATCTAAAAGCAATTCTATTCCAAATAAAAGTAATTTATTAAAATATAGGTTTTCAAAATTTTTGGGGTATTACATCGTAATACCCCAAATTGAGCGAAGTGTTATAAGGATTGAATTAGCTACTTATATCAACATGGTATACCATCCTTTTGGTGATTCCATCCTAGGAACTCCATAATTAAGCGTGCTGGCCGTGGAGCAATTTTAGGATGGGTGACCTTCTGGGAAGTTCTGAAAATTTCTCAGAAAGTGCGTGAGTGAGGACAAAGCACACTGAAAGGACTCGTGTTGATCTGTGGGGCCAGCCGATGAAAGCGAAAGCGCTCCAAGGTAGCCCCCGTGTGGTCGTGTCGACTCGGGGTGTTACAATTACAGTTAGCTAAAATTTGGGGTATTACACTATAATAAAATAAGGTGCGTGTTAATAAACACAAGACCCCTGTATTTGTCAAAGATCCCACATATTAACCCCATTTTATATACTGCATCAAATATTTAGTTAAAGCTCACATGTCTTATTATGGAAAGTGATGAATTATTAGCTATTAGCTTGGTTGTAGATTGTAGTTCTACTTACCCTTGTTATGGCATTGTGTTGAGTTTCATGACACTTTTTTAAGGGGCTTCACTAAAGATGGATTGCATCATGTATAAAAGGAAGCAAATGCTGTAGTAGACATCATGGCTTCTTTTAGGCTTTTGTATTGTTAGATTTTCACGCTTTTTGACATTTCTCTATCTTTTGTTGCTAATTTAATTCTAAAAGATGTAAAGTGACACAATTTTCCCAATAACATATTATTGGTAGAAAATGTTTGTGTCCCATTAAGGAAAAGAAAGAGCTAGTATTCCTTTTTTTAAGCAAATAATGAACCAACATTAGAACATTTATGGCGGTGAAACATAGGTAATTGATTTTTTTTTTTGCCTATATATATAATTTTGTCAATTAAACTAGTTATTTGAAAATTCAGATGTCTATAAATACTTGATGGATATCAATCACACCAGATAAAAATTCGATTTTCATATGATTGTTGTAATTAATAAGATTTGAAAGCTTTTATAGTAAAATATTTAATATTAATGAGCAATAATTGGATAACATTCTTACCCATATTTATACGAATATCTTATGGTATCTCCAAAGAGAGTTAACATATATTTTTTATATTTGAACCTAAAAATTTGAATAAGTTATATGGAAATTAACCACTAAACTAAATTTTGTATTATAATGGTCATCAAAGGGTTATATAGGTGCTAGAGTAATTATAGAGTTATTTTAAAATTATAAATAATATTTTAGTATCTTATATTATCATAAAGGGTTAATGTTTATAATAATATTTTAAATACATGTTTCAACAAATTGGATAGTATTTGTATTTGTCGAATCAAGTATTTGATTTGTCTAATTTTTGTTGACTGGATCAGCTAATTGCTTTTTCGGATTAAATCTAGTTAAATATTGGATTGAATCAACAAATGTTGGATCACATGAACATATCTATGGGTATCATGTGAAAAGATGCTCTTAAAAGGTGGAAATTGGGTTGGGTGGGTTAGGTTCTTATCGGATTTTCTTAGTTTAATGTGTTCTTAGATTGAGCCATTACTTGGTTGTTTTTCTTGTGTTGAATTTGTGTTGGTTTGTATTATGTTGGCTTATTTTGGTGCTTGGATCCGGTTCAAGTTGATTCAGATTTGAATTAGGTTAGGTCAATTTGTCGTGTTGAGTTGAGATAGTATAGGCTTGATTCATTTTACACTCAGTTCTTGTTGGGCTAATTTATCATTACGAATTGGATTCGGGTTGGATTACTTTAGGTTTGGGTCATTTCATGTTTGGATCAATTGGGTCAATTTAATAGTTTGGGTTGAGTTGGGTTATTTTGGTATCATGCTAATTTATTAGTTTGACTTGTATTACTTTAAGTTTCAATCAATTTATTAACTTGGGTTGAGTTACTTTGGATTTAGATTTGTTTGGAGTTTTGGTTGACTCGGATCTTATTAATATTTCAAATTTATTTGATTGCAAGTTAGTTTATCAATTCAGGTTTAGTTCAGGTTAGATACTTTGAGTCTACATTTTCTTAGTTTTTAGGTTGATTTGGATTGAATTGTATAGATTAAGACTATTCAAATTATTAGCTAATGGTCCAATGGTTGTTAAATAGGACTCACACCAACTATATCCTTATAATCAAGTTGAATTCGACATAATTTAAACTTAGCTTGACCTAATTGATTTCTCTTCAACTATTTTTTATTTTTTAATATACTAAAAACAACAGATATTGTTCATATATGGTAATGTATTAATATATTTGTCATATTATCTCATAGATTTTTTGATTCATAATATTTTTTTTCAATACAAACTTATTGTAGATTCTCATATTATCTCATATAATTATTTAAAATTAATAATTTGATAAATTAATGTAGCTATAAAATTATTATACTATATATATATATCACGTAGTAAATATAAAAGATAATCTTAAAATTACCATTATAAATATCGAGTTGGGTTATTTCTTTTTTATTTTATATTGACCTGAGTCACGAGTTAGGTTTAGCTTAGGCTAGATTTGAGTTGGATAAATTATTATCAGGTTAGTGTTGGGTTAATGAATATCTCAGGTTTTGTATAGTCAGTTTTCAAAAATGTTTTAAATATCGCATTAAAAATCAGCTCGATGGATCTCTTGGTACATGGTCCAACCGCAAATTAGTCAAAAATAACTTTATTCAAAAAATTGTCTAGCATAGCCTTGGTATGACCCAATCCGACCTGTTCAACTGGTTTATTTGATTTTGATTTTTTTTAATAGCTGAAACTATGGATGACAATGGGTTAGGTTCAACAAGAACTAGACTCGAATCTATTTATATTAACTAGATCCATATCTAAACTCGACTCAGACTCATTAAGTCTTAAAAGTTTAGATTTAAACTCATCGAATCTAGTGGGTAAATAGATTCTAAATGGGTCTAGCTATTTAAAAAAAATAATCTATATAAATACAAATATATTTATATTTTATATAGTTTATTATGTATTTTTTGTTAAAAAAATACTCTGAATGAAAAAATAAAATTTTTAAAATAGTTACTTTGCCTTTTTAAATAATGTTTTAATACTTTTAAAATAAAATTTGAAAAAATAAATAAGGTGGTCAAACAAAATTACGATAAAGATGACGAGCATAATATTTGATATATTTATACACACTAAAATAATCTGAGAATTGGGATATATATAAAGATGACTATTCGGATGCAAACCCATTTAAGTATATATATATTCATACTCAAACTCATTTAACTACGTATAGGTCTTAACTCTATCCAAATCCATGAGATTTAAAAACCATGGACTCTAACCCAATCTGTACCGGTAAAATTCAAAATTTATGGACTCAAACCTATTTAAAATCAGGAGTCTAACAGCTTTGAGTCGGATTTGTAACCCATTGGCATCCGTAACTGAAACATCAATATTTAGCGTATACCAAATTAACCAGGTAAACCTCACTTATTCTGGTTGGTATACAGATATTCTGGAGGACTGATTGGACTGACTGGTCTGATTTTAAGTTCACTGTTTTTCAACCGAGTCGAGTCATTTTTATGGGTTTGGGTCCCCTTCTGCTTACTCTGATTTTATCAATAACTTTACCTCTTGCGACTCTCCGGAGCTCTTTCAGCAACTTCGGGTAAAGTTAACCTGCTCCAATGTGTAACTTCTCGTTCAACGGAACATTTTCGACAAGAAATGATCAACTGCCAGATTGCAATTCCGAGTTCGATAGAATTTACAAGATCAAGGCCCACAAAGCCTGTCAGTCTAGAACAGAATACTGGTATGCTATATACATAAATTGTATTTGTCCTAATTTCCAGGAGAGCTGAAAGCTGTCACTTTCTATCATATACTTGGCTTTTGTTTTTTCAGGATGGAGCCTTCATTATTGCCTACACTTCGTTTACCTGTTTATTATCAGCCTGGTGCATTGTCTTCTCAAATCTGGCGACATATTCTTCCATACACTCTATGTACGTTTCCATACTAGGTACGTTCCTGGCTAATTCAATTCCCATATTCATCCACTTCTTGGCCGCCTCAATGTGACCAAGCCTCACCAAGACGGATGCTCGGTTCCAAGCTGTTGTAGCAAGCCACTTTCCTTCATCAATTGGGTACTCACCTTCTTTTAACCCCACCATGATCCTATACGCTTGCTTGTACAAGGAGTGGACAGCATCATCATCATCATCCTGGTCGCCCTTGCGAAAGACAGCAACCATGATTAGCCTTCTGATGACAAGGGCCACGGTTTGGTAGTTTGGTGTTGATGAGGTAAGGAGGGAAGTGAGGCAGGAGTTGAGAGCAAAAGCAGCTATTTCGGGATTGGACAAGGGACCGTGCGAAGCAGCTAGACCGATCTGAAGGAGGTGCTTTGAGTTGCAAGCCTTTGAGTTAGCAAAGTTCTTCACAGCGAGTTGTTGTGAAGGCAGGTCGTTAAGCCTTCCATAAAGCTCGTATGCATTCAGAGCGAACATGAAATAGAAGTCGGGCTCAATGTTGCTGTCTTGACAATTAGCTAGTTTATTGTTGGTTGATGCTGATGTCAGCAACTGAAATCAGGCTTCACAGTTATATTGAGCTCCACTCTAAGCAAGTTTATATAGATAGTGAAGACATTGCATATACCACATTACCAGAACCTAGAAACTCAGCTAGGTACTATCTGTTCAGGGCAGCAGAAAGATTTACTCGAGGGAATGTTTCAAGATTATTACCTTTCCTGGTTTGTTCAGCAACTCAATGGCTTGCTTCACTTCCGTTTCAAGCAAGGAAACATCATTCTGTTTCTTAGCAGCTATCAAGGCAGAAATAGCTAGTATAATTGATTTGCAGACCATGACGTTATTTCCCTCATGTTCCTCCTCCAGCACAGTACCATAAAAGTCTGAAGCCAGCCTCAAGAATTCTGCACATAATTCATAGTTTTTCTCCACTCCTGCTTTTGTCCCAATATTCCACGAGTTTATGGCAATCCAATTTCTTTCTCTTCGTCCAACCTCTCCCTTCCCAAAGAAATTGTCACCTCCAAGCTCGAGACCCCGTACTTGAGCTTTCTTCACGAATTTGAGAACTTCTTGCTCATTGCCTGGGTCTTGAAGGAGAATTGTGATAAGAGTGCGAAATACAACAACTTCAGCTATTGGCATAGTTTTTCCTGATGAGTAGAAATTAAGGAGATTTGATAGGGAAGCAACAGCAACAATAATTGCACGACAAGCAACAGCCTCATAGGCAGCAAGGGAGAGGAAATCTGTGGTGAAGTCGGTGCAGCTCGTTATTGCTTGGACTTGATTTATGGCACCATTAAGATCACCCTTTTGCAAATGGATCTTGAACTGCTTGTATCATCAAGAAAAGGATTAAAGGTTAGGGAACTCCCATCAAATATATACTACGCTTTACCCTGAACAAAATTGAATATTCAGAACTCATACAACAATAATGTCTGCGTGTCTTGATAAGATTGTAAAAATAGCATGGTGCGTGCTTATTTCCACATATAACACGCTAGAGAGTCTGTTAGTGTAGGTGTGCTCGCATGAGACTGAATGAAAGATGAAAAAGCACCTTGAGGAAAGCGCAAGCTACGTTTGGTTCAAGCTGCAGAAAACAAAATGCGTCAGGAATGAAGGTCGACATGCTAAGAAAGCATTTGATTCATTGAACAAGTTCATATGGTGATGTGAGGTACTTTCTCAGCCTCATCAATGTATTCCTGAGCCTGATCAAGACGGGAGAGGCCTAAGTGGCATAGACACAATACTCTGAAACCCTTGGCCCGAAGAGCTCTATTTTCTATGCCATAAGGTATATAGAGCATTGACTTCTCAAACAGTTCTGCACTCGTCACGTAATCACCTGACCTGAAATAATCTGCAGCACTGTCGTAAAGAATTATGATCAAGAATGCAAGTATTCCAGATTTCTGATCATAAAAGTACAACTGTGCATTCCCTCAAAAGTGCTAGTAATTCCACTTTCTCCAACCAGACAACATGTGTACCGTGTCTCATATGTCCAATTTTCTTATAAGTTAACCCTTGAGATATCAATATCATGGAGCAAGAATGCTATTCCACCTAACGCCTTATCTGGCCAGCATCAATAAACATAGTGATTGCCATTCCAAAAGCAAAACAAGTTCATGTTTCAGGGTCTTGATCACAATTTAAAAATATTCACTTAGTGTGAGGTTTGAACAGGTTCAGAACTTACAGAATTGATGAAAATATCACAAGTTACCTACTTGTTATATGATTGATTTGCACTGGCATAGCGGGAATGGCACTGATTTAACATGGAAAAATAGCATGCGACACACCCATGTGACAGAAATGAGCTGGATATGGAGCAGATATGACTATTTCTAGTTAAGGAGAACATACCAGTTCCAGAGGACAGCATGTATGTTCGAGCTCTCCTTTGCTGCTCCCTCACCTGCAAACAGTGCCGTCACCCTGTTGTCTGAAGTCAGTTCTGCTGCCACCTTTGCTCTCACTTTAAACTCTTCCGAACCACCATCTCCACCACCATGGTCCATCACCTTATAAACCATTCGAGCAGCTGCACTAGGACTGATATGGCTCTTGCTAAGCATCTCCAAAAACACACTCCTGAGTGTCACCAGACCACCCACCCCCACGGTCTTAAGGTATGCATCAAATGCCGAAAGCCAAACAGCCTCAGGCATTCCGTTACTCATGACCGCAATCCTCAATTCTTTCTCTGCCTCTGAATTCCTCCCTAAACCCAACCACGCCTTCATTGCCAACACGCTCAAGCTAGGATGGTGATCACTGCCGTTATCTCTCAGTACCCTCACACACTTGATCACACTCTCAAACTCCTCCCTCTGCAAATGAACAGCTGCAATGAAACGCAGCGCTTTGTCTTTCAATCCTTTCAGCCTTAGCGTTTCGTCTGTCTTCTTCACAACTCTCAAACCTTTCTCACACAATTCCAAGGCCTCATTCATCAGTTTCACTACTTCATTACTCTCGGAGGTCTTGTTTTCGAACAACAGCTCCTTTCCGAACACTAAATACTGATTCGCGAGTGTCCTATAATTCTCTGCTGACTCGAATAGGCATTTCTGTGAACGATTTAGCAGCGTTATGGAAACATTTCGATCGCAAACTTCCCATGCAGTACGCGACCTCGCAATATTCAAATCTAACAATAGTTTCATCTCTTCAGGATCAGAAATCGCATCGATATCAGTCTTTGAAATCAAACTAGTCGCCTTTTCAAAACAATTGCTAGCTAGATCAAATTTCCTTGAGTCATGCCAAAGAAGCCCAGTCTTATAATAGAACGAGGCCACCTTCAACCCCGGCGACGGAACGCCGGAGACATCATAAGCAATATATAGCATATCAGCGGAGATCTGTCGAAGCTCAATGTGTTCGACACCGCCACTGAATTTTCCACCGGAGGAAAAGGATTTTATTCCAATGGCGTTGGATATATCGACGCAAATATTCCAGAGACGGTAGCTGAGTTTCCATATCTGAAGCTTGGTGGAGTTGGAGAACGGAGAAAGTTGACTCAACTTAGTAAGGTGTTGTCGGAAGTTGGAGGTGAGGTTCACCGTTACATGGATTTCGGGCGAGGAACGTTCGATTTCTTTGATCAAGACTTCGATTTGTGAGAGGACGTCAGGGGGCCGGTCTTGCCGGATTTGACGAACTTCCGGGGAGGATAGCTCTGATATCTTCATGTTTTCATCAGAGTGTGGAGGAAAACAGGAGTTGGGGATGGTGGGAAAGGGAGCGTGAGTTTTGGAGGGAAAGGAATCCACGTACTGTAGACCCAAGTCAAAAGTTTTGAAAATATAACAAGAGTGCGACGACTGGTTGGACCCGCGTGGGCCGGGTCTGTCGGGTTCGGAGAGAATTTTAGGGTGGGATTCGGGTTTTAGAATGGATTTGAATTTCTCGTGCGTGTACCCGTCCGGGATTTGTATATTTATTTTATTTTTAATTTTTCTTTTGGTTTTAGAGTTCTTTAGTTAAGAAACTTTAGTTTTTCTCTAATTCTTCCAATCTCCTCTACACTCCTTGTCCACTCCTTTTGAGAGACCTTGCTCACGCAGTTTCTTTCTCGATTTAGTGAAATTTTTTTGACTTTTTTCTATAAGATTTTAAATTCGAATCACACCATGTCGGATGCTTATCTTTTATATGAAATGACACGTAAACTTGTTGAAATTAAATGATTACAGTAATCCAAGGCAGCCGTAGTATACGAGCTAGATTCCTACTATTGATTAAAAGTCATTGGTTGGAGAGTTGACTCATTATAAGTACCCGCGGTCGCAAACACGTATATCATGCACTTTACCTCTGTCATATTGGTCCAAGACAAGATTAGCGGCAGCACCTAAAGTAAGTGTATTATGTTGAGATGAGAGACCTTGCTCATTCAAACTTCACCACTCCAAGCCTCAACTCAACCACCGTCGATCGCCACTCTACCACTCAACTACTCCTCTTCCATTCCCCTCATCAACGTGAGTCTTTGTTCTTTGATTTCGTTCATTTGGTTCCGTTCGTAAGTCGACTTTGATAGGAGAACTTCAGACCAACTACCACCAGCTGCCACATTCCAAGTATTAAAAGACATAATGGAAGAATGAAGAATGAAAAGAGATAACAAGAAAGATGAGAATCTTTTTTTATGAGAAATACAATCCTTGAATCCCATTATATAAAACTAATTTCACAGAGTAGTAAATCAGTTTTTACTATACACATACACATGCTAAAAAGTAATTATAGCATGTAAAAAGTAATTAAACTAAATCTGTTAACTAGCTAATTGGTCTCTAACACCCCCCTCGGACGCAAGCTGGAGAAAGGGAAACCATTCCCAGCTTGAGAAGAACCGAAGTATGTAGTTTTCCAGTAAGATGTTTGGTGAAGATATCCGCCAATTGAGAAATTGTAGGAATATAAGAAAGAGATATAAGCTCTATATGAAGTTGTTCATGAACGTAATGACAATCAAGTTCTATATGCTTTGTACGTTCATGATAAACTGGGTTCTTAGCTATGTAGATAGCTGCTTGATTATCACATTTAACTGGGATATGATGAATATTAGGAATAGAGAGCTCACTTAGTAATCAACTTAACCATGCTAATTTAGTAGTTAAACGTCTTAAGGATCTATATTCAGCTTCAGCTGAAGATAAAGAGACAGTTTGTTGTTTCTTAGACTTCCAAGATATCGGGCTTCCTCTTAGGAGTATGAGAAAACCACTGACCAAATGTCAGGTGAAAGGACATGATGCCCAATCTGAATCAAAGTAGGGAAGTAAATTGAGATCCTTTGAGTAGTTTAGAAGAATTCCTTGAGAAGGCTTGCTTTTAAGATATCTAAGAACATGTATTGCAATGGACCAGTGACCTAAGAAGGGGATTGCATAAATTGACTAAGAAACTGGACAGAAAAAGCTAGATCAGATCGTATGTGAAGAAGAAAATTGAGCTTGCCAATGAGTTGTCTATATAGAGAAGAATCCTCCATAGGTTGATCCATAATAGGGTGAAGCTTGATGTTTAATTCAAGAGGTCTATTGATTGGAGAGATATCATGTACACCATAGGTCTGGAGAATCTCATTTATAAACTTCCTCTGGGTGATAACCATACCTTTAGGAACTGGTAAAAATTCCATTCTGAGGAAATAACAAAGTCTGCCAATGTCTTTGATCTTGAAAGTGATATCTAGAAATGCCTTCAAATATTCAATTTCTGAATTATCGTTCCCAGTGACTAAAATATCATCAACATAAACTACCACAATAATCAGGCTTCAAGAAGTTGATTTAATGAACATGGAGTAATCATTGAGGGATTGAGTGAAACCTTTGGATAACAATGACTCAGAAAGTCTAGTATACCACAATCTAGATTTTTGTTTGAGACCATACAAAGACTTCTTAAGCTTGCAAACTAGAGATGGTGATGGAAGAGAAAGCCCAGGAGGTAGCTTCATGTAGATTTATTCATGCAGATTGCCATGAAGAAATGCATTATTAACATCAAATTGATACAAAGACTATCCCATCTTAACAGCATTCGTAATGATACAATGGATGGTATTCATTTTCACAACTGGGGAAAAATTTTCAGTGAAGTCTTCTCTTGCCTTTTGAGTAAATCCTCTAACTACCAAACGTGCTTGTTGTCTTTCCAAGCTACCATCTACATTATACTTTAGCTTGTATACCCATTTGCAACTTATGGGTTTCTTTCCTTTAGAAAGTTTTACAATGTCCTAAGTATCATTATCCTCTAATGTAGTGAATTCTTTATCCATAGCTGATTGCCAGTGAGGATCACTAGCAGCTTGATTATAAGAGAAAGGTTCTGAAATAGTGTGGGTAGTGGGTTGAGTGGATATGAAGTTGCAAAAAGAATTGGAAGAAGAATGAGGAAATTGGAATTGATATAGGAATTTGTGATAGTATGAGTACAAAAAGAATGATCAGCAAGATGAGATATGATATCATAGTAGGAATGACTATTAGATTTGGAAGATAATACATTGCTGAATATGTAATCGTGGAGATGTGAAGGTGGTTTGATTTGTCTTGTGGAATGTCAAAGAGAAGGAAGGTTTGGATCTGCATTAGACTCCGAATGCCTTGTTTGGGATGACATATTAAGAATTTGATTAATGGGAGAACATTGAGGTTTAGAGTCATTGGGAGGCATACAAGAAGAGGAAAAAGATGTAGTAGGATGTTTAGCAATATGATGATTTGTTATTGGAAAAGGACAATGATTATCAGGGAGATTTTGAGGATTTATATGTTGAATTACATCTCGAGAGATTTGAATAATTTGAGTGGTGAGATTAAAGAGGTTGTATGCTGTTTTACCAATAGGATACCCAAGAAAAATACATGGATGAGCCCTGGGATAAAACTTGTCACGGGATTTAAGGCAAGTGGAAGCATAACATAAGCATCCAAAAGTTTTGAGAAGTGAGAAATCAAATGGGCTTTTGAAAAGTTTTTCATGAGATGATTTATTTTGTAAAATAGTGGAAGGAAAATGATTTATAAGATATGTTGCATGAAGAATACAATCCCCCTAAAATTGAGCTGGAACTTTGGACTGAAAGTAAAGAGCTCGAGCAACTTCTAGCAAATGCTTGTGTTTTCTCTCAACTACCCCATTTTGTTGAGGAGTATAAGGACAGGATGTATGATGAACAATACCCAGGGAACTGAGATAGGCCTATGCTTCTTTGCTTGAGCCTAATTCAAATGCATTGTCACTCTTGATAATTTTAACAGTGGTTTGAAATTGAGTTTTGATGATAGCAATGAAAGATTTGAGAACAGAAAAAAAAAACACTATGTTTTTACTGAGGAGATGAACCCATGTATGCCTTGTAAAGTCATCCATTATGGTAAGAAAATATCTATGTCCATTGCGAGTGGATGTCTGGTATGGTCCCCATATGTCGATGTGAACAAGATTAAAAGGAGACTTAGTATGAATAGAGCTTTGAGGAAAAGACATTCGATGTTGTCTATCTTGATTGTAGACAGTACAAGGAACAATCAAACTTTTATTACATTGAGAGGTATTTATTACATTCAGAAGTTCCAACTTTTCGAAAGGAAGATTCCCTAGTCTTATGTGCCAGGAATTACAAGAATTCATATTATGAACATAAAAATTATTGACAGAAAAAGCTGAAGGGATATTGAAAAATATTTGGTCTTTAGATTGAGAGTGAAGATAGAGTCCTTTGCTAAATTTACCAAGAACCAGAGGCTCCTTCATTGAAGGGCCCTACATCAAACAGAGATCATGAATAAATGAGATAGTATAGGAAGATCTAAATAAGAGTTTACTGATAGAGATCATATTATATTTAAATTGAGAACATATAGAATATCTGTCAGGGTAAGATTAGATAAATGGATTGTTCCCGCCAACTTTACATTAACAGAATATCCATTAGGTAAATTTATGTTGTAGGGAGTATTCAAAGGTAGAAGAAGAGAAAAAAATGTATTTATAGGCACACATGTGATCAGAGGCACTAGTGTCCAATATCAAGTAACTATCAGGAAAAGAACCATGAGAAAAAAAGGACATGGGCATATGACTACCTGCATTATTGGTCTGTATGAAATTATCTTCAGAGGAGTCTTTCTGTTGATTAAGAAGAGCAAGTATTTTCCTCTATTGATCATTAGTCAATTTAGGTCCTCCTTGCCCAACTTGAGATGGAAGATTATTCTTAGTGTCATCTACTATTTCTCCTTGAACAACACCTGAGAACCTTTTTGATTTTGTGAACTTGAATTCACTTGGGAATCCCACTAATCTATAACACTTGTCTCTAGCGTAACCTATCTTTTTGAAATATGTACACACAAGATTAGACTTCTTTCCTTCAAATCTTGAATCTTTTGACTTTGCACAGCAAAAGATGATTGTTCTTGGAATGAAAAAGGCTAAGCACTGACTTCTCTATGTTTTTCCTCATGCAAGAGCATTGAATAAGCTTGGATAACAGTGGGAAGGGGTTTAGTTATAATAATTTCACCTCTTATACTGGAATAATTGTCATTAAAACCAACTAAGAACTGTAGAATATGTTCTTCTTCAAGTATTGTTGAGTTTCTCTAGTAGTTATGGGAAAAGGATGAACCAATTGTAATTCATCCCATAACCTTTTGATTCTTGTGAAGTAATTTGATATATTATTAGATCCTCGAATGGTATTTGAAATATCCCTTTTGAGTTGTAGACGAGACATTCCATTAGATTGTCCTAATATTTCATTCAGATCTGACCATATTTCATTGGCATTCTTGATGAATATAACACTATTTGAGATCTCCTTACTCAGGGTATTGATAATCCATGAAATTATCATGGAATTACAAGCATGCCAGTTCTCAAATGAAGGATCATCTACGTTCGGTTCTTTAAGTTGTCCATTGATAAATCCCAACTTCCTTTTTGTTGAGAAAGCTATAAGCATAGCTTTTCTCCAAGAAGTGTATCCTGTTCCATCAAATATTTTTGAAATAAGAATAGATCTTGGATGATCTAAAGAGCTTAGGTAATATGGATTTGAACATATGTTGAGATTTTGAGTTGAAAGAATTTCATTAACTACAACATCCATTTGAAAAAAAAAACTTTTAATGATCAAAACACATAACAGATTGGAAAAATGATTGAGAAGCGTAGACAGGAAGATTGATGGAGAAGAAATGGAAGAATGGATCGAGTTACTACTTTGATATCATATTAAAAGACAGAATAGAAGAATGAAGAATGAAGAATGAAAAGAGAAAACAAGAAAGATGAGAATCTTTATTTTCTTGAATGAGAAATACAATCCTTGAATTCCATTATATAAAACTGATTTCACAGAGTAGTAAATCATTTTTTATTATACACGTACACATGCTAAAAAGTAGTTACAGCATGTAAAAAGTAATTAAACAAAATCTCTTAACTAGCTAATTGGTCTCTAACACCAAGTCTCTAACACTCCTCCTCGATTAGTTGTCAGCTCCAGTGTGAGGCGAGTGAATCCTACCTCCTCAAATACTTTTGTTCATTTTTTAAAACTTTATTGTCAGTCTAATTAATTTACCATCGCTATGCCTTTAGTTCTTGATGATAGTATTTTGATTTCAAACCCCTCAACCCTGGAGTTTGGCTCTTCTTCTCGCTCTAAATTGGATTTGGTTTGGCACTGTGCTGAGTGTAATAAAATGGTTAGATAAGAATTTTGGATTGTTAAATTATAATAATTAGTCTGTTTCATTCTCAATCTCTATTCCATCTCTTTAATTAATCAATAAATAGATTTTTTTACATCTTGTGTGACTATTCTAAAATGCTATTATTATGGTTTAATATTTTTTATTACTAATTTTGACCTTCAGATGATCTGGACTTGTGTGCTTTGTGCTCACAAGCAGTGCCTTAGGACTCATTTTGTCTTTCTAAGATAGTTTCTAGTCACATTCAAATGTAGGAAATGGATATTGAAAGGTGGAAAATGATAAAGGATACTTTTTTAGTTAATTAACCATTGTCTATATTAGATATCATATATAACTATATTACACACACACACACACATACTTATTTTAGATTGTTGCTACTATGTTGTTTTTAATTCTTTAGCAGCACATGTTGTTTTAGATATGTTTGATATATCCAATAATTGGTTGCATTAGATTATTATGGACATTTTGGTCCTGTGGATGATTTGAAACTACAATTATCAGCGGTTTGCTAGTTGGATATATGTTATATTTTTTCATAACCTTTTTGTAAATAATAAGGATATATCAATATTAGTAGGCAACAACAATTTTTTGGCAATTTTGATTTTTAAGTTAAACGTTAATCACACCAACGAAACCATAAAATTATGGTTTGGTTTAATTAAGTTAATTTTAAAATATAGTTTTATTTGGTTAAAAAAGTGGCTAAACAATATAATTTGGTTTGGCTAAAAAAGTAGATGTAAAATATAATTTGGTTTGGTTAAAGGGATTAATTGCCATTAACCAACTAATGTACATACCTGTAAGTGGTTGTTTGACTACCTAGCTACACAATATATATATATATATATGGCATTTTTGTAGCTAAATTTATTTTAAAGAAAAAGTTTACAAATTAGATTATATTTAATGAGAGATATTAAAAGGATGAAACATTAATATTAAAATAATTATGAGATTTGTCTACACAATAAATACTTATATTCATATATTTTTTTGTAACACTTCATTCTTAGGTAATTAATCTTCTAATTATTTCTTTAACATTTAAACCTTGTTTAAACTCTTTACCCATATCTCCCAAACCCTCATTTTTTAGTTTTCTACCATTTAAACACTTAATTTTCAAATCATCCGATCAGTAATCAACAGGGTCATACCTTCGATTAACCAGCCAATAATGTTTCTAACCTATTCGTGATTTTATTAGTTTCTTTTGACCTCAAATAAATTTCTATACCTGATTTTTTTATATATTTGGGATCCTAGATTAATTCTCATCTTTTTCTAATTTTGTTTTATAAATTTTAGAAATTATTTGATTGCTTTTTTTATTTAATAAACAATATACCTTACTTAAACTATTTTTAATCCTTGTTAACTTTCTTAGACATGAGGACTTCCAAACATACCTCCTTACACCCCATGATAAGATTATGGCTTATCCTTACTCATGCAACATAAATTCAACCCATAATCACTACTCTCATCTTTCACCAACTCTATTACACTTTCTCACCGATGCTTATCACTTCCATCATTCCTATTGCTTGCAAGCAACCCCCTACATTTGACATCTCCTCGCTCCAGCCTTGATTGACAACCATAAGGGGTGTATGCTTATTTGGTTGGTCATTCTACACTAAGATAACTTTCTTACGCTTCAACTTTGTTATCTTCTCTCTACTCTAACATTTACACTTGTTCTTGGAGTGTTCTTCAGGGTTGTTTTTTTCATTTGTGTCGAACCCCTCCATTATTCTCCTCTTCATTTTCTTTCGTCTTTTAGCTAATAAAATCTTTAATTTTGACTCTTTGGTGCTTTTTCTAAATATAAGAGAGTTAAATTCATAGATTGATGAATGTTTGATTGTATCTTGTACCAAGCCCCTAATATTGATCCTTGAGGGTTATTCTCCTATCTTTTAGTTTTTTCTCTTCTATTTCAGCCATTGCTATAATTCTTTTATTAATTATTTTATTAGTGTTTAAGGTGATCAAAGTATGGAAAGAGATTATTGGCAGTAGTTATTTCTTAGAAATTGGAGTAGCTTTTGGGTAAGAATACATGTCTCTGGTTTAGGGTTTAATTATTATTCTAAGTTAATTTTATGAATTTCCATGTGAGTATGTTTTGAGCTAGAAATCATATTTATGTTTTACTATTATATATATATTCATGTATTGCTTAGTAATTTTTTGTTTTATGAGTTTCATGATTTTAGGTTAAGTTTCTATATTTTATGCCTTCCTAGGTTTTGCTATAAAATCTCAAACATAATGGTGTATTATGTTATGTTAATAAGTCTATGTATGAGTAGATTTAATTATATTCAAATATTTTATTTGATGTTGCATTTTGAGGTTGCGAGATTAAGAGGTGGTTTTGACCATAGGCTTATTTGAGATTTCTTGGGCAGTTTTAATTAAGTCTAATTACATTTTTAGATATTATAATAATGTAGGGTTGGTTGAGTGTATATTTGGTAAATTTTGTAAGCTTGTAAAATTGTGTGACTTATATGTGATTTGTGGCCTTGAGCGTAATCTTGTATTTTTGTGAGTTTTTGTGGGAAATGAATATGTCATTTTATTTCTTGCATTCTTTGCCTTAAATTTGATATATAATGTGTTAGGATTTGAATGAGTATGACTTAACTTATGATAATAATAAGTTTTGAAGTGTTTAGGTGGATTTGGGGGTATAATGGTCATTTTGAGTTAATTATAAAAAATTGAGGTTGTAAAAGTATTATTCGGGTTATTTTTTGATAAGTGTTATGTGAAATGTTTAGGTAAATTAAGAGTATTAAAAGTATTAATATTATGTGAAAATTTCTTAAAATAGATTTTTAAACCCTATGAGTATGATCGGTATTTTATGTGTGAAATGACAGAGTTGGGTCATGATTTTTTGATATGATTGTGTTAATGATATATTGAGATGAAGTGTTAAATTTGGTGAATTTTATGGAATAAGTTATAAACTGAGGGTGAATTAGAGTTTCATTGTGGGCATTGTAGTTTTTTTCTTTGTATAATATCATGTTTGCTTTTTGGATTGCCTTATGTGTCATATTTTCTTAATATGGTAATATTAAATCTAATTTGATTAGCCTTGATAATTGATATTTTCTTAATATGGCATTTATAAGTATTTTAAATAAATACAATTGTTGGAATAAATTTAGTAATACTTGGTATTTCATGAAACATTGATAATTAGTATTCCAATAGATAAAAAAAATGGTAATAAACAAAAGTGTTATGATAAATCAAGTGATGCATTATTATGTATTACGTGTTGGGGCTAAGATATTCCAAGTGTTGAATTATTTGATTATATTAATTGGTTTTGATGGAATCAAAGGACATTAGCCTATTCTATTTGATTGATTCACCAGCTTATATGAGTTATACATACTTAAGGATTAATGTGTATTTATAAAATTTACTATCTTTTTATTAACTATGAGGAAAAGGGAAAAGTAAATGTTATATATTAGTGAAGTTAACTATCTTTCTCCTATTTATAGAGGAAAGAGAAGAAGAGCGATTGTATTATAAATGGTTTTTATATCTCAATTAGATTAAGTAATTAAAAGTGTGTGATCGTCTAATAATAAACATTAAATAATGTTTTCTCTTAGATTGACTTGTATGTTGATCATATATTCATGTATAGTATACATCTTGTCATTAGGGTATTTTTGTCATACACATCCTTTTTAATAGATTTATATTGTTATCTTACTCAAAACATAACATATTGACCATTATTTTTCTGGGTTCTACTTATTCTCATGATCAAATACCACCTTGTTTGTAGTTATATGTCAAGTTAATATTTTCATTATTCTTACCTATGGTGGTAGGCATTTTATGGACTGGTTCAATTGTATTGTTGTGTGAATATCTCTCTCTTTTTAGATCGTTAGCCCTTTATTTTCTATCATATATATTATCTCTTCTCTATTTTATAGTTGTGTATTATTGTGGGATTAATTGCTTCTCATACTTAATTTTGATGTACGAGTTACATTTTAACCTTACACCCAATGTATATTGGTTATTGTGGGCCTTAAAGTAAAGAATTCAACATAATCGTACAAAATTTTTAATACAAAATAATATTATTATAAAATTTTGACATTATTATACTACAATCATCACATGTCGATGAAAAATTATTATATAATTATTAAAAAAACATTATAGGGTTGTTTAAAAGTATCTCATATGTGTTTTAGAAAAGTAAAATAATAAGGGAAATTTATTACAACATATGTGAACTATTTATTACAATCATTGTTAAAAAATCAAAATGTTGTTGAATAATTAGTATAATGATGGTAAAAATTATCATAACAATCGTTCAAAATCATTTAATGGTTGAAAAATCTATAGGCAACAACAAATTTTTTTATTACAATAGTTGTTAAAAAAATTATTATATAGTCATTTTAAATTAATTACATACTTCAAAAGAAAAATTCCATAAAAAATATAAAAATACATATCTTTAATTATAGGGAAAAATATAAGAAGAATTTTGATATAATTATTTTATTGATTCAAAATAAGGATAATTCATCTTTAAAAAATCTAAAAAAGGTTGTTACTTTGAAAAATGTCGTTAAGAACCATATAATTTATGATTGGCTTAGGGGATTTAGTGGGTGGCACCGGATTCAAGGTCATCAGGATTAGTGATGCGCTGTGCCCTTTCTGTGGAACGGAAGCTGAGACGATCTTGCACTTATTCCTACACTGCAGACTCACGGGGAGACTTTGATATGACATTTGCGACTGGATGGGTTACAATTGGGTCATGCCGGGAAACACTTACCAGGCCTTTTCAGCCTGGCTAGGAGTGGGGTGGAAAGGCAGGAAAGGTAAAATCTGGATCGCGGCATTTTTTGCAGTGGTTGGAACCATATGGGAGTTTCGAAATAAAGTTGTGTTTGATAATGCCAATATTTGTATGAACTGGATTCTGATGCTGATCAAGACTAGGGTGGCATTATGGCTAAAAGACGGGCAACACATCTGTGACTATAAGGTTGATGATATTGTGCATCAGTTACATTGCCATAGCTGAGATGTTGGTGTCACACCCCCAAAATTCACTACTAAAAAATTTCGTTAAATAAAAAGGAAGATTAGCATAAGCAGATAAATAAAACGTGAACTTTGGGAGTATTACCGCCACACTTAGTACCAGACCGGTTCACTCATACCGTTCCAGTACCAAGTGCTAAGGCTAAGAAAATGAAATACAATTCGAAAGACATTCAACATGCATAAATCAGAGTAAACTGCAAGAACTTCAACATATTTAGATCAGAGTAGCGCATCAAATCGTTTTCAGGAATAAAATCCACCAATGGTGGTTACTTTAACAACTTTAACATTTAAAACCAAGAATTTAAATGAGAAAGAGAAAAAGCCATGATACCGGAAAATTCCTTACTCTCCTTCCCGTAACCCACTTGAGTAGCACCTAAAAATACCTGCAAGGGCACTGCCCATTGAATAGGCAGGGGCCCTATAAAGGGAATCCCTTCAGTACTACGGTACTGAGTAACCCTTTAATACCACACTTAAAGACAGGCCCGCATACGGCACATAATGCAAGCTACACACAGAAATAATGAGAGGTGCATACATAACAATAACAAACATAATACTTTATAAGTCACGATCGATACTTTGGGCCTTAAGCCATTATTCCATCATCATTCCATCAATATCATATTTTATATCCATGTGAGTGCGAGAACCCCACTATTATAGCCGGTGGAGCGGAAGGTATACACTTAGGGCAGAACGCCTCTGACCACTATTATTGCCGGTGGACCGGAAGATAAACACACAGGGCAGAACGCACCTGACCACTATTATTTACCGGTGGACCGGTCTGGCCCCGACTCACATGGTGTTCCACTATAAGTGATTAGTATTTTTCCATAATCTTATTCACATACATAACCGATTTTATTGAGCTCGGGACCCCCACTATTATTGTCGGTGGACCGGAATACAGATAACTCATCATCCAGGGCACAATGCTCCTGGCGACTATTATAATCGGTGGACCGGGATATATAAAGAATCATCATCCAGGGCACAACGCTCCTGGCCACTATTATAACCGGTGGACCGGGATACATATAACTCATCATCCAGGGCACAACGCTCCTGGCCACTATTATAACCGGTGGATCGGTACTCAATATCATAATCATCTGGGCCCGGCTCATTAATATTTCACTTTCAATAATAGTATATTTCCTTTCTTTAATCAGCACATCAATCATATTTATGTGCCTCGAATGGGAGATCGATAACCCGGGACGCAAAGGTACACCGGTCGTACCGGTGCAAATCAGCTACTCAGTACCCTTCAACCATGAACCCAAGGACGCAAAGGTACCCTGGTCGTACTGGTGCATAAAGCTAACTCAGTACCCTACCGACAAGGATACCTAATCCATAAGTATGCATACCCCCTAACTACGTCCATAGAGCTAGGAAGAGTAAGATATAGGGCCTAGCTGGGGCACAAAGGCACACCAGCAAATACCAGAATAATCGTGGACTAAACCACATCCTTAGGGTAGCGACCCCTAAGGAGTCACCATTCCCGATCTCGAGGTCTTTCACTTTAAGTAATAGTGTCTTAATTAAGGTGATCACAAAAAGCACGATAATCCGATACTTATTCACTTTCAATCGTTCTGATATCATTAATCGTTTATTATTCAGGTGGTTATCCAGGATATCAAAGAGAAACCATTAAGGCCATACTAATTATCAAATACTCTTACTTGGCTAATCAACATTATTTGAATCATATTATAATGTTCCACAATCTTAAAGACATGTTAGGTACAAACTACATATTTGCCCTTTACTTATATAATTGTTAAGTATCCGTTCCTTACTCGCCAAATTACCATATTACCCCTTTGGGTTACATAATTACCAAATTACCCCTTATACGGTTTAGGTTACCAAGTTATTCCCTACACTTTTTAAATCGCCATTCACTCCTCATAATTGCTACACTTATCATATTTCCCATTTGGTTGGTTATATTACCAAATCGCCCTTCTCCTTTGTTATAATTACTATATTACCCTCCTTCATTATCATGATTACAATTTTGCCCCTTTAGTTGGTTAAATAATTATCACTTTACCCTTTAATCGGCTAAATTACCAAATTGTCCCTTCAGTTGGATAAATTACCAAATTGCCATTCTCCTTTATCATAATTACCAGTTTACCCCTTACAATTATTTTAATTGTCATTTACCCTTTTCGATTATCATAAATCCCAAATTAACCTTCCTCATAATTAATTTACCCTTCTTCATAATTATAATTACCAATTTTACCCTTCTCCATATTTAAAATTACCATAATGCCCTTTAATTGGTTAATTTACCAAATTACCCTTTTATAGCATCATGCTTATCCAATTGCCCTTCTACAATCATAATTTAATTGTTACATTACCTTTTGTCATTATCATAATTACCAAGTTACCCTTACTCCCAAGTTTACCATAATATCATTTTATTTACAAGATTACCATTTTGCCCCTTACATCCAATTTTACCATAATATCCTTTTATTTATGAAAATTACCACCATACATCTTTTACTTTACAAATTACTATTTTACCCCTTCACATCCAAGATTACCATCTTTATCTTTCCTTACATAATTACCATTTTGCCCTTCTTTTCCAAATTACCATATTACCCCTTTACTTATAAATTACCACTTCACCATTCACTTATAAAATTTACCATATTACCATTTACTTATGAAATTACAATTTTGCCCCTCTACCTCCAAAATTACCATGATGCCCTTTTTACTTGAACAATTACCATAATGCCCAAAATTACTATTTTACCCCTACTTCCAAAATTACCATTTTACCCTTCTTTCTCACAACTTACAATTTTATCCCTTACTTATAAATTATCATTTAACCCCTTTATTTTTAAACTACCAAAATACCCTTTTACTTATAAAATTACCGAAATACCCTTTTCACTTATAAAATTTCCATTCAACCCCTTTATTCACCATTTTTATGAATTTACTAACACTACATAAAATAATGATATTAATACTTCGTTTTTATCATCTAAGTCCATCAACTTGTCATTATTCAACATAACACTTATTAGCAACTACATACATTGATTCACACACCTCATAAGCATAATTACTAAAATACCCTTAAACAATAACATCATTCATGCATTAGTAACATGATACATTATAAACAAGCATTTAACATTTCCATCCATAATCAAACTCCTTCATTAATTAAGATACCTACATATGGCACAAAAGTTATCATGCTTTTTCTTTTTATCAAACAATATAAGAAACCATATACATATCATGCTAAGCACACAAAACATGCATAAAATCATACTAAACCCTTAATGTGCTAGCATACGTTTTTCCATATATTTAAGGGAGGATTAACGGTTACCTTAATCCCGCAAAATATCAAATCTTACCAAGCATAATTAGCAACTCAACACCTAAAAATAATATTCATCATTATTGTTAGAAATAAGAAGTTAAAAAGGATAAAACTTTATAAAATTTAATTAGTAAAACACTTAACATAAAATACTATTATACCTTAAAAATTAGCTAAATGATTTCCAAAATCAAGGGGGAGCTCACGCTGCATGAGCAGCGTGAGTTTCATGCAAACATGAGAGGTGAAAGGGTTCGAAAGGGGGGTGAAGGAGCAAGATTTATTATTTTCGGGTTAGGGTCTTTAGGCTAGGAAAGAAGGTGGTTAGGGGAGGTTCTAAGGCAGAGGAATGGTGCAGAAGTGAAGAGGGGTTGTATGTGGAGGCTAAGGGTGGTTTCACGACGACATAGGGCGGCGGAGACGGCGGCGGCAAGGCAGCGAAGGTGGCTGCCGAAGTGGGTCGAGGTGGAAGGGTTGAGTAGGAAGGAAAAGTGGAGGGGTGCAAGGGTTGGTTTCGGCCAACTAAGACATGGCGGTTGTAGAGGGGGTTGTAGGTTGTCGAACGGTGGGTTGGGTGGCGGAAGAGGTGGCCGAACGGCGGCGGAAGCGGCGGTTGCAGGTGGCTCGGCGGTAAGGGAAAAAGCTGGGAAGAAAAAGGAAGAGGAGGAGAAGGGAAGAAGTGTAGGGCTCGAGGGGCGGCGTGGTGGTGCAGGGTGGAAGTAGACGGTGGCAGAAGGTGGCGCAGGGGTTGGGCTTGGTGGTTCAAGCGGCGGCGGGCGGCGGTGAGAAAAAAACGGGGAAAAAATGGAGGGAGAAGGAAGGAGATAAAAGGGAGCTCGGGGAGGGAGATTAGGCTCGAAAAATGTGGGAATGAAGGGCTAGTGAGGGTAAGAAAAATAAGAGGGTGAGGCAGGGGGAGCAGGCGGCCAATCGGTGCTGCGGTGTGGTGGCAGGGCTGTCGGTTGGCAGGGGAAGACAGGGAAGAAGAAGGAAAGAATTCAGGCGGGAAATGGAGGGTGCAGGGGGTTAGTTTGGCTCGAAACAGGAAAGAAAAGGATGGGGTAGAGAGAGGGAGTAGCAGGGGGCAGGTGTGGTGGCAGGCGGCGGCAGTGGTCGGGCGTGCATGGAGGACGGGAGCAGGTCGGCGTGGGAGAAGAAGAAGGGAAGAAGGAGTCTGGGGGCGGCTGGACCGGCACAGGAAAGGAGGGAGCCGGCCGGTCCAGGGGAAAAAAATAAAGGAAGGAGGCGGGCTGGGGAGACGGGCGTGCGAGGAGGAGAAAGGGATGGGGAAAACGGGCCTGACCCAAATGCGCGGGGGAGGGCTGGCCTGGCGAGGCAGCCCGAGGGAAAAGGAAAAAGAAAAAGAAAAGGAGAAGGAGAAGGAGGGAAAAAAAGGAAAAAGGGGAAATGGAAAAATAGGAAAATTAATTTAATTTAATTTATAAAATCATAAAATATAATATTCTTGGTAAATTATTTAATTTAATAATTTAATTTATTATAATCTAATATTTTAGTTTAAAAAGGATAAAGTTGGTAAAATATTAGTTTTGGAAAATTATTTAAATAAAATAATATGATAAATAGAAAAATATTTATTTTTAATTTATTAAATACTTTTATCCAAATTTACATACTCTAAAATCTATAAAATAATTAAAATAAATAATCTTAAAGCAATTTTATTCCAAATAAAAGTAATTTATTAAAATATAGGTTTTCGAAAATTTTGGGGTATTACAGTTGGTCCCCTCGTTACTGGCTTTCTTTTGATCCTTGTTGCAATGTTGTCTCAGTTTCCTTTGGGGTACTCTTTTATGTGGGTGGTTTTCTATTTAATCGATAAACCATAAAAAAATAGGGAAAAAAAGTTGGATAGCTAAAATAAAAAGTAGTAGCGTAGGAAAATTAGAGCATCAAAATATATTGAAATAATTAAAATTAAATAAAAAAATATGTATGCATGCAAATAATGTCATAATTAGAAATTATGACTAAAAAGTTATTAGAAAAAATTAATAAATAGTAAAATGACACATTGAATTTTGTGTTTTTATTATATGGTGTTATTTTATTAAGGAGCTAAAGGATAGCTAGCATTAATTTTCTTTTCTTTTATTTTTTTAAATAATGAAGCTATCCACCTAAGCTTTTTTTTTTCAATGATTTTAATCTTAGGAACATAAATAGGAAAGCTCGTCCCAATAGCCCTAACGAAAAGTTAGAATTCAAAATTTAAATTAATCTTCTTCGAAGGTAATATGTTTATCTTAGACTTAATCATATCTTAAGTTAATATAATATAGATAAATTATTGCAGTATATATTTTAAGAGTATAAAATTATCTTTTTGAAAAAAAAGAAGAGAGAAGTGCGTATGTGATTAAATTTTAGAAGAGAAGTGCGTAAGTGATTAAAGTTACATGCACTCATGTATGAAAATTTTATTTGATCTCCTATCTACATTCTAAAAATGCTCTTTTATTTTTGTTTTTATTACTCTTTTTTTTCAGATATACAAAAATTTATTTTATAATTTTAAAAATTATCATTTTTTGTTTTTTATTTTTATTTTCTGTATCCATATAACATTGGTTACATGTTGAATATAATATTCCGCTGAATATTTGGTGAAGTCCAATTATATTTGTACGTTGATTCGGGGCAGGCATAAACCACCATGTGTACAGCTCTTGAACCATCATTGACGAACATCTTAACACTGTTTGTAAGAAAATTCTTGACTCGCCATAAGTTTCGCTGGTGGCTATCTTATTTATATGAGTTTGAGCATCACCGTGATGGGAATCAAGCAAAATTTTCTATCCCGCGCGGCCAAAATGTTCTTCGGATATTTATTCGACCGAGCTTCCCAGACAATCTGCTTACCCAAAATCAACAGAACGTGTTTGCAATTAATTACTCGAAATTCGATCCCTAATAAAGTTTGTAGCCTCTGAAAAAAGCATATAATAAACTTGACATTGACACTGCCTAAAGACGCCAAAACAATATTCAACATACAACAGAAATACGTCCATATCTTAGATGATTAAAAAGTCGGATTACACAGGAAACTGAAGATCAACGATGCTAACCATTTTTTTTTTCTGCATGTTCCTTAGTCTTTTAAAACCTAGGATATTAGGATTATCCATACAATGTAACAGCAAAGGGTTAAGACTAGCAGTTAACAAGGACCGAAGAGGATCATAGTCAAACCAACTAGCATCAGAACCAATTAGTGAAGGTATGGAGAAGCCTGGTACTGATAGCCATTTCCATAGTAGTTGCCATGACCAGGCGGAAGACCGTAAGGAGCAGCACCGAAGACAGGGGTACAGTGATTGTCAGGAGGAAGTCCAACTCCAGGGTAAACATAGGGTCTATCAAACATGTACTGCGGATACCTATCAGCAGGTCTAGGGTACGGAGGACTCCTGTCAGCAGCGATGTTAGTGAAGCGTGGCCCATTTCCCGCATTGTTGGCACGAGGTCTCTTTGACTGGGGCTTGATTACTTCAGTCGCCCTTTTCTTGTCTGCCTTCGCCTTCTCAAGTTGGATCACACGCTTCTGCAATGTGTCTATGGGATACTGTTCTTCAAGCTTGTGCTCTTCAACACACTTTATTACAGCCTTAAGGCCAGACAGCTCTCGGTCGTTCACCTCATTCTGAAACATTAGAAATAATTTCAAGGGTGTATATTCTTATTTTCTCAGATAAAAGTAACAAATAAGCTCAACCCACATTGAAAAAAGTAGGATTTAATGATTCTAATAAGAGAACAGCAAGAAATCCAACAGCCAAAGCCTATGTCCACAAATTTATATATCACCAGCGAAAGGAAAAGTACAAGACAGACTCACTAGGAAAAATAGTTTGAGATACTAAACACATCAATTATGAACACACTTCTCTTCGGTAATTTAGCAGCAGGATGACTATCAGTGATCTGAGGATAAACAAGCAACGAATCTGTCCCCTCTTAAAAGAGTTTCAGACTCCTCATATTCCCTTGTCTCCTCTCATCCCTCTCTCTTGGTTGGAATGTGTTGGGGAAAAGCAGTTGGCACTTACGAGTGAAGCATTCATAAAGTTGTACAGACCAAACTACTCCTACGAAATGCAGAAGAAAATTTCAAGCATTAACTTTCCCCGAAAAACCATTCAAACATTGTGCCTTGTCTGGAGCAATACATACAAGTGTCAAATTATTAACTTAGTTTATCTGAGAATCTAACAAACTGCACCAAAGATGCAACAATTTATCTCCCTGCCAATAAAAAGGGTGGGTCCATAACTCCAAAATTTGGGCCACACATCTATTAACAAGAGTCCATGCAATTCACAAACTTATCTACATTCATTTATATATCACAAAGTTATGACAATACATGACAATTTTCAAGCAGGACCTCCATCCTTGACAATGGGCCTAATACTAGTTTATGTTCACACACTTGAGCAAATAAATGGATAAACCACAGTTGTAGAAGCAATAATTGCATTAATCAATAAAGCCAGAGTCCAGAGGTGACAGAAGGATAAACAGAGAGACACCTGTGCACCAGGAGATGACGGAGAGGCATTCCCAGCTTTAACCGGAGATGATGGCTTCCTAGCCTCCTTGAGGTATGATTTCAGGAGTGGCACAGGTGAAAACTGCTCTGTCAGCTCAAATGCAAAGGCCATGTTAACAGCATCAATTTGTCTACCATTCTTTATCAGGACATCAATTACACCTGCAAAATTAAATAAATGGCATTAAAAACAAAGCAAATATGACAAACCTGTAAACAGTTCCTAATCATCCTATTCAACAAGATTATATGATGCAAGCTCAAAGGGCATTACTATTTTAACCTCTCAAAATCAAGAGGCACGATCCCCTCCCTAATGGGAAATAAGGATGAAATCATCATCCTTTCCATTCACATCCAAGTTTCTCCATACTACGAAACATCAAGACACAGCTTTCCTGCTCCTACCTCGTTACCATGAAGCAAGCACTCAATTTTGTTGCTTCAGTGTTTAAGACACCAACTTCATTTTCCTCTTGGGAGGACATGGTTATATCACAAAAGACATGTTGCAGGTTGTAAGAGGTTAAAAAAAAACCAAAAAACAATTGAGGTAAAAAATGCAGGGAATAACAGAAATTTCCAATATGATTAGTTCCAACTAGAGGCGACAGATAGGTCATACGGGTTGTGTTTTTATTAGCTCAAATTCAGATCAGGTTAAAATTGAGCCTACTATGCAATCGGGTTGAGTTCGGGTTTGGGTCACGTGCTATACAGGTTCAAGTCTAATTTTGAGTAACAATTATTCGGACCGGTCTATGCCTGACCTATCAAATTTTCTTGAGTTTAGGTTTGATTCGGATCTACATATTTCGGTTCGAATTAGGTTTTGGTTGGACTGATTTAGGTCAACAAAGTTGAGTCATATTAGATTTCGGTCAAGTCAATTTAATTTAGAATTTTGGGCTAGATCAACTTTGCCAAATCTAGTTCCTACAGAGATATGCTAGTCTTTGCCACTCATGAATTGTCCAACAGAAACGAAATGTCAAGGAGTCATATATCCATGTAACCTTGTATGGCACACATAGTTTGCAATTCTAGAAAATATTGAAGAGTTCGATGAGAAATAAGGAAACTGTGAGGAAGTTCTCCAAGTTTCTACAAAGGTTTTTGTTAAAGAAGCTAAAATGAGCATATAACAAAAAACAAGAAAGTTGTACCAACCAAGAATCCTAAGCTGCAGTTACAGAAAGAAATACGACTCACATGCAGCCAGCCTATCCAAATTATTCAGTGAAATTTCCAGTTATCCAGCTCTGTAATGAAACCCAAGAGGGGGGAGAGGGAAGGTGGGAGGCAGCAGGAGCATATGCCCTGTGGTACCCTTAAATGTCTTCTTTTCCCAAAATATAGATCAAGCATGTGTATATAAATTAACTGGCTGCAAGAAAGAAATCTGACCTGGCATTTTCTCTGACAACCCAAGAGAACGACATAAATCAGCAGCTTGGCGACGACGAGAAACCATTGGGACTAATTTGGAAAGTTCTTCCACATCAAAATCAGAAGCAATGGAGAAGGTGGCAAGAAGTTGCAAGAATGCATGGGCCTCCAGTGAGTTCCCACTGCTAGCATCCAAGTCAAGTTCACCAAGCATTGGCTTCCATCCTTCAGCAATACCTTTGGCTCGAGCCTTAACATCCTCTGAAATTATTTTAGAAACCGAGATGGGATCTAAACTGGAAAACAAAATGCTAAGACATTCCATCAACATGATGCAGGACCGGCGGATACCCAAAAGAGCAGAATCCTTCTTTGCATCCAGGTTTTTTGCATCACCACGATAAAAGTTACTCAGTGAATCAAGAACCAAGCGAGCTGGGTCAAAGGCAGCCTTCAGTGCAAGCGGAATTTCCTCCCTTATTGTAGCAAGGTTTTTACGGTTATCCGATATGAAATTATGAAGTCCCTCAGCATCCATATCTTGACATAGTTTGACAAGTTGAGGATTAGAAACCACATCTGCGTCATAATATTCAGCCGACTGAACTTCTGTTTCAGCTGGGGAACTAACATCTTCAACAGTGCTCTCCTCAGACGTCATGGAATAAGATGGTTTTTCATCCGTGACACTGATACGACCTTCGTCCCCACTGATGACAACAGAATTTTGTGGACTGAATACCTTCCGCTGCTTTTCTCGAGCACTAGCAATGACAAAGACAGCAGCATCTCTCTTCTCTTGAAGTTTTTCCAAAGATTCCGCCTCCTTGGCCACAACTTCTTCTTCACGCTTTTGCAGCATCTCTCTAGCTTTGGATGTCTTGCTTTCAAACTCCTTTTCCTGGTCTTCCAGCTCATGAAAGCGCCTCTTCAAGGACTTCTCCAGGCCATGAAAGTGTGCTTCAAGCTCCTTCCATTTCAGGTTCAGGGTTACAGCTCGATGTCTTTCAAGCTCAGTAAATGCCTTTTGAAGTTGTTGTATCTTGGAAGTTGCAGAGTCTATCAGTACAGCAACAGATTGGGTGTCTTCCATAGCAGAGAACCTGATAAGAGAAGGAATAAATTAACTTCAGCGAACTGAATATCTGTCGCATCATAAAAGTACCCGTCCTCACGACAACCTCACAAAATGTATGAATCGAACGATGGATAACAAGAAACAAAGTTAACCATAACTTACAACATAAGAGAAAGGGGGGGGGGGGAATTCGAACAATTCAATAAGTATAAAGCATACTTCTATTACTTTGTAGTTGCTAAATATACCGAATCTTGGAATAGGTGGAACAAATCGATCTATGTTCACCTTAAATACTACCTTCACATAACCAGTCAGAGAAACCCAAAAGCCTAAAAAGACAATCCATGGCAAGTTGTAGCTGACTATAAATTCAAGACAAAACCAAAAGTAAAAGGAAACAGAAACAAGAGCACTGAAAACGTAAGGACAAACAGAAAAGAGGGGTATATAAGAGCGCTTACTATAATAGCTGCGGCTTCGGCTTCAGTAAAGAGCGACTCGAACAATATAAACGAAAAACCTAAAAAAGGAATATTTAGCCGAAATAACAACGCTCAACATCAATTCACTGAAGAAAGTAACTAAGGAATTACGCACTTGAAATTCTAATAACATACAAACAAGTCGTCCAAAATCACGCACAAATACCAACTAGCAAGAGATTAGAAAGAAAACGAAAACACAACCCTTCAGATCTAGCCCTATACAAAAAAGCAATACCACTAAAAAAATTCATACAGACACTCCAATCATCTCCAAACTTAACATAAGTTTAGGCTTCTACAAACATCCTCGTACGCAATCATGAAAAAATAATAATCCAGAATTAGGGTTTTACTGAGCTAAACACGATCTAGCTCTTTCCGAAAAGAGGAAAGAAGAGAGAGAGAGAGAGAGAGAGAGAGAGAGAGAAACGGGACTTACGGAATTAAAGGGAGGAGCTAACGGGGATCATTCGCCGGCGGCGACGGCAGAATGAATCTAGCTCAATCCATTACGAGGGGCAGATACAGGTTCCTACAGGGAGGGAGGGAGAGAGGAAGAGGAAGAGAAAAAAAGGGGAAAGTGTTAGTGAGAAGCTGGAAAGGATTATATGCCTGTCTCTCATTTCCGACAGAACTGCACAGGGGTAGCACTAGCACTGCGTACGAGCACACCACTTTTTTGGAGCACTCCCGTTTTTGCTTTTGCCCGACTCTACGGAAGGGGGAAAAAACAGATAGAGGTCCGTTAAAAATTGAGGAATATTATTAGCATTCGGTATTTATTTTCTGCCCCTAGTTTGAGGGAACATTCCCTGGGTTTTGTAGTCAATAGTCAGTCAGACCCTGGATTTTGTTGACAGAAATTGAGAAGGATCTCGAAAGATACGCGAGACGGAAGAACGGATTTTTGTGTTGTCTGAGTACAAAAATTCTACACCTGTTTTGGGTAGCATTTTATACTTAGAATTTATAAACTAAATTTCATAAACCAACTCTGTAATATTTATTCAATCTAGTATTGGATATAATTATTTATGTCTGATTTAGTTATCTTTTATTTTTTATATGATTATCATAGCATTCTTTAGTTAATTTTTAATTGGTTCTCAATTTCTAATAGTTCATTTTTTTTGTAAGATTTCAATCGAGTTCGTCTAACGTTTGATATTATAATATGTTTTATTTTTTTTAGGGAGTCCAGCTGTCATATGACATTCTAACTTATAAACAATCGACAATAAATAGAATAACATACTAAGTTTATAAGCTAGTCAATATTTCTATTCATATTTTATATAGAACAACAATATTCATGTGAGTTATTCTCTTTTAACATGCATGTATTTGTATTGATGTTTATTTTTAACATATAAACCCATTTCATTTTCTTCGAATAATTAATTATGTATTCCAAGACAAATACAAATAAAAATTTTGATGTTCAAAATGAGTCATTCTTCAACTTAATAGATTACAAAAAATTATTTGACTGAAAAACGCTTAATTATCTTTCATTTGTATAAGACTATTATAGCATATTTTAGTTGATTTTTATGTAAGTTTATTGTCATATAGAATTCAAACCAAAAGTTAATTAATAATAAATGAAATAGCGCGCTCGTTATCTAAGCTTATAAGCTAGTCACTTTTCTCATTTATATTCGATACATAAGCGGATTATTCCCTTTTAACATGTTTCTAGCCTTACTGATGTTCTTTTAACTTAATTTTACTCCTATCAAATTTTTCTTGAAGAGTTTTGTAATTTCAAGGAAGACAGTGAGAGAAATTTTGGATGTCCAGATAACTCATCATTTAACTTATTTGATCTCAACAAAGTCTATTTGACCAAAAACAAAGTTTATTTATAACAAAAATTTCTTATTAGTGTTGGGATGACACATTGGGGGGACTTAAAGTATTTGATAGCATCAAGTAGCTTTTGGTGGTTTTCAAACTTGCATCTTTTAGCCCTCGACTAGCTTTCAAACTTTTCATCTTTTAGCTTACTTCCTAGCTAATTGAATTAGATACATTGGTTGTTTTTTTTTAGAATCCTTATTGCTAATTTAGAGAAAAAACACTATATATTTCATTTGCATTTTAGTAATTAAACATTTTTTTAAAGTTACTCGAACAAGTACTTTATTCTCTTTTGTAATTATGTAATTATTTTATTTTTACAAAAAAAAAATGAGTTGCACTTATGAATAATACACACTAAAAAATTTGAAAAGCGTTAAAAGCATGATTAATAAAACTATTAATGTGAAAAAATTATATTGCTGAGCATGAATGTGTGATATAGACGTGAGTGTGTGTATAATCTTGGTACGTACTTTTAAAAATAAATAAACAAAAATTCCCTCTATAAATAAATATTAATTAAGAGTGAGAGAGAGAGAATTGAAATGTAGTCTAATGAGTACTATAAATATGGGATTATGTCAAAACAGCTGAATTGAATTTATTATAGCCTTCGGAAAATTAGAATAGAAAAATGTCCCAACTTATTTTGGACGAGACCTTAAATCTCAGACGGCGGAGTATTACCGAGCCTAGGAATGGGGACATCGCACAGTCAAATCAAAATGTAGCATACAGCGGCGCACAGTTGCACTCGTAGGGTCGCGGACACCCAGGAGGAGGCTTGATAGAGAATCCCGTTATTTTCCTTTTTTTCTTTTGAGGCATATAGCGAACGAACGCTTTACGTCGATTCCAAGTTGCGCGATCACGTGGGAAAAGCCTATTACCGGGTCTATGGACTCTGTTCCTAGTGTCGGTAGTAACTATTATAGTGAAAGTGGTATTTAAACCACCCACAACCCACTACGAACGAAGCTAGGCCCATCATCGGTCCAAATTGTAAGGTGTCCGAAGTTCCAAGTTTGAAACATTGGATCCTTTACAAATAATAATAATAAGTTGGATTTTTTTTTACAAATAATAATAATAATAATAAGGAGAATAAGAAGAAGGGTACAACATGGATGGATGATGATTGCCAGCCGGCTACCTACCGTTATTTGACCTTTATAGATCGATAAATAAAGATGCTAATTGAACTCGAGGTAAATATGAATACAAATATAGATAATTATAAATAGATATCTATATGAATATTAAATAAGTAATTAAAAAAAGTATGCGTAGATTTGAACATAATCACAGGGATAGGCATGAGGTTTTCACATTTGCGTTTATTTATCCTTCTTTCGGTATACATGTGTGTGCGTGCACCATGCTCGAGAAACTTTTCTAAATGAGAGCACCCTTGCGGTGCATCATGCATGTGGATGCCACATTCACAGTAATGCTGAATCTAATGGGTCGGCGTGGGTCATGGAATCGGCCCATGAGGTAGAGACTAAATCCAGACGGTGGTCGCAAGTTTTGGCGGGTTCGATGGAGCTTCGAATTATGCAAGCAATGTGAGTAGTCCATTTCCGGAACTTTAGAAGACAAACCCTTTTGTGCAACATGTTATGGAGCTTCGATGGAGCTTTAGAAATAGAGGAGGGAATGGGGACGAGGGGGGAGGGGGGAAGTTTTTTCCAATGTTATGGATGACAGTTTTGTTGAAGGCAATGGCAAAATGGAGTCTTTGCCTTCTGCTGTATCCCACATCGGTGGGAGAGTTTGTTTTGATGCAGTTTATAATCCTTCTTCTCCAATATTGTATTTGAGTTAAAAGGTTGAACTGGGTTTTGTAGTTGGACTTGGGCTTATCCATGGACCACACACACGCGCGCCCGCCGCCGTCCGTCCGGTCTGGGCTGGGCGTGGGTGTGGGTCTTGATCCAGCAGGCCCACTTGTTTTTTTGTTTTTCGCTGAACATTTTTTTTCTCCTCTCTTCTTTCGGTTTCTGACTTCGTCTTGTTTCCGAATTTTTCTGAGAATCTGAACGTGTCTTCAACGTTCTCCTCGTGGTTCTAGTCCTTCGGGATTATAGTTACTTCCCGTTTTATTATTATTTTTTCTTTATATATTAGAATGAGGAGAGCTTTTGAAATGGAAAAAAAAAAATAACCGAGAAAACCAGAAAACCATTTTCAATCTCTCAGCTTTTACTCTGTTTGTTAATACAAAGCTTTGATCTGGCCATTGTTCTACGATCTCCAAAGCTTCTGGTTTCGAGTGCACGTACCAGAGGCTAGTTGTGTAAAACTTCGGGGGCGAAACGGCGTGAGAATTACACCACAGTTCGGCCGGCATTTCACTTTGGGGCAGTGATTTCTATCGCGGCACAACAATCTGTGATAAGATTCCATTTCGTTCTTATTCTGTGTTTCTATTTCATACTTCACTTGTTATTTACGTCTACAGGTTCTCCGATGGTCATCTCCTTTTCTATCTTGTGTTGTGATCCGGAACAGAGCTGCTACAATGCGGTTGCACCATCTTTTGACATGGGTCATTATTTGATAATTAAATATTCAACAAGTGATTGACACATTATAAGAAAGACCTTACCCTTCTCGACCAGCAAGTAAAAACCAGAGATAGTGAAACCTCAACACCTAACGGATGCAAACACACAAGAACAAAGTAGCATAAAAACAGGATCGAAAGCCACCGGACCTGAAGACACCCACCACCACCACCTCCACCACGTAAGGCAAGTGCTAAAACCATGCGACAGACTCTCTACTTCTTTGCAAGACCATTTATTACCAAATCATCATCCACCGAATTGGAAATCCTCGCTCCTCAACGTATCCTTCTTGTAACGTTTCCGGTTTACGCTACGCCGACGTAAGGCACCGTCGGTTCAAGCACACGCCGGAGGGAGTAAAAGCTCATATATCAACGCTTCTTCTTTCTTATAATCTCCTCCACAAATTCATTGATATTCGTATCCGAACTTCCACCTTCATCCACAGCCTCCTTAGCCCACCTACTCCACCTGGCCAGATTTCTTCTTACGCTCTCGGCCTTCCCCCCTTCCATCACTCCCCTCACACCTTCTTCCAGCGCATCCCTCGTCACGATCCCATCCTCGTCGATCCTTGCCCTCACTCCGACGCCCCAAAAATCTTCCACGTACCTCGCGCATATCACTTGATCCGGCATTCTAGGAACGCCGACCATCGGCACGCCCAGGCATATAGCTTCGAGCACGGAGCTGAACCCACAGTGTGAGACGAAACAACCCACAGATTCATGTGCTAAAACCTGAAGCTGCGGACACCAATTCACCAGCACCCCTTTGCCCGGGGCTACCACTTCGTCCATGAAGTTTTGAGGGATGGCGGATCGATTGCGATCCCTTATGGACCATAAGATGTAGCGGTCGGTTTGTTTTAGACCGTATGCTATTTCTTCTATTTCTTTGCGTTCGAGTTGGATTAGGCTTCCGAACGAGACGTAGATGACCGACCTTGGTGGTTTGCTGGCCAGCCAGTCCATACACTGAGATGCGTCCGGGTTGTCCAAGTTGAGAACGTAGCTTGTGTCATGCGGGAGGCGTTTGTCGAGGTACATAGACGGGACTTGCGGACCGACTGTTTTGAAGTTCCAAAGTTTCGACATTTGATCCACAACCTGATATGACATTACAACATGAAAATTGCCTAAAAGGTGGACCAAAATTATGATCAAATAACTTATGGAACTTGGTAGCTAGTAAAAGCGGTATATAAAAATATATACTACACATATATGTGGTCACCATCAAGGATTTCATGTCTGGGCTGCAAGAGAGATTTTGAGGGATTAGATTAGGATTCGGGAATTTTTAAGAAAATGAGTTAGGGAGGGACAAGTTGGGGCCTCCAACCTAAACCCACCCTAAATAACTTTATATATATAAATAAAGTATGTAATGAGAGATAGCTCTTTCAGGGAGAACCAAAAACTAGCACTCTTAGTTGAAGAAACTATCCACAATAGCAAGTAGAAACTATTCTTAATACATGAACAAAACAATTATAAGTAACTCAATAAATTATAGTATTTGAGTATTAGAAGGGAAAAAAAAAGTTGTAGCATTTTTGTAAATAGTGTGCATTTATGTTTCAGGTTTGAAAACTACTTATAGTAGGTGGTGCAAACTATGGAAGAAACTAAGTCTTTCGGAAAATTATAGTATTTGAATGTTGGAAAGAAAATAGTATCTTAGTAAATATTGAGTATTTATATTTCGAGTTATTAAACTACCTACAATAGATGGTAGAAACTACCTTTACTGGACAGAGGAAGCTACCACAAGTCTCTTAGAAAATTATAATATTTTAGTGTAAACAAAAAAGTGGTAATATTTTTGTAAATATTAGATATTTATGTTTTAAGTTAAAAAATTACCTAAAGTAGGTGGTAGAAACTACCCACGGTAGGTGGTAGAAACTGCTCATAATAGGTAGTGGAAACGATTGTAAGTATTTTAGGGAACCATGGTAGTTCTTAGTTCTAAATATAAATGATGGTTCTCAATAAATATGCTATATATATAATTAAAAGTATGCCATAAAAAAAAGGATTAGGTATTAAAAATGGGATCAGATTTCAGATATCAAATTTGATTTTAAATTTGAAGAATAAATCAAGGATAGAAAATGGATTGAGAATAAGGTTGGGTATTAGGATTTGATCCCTATAAGGATCGAGTCTAGAATTCTTTGATAAGAGGAAAAAAAATTAAGATAAACTCGAATATTAATTACTTATCAAATTTTGGTATAAAAATAAGGTTCCTGACCCTTTCAGTTATCATCCCTATATTCGTCTGCGTTAGTCTTACTACTCATTATAATAATACAAGACATAAATAGGGATATAATATTTTTTAATAACATGAAGGGATGAAAGTCTAAAGTATCAATCATAAAAAAAAAAAACCAAAAAAAAAAAACTATCGAATCATGTAATAGCATCTCCTACTAGTTTCGCCAACAATACCTTAGAGCTAACTGCCAAAAATGTTGTGGGTCGACGACATATATACAATTAAACCCTGGGGACTCGATGGATCTTCTAATTTGGTCTGTATTCGGGGAGCGGCATATGGCGATGCTCAACAAAGCCTCTATACTCTTGGACGTCTAGGAAAATTATAGGAATCAGACATAGCCTTGGGCCAATCTCAGGAAAGGCACATGCGCCCTTCCCGACAAAGCATATCTTATCAGGTGCCAAGTGGAATTAACGGTTAGAACTTAGAACTAGTACCCACTTGTAGAGCAATTAGTGCACTCAAATAATTATGGAGGGCATTATGATATTTACAGTATTATATATTATATGTGAGATTGTTTATTATGAGTCGGATTTATTTGATAATTTGCCCCTCTTATATTGAAAAAATTATTAAATAAGTTTGGTTCATTACATTATTGTAATGGGTCCGTGCACCTACTTCATAAACTTTGTGTGTGTGTGTGTATTATTTTTATTTTACTATTAATTAGAAAAAAGACTTTTAAATATAGTCAAGTGGTTGGACCACAAGTGGAATTAACGGATTTATATATATTGGATGGAGATGCTACCTCATTGTATTAAAGCAGTGAGCCCGATTGACCTAAATATTATTCACATCGTTGTCTCTTAATCCTGTCAAATGCCACCAATTCATCTTCTAAAATAAAAAGATGTGCCACCATATTAATTCATCTTCAAAAATAAAAAGATGTGCAACTATTTTATTAGATTATTGGATACTATAAATTCCACCATAGATGTGGTATAGACTTGGTCACCAGACGGATTTGGATTGGACCAGAATTGAGCTTAGTTTTGGTTGGTGGGGGTCATGTCATAGTCATTGAGTCATTTTGTCGTCAAATGTTAAGCAAATTTGGACTAACATCGGGTCAGATCAGTTCATAATCTTTGCAAATTAATATATTTATTTTTAATACCTTTTACATGTAAAAATATAAAGAAAATTAGAATTATTACATGGTAATAATTTTAATACTACCTTAGTGAATGCTTATTTAAAAATTTGTACAATGTCTTACTTTGTCAGATTCTCACTTATAAATAACATTTTAAAATACAATTAATTCTTATAGGATTAATCATATTATCAAGTCGTTATCTACATTTAACACTAATTTTCATATAAAAAATACTCATGACTAAAAATAAATTTGATGTTGATTTATTTTATTTTTTTCCAACACGTTAATTGTACTTTAGAGAAAATAATAAAGAAAGAAGTATTTTTTCTTTTTATTTTATACTATTATTTACCACAATATTAACATTATTAGTATAGACTAAAATATGTCAAATTTACAAAAATAATAATATGTAAAATTATTTTTTAAATATAAATTATCATAGGAAAGAAAAAAAATATAGTCCTAAATTATAGTTATTTTATTTTTATTAGTAGATAGATTAATGATAAATTACAAATTAGTTAGATTAATAAAAGTTTGTGAGTACCTATAATTTGTTTAAGAACCAACTTATATTTAAGTGAGTTTACAATAAAATAGATCGATTTATAACCATGACAGATTAAGGGTAGTAAATGGGTCCGGATATGGGTCACCCACCATTTGTGCAGGTGAAATGTTGCGTATGCGATGGTACTAACCTCTTGTTCCATTTTGTTAAAAGATTTGCTGAGCACCCAATCAGCTTCCTCAATATTAGAAAACTGGTTCGCCAACACCAACTTAGAGAAAGCAGGAAAAGACAGACAGGTACGCGAAAACACACGGCTCTCCCAGTTTTCAAGCGCCACAGACAAGCCAGGTAAGCGAAACTCAGGTTCAGGCACGGGCAAAGGGAGTAATCCGCGGTGTACGTTGTGAAAAAGAAAGCTGGTTACGTTACAAGTAGACAGAAACGCTGCTGTTAAAAGACCAAACTCCTTACTAACATCTAGTGCCCAAGGAATGAAGCTGTCATATACGATGACGACAATAGGCGGCTCCTTCCCGTCCTCATTTACCTTCTTGATTAATTGGGCTAAAGTTTGGGACCCGACAATTTGTAGGCTCTCTAAATAGTCTTCGGTGCTCTTGGCTTGGGACCTCCCGCCGTTGTCATAACCGTCGGAAAAGGTCTCGATATTGATGTGGGCACAAAGGTCTGAATGCATGGACTTGGAGGCGGAGACGGTGATGGCGAGGGTGGTCTTGAGTCCTTTAAAGACTAGCCGCTTAGCAAATTGGATGAAAGTGGTGATATGAGCTTGAACTGGGTATGGAACCAACAGTATGTGTATATTTTCCATTGCTGGTCTCGGAGGAGTTAGCCGAGGGAGATTTATTAGAAGAGAACAATTACATGCAGTTATAAATGATGAAGAATAACATATAGCAGTGTGCTCAGGGATTTATCTATCACTCACATACCTGACTGTTAGGTAAGAATGACTAGTACTGGATAGGTTGGTTGGCTAGGATTTAGATTGGTCAGTATCACTGTTGAGGATTGACAAATGTGACCAGTCCGATCTAACATGGGACAATTAAGGCATGTAAAATTTAACAGGTAAATAATCTTTATCATGTGTAGACATGGAAAATTTACTAGAAAAAAAAGCAAACAATCATCACTACAAGATTTCAATCGAATACAAGTTCTCTCTAAACACAAGAAAAACTAGTTCTACATCTCTAGATAGAAGACCAATGACTTGCAAAATTGGGGCCCATTGAAAGCATATTTATAGCTCTAGAGAACATCATTAATGAGTTTGAGGTGGCGATGAAGCATGGAAAAAAAAAATAGAGACCGGGATAAGAAATTCCGGTACCCCGTATTTATTGTTCTATTCTCTAGTTGCCTATTGTAGGAAAAATACGGATCTCGTTAATAAGCATGCCCCCTCCCCTCCACAACATGTTCCTATTCGGCTCACCATTCTTTGTCCATTCTTCATTGAACTCCTTAGGCTTGTGTATCTCAACACTATCCACCAATGTGGCCTTCAAATTATGATTCACCCCAAACATTTACACAAAACTTGTTAGTTAGGTAAGAATGTCCCATATCTAGAGTTGATGATAGTTATCCTAACCCGACTCAATATAACCTATGAAATTCATCAAACCAACCCGACCCAATCCTTTGCCAAAACCCAACATCGACCTAACATGACATTAATCCAACCCGCCATTAATCAAACTAAGCATCAACCTAACCCAATTGTAATATGACCCGACATCAACCTAGTACGATAAGACCAAATTTGATATTAACTGATTATGATAATAAAAAATTATACATATTTTATTATTCATTTAAATCTTTTAAAAAAGATATTATTTTATAAATTTTACTATTTTGGTACTTTCACTATAGATATACTTATTCATCGACAATATTCTAAATTTCTAATTTCACAGCTTTATCTAACAAAAAAAAGTTATAATATTATATAAATAAGCATCCGTTAACAATACATTTTTAATTACATACTTATATAGAGTCAAACTTATTATTCACTTATGAGGTTAATGCATTTGATTAATTTTGGTGGTCAATGTCTTGTTTGACCCAAATTTAAAGTGATTCGTTATGATATTAACTTGGACCGAACCCAACCTGACCTATCAAAACTCAAAAGACAAGATTCATCAAGTTAACCTTAACGCGAAATCACCCAAACATGAGTTAACTCGATCCAAACCTGACTCTGCCTGTTAAGTTTACCCAAAACTATACAAACTCAAAATGACGTGATCCAATAAATTAACTCAATACAAACCAAATCTACAATGATGTAAACCTTAACTTGACCCATCATGAATAATAAAATCCACAATATGATCTGAATCCAAAATGACCCAATCCGACCCACAAAGAAAAATTGTATACCTATAAACAACTCGACCCAATAACAACCTAATATAAACCCGATTGACACCTCTAACTACACTACATGCTTGTTCTTTTTTGCTAATTTATAAATGGGAACAAATTTCTTACAAAAGAAGAGTTATCTTCCCATGTAAATTAAAAGCCATACATCAAACTAAGAAACATCCCCAACAAAAAAAAAATAACCCAATCCGAAATCAAAGCCAAATTTACCCTAGCCTACAAAAATGAGAGAAAACACTATCCAAACCATGAAATACCTAACTCTTTAGCATCGAAAACAACATGAAAAGACATTCACTTCCCATCAAACATCATTTTCTATTACCAAAGTGCCAGTGAAGCCCCAAAAGGTGTAGTTGTCTCCAACAAAACATTTCAAAAACCAAAATAAAGCACCTTTCATGAAATATCCATAATCCAACCATTTGGGAAAAATAAGAAGTCTTACTTGATGGAACCAAAATAGCATGATTGTACTCAAATATGTATTCAAGTAACAAATTGTAGAAACATATTCATTTCCCTCAAATCAAAGTACACTTTGAAAACAAATGTTGAACTTCAATAATTTAACACATTTATGTACATAAGGGAGATTATTCCTAATTTTCCTTCATTGTTTACCAATTAATTTATGAGGAAATTAAAGAAAAAGTTTGCATTCCTTCATGAATCAAAATGATACACGCACTATCAAGTGGAAGTAGAGAGAGATGATAGAACCATTCGTTGATGTTTCGTATTTTCTATGCAAAATTGTAGTGTTCTGATATAACTAAAATACATAATGGCTAGAGTTATGCATTATAAATATTTATTATAAAGTGTGTAAGTGTGTGTGTAACATTAAAATTATGTTTCATGTAGTTAGGGTTTTGTATGAAATAATTTAAATAGGTGCCGGATTTTATGTGTAATTTATGTGTTTAATACATGAATCATGTCATAATTGTTATTTCAAAATATAGCTTTATTACATACTAAAGCCAAAAGCTTTGTTTTCCGTACCAAAGGACACCTTGTGATTTGCTAGTGTTTTATTTCGATGTACAATTGAAGATCCTTTGATCATCTCACATTAAAATTGAACCAATTATCAAAATAATCCAATTACGTTTGAAAAACATCAATATAATCATTAGTTAGAAAAATAATTAAAATAGCCCATAGCATTGGAAGACGTTAGTTTTGCTAGAAACATGGCCGATGATCAGGAATGTTTTATTACAACCACATGCGTGGGAGACATAGGAATTAAATATAACAAATCTAATCATTGGACATGTTTTTTTTTCTCTAATCTTAACATCCTTCTAGCCCTACCTTTCTCTCTTTATTTTTCATTATTCTTCAATCGAACGTCCTTAGTCTCCATTTCTCTCATTCTCTGCAATTCCTTTCTCTCAACTTTAATTTTTATTTTCTTTCTTGCAATGAAATCTTTGTTTGGCCTCCTTCTTTGCAATTCTTTCTTACATATCAAATATCATGTATGGTTTTATTTTTTTTATTAATCATTATAATATGTGTTAGATTGTATATAATTATACTATAATATATATATATATATATATATATATATATATATATATATATATATATATATATATATATATATATATATATATATATATCGGTTTATGGCTAATGTGCTAAAATTATGCTAGAGTAAATTTAATTATTTGAGGTTATAATTTATGTTTAGAACTAATGTATAATGTTGGATGACTAACTTTGAATATTTAAATTTATAAAAATTGAATATTCTATTGTTAAAATATGCATGTGTTGGGCATGACTATGTGAAAATATTTACAAAAATGACTCAGAAGAACAAAAATTGTAAGCAATATTTTGTATGTTTTAAAAAATTATAGATAAACAAAAAAAATACTAATATATTATTTTTATGTTTTCAAGTATAGGATGAGTAAAATTTTACTATTTTATATTAGAACGGTAAACAAAAGTATGAGTTTGAAGAACTTACATTTGAAAGAAACCTCGATAAAGTTACGTTTATTTTATCCTCGACTACTTTTAGCGAGTTTATGAGTATGTTGCTTCTATGAACAAATTATATTGGGAATATATAGTCATTTAAGATATTTGTAATATATTAAAATGAGATAATGGGGAGAAGTCTTTTGATTCCGATAAAATAAAGGTGGGTGTAGTCTAGGTATGAAGAAAGTTGGTTTGTATTTAGGGCTCAATAAACATGTCTATCCATTAAATGTATACGTGCTTGACATTTTAATGAAACACGTGTTTTGACATGAATTTTGCACATGCAAAAGTCTGACATTTTAAAATAATGTGGACAATATTTTAATAAAATATGTCTAATGATAAGATATAGTTTAAAATTTCCAAACGCCGTAGTAGATGACTATTTTATTTATTGTTTAAACATTTTTAATATTTGATGAATAAAAAATAATTTTTAAAACATTGGCTCCAAAAGTAAGTTATTTTGATAAAATAAAATAAAAATAGTTGTTGTATTACTTCTAGTCTAGCTAAGACCTCAAATATTCAAAGTATTTGATATACAAAACTTCGGAACAAATAACGTATCAGATATTATTTATATTTATTAAAACGAGTATTCCATTGGCCGATCAAGTTGGTTATGTGATCCAAGCTAGAAAAATTAAGATTGATTATCTAATTTTTCTAATCAAACCGAATCAAGTGTATCAAATTTCATGATCGGTCTTATATTTGACTAAGAGGTGCTAGTCCAGTGATTAAAACTAAGGGGCGCCAATACTTTAGATTCAAAATTCAAATCCTACCTCAAGCAGTATTCGATCGTTGTTTGTTTGACTTAGAATAATATAAGCTGCCTACTCATGAGTCAACGTATTAATGAATGAATGCCATCTATCCAGTCGGTGCCCTTTCTCTCTTAACCCCGGCAAGGGGCAACGTGCTAACTCATCTAAATTAAAAAGACCTGCAACTATTTGATTAGATTGTTAGCGGATACTTCCCACACCAGATAACTAGCAGCATAGAATAATATGTATGCCCTACATGCTATAACTACTTACTAACCTCTTGCTCCAATTTGTCGAAAGACTTGCTGAGCACCCAATCAGCTTCGTCGATGTTAGAAAATCGATACACCAGCACCAACTTAGAGAAAGCAGGAAAAGACCGACAAGTAGTACGCGAAAACACAGGGGTCTCCCAATTTTCAAGCTCCACGGACAAGCCAGGTAAACGAAACTGGGGCTCAGGCACCGGCAAAAGGAGTAATCCACGGTACACGTTGTGAAAAAGAAAGCTGGTTACGTTGCAGGAGGACAGAAACGCAGCTGTTAAGAGACCAAACCCCCTACTGACATCTAGTGCCCAAGGCATGAAGCTGTCATATACGACGAAAACAATGGGCGGCTTCTGCCCATCCTCGTTTACCTTCTCGATTAAGTGGGCTAAAGTTCGGGATCCGACAGTTTGCAGGCTCTCTAAATAGTCTTCGGTGCTCTTGGCTTGAGACCTCCCGCCGCCGTCGTAACCGTCGGAAAAGGTCTCGATGTTGATGGAGGAAGAAGGGTCTGAATGCATGGACCTGGAGGAGAAGGCTGTGATGGCAAGGGTGGTCTTGAGTCCTTTAGAGACTAAACGCTTAGCGAATTGGAGGAAAGTGGTGATGTGAGCTTGAGCTGGGAATGGAACCAACAGGACGTGTACATTTTCCATCGCTCTCTAGAAGGAGCTAGCCGATCAGGGAGATGTATTTGAATAGGTTAGCTAATTACAAGCAATTTAGATGATGAAGATTTACAGCTGTGTGCGGGAGAGAGTATTAGGTGATCCGAGAGGAACGCAGCTCTTCGTTCGGTGTATAAAATTACTTTGTTCATTATATAAAATTATTTGTTTTGTTATACCGAAATACCATAGAACTGTGAAACTAAGTCATTTTTTTATATATATAAACTACTTCATTAATTATAAAAAAACTATCTAGTACTTCATTATATTAAACTATATTAATTCATTACACTAATTTCTAGAAGAAGCTCCATATTTGTCTAAATTTTGTTTCAGATTAGAAGCATATCATGGGATATCTTTTTTAACCACCAGAATTAATACCAATAAATAAGTTTATATCAATTTTAACACATACATAAAAAATGATTATAATCTACAACATAAATTGTAAACTCTTTGAAGAGAGAAGTCCTATAATTTTTACGAGGGAAATTTGAATAGCTTGAGAACCTAGAATTATAATTTTACCAAATCGTGAAGGGAAGTAGTGTAATTCAATTTGTTTTTTCTCCTTTTCTAGGAATAATTAGAAGTTATGGTTAGGAATTGCATCGCTGTAGATTCCACAATGCTTGGTGCATGCGGGGCAATTTAGTAATTTTTTTATTAAAGTTTTTATATTAACTAGTGATAACAGCAATACAAAAGATGAAATAGGAATGCATCTTACAGATAATATTTTTTTCCCTTATTAAGTTATCATTAATTTAGATCAATAACAATATAAATAAATTATACCAAAAAGTTAACGTATTTTTTTATATAAAAAGACACCTATATTAGTATAATATAGGAGCACAAAAAATACATATATTCCAATATACTACACATCTTTTGATAAATACATACATTCTAAGATATAAATTAAATACACATTCTAACATATAAATATATAGACATTCTAACACATATATGTGCAATCTTTCAACATGAGAATACATTTATTACATGAAAATAATACACATTTTTCATAATATAAACACACATCCGTTATTTACACAACTGTAAAATAAAAAAATACATATGTCTTAAAACAAATACACATATTTCATGCTAATAATACATATATATATCTTCCAAAAAAAAGAATTTATATCTTTTAGAACAAAAATACACATTTTAATAGATGTTTATTTTTATACACATATTCCATGACAATACACATCATCTAGAAGAAAAATGCATATTGTACACATCTTTTTTATTTATTTAAATGTGAGATAAAGACACACATCTTTTAAAAATCAAACACATATTTTTAGAACATAATATACATCTTTCAAAATAAAAATACGCATTTTTCATAGCAAAAAGTATACATTTCATTATATATAAGAATAAACATTTTTATTGATGTGAATTATTTTATGACAATAATTTACATTAGGCTATATAACACATGGACTTTTATATTTATAGGATTTAAACTCAAAATTAATCAAACTTATTTGATACATTAATGGATAATAATAAGTATAACTATTTTTTTAATATTAATTCTTACTACTTTCATATCAAAAAAGTAAATCGTTTTATCACCAAAATTTTATATGAAAAAGAAAATCATATTAGAAAAGTCAAAACCTACTTTTATTTTTATCCTCACTTTTTTTCTCTTTCATTATCCATGCATTAAATATTTGTTCTATATTTTAATTAATTGTGTAAGCTGAATTTTAAAACTATATCTATTAGGTTCTAAAAATGTATATGAATTAATAAAATAATTTTATTTTTATTGGGAGAGAGAAACCTTTTATGAATGAATTAGTTTTTAGTGCACCTGCATGGTGCCTTCAAGTCTTAATGATTTTCTCTTATCGTTATAATGTACCATCGAACTTAACTTATCTTAGACGCTGCCATTAACTCTATCATTAGCCAACAAACTCTTTATCTATGCATTAAATATAAATCGTAGGATGTGCATTAGAAGTGCATATAACACATGTTTTTAAGAAGTCGAACCCATAACCCGTGATTTTTGTTACCAATAAGAATTAAATTCTCATACTGTGGTTACCCGAATTATTGTAATAATTTTTTTCTTCAATAGACCCCACATGTTATTTCACCTCTTTATATGTGTCCGGGGATAAGTACTTCTAGAATCCTAGATTTTTGGGAGGTTATGATAGCATGAAAGGTGGATACAACTAGGGTCGTAAATGATTAAAGTTAGCTCGTGAGCTTTCTGGATTCAACTTATTAAGAACTCAGTTCAACTCATTTATTTAACTAAACGAGTAAAACTCTAGGCTCATTTATTAAATAAGCTTAACTTAAGCATCAAAATTTTTAGTTCAAGTTCGTTTATAGTGCAAAAGTTCAAAAATTAACTCATTTGCCTCAAGAGCTCGAGTGCCAGGCTAGTTTACTACAAAAGCTTGCAAGACACTTTGACTCCGACTCGTTAAAAGTGTGATTCATTCATAAATGAGCCGAACCCAAATCTAGCTCTGTCCGACTTATTTACAATCATAGATACAACTATACAATACAACGATGGAGGAGAGTGGGAAATGGATAGGGAAAATAGGAATGTGCAACTTTTTATAAATAAATAAAAATAACCTACTCTATGGAAAGTTTTTCCTAAAAACCATTAATGATTAGTTTGGTTTGGAATAAATGGGGATTAATAGAGATGAATCAATTGATTTACTTTGTTTGGGGACATATTATGTTAACTTAATTAGATGAATCGGGATTAAAAATTTACATGCATTCATCCTCGATTAATTTTATTTTTGCTAACTTTTAATTTTTGGGGTAACGAAAGTTAAGGTTAAAATATAAATAAATTGTATACCTGGTCGAACAAAAATGATCCTAACTAAGTTGTAAAAGGCACTTATCTATATAATATAAATATTATTTATTTTATTTTTATAGCATTCGTTCGCTTTAATCCAAACGAAAATTTTAAAATATTTACTTAGATTTATCCAAATTAAGTTAATATTATTCAAATAATATTCTAATATATTTATTCATATTTATCTCCATTACTTTTATCTAGATTAATTTTTAATATTTACTTATTTACCACAAAATAAAAAAATTATATAGGACCATCGGTTATCTCTTTATCGTAAATCACCGGCGGTTTCTTATTACAAAAAGTAAGTTATGGGATTTTTTTTAATCACATGTTTAATATTTATTCATACTAATTTTTAGGAGGCCGGCTACTATTTTTGAGGTGGAGCTTGAAACGTTCTCTAATTCCAACACTTGTGTCGATACATTGCATTTGCACAGACAAAGACCCAATGGGCTATGCGCCAATCCACCTTGTTTGGAATCGATACATGGGGGAGAGGGGAGAAGAGGACCACCGACTTGACGTCCAATCAATGCACCAGTACGCCAGAAGGAAGGTCCCATTTCTGCTTTTCTTTTCCCTCTCTTTTTTTATGGATTCCTTTTTCTTTTACTCTTTCCAAATAACGCGTCGCCATAAGCTCCCAAATCTCCATGTACGGATCAATTCATGTTTACGTCTTGGTGGTTGTTTCTAAAAGGCTTGGGTCTCTCTTGACATAATAAAACAAATAGGCACGTAACCACGGACTTTCGGAAGACTCGGTGCATTTATTGTCGTGATTATTATTTAATAAACGGTTGACTTAAAAGTGTTTGGAGGTTTATGCTTGTAACCATTAGTTTAAAAATTAATTAAAAACTTGTAAACTAACTAACAAATTATAAATTATCATTTAATTAAAGTAGTTTTTTAAAAATTAGTTTAAAAACAAGTAAAAAGCCGCTTATCAACAAAAATAAGTTGTTAAAAAATATAATAGTGTTAATCAACAAAAAGTTTGCTTGTTAGTTAAGTTTATCCCGTCAAATACATTATGTCAATATATTTTCTTGACTATTATTTAATAAACGGTAGACTAAAAGTTCTCCCAAAATTTATAGTAACAATGCACTATATATATATATATAATTGGAAACTTTCAAAAATTCGAAAGGAAATGATTTACAAAACCTCAAATTGGAGTAAACTTAAAATAAATTATATTATTACAACTGAAGAGTGTGACATTCGGTTAACAAAACCTTTTGAAATAACCAAATTGATTTCAAAACACTCTATTAAAAAATACATAAGGGACGGATTCAAATATATCCACTTAAGATTAGTCCAAGTAGGATTCAAACTCCTAACCATAGAAGGCTTAAACACCTCCATCCTTATAGTCTTGCGTGATGGTAGACTAAAAAACTTTAATGATTCTATGTTAGGAACCATAGAGAGTAGCCTTGTGGTGAATCAATATTCTTTAATTGTTATCCAAATTTCTCACCCTCCTTAGAGGATCCAAATATATTACATGCATTGACTTTGCAAATTAAAACTTATGGCTACAAAATGTTAGAAGGATTAATACCCGTAGCAATGATTTTTAGGATCCATTATAAGGTCATGAAAACTGCCTTCAAAATTAAGGCAAAAATTCAAAACATAAAAGGTGAAACCCTAATACTTCAAACTAATAATTCAAAAGTAAACATAGTAGTCCCGAAAACAATAAAATGGAATGAGATAACCTATCCTGAAGGCTGTATATTAGAAAATGCCTTACCTCCCAAGGAAGACAAACTATAACCTATAATTCCAAATCCAAATACCAAAATAAGTTAAATAACTCAATTTGATGATGGAACTATAAAACTGAGTTTCAAAAGAATTCAAACCCTAAGATTCGCTGATGATGCTTCAATATCCTCAACCATAGACTTAGGAAAAATTTCAAACTTACCCATAAGAATTAACCTAGAAGACAAAGACCAAAAAAGGAATTCAATCTCTAAAACACCTAGAACATCATTTTAAGGTGCAAAATATGAAACCAGAATTCCTAAACCAGTTTATCAAAACCCTAAAAATGAAGAATTTGTTAAAACAAATAAAAAAACACACCTCTAGATTCTCCAACATACTCTAAAATAACAGAAACCATGCTAAATATTCTTGAAAAAGAATTCAAAATTGACAAGGAATTTTACAAAAGGGATTTCTATTATGAGAAAAATGCAAAAAAGAAAACTTGGTTCTTTAAAAATTTCTTAGAACAAAGGGAAGAAATCCAAAAAGATTTTTATGAATTCTTACAAAATAATAAAATCAAAATTATGTTCTTTAATTGGTTCGAAATGGTAGTAAAACAAAGAAACATTGATTACCTATTCAAAAGTAAAAACTCGATCACCCTATCTATCCTTATATCCCAAACTTCAAAACTAAATAAAACTTCAAACTTTATTCAAACTTCTTCCTCTCCCTTTCATTTCCTTATTTCAAATTTCTATTTTTTCTAATCATCTAATCATCCTTCAAACTCTTTATGTTTATACTCCTCAAGTGTTCTCTTCTTCCCTCAAGTCCTAGGGCTCTAATACCAAGGATGCCACAATGAGAGTGTGTACACACATACAAATGTGTCTATGCTCAACTATTTTACATGATAAAACTGCAACATGGTTAACAAAAAAGTATAGTCTCTTGCAAACCCGCAATGAGAGTGTGTACACACAAAAAGGGACGAAGCCTGGTTTAGGACAACTTTGGCCAAGGCCCTAGTGGTAGATGCACACCATGTCAGTGTGTACACACTCTCATTGTGGGTTCGCAAGAGACCATGCTCTGCTGGTTTAGGATGGATAGATAATAGGTTTGGGGTTTTGTCACATCATAGGGTTTATAGTACCATCCAGAAAATAATGTGCGTAAAGCAGTGAAGGGATTTGGATGATAAAATCCATCTTCATAGTTTGACATGATTTAAAAATGTGATTTAGTAAAATATTCAGATCACTTCTGAAAATCCTTTTATTTTGAAACCATTTCTTTAGAAATTGGTTTTGTTAAAACAGGTAAAGAAGGGATTTTTAACATTTGTTTTTGAGAAGGGGTTTTGGAGATGAAGAACCCTCCTCAATTTTTAAAATAGGTTTTGAAGACATACCTGATTGTCTAAGTTGAGGACTCTAGACAGTTTGAACCATTTGTTGAAGTGCTTCGAGCACTTCTAGTGATTTGGTGAGTGATTCCATCCACTTTTGAACACTCTGTTTTGATTCATCCTTTTGAGTGGATGAAGTTGCTACTTCATCTTCGATGTTGGCTCCATACCATGACTTAATTGGTTTAGGCATAAGAATTTCTTGCACCTTTTCTTTCCCTTTCTTCTTTAGAGCCATTTCAAACTTTGTTTTGTAACAACTCTTGAGTCAAAAAGTCCGGAATAGAGTTGGATTCTCTCTTTATATACTCGATCTCAAAGTCGAATACTAAGAGGATCGCCTGCCATATGGCAAATATTTGTTTGGATGCTATGTTTTGAACATCCTTTTGTAAAATTTCTTTTATAGATTTACAATCGATCCGTAACAGGAATTTTTAGTTTAACATATCGGATTGGATTTCTTGTATGGATTGGACAATGGATAGGATTTCTTTTTTGACAATTGAATAATTTTGTTGGGTTTGGTTCTAGTGTCTGGAAGTGAATTGGACAATGGACTCAGATTGGACTTAGGCCTATTTAGATTAAGCCTGATACTGTTTAAAGGAATGGGCTTGGGCCTGTTTGAGAATACCACTGTACCCAATTTTTGAGGCATTGGTTTCAACAATTTTGAACAGGTTTGGGTTGGCCAAATGTAAACAGGGGATGGTTTGGACTTGGGCCTTAATTCTTTTTATGATATTTGTATGGGCTTGAGTCTATGGTTTTGGGCTCTTTTGAGACGGTCATGGAGTGGTTTGGCAATTTAGTTTAGATTTGGACAAAATTATAGAATATAATTAAGGCTACCAAAAAATCTTTGGAGTTGGATTTTGTTAAGAATTTGGTCTGGAAATTTGGACGCAAACTCTACGGACATCTCGATAGAAATTATGGTACTTGACTCAATATAATGACCCAAAAACCTAATTCTAGTTTGACACAGAGAGATCTTGTATTTTGGCACAACTAGGCCATTTCTTTTTGTGACACTAAGGAAAATCCTAAGGTGCCTAAAATGTTGGTCTAAGGAGTTTGAAAAAATGAGTACATCATCTATATAGACTATACAAAAATTTGAGTATGGATTTCCCTCCTAGCTCTCTCTCTATATATTTCATTGAATCCGACTCGCCATAAGCTCTTTTATGTAGAAATGAGATAATAAAAATAATTTGCATATGATCTCTAAGCTCATATGAGTAAAGATTTAAGGTGAATCGAGTTTAAAAAATATTTTCTACATGTCGCAGTGCATGCTAAGCATGTTAAAGTTTGTAATTTTATGTCATAGGTATGTGTCTTGCTTCTAAATGTAATTTCTACTATACATTGATAATAGTGGTGGAATATAGAGACAATTATGGTGAACATGATGACTATATGATTGTTTATGATAGAATACATATTGGTGAAATATAAAATATATCTTGCTAAAATAAGGAGAATATCATGGCGAAACACCAGATATATAATGATATTATATGTTGTTAATAATGACATATCTAGCTTAACATGGCGAAGCATAAGTCATATCATGGAAAAAATATAGAAAATATTGTGGTGAAATGCTAGACATACAATGATATAATGATTGTTATGGTGAAACATCAAGAATAACATGGTAAAATATGAAGAATATCATAGTGAAAGTGTAATACTCCCATTTTTAGGACCGAAAATTTTGGTTAAAAGAGTTAATCACGGAAGCTAAAATAATAAAATGTAAGGTGTTGCCACAACACTTGATATAAGTCTAGTTTCCTTTACCATTCTCATATCAAGTGCTAAGACTAAAACAATTACTCTGGTTAAATTAATAACACAACTACAAGAATCGAAATAGAGAGAACAAACATATTGATATTTCTCTATATCAGTTACAAAACTCAAATGAGAGAAAGTATAGGATGACATCAACGTCCAAGAATAGCTGGGTTCAAAGATACCAAATAGTCCTACCCTCAACACAATTTACTAGCATTCAATTGAACTCCTAAGCTAACATGCTAAAACCATTTTCCATTAAATAGGAAAGGGGAATAAAAAAGAACCCTTTGATACAATGATACTAGGTAACCCATGATACAAAACTAATATGAAAAAAATGGAACACATAAAAGTCATCACAACAATACATGGTATATAACATCAAAATATACATATGATGATCAAAATACAATAATCATATATGATAATTGAATACCACCAAAGCCACATACTTCTCATACTCATTCATCTAGAACATACTAATACCTATAAACCAAACATCTAGGGGATACTCTTTGAAGTAATAATTAAAACCAATCCTCAACCCAAAATCATAACAATAACAACGTGTCACATATCTCATTATCAATACCAATGAATCCCATAACATCATAGGTAAGCACAAATGCTGCTACCAAACCATAGGTAGGCACAAAAGCTGCTACCAAACCATACATAGGTATAAATGCTACTACTAAGTCACATGTAGGAACAAAGATTGATACTGACTAATCCAATAATCTAATAATAATAATAATAGTTTTTTATTTACTCGATGAGATATTATATCAACCTGAAGACACTAAGGTACTCCAATGATACTACCACCCAATATAAGATATTATCCTATCAACTATCAACAAAAGGACACTAAGAAATCCTAGTTGTACTAGTATACAAAAGAGACATAATACCCTACCAATGAGTACACCAAATCCATAGGTATACATACCCTCTATAAGTCACATAGCTAAATAGAGTAAGATATAGGGTCTGGCTAGGGCACTAAGACACGCTAGTAAACATCCATAATTAGTAGTTGACTAAGCCATGTATTTAGGGCGGCGACCTCCTAAAGAACCATTGTTCCCAATCTTAAGGTTTTTCAGTTTAAATATAAATAATTTATTAAGGTGACCGTAGAATCACAATCAATCACATATATCAAGTATCCATACTTAACCATTTTTACTCATTTCTCATTTATTTAAGGTAACTATAGACAAGTTCAATACCAAGGTGAACAATAAAAAAATTATACTAAGGTCATCCAAGACTTAATTAGTTGCATTTGAGCGTATTAGGGTAAAAACAACAAAAATACCCCTGAGGCATAAATACCGCATTATCACCCATTTCAAATACTAATTCCATATTACTTATTAATTTGTCATGAAAAGACTAAAATACAATAACTAAATAATTTATCATGAAATTAAATTAACATCCATGTGAAATGACTATTCTTGCACGTTGCGCTAACGCACCCCTTTCTCAATCAGGTTCTTTCACTCACTCTGTTGCTTGTTCTAATGCTCAGCTCAATCTTGCACGTTACTCGTTCCTTTCCCTAAAAAAGAAGTGAATCCAAAAATCCCGGAAGTGACTTCGCTCCCCAGAGTTCTTATTTATACTTATAGGCTTTCCAGCCTTTCAAAGCAAATAGCATTAGCTTCTTCTTTTTGTATTCCCTTTTTTTGAAGGGATTGCCATCAAAAGTAGTCCTTATTCTGACGAAATCCTTTTCTTCCTCGCACTCACTGAGAAAGTTGATAGATCCATATAGGATAAGGCAGAGATTCTATTTGAGTAGCACTATCGTAACGATTAAAAAGATCTATCCTAAAAGAAATTAACAACGCTTTCGTTTACCACTGTAACTGGAGTAGCAGAACTAGCACGATGAACAATGCTCGGCACTCTATCAAGTGAGCCCCTCTCATTCTCTATAAGCCCTATAGTTGCCCTGTATAAGCATTCGTAGCTCATGATTTTGTATGTAAAACTCTAGTATGCATATCTAATCGATTTGGAATCACATAATCTCATGTTCAACAATGTATAATACAAATTAGGCATAATAACATAGTATCCTTGAAAAGACCAAATTGACCTTAGAGAGCACATATTGATAATATTCATATCGGAATACTCTAAGCATGATTAACTTATCATTTTACACGTACATATCATACACAACCTTTTCCTAACATTAGAACCATTTTAACACACTTTTGTACCTGCAATATTTTACATAAGATATCATGATTTTCCATGTTAACAATAATAAGCAAATAATTTCAATGTAACAAATCATGCCTAACATAATTTATACACTGAACCCTAATATGTTATCATGTAATATTTATCATTTTAATGAAGCATAAAAATTACAATATAACAAACTTACTTAACATGGTTTGTGCCTCAAAATCTTAATATGCTATCATGTGATATTTAACATTTTAGTAAAGTATAAAAAATATTTGATTTTCAACAAAGAATAAATTTATTGGTAACCTACAAGAATTTAATAGACTCTGATAAACAAAATTTTGTACCTAAAAATAATATCAAATTAACCATATTAATATTTAACCAATAAAATTTTAATTTTTATTAAATTATTTTATTAAACCAGATTTATAAGAGTACCCTACTTTTAAGAAAAAAATTGCAACAATCAAACCTCATGATGCATGGACAACATGAGTCATACAAGACTAGGGGGTGCTAAGTGGTTGGATAAGATGATGGTGAGGATAGCTAGAGCGGCACATGGAGAAGAGGGGGGATGGTCACTAAGGGTGGTGCAAGTTGGAGACCAAATGAGAAGGTAAAGTGGAAGGGAGAAGTTGTGTAGTGGTAGTTGTGGTGGAGGTTCAAACTAGTGAAGGCAGGCTGGATATGGAAAGAATGGGGGTAAGGTCGAGGTATGTTGGTTGTGGTGAGGGGTGAAGGAGAAGGTGGGATAGATGGGGAGGAATTGCGATAGAGGGTAGGGGCGATAAAGGTTACCATAGCAAGGGGAGCAACGACAACTAGTGTCATTATTCAAGGGGTGCAATGACATGGGTTAGAGCAAGGGGAGAGAGTGTAGGGGATAGGGTTGGCGTAGGTTGTAAGGAGAAAAGGAATGATGAAATGGTAGTTGATGGTGATGGCTGTGATATTGGGGTAAAAATGGATGGTGGTCGAGGGAGGTGAAGGCTAGGTTGTAGAGGAGGAAAGCACTAGTAGGGCATAGGTTGTGTGAGCATAATGGTGGTGAATTTCGATGTTGAGGGAGATGGTGAGGCACGACTAGAATAGAAGGGCATGGGAAGAGGTTGTGGTGGTGTGGTGGTGCACTAGTTGGAGGTGGTGCATGTGTGGTGGTTGGGAAATGTAGTGGAGAAAGGAGACAAAGAAGAACATAGGTGGTGATGGCGATGGTTCAAATGGAAGAGATGGGAAACGTAGGAGGGCTAGAGGCAGTGCAAGGAGAAGAGGAAAATGGAAGTGATGGTTGCTTGTGTGGGGAGATGTAGAGGGAGGTTGGGTGGTTTCCAAGAGGTATAATTTGATTGGAAAGGGGGAGGGAGAAAAGGGCTTAGTTCAAACAAAAATGGGGAGGGAAGGAATGTGTGTATATATATGTACAAGCAAGCAGTGGTGATAGTGTTGGTTTAATAAAGGGGTTGTGGGAAAGCAACGTGAGAAAAGGAGGGGGACATGAGGAGAGTTTGGTAGAGGAAAAGAGGGCATAATAAGGGGTAATCATGAGGGTTAAAATGGCATGGGTAGGATAGTATTATTCTATTTTTATTTTAAGTTTAATTTGGTTAGATTAGGGTATTGGTTAGGAAAATAAATCAAGAAAAAATAAATCAGTTTATGATAAGTTCAATAAAAGAAAATATGTAAATTATTAATTTAGGAAATTATTTAATAATCTATCTGGGTTATGGGTAAAAGGTTAAAAATAAAAAGATTAGGCCAAGGTTTAAAGGTTATTTTTTAAATAAAGGAAAAACACTTGAAAACTAAGGTTAGGAAATTTTAGGGTGTTACAGAAACACCATCTATACTATATTATCATAGATTGTTAATGGTGAAATACCTAGCAAAATATGCTGAAGAATGGAATGAATGGTGGTGAAAGATGGAGAATGTTGTGGTAAAATACCATGTATATGATAGTATAATAGATATTATGGCAAGACATCAAACACAACATAGTGAAACATGGAGCATATAAAGGTAAGACATGGAGCGTATAATGGTAAAATATGAGGAATATTATAGTGAAATGCTACGCATAATGGTATCATACCACAATAAAATACCAAACATACTATGATGAAATATAAAGCATATCGTGGTGAAACACCAAGTATATTGTAGTGAAACATAATCATGGAGAAAAACAAGACTACATAATATTGAACTATAGTGAAACATTAAGCATATCATGGTAAAATACCTAGCATACCATGATGAAATAAGAAATATATTATGGTGAAACAATAAGTATATTTTGGTGAAACATAATAATGGAGGGAAGTAGGATTACATAATTCTTAACCATAGTTAAACATCAAGTATATCATAGTAAAATACCATTTTATGGAGAAACTTGAATTTATTTATATTTACACAATTTTTACTACAAAACAAAATTTTTGATGTAAATATTAATCTTCTAACAATTGTCTCTTTATTTACGTAAATGTTACTATATATACCATGACCAAGGTGTATACAGTTCCTCCATATACTAATTGTTATCTAAAGAGATTAGGTTCCATTTTCCCCCTTGATGTAGTAAAAATAGATATATACATAACCATGGGCTTTAGAAGGATTAGGTGCATATATTGTCCCGATTATTATTTATTAATGGTAGGCTTAAAGTTCTCTAAATCCATGAGGTAAGAACATGCAATGAAGAATTTATTAAGAGAATATGACTCACCTTGAACTCTCTTATATAGAACTAAGATAATAAAAATATTTCATATATGATCCCCACACTTACATGAATCTCTATTTAGTAAACATGTATTAGGTATATTATCTTTTATACATATTTCAATCGTTTATTTTACATATTATTTTGATAATATAATTATCTATGTTATTTAGTATATATATTACTTCATTAGTTGGTCATAGTATTTTTTTATTAAATATTTAGTTTATCCTATGTTATTATCTTCATATCCGTAGTAATTATATCCAGCCCATATTAAATATACCTTATTAACTCATTTTAAATTACATGAGTGGTTAACATCATTATTATTTCTATGAATTTTATATATAAATAAGATTTATTTATCAAATATTATTATTAGTACTTCAAATCAAAGTAGATAAAAAAATGATATTATTAAATGGACAATCAATATAGATTGACAAAAAACTGAGCTTAAATAATAATTTCTATATGATTTGTTATATCTATAAATATATAAAATCACAATCATGTATAAATATTAGCTAATAAATATTCTCGCTCATTTGTGATGAATATTGCTACTGGTTGACAATTAGTGAGCGGGCATGATGAAACACTATAAATGAAAAGATGCACTAAAAAATATCAGCTCCCACTTTAAATATTCAGGAGCTCAACAAGTTCTAAGACAATTTTTCCTCTTAACACAACCAAGTTCATCTATATTTTTCCGATAGTAATTAGTAACATTTCCCCGTACGATGCACAGGTAGAGTTTTATATTTTGTGATAATAAATTTTAAAATAGTAAGTATGGTAAACAATATAAGAAGTAAGGGAATTATAAGAGGACAACATAGTAAATATAAATGATAAAATATTAGTAGAAAGATTTCAACAATATATTTCTTGTTTTTTTAATCATATAATTAAGTTTCTCACTACATCCTTTTATCACTACTTTATTTAATATGCGACTCTTCTAATTTCCTCATCACAGCCATAGATTTCAAAGTACCACATGCAAAGGAAATAAAGATAAGTAATTTTACTTGTTGCTGAATATATTGTATTATTTTTTACATGAATCAAAATGACATGTTAATATGATAGATAAAATAGAAATGCGTATTAATCTAAGCAAGTGACAACACTTAAAATAAAGATAAGTTTTTTATGTACATGAATATTACATATAGTATATAATTAATAAATTACTTAATATTTCCTTCATTGTTATCTCTAATGCACTTTCCAGTTACCTTGGTGGATTTTATAAGCCTTCTCATGGTCAATTTGTTGTGATTTGTTACAATATAAGAATTAGTGTAACTATTGCTTGCAAACCATCAAATATTTAGAGTGGTTTTAGTTATATAACCCGAGACAAAATCCAAACTAATGAAGGGAGGAAGTGGGAAGTAAAAGTGTCATAAGGAAGAACATGGAAAGTAGAAATGTCATGTGTAATTAATTCATTAAGTTATATACAATGAAGGGAGAACATGAGATGTATCATATTAAGAGGGAGAGATGAATAGCAATTCATTTAATGTGACTACGTAGATTTTCTGTCAAATTACAAAGCTTAGGATATATAATTAATGATTTATTTGGTTGTGTTTAAAATAATTAATGACTATGCTTCATTTATTATAGCCAGTAATTACTTAATTACAAATATGAGTTAAAACAATCAGTGTAAATAAAATTCTTAAAAATGTGAATTATGAACCGTTAAACATAAAATGAATTCTTGCATAAGTTTCATTTGTACCGAAAAAGATAATAACCATCTATTTTGAAATAACAATTAGTATAGATAAAAATATGTTTATTTGGGTGATATAAGATTGCTTAAGATTTTTGATTACTGTAAAGAATATGAAAAAAAATTAAATAACATATACATTTAAATGAATAAAAGTAGTATACTTGATTCTGTGAGGAATAATATATCAATGTCATTGTTGTCATATACAATTGAAAGAAATAACAACAATTTGTTTAGAGAAATTTTTTTAATTGTCGGTCAAATTTTTTTTTAAAAGGGTCGTCATTTTCAATTGATTAATTTTTAGTTTTGCTATTATGCATATGTTATTGATGATATTGAAAAATTCTTCCAATATCAATTATAACCAAATTAAATAAAAGCATGTATGAAGAGAATACGTATGAGATTTAGATGATATATCAAATAAAATTAAGTCAAGTAAATAAACTACTTATTTTTCTAGTTTAGTTACTATGAGATTCACTAATGTTGTTGATAAAGAGGGGATGGGAATGGAGCAATCATTTGAGTTTTCTATATTACTCAATTAATATGCATTTATCACTGATAAAAGGAGTACATATAATGCAGGTATTATGTGGGATTTCTAGTTTCAGTGTTTTGTTTGGTATTCCAATGTTATTCAATTAATATAAATTTATGATATTAACAAATGGAGATGAAGAAAAGCACACTTGATAAAGGGACGAGGATCCAAAAAATAAGTAGAAGATGGAGTAATTAACCAATGAGTTGACAGTGATAATTAGCAATAATGGGTGACGATGACAATTAGTAATTAGCAATAATGGGTATAGTTTAGAAAGAAAATTTTATCTACATATTGTCTACCATAGAACTTTGTTTTCATATAATTATAGATTATGGATTCTTCAACACATTTGAATGGGTCTGAACTTTGATGCAATGTTATTTTTGGACATTTCAATCAATATTTATACTATGGCCATTTATATAAAGGTGTGATACCAAGAGTATTATATATTACTACATAATGCAAAAGTGACGAGTATTATAGTATTATTACTACATGGAAATATAAATATAATACTTTATAATATTGAAAAAACTTTCGTTGTATATTTTAAAGATAAAATTAAACTATTATCTTTTAAATGCAATATGTTATACTATAAAATTATAATAATTATATTTGTATTAAAACTATTATTATATATATTTTATTTTTTCAATATATATTAAAAAATGTTAAACATTAAATTTTATCTTAAAGGCTTAAAAATACGTGCATACTAGAAATGGAACTACTTAATAAACATGCTATCAATATTAAACTAGTCAACTTCAAACAAAAATACAAAAGCTCATTACAACTACATTTGATAAAAAAAGAATAATAAACAACACACTTAAGCTTACCGTCATTGAGAGTAAGTTTTTTTTTAAAAAGAAAAACTTCTTAAATTACTGAATGTTGAGCCAACTATAATCTCTCAGCAACAAACCAAGCCATAACCTACATAATCTTGTACCTACATAGTAGTAGCTGATTCTTTAAGTTTAGGAGATAGTTACTACATTGAATTGTTGGAAAATAATTACTATATTTTATGTAACTAAATCTTCTATAAATAAATGCTAATGATACAGTAATCTGTATCGAGTGACTTGTAAAAATTCTACATGGTATCAGGTAGCCTTAATCCTCATACACATAATTCTTGACATCTTACCTCATAGCATCATCTCCCACTACTTTTGTCACCAACTTTTCTACTCCCCCAATTATCTCTTCTCTTCCAACCACTCATATTCACCACTAAATTACTACCAAACTCGACTCTTCAAATTATCTTCTATGGCTTGCGTAATTCAAACATTTATTAAAAGGACATGGCCTTGAAGGATATATTGATGGCACTTTACCTTGTCCTCCTTTGTATCTTCTTCCCACTAATACTAATTTTAATCCTACCTATATTCAATGGAAAAAATAGCATCAAGTTCTTCTTGGGTGGCTTCTATCATCTCTTAGTGAACTTGTCCTTGCTTAGGTTGTTAGCTTGTCAACCTCTTGAGACGTCTGGCTAGCCATTGAGAATCACTTTACCTCACATTCTAAGGTTTGCATTATGTAACTTTACCGTTCTCTCCAAAATCTTTAGAAAGGCAACAAACCAATGGCTCAGTATTTTTTTCATGCCAAATAGTTGGTTGATAATCTTGTTACTTCAAGCAACCATGTTGCAACTCCAGACATGTAACAAATTTTACTTGCTCATCTTGATTCTGGCTATGATCGCATTGTCACTACCTTAAATGCTACTAATGATGCTTGTTCCATGGAAGGATTCTAGTCTCATTTACTAACCTTTGATATGAGACTCGAGTCCCAACAAGCCTTAATCTAGCAACAACCCACTGCTAATGTTGCCTCTCCGCACAGATCTGGCTCATACTGATCTTCCACGCCTTGGGGCAATAATCGATCTACACGACATCCTCATGGGGCTTTTCCTTCAGCCACTCGTACACTACCTAATCTAAATGCTCGTGGACCATGTCAACTTTATGGACTCAAAAAGCACACTGCACTTGACTGTTGGTTTCGCTTTGATGAATCATTCTAGGAGCCTAAACCTTTTCCCTAGGCCTACACTGTTGCTACTGGGTCTACTCTTGAACATAATTGGTTACTTGATAGTGGTGCCACTCATCACATGACTCCTGACCTTAACAAGCTTAATCCTCACTCAATCTATAATGGTCCTGATAAAAGTAAAGTTGGTGATGGTAAGACTATACCAATTGCTCATATCGGTAGTTCCTCTTTCTCCACTTCATCTCAAAAAAATTTCTTAAACAATCTTTATCATTTTCCATCCCTTTCTACCAATTTACTTTCTATCTCTCAATTCATTAAAGATAATGATTGCTATTTTGAATTCCATCCCAACTTTTTGTTATAAAGGACTGACGCATGTGGACTGCCCTTCTGCATGACTGAAATAAAGGGGTATTTATCATTTTGAAGATGCTCCTAATATGGGAAACCATGTTTCTTCTTCTTGTTTACATTCTGAGTCTGTTTCCATATGGCATCAACGTCTAGGACACCCATGTCTTGAACTATCCATCATATTCTTCTCTCCAATAACTTAACACTGTCTATTAAATCTCATTCCTTTTGTCAGCCATGTCATCTAAGTAAGAGTTGTAAGGTGCCTTTTTCATTAAGTTCTACATGTTATTTAGAACCACTGAGTTTAATTGTCTTATATTTATGGGTGTCTCCATGCTTATCCGATAAAGGATTTGATTATTATTTGTTACTTACTAACGTTTTTAGTCAATTCATGTGGCTCTATCTCATTACTCGCAAATCTAATGCACTATCATATTTCATCTCCTTCAAAACCAAAATTAAAAATCTATTAGGCCATAAAATTAAATATTTTCAATTTGACAATGGTGGAGAATTCAAGAAGTTCCCCCTTACCTTGACTCTCATGATATATATCATAGATTCTTCTGTCCCTATACCTCAGAGCAAAGTGGCTTAGTCTAAAGGAAACATCACCATATTTTTGTGACATGATTGTCTTTGTTATACACCTTTTCTATGCCTCTCTCTTTTTGGGACAATGCTTTCACCATAGCTTGCTATATTATTAATCGTCCACCCTATGCAGTTAATACAGCCTTCACTCCTCTTCAAACTCTATTCCATCAGCAACTAGATTACAAGTCTCTAAAAGTCTTTATCTGTCTTTGCTTTCCTTTTCTTCATTTGTATAACTCCCACAAACTTGAATCTCATTCACTTCCTTGTGTTATCTTAGGATATGTATCCACTCATAAGGGTTACTTGTGTTATCACATCATTTCTGAACGGTTATACATCTCACAGTATTTGTTCTTTGAGGAGACCATTTTTCCTTTTTCCAATGTTTGCAAGGATTCCCTATCTCCCATAAGCTCTTCTACAGTTCCTATCACTACTTCTACACTCATACCCACATCCAACATCTCATCATCTCTACCTACTTCCTCCTCCTCTCCCTCTTCCCCACTACAATCTTCCTCACATGGTGTTCAGTTACCTCTATCTCCTTCTTCACATCAAGAGATTGCTTCTTCCTTAACTTCTACAACTCATCTCTCCTCCTCCCTAAGTGTCTCTAATTCACAAACTACTTTACCATCACCTTCCTTACATAAGGATCCTCAACATCCAATGATAACTTGGACTAGATATGGCATATACAAACCAATAAATAAAATGTGTCTTAATGGTACTAAATATCCACTCCAAGTTGAGGATATAGTTGAACTAAGTTGCTATAGTCAAGATACTCTTAATACTCAATGGAAAATTCCTATGGATGATGAATTCAATGCCTTAATACGTAATAGTACCTGGTCTCTTGTACCTTCATGTCCTTACATGAATATTGTTGGGTGTAAATGGGTGTTTTGCATTAAGAGAAAACCATATGGTTGTGTTGATCGCTACAAAGCAAGGCTAGTAGCCAAGGGATTTAATTAGCAAGCTAGAATAGATTATACTAAAATGTTTATCCTTGTTGTTAAACCATGTTCCATTTGTCTAGTGTTATCCTATGCTTTTATGCATTCCTAGCCTATTCAAAAACTGGATATTTAAAATACTTTCCCACATGGATTTTTACACGAAGAGTTGTTTATGAAACAACCCCTAGGCTATGTTGACTCTCAATTTCCTACTTATGTTTGCAAACTTCATAAATCCCTCTATGGGATGAAGCAAGCTCCTCGTGTATAGTTCTATCAGTTAAGTTCTTACCTCCTTTAGCACGGCTTCTATGGCTCTAAAGCTAATTCTTCCTTATTCATTAGGATCCTACTAGATTCTATTATCTATATTCTTATTTATGTTGATGATATAATAGATACAAGTTCTCGATATACTGTTGTCCAAGATTTTATTGATTGTCTACAATCTTAATTTTCCATAAAAGATCTTGGTACTCTACATTATTTCTTGGGTATTGAGGCCACTTCTCACCCTGATGGTTTATTTCTCTCCTAAATAAAATATATCTATGATCTCTTATGACGAACTAAGCTTGATGGCGTGAAGCCTGTGCATACTCCACTTACTGCTAATGCTCAATTGTCATTTCTGATGGATCCAAGCTTGTTGATCCTACTTCTTATTGTAGAATTGTTGGTGACTTTAGTACCTAAGTTTCACATGTCCCAACATCTCTATTACATTCCAAAGAGTCTTCCAACACATGCATAATCTGAGTGAGGATCATTGGGCTGCAAGTTAAATGAATTCTTCGTTATCTCAAGCACACTGTGAACCATGGTATTCTACTTTGTAGGTATGTTAACTTCTCTCTTCATGCCTATTTTGATACTGACTGGGCTAGTTGTGTTGATGATTGCACTCTACTAGTTGCTAATACATCTTCTTTGGCTCTAACTTATCTCTTAGAGTGCACAAAAGAAAAAGACAGTGTTCAAATCAAGCATAGAGGTAGAATATGAAATTTTAGCAATTACCTTAGCTGAATTCATATGGATTTAGTTTTTGTTATGAGAGCTTGGCATCTCAGCTTCTATTCCAACATTGTAGTGTGATAATCTTGGTGCTACTTATCTTATAGCCAACTCATTTTTCCATGCCCGCACTAAACATATTGAAATTTACTATCATTTCGTGCAAGAGCAATTAGCCTTCAAGAAACATGATGTTTGATTCATCTCTACCAAGGATCAACTTGTTGATATTTTTATGAAAGGTCTTGTAGCTTCCCATTTTTAGATGCTCCATTAAAAGCTAACCTTTTGCGCACTAACACTTACCTGAGGCAAGGATGTTGAGCTAGTAATAATCTCTCGGCAACAAACCAAGTCATAACCTACATTATCTTGTAGCTAGATAGTAGCAGCTAATTTCTTAAGTTTAGGAGATAGTTACTACATTGAATTATTAGAAAATAATTACTACATTTTATGTAAATAACTCTTCTATAAATAAATGCTAATGATACAGTAATATGTATTGATTAACTTATAAAAATTCTATATTGAAGACCTTTATTGAGACTTACAATAGAAATAATGTCAGCTCCTCATGTCCATAACTCTCTCGGTACCAGACAAGTTCTTGTACTAAGGTTTGAATTTAAAAGGAGAAATGGATAGTGTAAAGACTCTAAACTATAAGGAACATACAACAAAAAACTTAAGTATCGGTTGTGGGAAGTACAAGTGAATATCAAATATGAAGATTCTTTAATGGTCCATATGAGCAACCCGTGGTTTTACCTCGACAAGTGTTCAAGACAAATAATTTTAGTGATATATATGTGAACCACCTATCATATATTAAATCTGATAAATGTCGTTTTTCTTAATGTTCTAATGATACTAATTATTGTTTTCATCAAATTATTGTATCTCTATCTATCTTAGAAAATTTTATGTTAATTTTTTTTCCTTTCAAGTTGGTAGTTGATAATTTTTTGACGAGCTACTTGAGAATACATGAAGGGTTTTGTTCTTAAGTTCATGATGTTGTAGGAAAATATGTATATATGCCTCCATTTCATAATGGATTGTACTATTATAGTATAAGTAATTTTAATACAATAAAGGAACATTAAGTATTTGGATACAACTACTGTACTTTATTCATGCAAGTATTCCCTCAAGTATAATTTATTGACAGTGTTTTAAGGCAATCATTCATCAATATATATTATGTAATAAATTATTTTAGTCTTTTATGTTAACTATCGAGTATTTATTTCCTTCAATATATAAAAGTGACTGAATTGTGTTTATTATCTTATAATAAAAATCTTTACAGTAATGAAAAAAATCCTTTGACAAAAATATTAGAAAGGAATCTAAGTGTGTTGATAGCAAAAAAATGGAATCAAATATTTTTTTCCCTAATTTATGGGGGTATTAAGTAATTATACATTTGTGGCATGGAGGTATAAAAACAAATATGTCATAATGCTATAATTTAAACCTTAACTGGTACATATTTAAATTATGTAATTTTTTTAGATGAATAATATGTAATATCTTTTAATTATATGGAATATAAGCAATATAATACTTCTTCAGTATCAAAAAGGGAGTTATTATTATTTCAATATGCACACTTTTTAAGGAACTAATCAAAGTAGTCTTAAAATTACACTTACACCATTCATTAAAAAATAATTAAGTATTTAATGCATAGATAATGGGTAAAAGTGAGGGTAAAAATAGAAACTTGGCTTTAACTTTTCTAAAATGACATTCATTTTTATATAAAAATTTAGTGATAGAATGACTTTTTTTTTAATATAGAGTGAATAGTTAATAACACTTACATATATTAAATATGTTAACTTTAACGTATTATTCCATGCATCACATGGGAGTAAAACTAGTGTTTTGTAGCTATAGAGATGTCATTTGATAAAGTTAGAGCGTTATGATTATAAATACAGTATTGTTGGAGATAGAATTCATGCTTTTGTTTCTCAATCCTTCTATAGGTATGTTATGATGATGATACTTCTTTCTCTCTTATATTTTTTGAGGTCGAAACTAGGTATGGCTGATGCAGGTGCATCCCAATCTTACTCTTCCAATGTTAAAGAAAAAAAATAGTATACTTAGAAATGGTACCAATTATTTTTGAAGATCCTAATACTTCTATTCCTTTGTTAAGTAACTCTTAAAGGTATTATATGTTTGCAAGAAGGTCGATCCATCAAAGATATCCAGTGTACAAGATAATGCTATTACAAAGATTACAACTTTGTATGGAACATAAGGCTACAAGACACAAAGCTTGATTACATATGATTATTCAATGTAGTAAAAACTTAGAGTTTTGTGTAGTTTTGTTATTTTATTTTATACTTTGTAATGTTTGTAATTTGTCTTTGTAATCACTATATATATAATATTGGCACACATATAGTTAATCTTTGTTAACTAGGCTAGTCATATGGGCTTGATTAATGAGGATTAAACTAAGGCTTGCATGTGCGCGCGCGTGTGTGTGTGTGTGTGTGTGTAGGGTGTTGTACATTGTAAAGGAGAATAAGTAATGAATGAAAATTGACAACTTGAGAGCTATATTTGAGCTTCTTCTTCTCTTCTTCTTCAAGTGAGAGATTTTTGAGAAGTTGTAGATTATTCTTTGGAGAGAATAAATGATTCTCTATTGAATTAATTTGATTTGATCTTGGATTAGATCAATATAAAACTACCAAAGTAATCGAAATAATCCCATATAAGTCACCACATTTACTTCTTCTTGGAATTGTTTTGCAACTTATGATACCCAAATATAGGTCATGCATTGTAAAAGATTATTCATCCATGAGCTTTCACATTAATGGCATCCATGACTTTCATCCAATTGGTCTTTGCAATGTGGTATATAAGACCATAATGAAAGTCCTCACCTTGAGACTAAAGCCCGTTCTTGGTCATTTGATTGGTTTTGAGAAAAGATCCCTTTTATCAGCAAACAAGAAGGTGATAATAATATTATAACTTTGTAACCGCTTAGAAGACTGCTATGAAAAAAAAACATATACAACAGTTAGAAAAGTGGAATATGCAGCCATTTATAAGCGTCGATAATCCATCACCACATATAATGTATACGACGATTCTCAAAACTACCTATAATTTATTAAATTTCCACACAAAATGTTATGCAAAGTTCTTTTTGATTCATATTTGCATTCTAGGTACAAAAATTTTAAGGAACACATATGATGTTACAAATAATCATCATAAAAACTTATAACAAAATCTAATCATTCTTCCCTAACTTCATTAATCTTATTTTTATCATATTTATGCAACTCAATATGTTGATATACCTACAGAAGATAGAAAGTACCGTGTTAATATTATTGTATATAGATAATCATAATTAATATGAGCTAAAAAAAAAGTAGATGCATATTTATCCTTGTCCCTTCCAATATTTGTAAAATATTTTCTTCATGAAACTCATGATGTAGTATCGATCCATAAATTATATTATATTATTATCATGTACACTAAAAAATAAAATATAAATTAATTATCTTATTAGTTTCTCATACTAACTGCTTAAAATTAAATGATAATGATTATTGCATTATATAAATGATTATTAAATGACTTAATTAATGTAGTAGACGTGTGTGTGTGATTCTAATTAATATCATTGTGCATATAAATATTTTCCATCAAACCATTGATTTTGGATTCGAATGAGGATTTCAATCAATTGAATCCAACTAATATGTAATTCATGTAAATGATTGCAATATCACTAATACCTAGTGCATGTCAAAGGAATATGGAGCAAAAAATAGGGGTTGTGGAGTCATCTTTATCATGTTGAATTGATATGGAACACGTTCAATATTATCATTTTCATAGGATATCGTATATGATCATAAAAATATATATACATCAAATCCATCTAAGACATCTGATAAGAAGTTTTCTTTTAAGAACCTATGACCAAGAAAAAATAAATTACATATTTAGTATTAAAAAATTGCTCTATGCTAGCAATTAAAATAACGTCAAATGTAAAACGATTTAAATTAACTCGTATATCTATTATATGTTTCATTGTAACATGTCTCGTTACAACAAGTGTAGGATAACCTCTGCCCCAATCTAGATACTCACATCCTCTGATTTTATTTGAAAATCTACTCGAAGAAGATTTCTAATAGATTTTCTATCCAAAGATAGAGCAATGTACAAATATAACCTAAATTGAGGTGGTAGATCACCACCCTTGATTATCATTTCCATAACGAAGGCCTTTTGAGCTTCCATATACTCCATCTCTTTGATTTCCCTCTTACTAGTAACTCTTGCTATAATATGACCACCCTAAGTAAGAAAGAGTAAAAAATATAATTAATATATCGTATATTACTACCTTAAGCGATATAAATATAATCTAAAATTGAAAAAGTTTGGATGACCTCATCCTTTATAATTACAAGGTTACTTAACATCCAATGAATTACCCTACTAGTGAGAAAAGTTCGGGCATATTCCTTTTCTTCTTCTTCTTCTTCTTCTTCTTCTTCTTCTTCTTCTTCTTCTTCTTCTTCTTCTTCTTCTTCTTCTTCTTCTTCTTCTTCTTCTTCTTCTTCTTCTTCTTCTTCTTCTTCTTCTTCTTCTTCTTCTTCTTCTTCTTCTTCTTCTTCTTCTTCTTTTATACAATTATATGCCACACTAACCAACACTAAATCCGTTAACTATGTCTCTAAGACATTATGAATTGAGACCCAAACTTTATCAGTCTCCAATGGCCAAATATGAAGGGTTTAATTAGACTCAATGAAGGTAGTATCATTTTCCACAGTAGGCACATCCTCTATGGCTTGAAAGTTATAAAGATACTGACCTTGTAATAGTCAAAAAATTAAAGTTATGGCGTTAAAGTTGAATGTAGATTATATTTTATAAAAACAATACATTCAAGTAAATAGTATATTACCTCATTAATTTTCAAAAAAGGCTTAGGGACACTAGATGTAGAGGATTAAACTAGACATTATGAAGAGGATGGTATACCATCCAACCTCCTAACGATAGTCTATTGTGATTCCCTTAACGCCTCTACATCTTTCTCTATCTTTTTAAAAGTTTCCTTCAAAGGGAATGAACTAGGGTGTCGTCTAAAAACCTTGATAGATTTCACCCACAATTATGTGTCCTATATCGACCACCATGATCTTAAGTTCCTAATTCATGTGTCAAAAAGTTGTTATGGCCTTCTTTGTGAAAAGAACCAGCTGGAGAGTCATTTCTCAAACCCTTTTATTATAAAAAAAAAGAAATAAATAACCATATTATACCAAGTAAAGAGAAATATTGTAGGTCTTACTACTTTCTCAGCCATCAGTTGAGTTGGATTATTAGCAACTTTTCCTTTTTGGCCCTAGTATAATGCCAAAAATTAGCTCACTCCACGGGTACATATGGGTTCTGAGTTAGCTCTAATTCCTCCATCGGTTGTTTCTTCTATTACATCAAGTAACAATATTATATCATAAAAGATTGACATAATGGGGGGTGTGTTTATATATATACACACTCAGGCTTCTTTCCCTGTCTTGTTGCCTTTACATCCTATCTTGTGAGCATAAATATTTTTCTTTGCATGATTGTTGTTTTAAACACTCTTTGCCTCTCACATTGAATATATATATATATATATATATATATATATATATATATATATATATATATATATATATATATATATATTATTAGTTTGAATTTTAAGTTGAGTACGCTCTGTTTATATTAAAATTTTAATAATAATATGTTATTATGTACTTCATATTCTTTTGAATTCCTCCATGAATAAAAAATCTTTAATTGGTTGAGGGTGATTAAATCCTAATAGATATCTAGGGGCATAGACATGATAGTACCATCAACAAAGTACATATGCTTTTTAGCCATCTACAACTTCCAATCTATCCAAAAGTTTGCATTTTGACTCATAATATGCTTTTAATGTTATTTATACCATATTAAATCCTTACTATAATGTTAAAAATAAAATAGTTAGTATGCATATAATTAAATCATTATAGGGAAATAACAAACAAAAAAAGTCATTGATTTCTAGTATTCAAATCATAACATAGTGTCACCCCCACACCCTATACTTCAACTCTTTTTGGGCATCCTTCTAAGTCAGTTAAGTGATGAAGAAATGCGCACAAGCCCTAGAGTTAAAATAGTCAACAAACGAATTCCTATTCATAGTCACTGTATAAACTGATTCATCATAATCAATATAAAGCAAAATGTCCTTTTTTGTTTCTAGCAACTTGTGCCAATCTAACTCTTCCCTTTATTCATGTTTTTCCTTCCTTAGCACATGTATCATATCCATACCTAAAATAAAGAATACAAATTATATATTATAAATTAATTAAAATACTATGCAATGTGATATAGTCAAAATATTAAAAATAAACCTTTATGCACAAAACAAAACAACATATATAAAGTAATTAAACCTTTCATCTATAACACTTTAATATACTCTCAATTCTATAGATAATGAGATTATCTCGTATCTTATTTAGCTACCTTCTTATAATATTTCTACAATCCAAACACGTACAAGATATCTACAATGGATATTTTAAATGTTGAATGGCTTTCTTAAGAAAATATTGAACACCACACACACACACACACACATATATATAGATAACACCTACTTACATGTATCCATTTATAATATCTAATGAAAAATAAGTAAAATTTGGCTCCTAAATAAAAAAAAGGAAATCTAATAATATTAGTCAAGTCAAGAAAAAACCACCAACATACCCAGAATACATGTGCACCACATCAACTTTTGCACTAATAACAATACCATGATTTCTACAATACTATGTATTTCATTTATACACCTTTTTCTTTAGAAATAGTTTGATAATATAACTAGAAAAATATTTTCCACTTCCACAAGACATATAAATTTAAAAAAAAAATAACAATATACCGTATACATATATACAACACAACATCATATATAATATAAATATACATGAATGAGTTTGAATATAAAAGGTACAAGCAAAATTCAGAAAGTAGAGAAATTTATACATATGAGGTCAAACTACAAAGAAAAGAAAAGCAATGGAATAATGAGCATATTGTGAGAAGAGATAGATAAGGTCAACACTGATGAACTAAGAAAGAGGAAAAATTAGCAAGAACTTTATCGAAGAGAAGATTGAAGGACGAAATTGGTTGTAGAGGTTCTTTGCTTTGAACAATGATGTTTAGTTTCTGACTATTGGGAGATTAAATGAAAAGTTAGTAGGCAAATCTAGGTTAAAGCACAATAAAATTAACAAAGGGGTAAGGAGAAGGGTATATATGGTAATTTTAAGGTACAACTGCCATGTATTCTAATTTTTATATTAAAAAAAAGGAAAATGAGATTATACACGGTGGTTTTGTAGCAAAATTGTCCTGAATACCCATATCTAAAAACTACTTTCTCAGTGAGGATATACACGACGATTTTGCTATATAACCATTGTGTATACTCTTGTTTTTCCTTTTAATATGAAAAATAGAATACACGATAGTTACACTTTTAAATGGTCGTGTATACCCTTATCAAAAGTTTACTTTTCTTAGTAAGGGTATACATGACAATTATGTGGAAAAACCTTCATGTATACTTCATGATTAAAATGTCAAAATGCTCCCTTTATATTTTTTGTTAATGGGCATTGGAATACACGATAACTCAGTTTTGTAATACGTCATTTAAATAAATCCTAAATTAGATACCCAAATTTAAAATTTAATTATTAATTTGTAGTTAATTTATAATTTTTTAGGATGGAATTGCTAGTTACTATTTGTATTACTATATTTATTAAATTTGTGTTAATAATCCAAACTAGTATATTAATATTTAAAGAAAAGATAACAAAAGCAATAAGAATACTATTAATAATAATGGAAACAATAATAATAACAATAATCATATTATTATTATTATTATTATTATTATTATTATTATTATTCACAATAATAACAAAAATAGTGGTAGTAGTAGTAGTAGTAGTAGAGATGGTGATAATAATAGTAATAAAAAACATAATAATAATGATGATGACGATAGTAATAATAAAATATTAATTAGGTAGGATTTTTCTTTCTAGTATTTAATAATATCTTAAAATTATATGATATTATTTATTTAATTGTTAATTAATTAATTTTAACCTAAATATTTTATCATTATTTTTACCCCTAAACTCAACCTTAACCAAACTAATTCCCAATCGCATAATCTAACCCAACCAGCCTTTAACCGAAACCCCTAGCTCAAAACCATCAACCTTAGCATTTGTTTCCTCTTCCTATGTTGTAGCCCCTCCTCGTTTTCCTCCTGCATTGCATGGCATGGTAACCAACATTCAACCACCATCTCATCCCCTTGATCATCCCGACCTAATGTGTTCATTCCCTAGTAGCCAACCCCATCAAGTCATAGCAACCAACTCTACTTATGCCGTAAGGGAGAAACATAGGTTTTTCTTTATGCATGTGTGGTTTATGGTCATGCTGATGCAAAAGAAGATGGTCAAGACATAGAATTTATTATTATAGAACCTATTATCCTCTATTTATAGAGGATCTGTTACAAATTTGAAGGCAAACAGATGACTATATTGCTAGTTATGGACGAAACTTACAAAACAAGTCACTAGTGATAGGGCGTGTGCATGACATGCATGGAGGGCAAAAATATGTTACATGGAAGGGCTGAACGTGGTATCTACATGAGGAGACTTTAATCAAAAATTTGGATGTGCAATATGGAGTATTATCACATTGATAATTGCTAAAGAGATAAGAAAGTTGAATTTGTAAAAAAGTAGCTTAATTCTATCTTTTAGGATTATCTTATTCTATCTTTTGAGTGTATTTAGAGTAGGGAGCAAGCTAATGCTTTTTGTGTCAATTCTTATCAGATTTTTAGGAGGGTTATTTTGTAATATTAAGGAGGTTAAATGGTTATAAAAACCATAGAATTACACAACCTAAGAGAGATGAAAATTTGATGAAATTGCAAGCTTTGTTTAATTGAATTATGTGTGAGTTCTTCTCAATATTAATCAATTATGTATGAGTGATTATTAGTGAAATCCTTAATATATTTTTCTATATGAATTATAGATTAAGATCTATCCTTCAAACCCTCCACAAACCCACTCCATTCTAAACCATAAATGCTATATACAATCGCCATCATCATCATCTTCAACATTCATCTTAAATCTATTTTTCTTATTTGATTTTATCTATTTCTAAACTTAAGATAATAATATTATCATGATCAAATGATCATCCTCAACATCTTAAATTCATAATCTAATCATCAAATCATCATATTTCTAATCGTTAATCACCATAATATTCATATCAATACTAAATCCTACTCGTAAACCCTAACCCGCAAACCAAACAATTCTAAACCCTTCATCTTTCGAGCATTATTACCATTATCACATCTTTGATGAATCATCATCATCATATTTTCATCACTTTCAAATCATCATATTCCTTTTAAAACCCAAACCGAACCATAATACCACCCAAACCATAAGTACATATCACTACTAGGAAAACGGGAAATAATAACGGGACATTAATAACGGTAGTTCGACAACCATTGTCAAATGCGTGAAAATTAATGGGCGGGAGAGTTTTGATAACGGTTCTAGCTAAAAACCGTTATTAAAAGGGCAACGTTAAAATTTGCACGGATGTTTTAATAACGGTTTCAGGTAAACCGTTATTAAAAGAGGATTTAATAACGGTTCATATTAGAACCGTTGTCAAAAGTCAGAAGCTTTTAATAATGGTTCCTGGAAGAACCGTTATTAAAAGATGTTTTAATAACGGTTCTCTCAGAAACCGTTATTAAACCCTATTTTTAATAACGGTTCTCTTAGGAACCGTTATTAAAACTCCAAAATCAAACTTATATTTCGTTCAGTTCTGTTTCGTGCCAAAATTTTCAGACTCTCTGCACCTTCGTTCTCTTGCGCTCCTTCTCCTTGCAAACCCTCGCACCACCACACCGGCTCCTCTCAAGTAAAGGAAACCCTCGCACCGCCAACTCTCCACCACGCCTCTGCCATTACCGGCTCTGCATGTGCGTGCTGTCATTGTTCCGAAGCTAGCTAGCACTTGCACCTTCATCCTCTATCGACGTGTTTGAAGCCCTTGCCTCTCTCAACATTCTCGATCACCGTCGTGTTTGTAGCTAGCTCACTTTATGTATGTGTTTGTTCTTCCTCTCGTAACTTTTTATCTACTTATATATGTATATATATATAAATGCATGCATGTTGCAACAGGGTTTCGTTTGTTTGTTATTGAAAGATTATGGTTTGTCGTTCGAAAATGTGTACGTTGTTGTATGTATTGGCTGAAAATTTTGCTGTTTGTTGTTGAAATTGTTGCGTTATTGTTATATATTAACAAATGCATGTGTTGGCCGAGACCTTTACATATATATATATATATATAATATGAATGTGAGTGTATAATTATATACATTTTCACTCATAAAAACTATATATATATACACACACACACATTTTTCATTAATAAGTATAGGAGACTAGCAATAAGATATAGGAAATGTCATATAATGAAATGCAAATATATTTTACAAATGCATATGTTAATGATTACTGTTTGATGAGGATTAAATAGATATAGAGAATAAGGAATATATAAAAGTGAATAATTAAATAGAGAGAAATAATTGTGTATGATAATAATAATATATAATAATAATAATTAATAATATGATTTATATATTATGCTTTAATTACATTTAGCTAGGTTTAGGGATTAGGTTTTTTTTTGTGGTTTAGGGTTAGGTTTTATTATAATAAATTATGGTTAATTAGCTAGGGTTAGGGTTAGGGTTTATCGTTTATTATGGTTAATTAGGGTTAGGGTTAGGGTTAGTATTAATATCTTTTTGGAAACGTGTTAGCATGATTCGTATATATATATATATATATATATATATATATATAGAATAGCATGATACATGCATTTGAGATTAATTCTTTCTAAGCATGATTCGTATCGATAATATAATAGCACATTATTATGCTCAATACATAACATTCTAACATTATTTATTTATTTATTTTTTGTAGAGATATGGCCAACAAAAACATTGATAGGGATAGCAGTGATGAAGAAGGGAAGAGAGGACCTACGATTATGAGAATTATCATAGACATGAGGAATAGAGGAGAAGTAGTCGAGTTGGGATGGAATACTTACAATCTTCCCATCGGCCCTTACGCAGATATGTTCTTGACCTACATTTCACTTGTGACCCGTAACCGTGTTCCTATCTCCTATAATAATTGGAAGTAGGTTCCACAGGGTCATAAGGAGCATATTTGGTAGGAAATCACGGTAAATATGTTATTTTATGTAATCATTTTTGTATGTCAAATGTTATTAATTTTATTACATTAACATCGGTATACATCTACATGTCTTATTTTGTAGAGAGTGTTCAATGTCCCAGAGAGTAGGAAGAAATGGCTTCTTAGACATTGTGGGGAGCGTCTAAGAACCTTTAGGTCATATTTAGCTCGTAGAAAAATGTATAGAAAGAAGGATGGTTCTGTACGACAGAACCCACCCAAACGATATGGTTTCATCGATCAAGAAAGTTGGAACCAATTCATTGCTTATCGTCTTAAGGTGGATTTAAAGGTACTTGTTAGATAACAATTAAACTTTTTGTATCAATCCCAGTATTATGCTTAATATTGAAATAACCATGTCATTATGTTTTGGCTTGTCACATAGGAAAAAAGTACCCAAAATAAAGAGATTGCCAAGCAAAATAAATACCGGCATAATATGGCTCGCAAAGGCTATGCGGACCTTGAAGAGGAGTTGGTATGCATTTTGTGATTATCTATTTACATGTAAATGTTGAATTTTATAATAATATTCTTAATTAAGAATATTTTTTGATTTGTAGCTTCTAGCCCAAGACTTGGACCCATGTACCTCGTCCATCAATATTGGTACATTATGGAAGAAGGCTAGAGCAACAAGAGATGGATATATTAATAAATATGTTGATGTTGCAGCCAAAAAAATTGTAAGTTTGTAGATATCTAGAACCCTAGTTACTTTTCTTTTAGAAAACTATTATATTATGCTTATTCCTATAAGTTAAATTTGCAGGACGAACTTGAAACGTCACAAGGTGAGGAGGTGGACCAATATAGCATTGTGGCCCAGGCTACAGGAATTGTAGAACACCCTGGAAGACACAGGGGCATTGGATTGGGTGTTACGAGAATGAGCATATGTGGTCGATCTCGTGGTTCTCGTAGCACTAATGAGCAAGTCACCATCCTCACCCAAAAATTGAACGTGGCATTTGAACGGATGGCAACAATGGAGCAAGAGCTGTCATTTATTAAATCTCAAGGGTATAAGCCATCTGATTCAGTAGACCATGATCAGCTTCACATACCTAATGTAAATAGCGTCAGAGATAGTTGTGAAGCTGATGCATTTCTTTCTACTCTTCCCGAGGTAAGCATTACAAACTATGAATTGTTATTAAATGTATTCAGTGTTATAAATTATTAATAATGCGTAATATTTTTGTTTAGGGTTTGCATAAATGTGACTTATTAGCGAATGACCTTTCAACAATTTTGGCGAAAGGAAGGGTCCGCATCAGTCATAGTATTGAAACGCAGACAATCCACGGGTACAATTTAGCCCTAAATACAAGGCCGGTGAGTATTGACACTTCAATCATCGGCAGTGCACACTTGCCTTGTTATAAAGAGGGCGATGAGGCAACTACAGTACTAGAAGCTCATGGAAGCTTCGTGGCTTGGCCTGCGGATCAAATACGTCTCACTACTGAAGAGGTATTGACATTTAATTTGACATCTTCATTAGACCTTGTTTAGTAGTTACACTATATATACATTTTTCATATATATATATATATATTTATATGCTCAATATATATTTTGTTTAATATTATCAATTAAGGAATCAAAAAAGAAGACTGCTTCTGCTAGTAAAACCAAGAGAGGTACTAGCAGAACGAGCAACACAAAACAGGGCGCTGCTAAAGGAAAGAGAGATAAATCTGAAAAATCAGTTGCCCCACAAAAGATTCCTTCTTCAGATCAGCAAAGCCAACCTCCACCAACATTAGCTATATTATATTTTTATGCCCAAAACTACCTCAGGGACAATTATATTTTCATTGATTGTCGTCCTGAGTATGTTGGGAGGGACGATGCTACTTACATGGTATCGATGGCTGACATAAGCGACATTTATAATCAAGAATGGATGTTAACCATAAGTGTCGCCGTCTATGTCACGTAAGTATTATTTCATTTTGAGATTTTAGTACTCTTAACTTATACAATTGGAATTTTTATGACCTCTTATATGAGTTATTATTTATTAACAAATATGCATTGTTTTTGTTGTCCATAGGTTGGTAGCTACTCGAGCTGCGATGGAGGGAATGCTGTCCTCTATTGTGTTTGTGTGCCCATACTACATAGCTGACGATAGTACAATAAGAGAGGGTAGACACATAAACTATTTAGCGGATCGCATTTTGATTGAGGGACACAACAAGCTCTATCTCATTCCTCACCTCGCAACTGAAAATTGGATTTTGTACGCCGTCTGACCTGATCTTAATAAAGTCTATGTGTTTGATTCCCTTCGAACCTATGACGTGCCTTTTGAAGTCGCTCGTCGTTATGCGAAGGAATTTATCGACATGTTAGTATACTTTTCACTTCTTACTTCATTAGCTTATTTATACATATATTCTCTTAGCTAGCTTTCATTATTTGAGGTATATATGCGTACTTACAATATTGTGTATCCAACTCTATTTATTAGGGCACTACGGACAGCGTATCAAAGGAGAGGTGGGAATGGTGTCCCAGACCCAAAGAATGTTCAATACGAGCCTGTCATAGTAAGTAGGAAGGCAACTATTTCGTATTTTATTTTAATTAAAATTAATATCTAATAGTTAGAGAGCTAACTAAATTTATATGACAGTGTCCACAACAGCAAAACGACAAATATTGTGGATACTATGTATGTAGAGTAATGGATCTAATAGTCCAAAATATATCGGTCAACATAGATCCAAGCCATGTATGTTTTCTTTTCGATATTTTTCCATTAATGAATCATGACATATATGTTTGATACTTGACGTAAGTGCTAACTGTATATTAATCAAAACTTGGAATTTGTAGCTTTTCACCGATGATTATGCACAAGGCCAGCAATACAATGTTGAAGAAATTGATGAAGTGAGAGAGAAATGGGCCAAGCATGTGCACTCATTCATTCGGTATTAGGTAGAGATCTATATATTCTACATGCATGTTCAGGTTTGTATTTTGTCTAGCTATGTCTTTAAGTCTTCTAAGCTAGATTTATAAACATTTTGCTTTGACGTGTAGAGCTACCAAGTTGTGGTATGCCTACTAATTTTGATTCTTGAGTATATATGTCGGGTGTATTAACAAGGCCAGGATTGATTGAAATTATGGTGTGACTGCAGATTTGTTATCAATTGATGATGTTTTACAATGCAGATTTGGTAATTATTTGAACATACAACTATGTATGTGGGCAGGAAAAAAGCTGCAAAAACTAAAAAAAAACTGGAGTTTTAATAACGGTTCTTACAAAAACCGTTATTAAAACTCCAGTTTTTAATAACGGTTTGATACTTGAACCGTTATTAAAACCCTCTTGTTTAACAACGATTTTTCTTAAAAACCGTTATTAAACATGCATTTTATGCTCATATTGGCGGTTTTTTTATATTTTTGATAACGGTTATGAACCGTTATTAAAGATTTAATAATGGGTGTTTTAATAACGGTTGAAAACCGTTATTAAAACTGTAAAATAACCGTTATTAAAACTACTTTTTGGGGTAGTGTATTCCCACACACATCACGTGCCATGCATTGACCCTTAGTATTAAATTCCCAAAGTTATTTATTCTTAATTTATATTAATTTTTATCTAATTATTTTACTAAGCGTAGATACTAATATGCATACATATTTTGTGTGGATTGTGTTTTTGATTTTAAGTAGTTCTAATCTTGCTTAAGGTGTCCTTGAGAAAAGGCATTTTTGTGGTATAATTTGCATATCTTGGGAGTAAATCCAACTACTTTGTAGATGGTATAATTTTTTGTAAATATAATATGTCTAATTATAGAATAAAAATCATGTTTAGTTGATGTAATGAAAATTTAATTTATGTATTCCTTGGTAGTTTTTTAAAAATAATTATGTTCGTGTTGATATATAAATTATAGCTAGAAATAATATATATGCCTAGGGTTAGGGTTTAATTAAAATGTTATCTTGTCTTATGTTGGGTATACAAATAAGTTTAAAATATTACTTGTACATTTTAGATAAGCTTGGGTGTATGACATGTTGGTTTTAGAGCATAAATAAGATTAAATTGTGATAATTTTGTATTGCATATTCTAGGGGTAGAAATATAATTTTTTTTATATATCATATGATTCATAGCTAAAATTATTACGTGGAATTAGTGCGAATATTATGATATGCTATAATTACATGTTATGGTTATAAATGTGTACTATGTTATGCCCATACTTAAAGGTAATATTGCCTTTTGTCATAATTTGGAATTTCCTTATATGAAATTATTTTTAATCATTATATTTTAGTATTTTCTTAAAAAATATCCTATAAAAATAAATCTAGCAATAAAGTGAATAAAAATGTGGTAACAAAAATTTAGAGGGAACTTTGGTCATTATAAACAAATTTTCCTCATGCTAAAAAATTGAACTAATTGAATTAAAAGTTGGCATTGGAATAAATTGGAACTAATTAGATGAAAGGGATTGAGTTGAATAGATTTGAATAATTATTTTGAGTTATGGTGTGATGAATAACCCTATGTAGTGATGCCTCGGTGATTTCGTGACCCTTTGTCACTATTTTGGACCTTAGTATCATTGAGATAAGACACTAATTACTTAAAAATGAAGACTTGAGTTGGAAAGAGATCGCGTGCCTTGGTTTAGGCCCCCGGGTGCATAGTTGGACCTTCCAGTCAAATGAACCACTTATACTCTATAGGTATTCCATAAACGCTATAAAGGGTACACTTAGTTAAAGACTTGGGTGTTGAGGTTTAGTATGGGTGGGTGATATGTCGTATGACTTCCTTGAAGAGTTTTGCCTTATAATTGAGTAATTTGATTTAGTAACACCTCATTGATGATCATTTTATTGGATATGTAGTTTTATTCCACTAAATATTTGATTTGATTGATATAATTAGATTTGAAACCCACCATAATACGTCTATAATAATTAAATTAGGATTGGCTTGATAAAGGTTGGACCGTTTGGTGATGTCAAACAATACCATGTTGTGTATGGAATATGATTTGTTGATATCTTGTAATTGTTGTAAAATGTGGAGCATGTCTTTCTTGTGCCATTTCTAGAGTTTGATTAGATTTATATCATTATTGAAATGTGGGATCCTTTTATTTAGATGTTATTATTGCATGTTTATGGATGCTTTTAGTCAACTCTTATTATTTGTATGTTACATGCAATATGGTCATGCTACCTCTTTGAAGGCATTGTGATTTACTCAATACAATAAAGTCACACTGATATTATTGTTTTTTAGAGGAGTAAGTGTGTTGAATGCAGTGCTAAAGAATTTTAAGGAGTGTCAACCAGACATTTAGCTAGACTAAGGGGTTGAAGGTCCATGGTCCCATAACCCTTATTTGTAATATTTTTGTAGAATGAATATGTGTAAGGGAAACTAGTGTTGCCCTAATGCGTTGTAACACCTTCAAAATTTACTACTAAAAAATTTCATTTTAAATAAGAATTAGCGGAAGCAAAACTCGTAAAAGCTTAAATTTCAGGGATATTACCTCCACACTTAGTTACAGATCGGTTTACTCCTACCGTTCTAGTACCAAGTGCTAAGGCTCATTAAAAGATAATACGATTTATACAAATTCAATTTAAAATAGAGTATCACATTGAATTCATTACAAAAGATATAACACCCACAAATAGTTGTTACAAGATTAAAATCATTTACTAAGGTGTTAAAAGGTGGAAGAGAAACCTTAAGAATTTCTAAATAATCCTTACGCTCGTACCCAAGCCCTCTTGAGTAGCACTTACAATAAACCTATAAGGAACACTGCCCATTGAATAGTTAGGGGCTCACAATGGAACCCTTCAGTACTATAGGACTAAGTAACCCCTTTAAACTAAACTGAAAGGTAGGCCCGCATGCAACACATCATTCATAAATGGTATACAATGATAATATACGGACTAATACACCATTCAACACCACACATAAAATAAGAGATGCATACCATAACATCTACGTACTTAGAAATTCCATTATATGTCGAGAGAGACAAACACCAAGGCTGAACTTATATTATAACAATAGATCATGAGGATGAGAGTAACTCTTTTAGTCTCAAGCCATTACTGAATATCATTATTCCATCATCGTCTCTCAAATTATATCCATGTGAGTGCAGGAACCCCACTATTATAGCCGGTGGATTGGAATATACTTCAAGACAGATCGCACTTGACCACTTTGGAAACAAAAAGAATACATAAAGTAAAACTCATTTTAGTTTATTCATCGGTTGACCGGTCTCTAGGGTAGAAGGCTCCTGGCCACTATTATTGCCAGTGGATTGGTCTAGCCTCGACTCATATGGTGTTCCACTATAAGTGATCAGTATTTTTCCATAATTTATTCAGATCTAAAACTTGGTTTATTGAGTTTGGGACCCCTACTATTATAGTTGATGGACTGGAATACATGTATACATCTTCCAAGACAAAGCTCTCTTGGGCCACTATTATAATCAGTGGACTGGTACACATGATATAATCCATCTGGGCTTGACTCAATCGTCTTTCACTTTACATGATTAGTGTTTTTCCTTTTAATTAGCACAACAGTTCCATTTATTTGCCTCTAGGGGGAGATCGAGAACCCATAGATGCAAAGCTACACCTGTCATACTGGTACATACAAGCAACTCAGTACCCTCAACCATCAACCTAGGGATACAAAGGTACCTTGGTTGTACTAGTACATACAAGCTACACAGTACCCTACCGACAAGGGCAGCTAATCCATAAGTATGCATACCTCCGAAATAGGTTTGTAGAGTTAGATAGGGTAAGATGTAGGGCTTGGCTGGGGCACTAAGGCACACCAGCAAATACCAAAATAATCATGGGTTAAACTACATCTTTAAGATAGCAACCCCTGAAGAGATACCATTCCCGATCTTGAGGTCTTCCACTTTAATTATTAGTGTCTTAATTAAGGTGACCACGAGAAGCACAACAAACACATACTTATTCATTTCCATTTGTTTATGATATCATTAAGTAATCCTTATTCATAAACTTATCCATGATAACTTATAGAAATCACTAAGGCCATACTTCTCTCATCCAATTCCAATTTAGGATTTGTTTCCATTTTTTCATATGCCGTAAAGGATTTATCACATCATGATCATAATACGGTCTTAGAGTCTGGTTAGTTCACATCGAAGGATCGTGGCACACATAACCCCAACATGCCCTTAATTCTCACACACACAATAACATGCATGATTAATGATTAAGATACCTCATTCATGAATATGAGATAAACACCGTACCACACCCTTAATTATCCATCCAATCCTAGGTTATGTTGTGTTCTTGTGATACTTAATGATTTGTTAAATCCCCTCATTTCATTATTTAATGTTGCTTATGTCTGATTACATAAACCTATTTAATCAATTGGCAGGTTATAAGCAATTTATTGATTTACTCTCATCATCCTTATCGGATTATTAGAATACCCTTTGTTTGTAAGAATTGTCATGCCATTCCTTTTTAATTACCAAATTACCACATTACCCTTCTTATTTGCATAATTACCAAAATACCCCTTGCGTAGGTTAAATTACCAAATTATCCTTCCATACTTATTAAATCACCAACTTTACCCCTTATACTTGTTAAGTTATCAATTTACCCTTCTAGTTGGTTAAATTACCGTATTACCCCTTTATACTTATTTAAATTACCAAATGGCCCTTAGGCTTATTAAGTTATCAAATCACCCTTCATACTTGTTATATTTATCAGATTGCCCATCCAATTACCAAATTATCCTTCCTACTTATCACAATTACCAATTTACCCCTTTTGGTGGATTAAATTACCAAATTGCATTTCTTATTTGTTACAATTACCATTATACCCCTTTAACTTACAAATTACCAACATGCCCTTTTCTTTATGACAAATTACCAACTTACACTTCTTCTTTATTAAATTACCGATTCATCCCTTTACCTTATAAAATTACCATAATACCCTTTTCGTTATACTAAATTATCAAAATACCATTTCCTTTATTAAATTACCTTTTTATCCCTTTACTTTATATAATTACCATTTTATCCCTTTACTTACAAAATTACCATTTTACCCCTTTACTTAGAAAATTACCATATTACCCCTTTACTTATAAAACTACCATCTTACCCCCCTTTACTTACAAAAGTACCATTTTACTCCTTTACTTATAAAGTTACCATTTTACCCCTATTATGCCACTTTTACCAAAACACCCTCACTACATCAAATATTCCTATGCATACCCCAAACACTCATCCAAAACCACCAACTATTATTATTTATCATTAATAGATATTAGTACCTACTACACTCACATATCTAGGCCACACCTGTTACACATGCAAAATTACCAAAACGCCCCTAGGGCTCATGTTTACATTACTTATGCACCCAATGGCCACATTAACATATCATATCATACATATACACTTAACATTATTGATAATAATAAAGCTCCTTGCTTAAGCATTATTCCTACACATTACACATAAATTAACATACTTTCCTTTCTATCAATCAACATATGCTACTAAATACATTCTACTTAACAATATATATCATGCATATAACATATTAAAAACCCTAACATGCTACCATACGTATAGCCATACATTTTAGTAGGGTATAGTGGTTACTTTATTTCCAGTAAAAAATTAGACCTTACTGATACCTTGGTTAAACATTCAAGCTTGATTAGTAAAAATCAATCCCTAAAAATAATATAAAAAATTAGCATACCAGAAGTAGAAAATCAAAAGAATAATTTTTTTATATCAAAAGCTTAATTAATATATACTAATGCCAACTAGTTTTATACCTTGAAATTAACTAGATTTGGACTAAAAATAAGGTAAGGCTCATGCTGCATGAGCAGCGTCAGTTACATGCACAAGATAAGGGAGAAAAGGGGAGGGGTCAAAGAGCGAGTTAGGAGAATGGAAGGAGTTAGTTTGGGATGGGGTTTGGGGATGAGGTAGAGAGGAGTTACTTTGGAGGCTGGGTGAAGGGATGGAGTGGGGGTGTAGGTGGTGGTTAGGGGTGGATAATCGACGGCCCAGGGCGGCGAAGGTGGCGTATGCAAGCTGGGAGAAGTGGGTTAAAGGTTAGGTGGAGGAGAAGAAGGAAGGGAAAAGAAGGAGAAAAAAGAGGGGCTGCTGGGGAAATTTTAGCCAAAGGGAGGATGTGGGGTGGTAGAGGAGGTGTTGGATAGTATATTGGTGTCTTTGGAGGTGGCGAAAGAGGCAGAACAATGGTGGACAGTGGTGGTGTAGGGTTGGAGGCGAGAAGGGGGAAAGAAAAAGAAGAAGAAGAAGGATGGCTACAGGTGAATATGTGGGGGTAGCTTGGTGGTGCAGGGAGGTAGTAGGGTGTGGTAGGAGGTGGTGCAGGTGGTTGTTTAGGTGGTGGAAGTGGCGGTTAGCGGCGGTGAAGTGAAAACAGAGGAGGGGAGAAGAGGAGAAGAAGAGAGAAAAAAGGGAGGTCTGCTAGGAGGAGTGTGGCTTGAGTAGGGAGGAAATGAAGTAGAAAAGAAGGAGAAAATGAAAGGGAGAGGAGGGGAGGTAGGGCGCCAGCTAGGTGGTTGTGGTTGCAGGCATTAGGGTGGTGGTTGTAGGGAGAGGGAGGAGGAAAATGGAAGGCATTCGGGGAGGGTTACAAGCTCGGGTTTGGTCAGAAAATGGGAAGAAAAGGATAGAGGAGAGAGAGGTAAAGGGAGTAAGGTCGTAGGGGAGGCAAGTGGTGGCAAGCGGTGGTACAGGAGGGGCAGTCATGGCATGCAAGTGGTTGACGTCAAAGAAGAAGAGAAAGAAGAAAAAGAAGGGAAAGAAAGGAGAGGCAGGCTATCGGGGCAGGGAGTGGGTTGACCCGTACGTGAGGGAAAGGGGAGGAAAAGAAAAACTGTGCTAGCCCATTCAGAGGGAAAAAGGAAGGAAAGAAAGAAAGAAGGGAGGTGGGTTGGGGCATCGCGCAGGAGAAAGAAGGAGGAAGGGGGAAGTGGGTCGGTCACCTAGTGCAAGGGGAAAGAGGGTCACGGCCTGGCGGCCCAAAGGGGAAGAAAAAGGAAAAAAGAAGAAAAAAGAAGAAAAAGGAGGAAAAAAAGGAAAAGGAAAAAGGAAAATGAAAAATGGGGAGGAATAAAATAAAATATTTTTTTTGAAATAATAGAATTTAATATTTTTGATAGATAAATTAATTTAATAATTTAGTTTATTATAATTTAATATATTGTTTGAAAAGGTTAATTTTAGTAAAATATTGGTTTGGAAAATTATTTAAATAAAATAAGTATGATAAAATAATAAATATTTAGTTTAATTTATTAAATATTCATGTCCACTTTTATATACTCAAAAATTCACAAAATAATTAAATTAAATAAATCTAAAAGTTAATTTATCCTAAATAAGGATTATTTATTAAATTCTAAGTTTTTAAATTTTTTGGGTATTACATGCATGCTCTTTTGTGATCGATTTTTCTTTAGACTCTTATGTTCCTGATGTATTTTGGATATTTTTGCTCTACAAAGAATGCATTATCCGTAAACCTTTATTATGTATTGTATTTACTTACAATATTTGTTTTTATCTTAATTTTTTTGAGTCTTAACATTTGGCATAAGGAAGGTGAAGAAATCAGACATATATTAAGTGTAGCGGTAATACCTATTATTTAGTAATTATTATTCTACAAAATAAAATTTTTAAGTACTAAAACTTAGAGTGCTACAATTTTAAACTGACTTATACTAGTCATCGTATATTCTAATTTGTGTCCTAGTACAAGCTCATGCATAAAATGAGACACAAGAAGGGAAAGACAAGTTATATGTCAATCATGATGGACTTGGAAAAAGCTGTGGATCAACTATCCTATAAGTTTTTGGAGGAAACCCTCATTTTAGTTGGATTGTTGCCCCATTTCCTGCTATATTATATACGTTTTGCATAACTACGCAAGTCTTCAAGTTATGTGGAATGATTATGATAGGTTGGATTATGTTCAAAATTTGGGATCCGAAAATTAGATATGAGAATATCCTATTGTAGTTAAAGCACATATTCAGTATGATTTTTGACAACTTTATCCAAAATTGTTATAATATTTGATTTATTAACGTTTGTAATATATTTGGAGTACATTATATCATAGTTTAAAAATATTTTATTATATTTAAATATATGAAAGTATATTGTATTGTATTAATACATATTAGAATATATTATACTGAAATTAAATTTGTGAATCATACTATATTACGTAGTATATTCTAATGAATAGTCATGTTCTTTCAAAGTGCATATTAATATAATCAGATATTCCATCAACATGATGCAGAACCGGCGGATACCCAAAAGTGCATAATCCTTTTTTGCATTCGGGTTTCTTGCATCACCAAGATAGAAGTTACACAGTGGATCCAGATCCATGCGAGCTGGGTCAAGTGCAGCCTTCGGAGCAAGTGGAACTTCCTCCCTAATTGTAGCAAGGTTCTTGCGGCTATCCAATATGAAATTATGAAATCCCTCAGCATCCATCTCCTGACACAGTATGACAAGTTGGGGATCAGAAACCACATCTGCGTCATCATATTCGGCCGACTGAACTTCTGTTTCAGCTGGGGAACTAACTTCTTCAACGGCGCTCTCCTCAGATGTCATGGAATAAGATGTTTTTTCATCCATGTCACCCGTCTGATTACCAGAAACTTGGCACGGAGAGGGAGAGTAGGAACTCCACAACAAAAGACGAAAAGTCCCTGTCCTCACGACAACTTCATAAAATGTATGAATTGAGCGATGGATACCATAACTTATAACAACATATAAAGCATACATCTATTACTTTGTAGTTGCTAAATACGACCGAATCTCAGAAGAGGTGGAACAGATCGATCCAAGTTCGCCTTAAATACTATACCCTCACACAAACCAATCAGATAAACCCAAAAAGCCAAGAAGACAATCCATTGTAAAGTTGTAGCTCATTATAAGTTCAAAACAAGATCAAAAGTATAAGGAATCAGCAACAAGAACACTGAAAACAAAACGTAAGAAATAACAACGCTCACCATCAATTCACTGAAGAAAGTAACTAAATAAATAGGCACATGGAATTCACATAACGCACAAACCAACCATCCAAAATCACACTTATCGACATAAGAAAGATGTCAGAGATGAAACAAAAATAGATGCCAGGGATATTGCCCAAGAATGAATAACAGAAAATTAATCATAACATGTGCTACTATGACTAATTAACCAAGTCATTGTGAATCTTAGTCCGTCCTAGGAAATTGCAGGTCGCGCTTCGAGAGAATCAAAGATGTTAAATGCGGCATCTTACCTGCTTACAACAACGATAGAAGGTTCCCTTAACGTATGGGGGGAAATAGCTACAAAGGAAAAGTATAGATAATTACGAACGTACAACTATATAATTGCTTTAGAAGCATTAAATTAGTTAGAAACAAGAGTCTAGATGATATATTATAACCCCCTTCAATGATTAGCTAGAAAGGTACCATTTCCGTGGTCGTTGGATATCTTAATTACATGACAAGTCTTAGGTATCGACTTATAAAACAACCCTCAATAGCTTGATGGTTTATGATTCCTTAATTCCTACTGGTGCACACGAGAGATTAGAATTTGACAATGAAAATTGATTCCATCATGATGTCAGAAGGCAGGCAATTACTCAGGGACAGTGTACGGCTAATGTATAACTTTTATTCCCATTTGAATCAACCCTCTGCTCGAAAACAAAATACATGGGAATAATCTACACAGGAAGAGAAATGAACATGACATAAGAAAACCACCACGGATACCGACCCACCGACCCTAAATCAACCTCCTCCAACCCACCGATCTTGGTGTTCCTTCGCCATCTGTTAACTATAGTATCCAGTCGGTAAGTTGAAACTAGTTCTCCATTTAAAAGTCTCTCATTCAATAGAGTACAGCTACGAAGTATGTGAGATTTAGACCGGCATAATGCTTTCTTTAAGGGATTCCAGCCAGCAGATGTTAGCGGAAACGAGAGCCAGACAAAGAGATGTTGTCATTTGGTTGGACGGCACAGTCGTTTATGTTTCCGTAGACCGAAAAGTTGTGGTCAAGCAGAGGGGAGATCTAATCAACTATGCGTGCTCTTGGGAAAGGGAGTTGAATAGTGCATGGATGAGAGATGTGACGAAAAAATTGGGGAAGGAAGAGATCATGGGGCAAAGGAGGTGGAAAAATTATGAGCGGATGTCGCTGGCAAGTGAGGTGGCTGTAGTTCCGTGGACACACGGTGACGGGAATAGTATTTAGGTCCATATTCGTTTGGTTTTCAATATACTTGGAACAAGTCACGCACAATCTTTCTCACTAAAAATAATAAAGTATATAGAGGAATCCTAACATCGTTTTCCTGTATCTCAAGCATCAATTTTTTTTACGGTCATTCAATGTTCGCCCAATATTTAAAAAAAGAAAACAAAAAAACACCACACAAATTTTATACGATACCTTACAAGGTTCGAATTCTAACTATTATCTCATATCCAACACAAACTGTTGCGACACATTCGAACCCTTGGGGGCGACTTCTCCATGCACGCCTAGGATCGCTGTGATACTCCAAATTAAACTGAGTATTATAAAGATTGATATGACTACTTATTTCAACATGGTATCCCATCATTTTAATAATTTCATCCTAAGAACTCCATGGTTAATCGTACTAGTCGTACAATAATTTTTAGAATGAGTGATTCTCCTAAAAAATTTTGGAAATTTTATTAAAAAAATTTGGAAAGTGTGTGAGGGAGAACAAAATACACTGAAAGGATTCATGTTGATTTGTGGGGCTAGTCAGTCATTCCGAAAGAGCTCCAAGATAGTCGCAGATGGTCGTATTGGCTCGGGATATTACAAATGATATTAAAGCAAAACCACGACAATGAGCTAAACTTGGATGAGCTAGTTAGCCACCTAGCGGGATGATTCTTGGGATAAATTGTATTAAGACAGTTAATGGTTGAGGAGCAACGGCGACTTTACGTTCTTTGAGTGGGGGTAAATGTAATACCCCAAATTAAGTGGAGTATTATAAGGATTGATATGGCTACTTTTATCAACATGGTACAACATCCTTTAGGTGATTATATAGAATTTCATAATTAAGCGTGTTAGCCAGAAAATTTCTTTGAAAGCAAGTGATTAAAGATAAAGTGGGCTAAAAGGACTTATGTTGATCTGTAGAGCCAGCCAATTAATTTGAAAGCTCTCCAGGGTATCCTCGCATGGTCTTATGGAATCGGGGTGTTACAATCGTCTCATTACATAACCCCTAACAACTCATTTCAATGGCCTAGATCCCACACCAAATCATGTCTACCAAAACTCATTGGCAATGGACATGTGCGGCACACACAAACCCTTGGCATCACTCCTTCAAAGATGGTCGTCCCCCAATGTGTCTCAAACCAACGGGTTACTTGTGGCTCCTTGGGGGTACACCAAACAATAGGGTGAAATACTTGTTGACTAGCATAGGTAACGAGTTGCTCTAATACCACTTTATCACATGCTCAAAGGTTTCGGTCCCAATGCCCCTGATGAGACTAATATCTAGGACATAATTTTGTTGAGCACCATGCCGAATATGCATAATATCATGAAATAATAGCATATAGAGATGTATAGAAAAGACATTGAGTCATTTCTGCAACATAATATCGACGTTAGCAACCATCGAGCAATAGAGGAACACCCATATTCTCATGGCTCATTCACAAGATTCTTGGGGCAAATCACGAATCGTGACACTTTGGTACAAATTATTTGACATTTTAGCCATAGAAAATGGAGGAACTAAAAGAAATTTTGTATTTTTTTATTTTAGAAAATAAAAGACAAAAAGTTCAAATAGCTAAGATTTATGAAAATATTATTAAGGAGAATAAATGAGTCAAATATTACAATTAAGACTGTTAATTATGAATTTATAAAAAATTAAATGAAACTTTATTAATAAATATATAAAAAAATATAAAAATATTAAATAACATCTAAATATTAGTGTAGTAAGTTAATCTTAGTTAATCTATAGGTAATTCATCTATTAGGTAATTTCTAAAATATATAAATGTATTTATATATTTATACTATATAAAATACTATATTTATACAAAGTAATAATACTTCAACATGAATTTTCCTCAATTGGAACAAATATAAACATTTATATATTTTTTATGAACTCATAAATGTTTCTTACTTAATTTTTACAAATATAAAATGTTTTCTCCTTATTTGATAATTATCTTGGTGTATATAAATATACCTATTGAAAATTAGAGGAGAAATGATTAATAACACACCATTATGTACAAAGTCTTCTACCAAAATTCCAAATGTTTGGGCATTAACTAATGATAGCAACTTAACCTTCATCGTGTGTAAACTAATCATTGGGTATAATGTCACTACACAACATAGACATGAAAAGGAACCAAAATGACACAAATAGATGCGTATTATATAACTCATCTAATTTGCTCTATATTATCACAAAAAAAGACTAATAGAGTTTAAATACTATAATAGATTCCTTTGAGTGAATTGACGCATCTTAAAACTTCTAAATAAACTTTTCCAATGATAGGTTTAGAAACATTACCATAGGCTTGAGTGTGAAAACAAAAGGTGACTTCATAGTGAATCTAGCCAATGGATGCTTGCCAGCATTCACATCTAGTCTTGGAAGGAAAGAATAAGATCTTCCATGACTTGTACATATCATATTAGAATGAAATTGATGATCTTCAGCACCATCACTTTTAGAAATATCAACCTCACCATAAACATGTATGTGTTAATGTTCATGTTGAGGATCAACAATAGCATTAGGTGTTGCCTTAAAATCACATCAAATGAATGTACTTGAGATATCTCACTGACTAAAATAGGTGGGTAAGGGAGCTTTTGTTTGTGTTAAAGAATGTTGATTGATTGTTTGGAGGGAGCATTGATGTTTCACAAGGATAAGAAGGGTGTGTAGGGGACATTCTATTTGAATAAATAATAGGATATTAAGTGGATTGTTGAGGTGGATTTGATGTACAAGAAGGTGGAGAAGCTTGGTAGGGAAAGATCAATTAGAATGATGATTAGTGGATCGAAAATGTTGTTGAGATTTGAACATGCTTGTAATGGATCAATGTCATATACTATTCAATTTATGTAAGATTTGAAGAAGAAAAAACTAGCATAAGGATCCTAAGAAATTGGTGGCCAAACGATATGCATATACCACAAAATATAAGCATACTCATAAGAGAAGACCAATTCACTCAAAATATGGATTGTAAGGGTCATACCACAAATAAAGGAAAAGAGACAATTTCTTATGGGAATTCACTCATATCAGTGTGAACATGGGTATTACAAAAATTGTTATGATAGAGAACATTTGTTCGACTACCAACATCATTTGGCTTCACCAAGTAAATACTAAACATAAAAATTATAAGAGATAAAATGGAAAACTTAGCGTTATCATAACTAAAATCCAAAATAACTAAGGGTATATATTAAAAATGAACAAACATTAACAAGCCCATAATGTTTGAAATAAAATTTCTAGTAGTAATATCTCAGATATAGGATATTTACTCCACACAGACAAGAAAGGAAATGTAGTGAGGATAGTAAACCCCTTAATACAAGCGTTATCTACGTACCATATTGACATTTGAAACAATAAGTGTAACATCCCTAAAATTTACTACTCAAAAATTTTATTTTAAAAATTATAAGCGAAAGAAAAAAGGATAAATTTTGGGGATGCTATCACCACACTTAGTACCAAACCAATTTTCATCCACTATTCCGGTACCAAGTGCTAAGGCTAAAAACATACTTAACATAAATCTAAGATACAATCATAAAGCATAGTAGAGTGATAGTTGAATTATAAGAAATAAAATTCACTAATAGTAGTTACATGATAAAGTCGTGGGAAAAAGAAGTATAAGAGTTTTCAAAGAAAACACTGAAATCTTCTCATATTGTCCTACGTTCTTAACCCGAGTGTAAATCTGGAATGACACTTAAGAACTAACCTACAAATGCCACTGCCCATTGAATCAGTAGGGGCTCGAGAAAGGAACTCTTCAGTACTATGGTACTGAAAAACCCTTTATACAGGACTAATATGTAGGGGCCGCATGCAACACATCATTTGCCACAAATCAAACACATGAACATGGGATCATACATATAACTAAAATACAATAAACATTCGAATGGCTACATGCATCAATATCATATGTCACAAAGGCTCATTCATTTAGAAGCAACATAACTTACCAAGGGAGCATCCAAATGATACTCTTTGTAGTATAATTAAATAGCCAACATTATACTCAACCATGCACACTACCACTCAACTCAAAGATAGGCCCATAATTCCATCAACACAAAACCATACACCAACCCATCTAGGCAGGCACCAAGGCCACTACCATATCACATTAGCAGGTCGTAATAGTTCATTCATTATTAGGTAGACTTAATCTATTAATTAGATAGTAATCATCTCTCGAATTATACGTACGTAGGTTCGGGGACCCTACTATTATAATTGGTAGATCGATACATATGATATAATCTAAGGTAGAATGCTCCTGACTACTATTATTATAGGTAGACCAATATATATACTACACACGGTCTCAACCTACGTGGTGCTCCATTATAAGTGATTAGTGTCTTTCCATTTAATTTTCACACCAATTCCATTTTATTTACTCGAGGGAGAGATCATAAACCCAGAGGCACAAAGGTACACCAATCATACTAGTGTATAAGGGCAGCATAGTGTCCTACCAACTATCAACTTAAGGATGCAAAGGTATCATAATCGCATTGGTGCATGAAGACAGACAGTATCCTATTGACAATGACACCTAATTCATAAGTATGCATACCCCCTAATTAGGTTTGTATAGCTAAATAGAGTAAGATGTAAGGTCTAGCTGGGGCACTAAGGAACACCAGAAAAATTCAGAACAATTGTGGGCTAAACCATGTCTTTAGAGTAGCAACCCCTAAAGAGTCACCATTCCCAATCTCAAGGTCATTAACTTGAAGTATTAGCATCTTAATTAAGGTGACCACAAGAAACATATTAATCACATACTTAACTATTTTTATTTGTTTCCATTATTACGAAATAGTCAATATTAGGATTATTGTCAATGTTAACTTAAGTAGTCCACTAAGACCATCCTAAGTTCCAACACTCATACTTAGGCACCTTAGGTCAAAATGACTAAAATGCCCCTAAGGCTAGGGCTACCTCCTTACCATCCACTTCCATCACATAATTCATTTTCATTTACCAACATGCCATAAAAGAGTAACACACCATAATTACATCATTGATTATGAAGTTAAGTTATCCAACACACCAAACATTCATTTTACACATAAAATCATAATATGCACTTCTAGAACAACCAACACATATTCTCATGCTAAATTAGAAATTAATGCACTTTTTTCATGTTTAAGAGAATAACAACACTGCATACTCCAATTCGCCAAGTTACCCCTAAACCATGCATACTCATTATGATACACTCCGAATTACCAAAATACCCTTAGGACTTATAATGCTCATGATCATGCTCGAACATAGGATACTAAAGTCATAACCCATATTATTATATTTAACATTAATTTATTCCTTTCATGCATGTTTATTAGACCAACCACCATTTACATACAAAATTACCAAAATACCCCTAGATCATGTTTTATTGAATATCATGCTCAAATAAGTAATACTAAGATAATAAACCCTTATTATCGTATTTGACATCAATTTATACTTACCATGCATGTTTATTTAACTAATCACCATTTTATATGTAAAATTACTAAAATACCCCTAGACTATCTAATATTAATAACCATACCCCCACATGCATCACTAATACCATAAACCCCTATTATCATATCTGGAACCAATTATCAATTATCATGCATGTTTATTAAGTTAACTCCCATTACATATACCAAATTACTAAAATGCCTCTAGCATATAAAATATTGATAGTCATACCCCTACATGTATTACTAACATCACAAAACCTTTATTATCATTTTAGCACCAATTACCACTTATCATGCATATTTATTAAGTTGACTCGCATTGCACATGTTAAATTACTAAAATATCCCTAGGTCATTTATTATTAATAATCATACCCAACATGCATTATTAACATCATAAAATCCCTATTATCATTCTTAGCACCAATTATCACCTATCATACATGTTTATTTAAGCAACCTCCATTTTACATATAAAATTACTAAAATGTCCCTAGCACATAAAATACCATTATTTATTATGGAATGTATATTTTCAATGCCACAAATTCCTATCATCATTTCTAACACCATATAACACTTAGCATGCATTTTTATTAAGATAATCAACACCATACATTAAAATTTACCAAATTACTCCTAGGCCATAAATAATGATATTTCTACTCACATATACATTTATAATCCACCAAACTCTCATATTCATTTTTAACATCATAAATAACCCATTAGGAATCCCAATTAGGTTTAAACATCATGATGAGTCCAAATGATCAAATTTCCCCTAAGACTCATATTGGTATTATTTTCACTACAATGTCCATACTCACTTATCATAGCATGTATATATGCATAACACTCAACATCACCATCAACCCCTTTTTCTTAGTCAACCTTTCACACATATTACACCATATATATGATAACATAATTATCATGGGATTGATAATAACACATCACACTTACATAAATCATATAATAAAAACCCTAATATGCTAACATACGATAATCCATGTATTTTAGTAGGATAAAACGGTTACCTTATTTCCACCAAAAATGAAACTTTACCAGTATCTCATTTTAAAATGCTTGAGCTCCTTTTAGTAAAATTCCATACCTAAAATAATGTCACAAGTAACATATCATTATTAGATAAGTAAAAGAAGGATTTTTATTAAAAATACTTCTTAAATATATAATATTACCAAACTATGTTTTACCTTAATATCATATAAAAATATACCTAAAATAATTATGCAGTATGACAGCGTGAGTGTGCAATGCACGTATGGGTGAGGGGAAAGGAAAATGGAAGAAGGGGGCTTGGGTGAATGGGCCGAGGGAGGTGGTAGAGAGGAGTTGGGGTTGGTTGTTGGGTGCAGGGGTGAGGCAGGGTGCGGTTGGTGGCTGGAGGTCGAAGTGCGGCAGCTCAGAGGCAACAAAGATGGCGGCGGTGATTGCGAGAAGAAGGTGTAGAGAAGGGAGGGAGGAGATGAAGAAAAGAAAAGAAGGGGAAGAGAAGGGAGAGCTGCAAGGGGAGTTCAAGCAAGGTAAGGCATGGAGGTGTTGGGGTGGTGTCAGGTGGCTGAGGGGAGGCTTCAACAGCAGCAAAAGAGGGGTAAAATGGTGGCGAAGGGTGGTTGTGATGGGGGAAGTCAAAGGGAGAAGGAGTGAAAAGATAAGGGAGTAGGCTACAAGGTGTCATGTGGTGACTACCTAGGGTAGTGCAAGGAGGAGGTAGGGTACAGGAGTGGCAGGTGTGGTAGCTGGTTAGGTGTTGAAGATGATAGAAGGGGTGGTGAACAAAAAATAGGGGAGAAAGAGGGGAGAGAAAGGAAAAGGATAATCAGTTAGGAAGAAGGGAGCTCTATGGAGAGAAGTGAGGCAGATGGGAAGAAGAGAAGGAGAAGAAAAAGAAGAGGAGAAAAGAGAAGGAGGGAGAGGTGTGTAGTGTGGGAGGTTAAGTGGGTACAAAGGGAATGTAGGTGACATGGCAGGCAAGCAAGGGGTAGGTGCATGGATGAAAGGGGAAAGGAGAAGGCATGTAAGAAGGGAATGCAAGGCCTAAAATGGAAAGGAAAGGAATGGGTAGAGGGGGTTGCAGGCTGGTAGTGTAGAGGTGTAGGGGGAAGAGGGAGAAAAAGGGCTTGTAATGGTGTAGGGGGCATGTTTGGGTTGACATGTAGGCTAGGAGAAGAAGGAAGAAAAAAGGGATAATGGTTGTGCGGGAGAGGAGAAAAAGAAAGGAAATAAGGCAAGCCAGCCTGCGCGAAGAAAAAAAAAAGAACAAGGTCATAGGCTAGACCAGGTGGAAAAGAAAAGAAGGAGAAAAGGGGAGGTTTTGGCCCAAGGGGAGAAGGAGGAAAGAAAAGAGGAAGAAGGGATGAGCTTACCCAAAGGACAAGGGAGAAAGTAAGAAAAGGAAGAAAAGGAAAATGAAGGGAAAGGAAGGGAAAAAATAGTGAATTTTTGGGTGTTACACAACCCACCGATCATCCCCTTTAGTTGTTTGGTTTTCCTCCGTTATTTCACCGTTATTTTTACTTTAATTTTCTTAATTATGTGGTTTAATAATCCTAATGGTATTTTATTATGATTTCTTAGGTGATTTTCTCAAAGTTCTGGAATAGGATTGCATGCTTAGAGAGAGAAATTATTTTCATAAAGATACTTGGCGTGGTATAGGATTTTTATTGATAAGTTTTATGCAAGTTTTTGTATTATATCATGTTATTTTTATAATTTGAATGTATGATTGTTAATGCTGTGATATGTTGTTGATATTATATGATAGAAAATAAGTGGAGATTATGCGACATCATTATTATATGCAGAAAACTGTCGATGTGATATATGGTTACAATATAGATTTATTTAGGTATGATGAGTATGAAATGAGTATAATAAGGTATATGGAGATAAATGGAGGATTTGAAAATAATGTTACCAAACATATAAGGATTTGCATGAAATAGGAGTTTTGTTATCAGTAAGGGTATTTTGGTCAATATGGATTTAATATGAAAATCATCATCTTTTAAGGTGTTATATGTTCTAAAATATGCTAATTAATTGATATGAAATATTTAGAATTGTTTTGAATGACCTAAGTTTAATAAAATATGAAAATTATCTGATTTAGAAATAGTAACCCTAAAATGAAAAGGCTATTATCACATGTTTGAACACAGAAGAGTTAGACCACAATATTTGAATATGTTGTTAATATTAATGTTATGGAAATATAAATTGAATCTGGTGAGTGTTTGAGCCTTCAATGAAAAGTTATGATGGATTTGTGAAATTAGGATTTATAAGCCCTAGGAATAGTGACTTTTAAAATAGGGTTATTATTGTATGTGCAAGACCTTAGAATTAGGCCTTAAAATTCACATGTATTAATAATAATTATATTTGGGGAAAATGTACTAAGTTTGGTGAATAAAAGAGTAACAAAAGAAGAGTTATGACAAAAATATGAAATTAAGGTTTTGAGGGAATATAAGAGTGTTAACCCTACAGAACGACCTTAAGAATCTAGTGGTGTGCCTTACTTGATTCGAATATGTTTTGTACCTCTCCAATAAATCTTGAGTAATACATTAATAATTTAAAATAAAAGATTGTGTGAGTGGGGTTCATGTGTTTTATAGGTTCATTCCAAGACGATAATAATGGCTAAAGAATATTTTTCCTTGACAGATGCATCATTTCGTTCCACCAGATTAAGAATAGTGGAACACTAAAATCAACATGAAAGACAATATGAATTAAGATAAGTAACCGATAAGATAATAATGATTTAAAGTGGAAGAGTACGTGAATTAGGACTGGGGTATTGCAATCGTTTCGCCAGAAAATAATAGTGGCTCAGGTGTGTTGTCCTTGAGAGATGTTTTAGACCATTTCATCGGTTTAAGAATAGTGGTTCAGGAGCACTTTTCCTTGAGAGGTACTGGGTCCGCTCCACTAGAGGATAATAATGGCTTAGATATGTTGTCTCTAAAATGCGTTTCAGACTGTTCAACCGGTTTAAGAATAATGTGATCCTTGAACTCAAGGTTAAAAAAAGAATGAAAATTGTTATATCTAATAAGATGCTTGAATCAATACTTACCTTGTGATATTTTATGTGTTTATATGTGTACTTATTCTCTACTGTGAACATATGTATTTAAGTGTATCCCTAACTCAACAATATTGTCATCTTACTCAATACGTAGCGTATTGACCATCTTTTTTATAGGTGCTACTCATTCCCATGAGTATACAACTCTGATGCTTTTGTGTAGGTTGTTGAGAATTAATTGGATGATTTTGCTACTTATGATATGTTGTATGGGGGTGGAGTGATTATTTCTATACTAGGGATTTGGGTGAGCAGTCATGTTATCTAGATAATAATTTACCTGGATACCTTTTTGGATTCTTAGATCCATGGTATCCTTTTTGTCCGTATTTGTCATTGTACTTGGAGTAAACCTCTAAACTCGTCTTTTATATTTATAAATTTTCTCTTGTTTTATAGTTATCTTGGTTCCTATTTTATTGGTTTTAGCCTTATGTGTAACACCCCCAAATTTCACTCCTGAAAAAAAAAATTTTGAAAGATTAAAGCGGAAGCTAGGAGCGAATTAGGGAAATGTTACCGCCACATCTAACACAAGATAAATGTCAACCATCTATCTCATGTTAGATGCAAGGCTAAAACCTGTCAAACATTTAAATATGAATAGTAAACACTTATCAGAATACGAGAAATTTAAAGTTAATTACAAAACCCTTAGAAATCTGAAAACAATACTTGCAACTTCCAAAGGTGAATACAATTAAACCAAATAAATCTCGAAGGATAAATATCCGGATCGCCTACTCACTAAGGTCAAGCCTTCCACCCCAAAACAGTATCCGATCATAACCTGCATAAGAGGTCTGCTCCCCACCATCGGTGGATCATCACAGGACCCATTCAACCAGTGTAGTATCAGTACGGATCCAATACTGAGTAAGTCTCACTACCCTACCTTATAGGAGAGATATCATCAAGTGCATATTGAATCATGTTGCATTACGTTGATACAATAGTATGCCTACTCAAACCCACATCACAAGTCCTACCATACACATATAATAACATGCGAAATATATGTAATATCTTAAACCGATAAAAGATTCAGATAAACCAACCAAGCATTTATGGATAATGTTAAACCAACCAACCAGACATTTTTGGACAACGCCAAACCAAACCAAGCCGAATCAGGCATTTATCACACAGGCATTTATGGGAAATGCCGAACCAAACCAATTAGGCATTTAGCCTCGCGGACATTACTTAGGGACATGTCCAGCCCCGAGCATTACTTAGGGACATGCTCAGCCCCGGACATTACTTAGGGACATGTCCAGCCCCGAGCATTACTTAGGGACATGCTCAGCCCCGATCGAGTAGACTCGTTCTTTAGATCTCTGATAATTATAGTCGATTCACGTCATAGTCTTTATCAATTCATGTGAGTGCGGGAACCCCACTATTATAGCCGGTGGAACGGTCGCGAGGGCCATGCCCTGCCACTATTATAGCCGGTGGAACGGTTGCGAGGGTAATATACCCTGCCACTATTATTTGCCGGTGGACCGGTCTGGCCCCGACTCACAAGGTATCCCACTGTAAATATTAGTATCTTCCCATGTCTTATCACTTTTACGTTTGTTTTGTTGAGCACGAAATCCCCCACTATTATAGCCGGTGGAACGGTCGCGAGGGCACATGCCCTGCCACTATTATAGCCGGTGGAACGGTCACGAGGGTAAGATACCCTGCCACTATTATAGCCGGTGGACCGGTCTGGGTTCGGCTCAACATCTTTCTCTGTAAGTCGTTAGTGTCTTAATGTATCTTATTCGAGGACATATCTTTGGCATGCATGGCCAGAGTTCTCAACACATCACATCAAAACTGACGACATACTCGTACTATCACATGTGAATAAAAACATAAGTACACGTCTTGTTTCCAAGCCACATTACCCACGAAACAAGTAAGATAACGACATTTAGAGTACAACACAGCATTCATATAAGGCATCCACAACACATAGGACACAGGTCACACATCCAATCTTATCTATATCCTCACTCGGTTTAGGTCACCGAGCTGTCTCCTACGCTTATATTAAGCCACTAACACCCTTTGTATTTAACATACTTCTCGCATCGGAAACCCAAATCATGACCCTCAACTCAACTCCCCCACATACTTCACTCTTCCTCATAAATTTCTTATTATTTTCCTTTTCCTTTCCACCTCCTCAAATTAGGGTTTCCATCCCAAACCCTAGTCGGTCCCTATGTACCCTTATTTTATCCCACGTACTATTTTTCACCTCGAGCCTCCAAACTCCCAAACAAACTTTCCATTACCTTCCCTACGCCCCAAAGTAACTTTCCATACGTAAGGTTCGCCCCCATGCGGACCTTAACCACCCCACGCAAACCTTAACACTTCCACCCTGCCAACTCTATCATTCCCATGCAAACCCTAGTGTTCCCCAAGCAACTTTACTTTCTTCCACTCTCCTATTTATTTAATTCCCCTTTTTCCCCTCCATTCATAAATCATAAATTGCCTAGGTCATTCTTACCTGCATTAGCCAACATACTTCCCTTTGGTTTTCCTATTTGCTTATTTTTCTCTTTCAAAGCCCCCACTCCACAACTCCTCATCAAAACATTCTAACGTGCATGTCACATCACACCATATCATCCTTGTATCATGCCATACTAGTACATATAAGCCAGAGTACGGAAACGTACCTCGGTTCCATGTTGCGCTACACGGTAGAATAGATAACATACACGTAATGTAGCATATAAACCACACGAGGCATCCAAGGCAAATAAAACATGTAATACACACAAGCGGCCTTAGTTACGTCCTTACTAAACAACCACAAGTAGAGGTAAGTAGAGACTTACCTGGGTCCGAAGCTAGCTAAGCGAAATGAGAGGGAGAGGGATCCCTAGTTCGTGGGTCCATGAGAAAGCTTTCCTAGACCCGATAGAAATCGAAAACTAAATTAGAAATTATCCTATCAATCCATAATCCACATATTCTAATTAAATAAACACAAACGACACAAATGATCTTTCTTAGAAAACGTGTCCAAAACTTAGAACTTAAAAGCATAGCTTTATTAAGATTTAAGGTTAAAACTAAATCAAAACGGATTAATACAAATATCACTTGGGACATTTCAACTTAATTTGGAAAGCCCGAGAAAGAATAATCGAACATAAGTTAATTTATCGGAAATAACTTATTTATTAGGTTTTGCAACTAAATCGGTAATCTAACCATTTACATAGAACCAAATCCAAACCGATTAGATTAAAACAGAATTTAAATGGTTTAAAACCCAAAGATAGAATTCGATTAGATGAAATACACATAGCAAAAGTCAATTTTATAAAATCATCCCCGAAAATTAGGGTTTTTAATACCTAAACCACAAATCGGCCAAATCAATCTGACTACCTCAAATTAATAGTTTTAAAACATAATTAAACTAATTATAGATAAATCCAGATAATCAATTTCAACAAAACAATCTTCCGATTAACTAATTTCAGACAATCCATTTTCAAAATTAGGGTTTTAAAGCCCACGATACAAACTCCGTTAATTCAAATCAATTGATTCCAATTAAAGGCATTAAAATACAATTATGATCATTTCAACTACTTTTATAAATTTAATTTTAGCAAAACAACTACACAAATAACCAATTTCATAATTTCACTTAAAATCTAGGGTTTTAAGCTCGAAAATACGATTCAGTAAAATTCTATAAATTTAATCAAATTGAATGTTTAGAAATACAATTAAAAACATTTTATAAAATATCAATTAATCAATTGATCAAAACCGATAGCAGAAATATCCAATTTAGCACAATTAGGGTTTTTGAGCCCGTAACGCAAACCCGATCAATTATTGCCAAAACATACCAATTGACGGTTCGGAAATGTAATTAAACATATTCTAATATAATTTATATAGTCAATTGAATAAAATAACCTGATTACAAAATCCAATTTAAATCCGCGGGAGTTTTGACCTAAAAATTCAATTCCGATAAATTACGCATAATTTTTACAAATCAACACTTCCAATATAAAATTAAATACATTTTAAACGATATTATAAAATCAATTGAGCGGAACGGCTCAATTACGCAACCCAATTTCATTACACAAGAATTTTGACCTAGGAATCGAATTCCGATAAATTATGCATAAATTTCTCAAATTGACGGTTCCGACATGAAATTAGATACATTTAAAAACATATTGTATAATCAATTTATCCAAAATCGCCAAATCGAACGGATCCGAAAAATTTGGGCATAACCCGGCCTAAAGTTCAATTTTCACAAATCAACCAAATACACCACAATTAACCACTCTAAATCAATCATACAACATATATATACATAATCAAACAATCAATTTAGCTTTTCATAAGCTAATTAACACTCAATTAACCAAAGCAAGGGTTAGGGTTTTTCGGAAATTATACCAAACGAAAAACCGACAAATCGGGGCAAAGGAAGGCCGGGGAAGCTTCGTCGAAGGCCAAGGACTGCTCGCCGGTGGTCGGCCGAGCTCGCCGGTGACGGACGGTGGCACGAGCTGCGTGGCTCGTCGTTGTTGCGGTCTGCTACCGCCGCTGCTCCTGCGTGGCTGTTGTGTTGCATCGGTTGCAGCTGTTGTGGCTGTTGCCTGCTGCGGTGGTCGGTGGCAGTCGTGGCTGGCGGTGGCGGTAGCCGGCGGCCAGCGAAGGAGAAGGGAGGAGCTGGAGAGAGGGGGCGGTAGGGCTTCGAGTGCAGAACAGGGGCGCACAGGAGAGGGGTCGGGGTGGGGAAGAGAGAAAGAAAAAGAAGATGGGGGGTTCGGTCGGGCCGGTTGGTGCGGGGGTTTTTTTTTTTTTTACAAATACACCTTAGATAAAATACCAAAAAAAGTCAAAATATTATTAGAAGATTTTATCTGAATTTTTATCTAGTCAAAAATTTATTTCGAACGAATCCGAAGGCTTAAAATTAGTAAAAAGGCTATATAAAGAATTTTGAAAGTATTTTCGAAAGGATTTAACAACGAACACATAATTTATATTATTTACGGAAATGTATTATAAGACCCAGAAAAATTATTTAAAACATATACTAAAATATTTAAGTCAAATTCGAATAAACCAAGACTAATTTAAATAATTTCTGAAATCGATTTTCCGTAAACCAAAAAGCATAAAACGAAAGAGAATTAATTCCAGAAATAATTTCATAAATAAACTCCGAATTTAAAACTTTCCAAAAATATTAACAATTACTGAAAACGAATAAATTTAAAGTCGGAAATATTTTCTACGGATAAAAATTATTAAAATAAATTTAACTATTTAAATAGAAATTCTATAATTTAAATAATATATTTCGTTAATGAAATATAACTTCAAAACAAAGTCGTAATCACATAACGAAGATATAATCGAAATCGAATTAAAAATATTAAAAACCAAAATACGAGAAAGAACGGGAATATATATTTTTAACCGAAGATCGAAATCATAAGAATACAATAAAATCATTGTCGTGAACGAATTTGTCTAGAATGGTTCGCAACGACAATGATTAATTACATTCAATTATGAATTCGAAATCATCGATAAATCTGTAATACGAATTGAAATTAAAATAATTAATTATTTACATCCAATTACGCTGATAAAATCATTAAACTTAATAATTCTGGATTTTAAAAAATACGGGGTATTACATTATGATTGATGTGAGGATGGTATGGTAACGTTGAATTATATTGATTACGATGGTAATATCCGGTATTTTGATTATAAACTTCTATTGTAAAATAAAAATTTTAATAGTAAATTTTGGAGTGTTATTGTTATTTTATCTCTAATTGTCGTTGTATATTGATCTTTAAATTCGACTCTTTAACTTCACACAACATATTTTTTGTTTCTTTTTGTTATTTCTATGGTGGTTTCTTTTTGGATTTTTATGACTGTGATAATGATGACAAGTAGAAACCACCAATGAACATTTGTTTTAACCATCTTGAAAAAGTTATTTTATATTAGTGCATGTAAAAGGAGTTGCTATTTAAAGTCATACCAACACACTATGAATAACGAGATCTCAAATTATAAAGGAAAGATGAGTTGGATTAAGAGCAAAGAAAGTTATAAATTTTTTAATGATCCAGCTCAAGTACAATACCAAAAATATATGAGTAATTCATGATCAACCAACCTATTGTATTATTGTTATAAAAAAGAGGATCGAGAATTGCCAAAAGTGGACTAAATTTAAAATCGGAATGTATGAAAATAATTGTGGTTAGGAATAATAGGGTCTTTGGTAAATTACATAAACGTCAAGATACTATGTTTATAAGGCTAGTGACAAAGTGTATAATTGTATATCATATATCATATTAGCACCTAAGGTTGATAATGAGTCGAATTAAGCCGAATATTTTTTATTGAAGGTTGACACATTTAATTAGGTTAGGCTTAAGTTTTATTGAAGTTCAAAATAAGTCAAATAAGTAGTTGATTCAGCTCGTCTCATAAAACTTTTAAAAGGTTTTTAACAAACCAAATCGTCTGGTGTATTATAATTTGATTCGTGGCTTTGTTCATTTGAAATTTAAATAAACTAAATCAATTTTTTTTTATTCAACTCGATTAAAGGTTCATTTAACCATTTAACTTATTTCTTAAATTAATTATATAAGCCTAGTTTATAAAAGAACTAATCGAGCCGAGCTTAAGACAAATTCGATTTAGCTAATGAACGAATAATTTAAACTTTTCTTGACTTGAGCTTAGTTTGTTAATAAACTAATATAAAAGAAAGCTTTAGTTTAATTTGTTTACCTAAACAAATAAGTCAAATCAAGTCTTTAACTAGTCTTGATAATACCTAAAGTACTCTAAGTTTTCTAATAAATTATAGTTTTTTATAAAAAAAATATTAAAAAAATGAAGGACAGACTTTAGAACTATTATTAAACAATTAATTTTATTTAAAAAATAATATTAATTTAAAAATACATGTTAAATACATAAACTGATGGGTCATATCAAATGAAAAGAATAGTTTATTAAATGTTAAACTAACGTACGTTAAGCGCCGGCCGAGCAGAGACAAAGAATTTGAAGCTACTTTGAAAAGAAGGGTTGGGGTTGGGGGGCGGTGGGGAAGCAAGATAATTAAAAAATAAATTAATTAATTAAGCGACCCCGACACATTGAAGTGAGAGTTGTGGTGAGCGTTTCTTCAGAGTACGTCCAAAAAAAAAGGCCGGGAGAAAGCAATGGCAAAACACAGAAGAGTAGCTTACCAAATTGTGGCTGATATTCTACTCAAACTCGATCATACAGCGATCATCCAAATCCTTACAAAATCTTCGGCTTAGAACCGAAACCCATTTCCTAATTTCCATGGATACCAGTTCCTCACCGTCGAATTTCATTTCCGTCTTCTCCACCCTTCCTTACCGTTACGAGAATTCAAGTTCCGCAAATGGGGGAGATCGAAGGCCCTTAAATTTATGGCCTGGACTGTACCAATCACCAATTACAATTTCGTTGTGGGAAACAAGGTCTAAATTTTTCGAAAGATTGCTCGACCCTTCGGTCGATGCTCCTCGGCAGTCCCAGTTAGTCATTAAAACACCATCTCAGAGCAGAACCACTGTTCTTTATAATTTTTCCAGTGACTTGATACTTAGAGAACAGTATCGGGATTCATGGAATGAAGTTAGGATTGGGAAATTGCTTGAAGATCTTGATGCACTTGCTAGCATCATATCTGTTAAAGTAAGCTGTATTACATCATATAATTTGAATGTCTTCTCCCCCCTTACAATTGGTCCCGAATGATTTCTTTGCATATTGTTTCAAATTAATTATGGGTATTGCTTTACTTGTAGGCTATTGTGATTAAAAATTTTAACTTATTTTAAAGTTATTTATTCAAATTAATTATCTAAAATCATTATTTATTTTATAAATTTTTAAGTTTTATAATTAGATTCAAACATATGTTTAATAAATTTATTTAGTAAATAAGTATTTAAGTTATTTCTTTAAAAGATATTCAAGTTATTGACTGCAGTTATTTAGAATTATTTATTAAAAGTAATTTTTTTTTAAAATAAATATTTTTTTCGTATTAAAAAAATATTATTTTATTATTTTGCATATTTTTTTTTAAAAAAAAAGTAATAAATTAGTGTTAAAATTATATTGACACTATTTATTTAAAAATAATAAAATATTTAATAGATATATAAAAAGTAATAATAAAATAAATAATAAATTTTAATTTTTTTAAAATAAATTTTTATATAAAAATTTAATAAAAATGGAATTAATTATTTTTATACGCGAGTTTCGAAAAGATATCAATAGTTTAAATTTTGAAAAAATTAATTTGAGGTCCACTTGAGTAGAATTAATAGGATAAAAATTAATATGATTATAATATATTTAGTTCTGAATATAAAATATTATGTACATATAATTATACTAATACATTCACGTAATTATATACAAATATACAGATAATATTTTTTATATGTATATGTAAATTTAATACTAAAAAATAATCTAATTACCAAACAAATTATTTAACTTTAAATAATTTAATTTGGTTGGATTTTAAAATACTTTTTTCTTATATTTTCAAAAATTACAATGGAAAGCGGCTGGTGGGGCCCAAAGGTTCCTCATTTCGAAGAATGTAATGGCTTATTAGTAAGAAAAAATTTCTTTGTAGTCTATTTAGGTAAAATTAATTGGATAAAAATCAAAATTGTCCTAAAGTATTTAGTTCAAAGTACAAAATATTATGTGCATATAATTATACTAATATCTACACCTAATCATATATAAATTTACAGGTAATATTCTCTATATTTACATATATATTAGGATACCAAAAAAATGACTAAATATCAAATAAATTAACTAACTTTAATTACTTTGATCCAAATGAACCCTAAACTATTTTTCCCAATTAGGAATTAAGGGTTTTCCTGTTATAACTTTTTTTATTTGGTTTGCGCGCGCGGGGGCTCGCGGTACGTCGCGTGAAAGTAGCAACGTTGAATGATATTTCAATTGACTTCCTCGATTATAATTACTGTCTTCATTCAGCGACCTTTCCAAATTCCAACATTTCCTTGGTTCTTTCTTCCTCCTTTCATTTTATTTTGCGTTTCAATTTTTTGTTTCTTCATGGTTATACACTTTTTGAGTTTTGACATTGTCGATGTACTTCATTATCTGTATCATATCCCCCTTAGATTAAAAGGCTCATTCTTTAGTCCGAGGAGTTGAAAAGATCCAGTCTACGGATGAGTTACGAAGGGTGCATTTGGCTAAATCATCAAAGATTCCTTGTTATGGAAATAGATTCAATGCCCAGCTAGAATAATGATTTAAAGTTGTGTTTGAACAAGTTGGCAATGTTTCGCGTCAATCTTGACTTTCTTTGGAGTGCGTGTTCCATTCCAGCACAGTAATGATTTGAGATGCGTCCACTGTCCTTAAATGTATCATCTTCAGCTAGTTCTTTCTCTGTGGCTGGGATTAATATAGTGTAGATGACTGCTTCTCAGAGTATAGTGGCTACCTGGGTCTTAGAATAGCAGTTTCAGGGAGGTCAAAAGTCCTGGTTTCCTGATAACCGGAGGAACAATTCAGATAAGGCCTTATTTTAAATATATTGAGTTGAATGGCTCTTTCAACAATTCAGAGGCTCGATAAGGATGATAAACTGATATTTTTTCCCCTGAATGTCAAAAGAAGAGTATGCAAAAATATAGAGAAAGCTCATTGGCAACATGTTTTCTTCTTACATACACAAATTTGAACGGTAAAAAGATGATTTTGAATTGTTCATATTCACTCTATGGTTTCAAACTGAAACTCTGTCCCAGTAGTCAGAGGAGGAACTTTCAGTTGAAATATGTAAGTATATATTCCAATACTCCACGTATCTACGATTTCAGACTTCCAGTCACTCACCTCCAAACATGATATCTATAGATCCCAGTGTGCCTTCCCCTTCTAACAATTACGATCCAACTAATGGAATTAGTAAGCCTGTAAAATTGTGGTCAGGAATGGATGACTCTCCAGTGATCATCAAGCTATGGGAAGTAAGATCTAAGATGTTTGAGAGGTTCAAGTACTGTCCTGAGGATGGTACCCCACAGGCTCAACTGCCTAGGAAAACGCCCTCACAGAGTGGGACAGTGATTCATTATAATTTTTCTACTGATTTTATTCTTAGAGAGCAATATAGGAATCCATGGAATGAGATCAGAATTGGAAAATTACTTGAAGATCTGGATGCCCTTGCTGGCACCATAGCTGTCAAGGTTTCTGGTTCCCCTCCCCCCCTTTTATATTATATTGTATTTTTCTCCCTGTGTTTGTTTTGCTGTGTTGCTAGCTGCAATGGATTCTTCTAATGGACGGAAATCTGAGCGTGATCTATACGTTTCTCTCATGTATAGTTGGAATTTAGGGATGTTCTATGATAAAACGGTTGTCCACTTATGTATAGTTGATTAGTTGGCATTTAGAGATGTTATATGGTGAAATGATGACAAAAGTGTATTGGAAGGTATAAACATGTTGGGTTATTCCTATAAAGGCATGAATATTTTTTTATTTTTTAGTAAAAATATAAATTTTTAGGCTTTGTTAATGTAAACGTAAAAATGATAAGTTTAAGGTATAAGCATTTAGACTTTATTTTCATAAAGGCGTAAATATTTAGATTTTATTCTCACTAAGGCTTGAATGAAAATGACCCGAATTACCTTAAATTTAAATTATTTAAAACACTTATGCAGGAAGAAAGTATAAACGTTATGCTTTTATGAGAAAATTAAAAATATTTATGTCTTTGTGGAAACAAACTCAAAACATTTGTCTTTAGATACACTTTTGTTTGTCCACTTCTCTAGTAGTATCATTTAGAGTGTTTTGTGAGATTAACTTTTTCATATTTATGTTAGTCATTAATAACTTTGTCAGAATAATTGAAACTAAAGCTTGATTGTTTGTGCATAATCCATCCGTGGATTTGGAATGGGAGTTGCAAACCAACCGTGGAAACACATTCGGTTCCAAAACTGTGCCTTGTAATTCATGCAGACAAACGGACCATCAATGGTAATATTGGATATTTCCTCTATAAAAACTTTTGGTCCGGAAAAAATACTTTGCATAAAAGCCTAAATGTGGTTAGGATGTTTCCTTTTGATATCCGTGCAACTTTGAAATTTTGATAATGCTCCGTAATTTCAAGCTTGGGCTATGATATTTTGAACCATTTAAAGCGTACATTATATCTAATTAATTTGTTTGGGTGTCTGATTAAATTCAAGTGAATGAAGTAAGTTCTGATATGGAGGCTTTCCTTTCAGCAAAACTGGAGTGTTCAGTTCTATATTCTCTCTCTCCTCCCTACTTTGCCTTAAAATTGGCCAACTCGTTAAGCACCTGTGCTACAATACGCATAATATTTCTGCACTGATTTTCATCAATGTAGCTAATGCCTATTGCCAATTGGCTATCACAATGCCTTCTGTTGTGTAAATTCCGCTCAAGTCTCGATTGTTCCAAATGGTCATTGGATTATATGCACGCATGATCCTTCCATCACTATCAACAGGGCTGAAACGATTGTTTCTTCCATTATTGTATGATATTATGAGGAAGTTCACTGAATGAAGCAATAGCTCGAGAATTCCTGGCAAAAACATGTGTTGCTACATACTGAACTTGCTCCAAACTATACCTGCTTTGAAGATTGGACTCAGATATTCGACATCCATCCTAAGAAATGCTTCTTTGATGTTTACCTTTCGGCAATAGCTTTGAAATGGCATTTTGCAACTTTTTGCAAATTTTTGATAAGACTGATATTTTCCCTATTAACTTCGTGATATGAAATATGTGCGGTTGTAGCGAAGTCCGCCGCAGATAAACATGCCTCTCAGACTTCCTCTATTGGTTTATATACGTTCAAAGTTGTATTAGTTACTGTAGAATACTAAAGAACTCAATCTTTTCATTCCTGTAATAATTATCCATTTTGTGTTGTTCAGCATTGTTCTGATGATGATACCATGACAAGATCAGTACTACTGGTGACTGCTTCTGTGGATAAGATTGTGTTGAGGACGCCACTAAGTGTTGACTTTGATCTAAGAATAGTAGGTTCAGTCACCTGGGTTGGGCGGTCATCAATTGAGATACAATTGGAAGTCACTCAGTCTATAGAAGGTATTTCATCATCTTTTTTTTTCTTGTTATAAATTATAGCCGTGTCTATCTCGGTCAGCCTGATGCAGTGATACTTGCACATCAATGTGAAATCACTGAGACTTATAAAGCTGTGAAAGCACAAATAGTTCGCAACTTTTTAAAAATAAATGCAACGCCTTTAATGCAACATATAAAAGCTACCTACTTTATCATTTATCTTAAAATTTATAGTTTATGTTTAGTGATCCAGGTTATCCTTCGTGTGTATCTCACGCTTTCAAAATGTAATCCGGTTTTGCAATGGACATGTTAAGGATCACTATTTTAGTGCTCATTGGATATGGGAGTAATAGGAATGGGAAAGATGCCATTGTATTTTTCGTCTCTTATCTAATGTATTTGAAAACGATAAAAACATATTGGAGGGAATGCCCACTTTAGTCCTAACAAAGACCTATAATGGGTGCTTTTTCTGGAATTAGGTTTCCGTCGTTTCAAATATGTAAGAGCTGTAAAATCTGAGCTATCTTTTCCACTCATGCACAGCATCAGGGGAGTGGATTTTTATCACCTTTGTGAGGTTATGCTATACTTGTGTGTGTGTGTGTGTAATAATGATAATAATGATTAAAATATCGATAGTAATAATAATAAAAAATATTAACTATGGCAGTAACAAGAGTAACTAAATAATAATAACTCAATAATATTTTAAATCAGATAGAACAACAAAAATGAAATGAAGATAACATAGCCTAACTTGCTCAACTTCTTCCTTGGCCCCATTCTGTAGCCTTTCAGTTTCATACATATCATCCTCTTTTTTGCTCCAATTTCCGCCATTCTTTCTATGATTTATGTCTCCAACTTCACTCTGTTTAGCTTTAGTGTTTCAGCTAATTGCTCTTAAAGTTGTAATCATGCCTTAACTCCATGAATCATGTTGGAAGGATGAATAGGCTGCTGGAGTCTTGCCGCCTTATTGTTAAAAGCAGTGGCATCTGCAACAGCAGGACAAATTAAATTATGTTGGGGACTAGGCCAACGATTCTACTATTGTCTCAGAGGGGATGTGTCGGTGCATGTAAATTCATTTGCCCTTCTTTTTGATAGGCTGGGATGACCTTGTAAATATGGTGACTCTGCCACTAAGGGCACTGTACATGCTTTAGAATAACAATGGCAACCTATGCCAAAGGTTATTCTTTCTCCTGCCAATACAATCCAAAATTTTATGGCCTTGGGCACTAACAAGAGTGGCAATGGTTCAATTTGAAATATCTCTCTAACATGATATAGCAACCAGATTTCAAAATTTAGAGCCTCTCAACTCTTGTTTGGGTTGCAGTAACTTTCAATTGTGACCAACTGACTAGAAGTATCTCTATTCAACACCTATAATTTAGATGTTTTGTGTTTCATGATGGCCTAAATCCATAAGCGCATAGATTCGTTATAGCAGGTCAAGGTTATATCCCACAAGGACTTCATAAGTGAGCATTGATTTTTACTATTTTGGCTATATTGATTAAATAGCATTGAAAATATGGATGTGAATTATGAAAATGAAAGCATTGACTAACAAAATATAAATTCAAAAACAAATATAATAAAACCTAGGATTGAACCTCGATCTTATCTTCGATATTCATCAACGGATTAATACAACGTTGTACTATAGTCCAAAAGGCTGTAAACAACCGGTCTAATGTGATTTGCTAGTCTCTTTCAAGGTATAATAACGTACTCAACCTAACTCATTGACTATTTTCATAACTAACAACTTAGATTGAATCCATTAAATACCATCAATCAACAGTTCCTGAGAAACAAATGTCTACTTTCATGGTTGTTTATTTCTTGTTTTTGTGTTAAGTTCTGATATTAATTTTTACCTTTCAATTATAATCAACATCTAAGCAAGTAAATTTTGTCAAACCCTACTCATGATAGTGATTTCTAGCCTAATAAACAACACATAAGAACTATAAATGCAACACACATATTATTTCGTTATAATGATACCGAAACGGACCTAATTTAATCCTAGCCAAGATATCTACTCACTCATGATTTTAACAAAATGCACTAACATAAATAACATGAAACATAATAAATAATAATAGAAAGGTAGAAAGATAAAACCATAGATTAATCATTTCCGAACCCACCGTCCAATGTACATATTGGAACAAGAATTATAATGGAAGTCCAGATTAAAATGAGGGAATCAAAAGATACCCATATGGGATCTCTCCCATCTGCAGAAAAAAGGAGAAAATAATAGCCCACCCCCCACCCACACTCTTCTCGTGCTTGCACAAAAAATCTGCTGAAGAAGGTGACACAAATCGTGCACATGATCGTGGGTAACTGTTGTTGCACAATTGAACCTGTCTTGCATGATTGGACTATGCAGCGATCTTGGTCACTGATCCCGCAGAGCTGTGCCAACTTTGCATGGCCAGATAGTGCAACGTCTCTACTCAGCATTTTTCGTGGCTTTGTGCACAGCCCGTGCACTGACCATGTTGTTGGTGCACTGGATAGTGCACGATTGTGCGATGCCCGTGCACACAGCTACGCCTTAGCTAAATATGTGGTTTTTCATCCTCTTTTTTACTCCTTAGTGGTTCTCCTTTTCTTATATGTATGCGAGATTGGTCCATCTTCCTTTATTACTTTCCATGGATAACTTTGAGTCTATATGACTTTGCGGAGGCTATTTGATAGTCACTTAATAGCACCTTAGACCCACAAGGGCTAGGAAGGGTTACCCAAGAGCACTTTCGGAATGATTGGCTAACCAACACCTGAGTCGATACGGCCACGTGAGGACCATTTGGTAGCTATTGAATAGCACCCTTGACCCACAAAAGCTGCAAGAGGCTGTCTCAGAGCCCTTTTGGATTGCTTAGCTAATCCCACATATCAACACAAATCTTTTTAACGTTATTTGTCCTCATGCACTTCTAGAAAAAATTTTAAAAATTTTCTAAAATTTTTTAAGAGGGTCACCCATACTAAAAATTACTCCAAAACAAGCATGCTTAACAATAGAGTTCTGATGATAGAATCACCAAAAAGATAGTATACCATATTAATATAAATAGTCATGTCAATCCTTATAACAATGCTTAATTTGGGGGTATTATACCTTGCTCCACTTAGTTTTTCACAATTTCTGCAAATCTTTGAAAAGTAAATACCAAGAGAACAGTACCTAGAACAAGAGATAAAAACTACCAAAAAATTCATGAATAGTGTGAAACAAGATCATAAAATGGAAGCCAAGTAAGGTGAAAATTAGAAAATAATTGGTTTATCATTTCCTCCCTCCTTTCTTATGTTTGTTACCCTTCAAATTTCAATATCTTAGCTGTTGTTATTCCATACACATTTGTTTTTTAAGCTAGTGTAAATGTTTTGTCAACTGCTGCTTGGAAGAGTATCCAGTTATATCCTGCAAGAGTGTGATTCCTCCTCCCTTTATTATTGTTTTTAAACACATATATACAAGTTATTCTGCTGTTATCAAGCTAATGGTTAGGCTATAATTTAGGATCCTAACAGCCATATACCATGATTATAGACTATAACAAAGGCAACTAATATTGACAAAATATCTACAGTATTTTCATAATCTATCATATCCCACTGCACTGTGATACTACCATCGTTTATGTATCCTTGCAGGAAGATTTCCTGAAGACTCGGTAGCTCTTACTGCCAACTTCATCTTTGTGGCACGTGATTCTCAGACATTGAAAGCTGCTCCTGTGAACCGGCTTTCACCAGAAACAGAGAAGGAAAAAAATTTGTTTGAAGATGCAGAAGCAAGAAACAAGCTCTGGAAGAGAAAGAGAGGAGAAGATGGAAGAGCTTTTGAATGTCAGGAAGTTGGTAGACTGAAAGAGCTATTAACTGAGGGGCGTATTTTTTGTGATATGCCAGCCTTGGCAGACAGGAACAGCATCCTTTTAAGGGATACTCGTCTCGAGAATTCATTGATATGCCAGCCACAGCAGAGGAATATTCATGGAAGGATATTTGGAGGGTTTTTGATGCACAGAGCATTTGAACTTGCCTTCTCTACAGCTTATGCATTTGCTGGCATGGTCCCTTGCTTTCTTGAAGTCGATCATGTAGATTTCTTACGACCCGTGAGTATCACCCTATGCTCTTATTTTTTTTGTCTTTTTTTATGTACCAACGAAGTTAATACAGCATTTTTCGACTGATTTCATGATTTTGGTCATGCAGGTTGATGTTGGTGACTTCTTACGATTCAAATCTTGCGTACTTTACACGGAAATTGAAGATCCAGGACACCCTTTAATAAACGTTGAAGTTGTCGCTCATGTTACAAGTCCAGAACTCAGGTCTGCTGAGGTACGTATGTTCCTGTAGTGCTGCTTCGCGAGATTGAGATTCCATTATTATTATGCATCTCCATTAGTGCCATGTTCTAGGTTATTTATTTCTTATTTGGAACAGGTTTCAAATATATTTTACTTCACGTTCACTGTCCGTCCTGAAGCCAAGTCCACGAAGAACGGATTCACGATCCGAAATGTCGTTCCAGCTACGGAAGAGGAAGCTCGTACAATTCTGGAACGAAAGGATGCAAAGGCCTTGCAGTCCATCAAGGATGCAAACAAATGACTAATTATTAGATACTTGTAAAATGCTACAGAGAAGTGGAAAAAAAATCCTCCAAGATAGGGGCTCTTATGATTATTATTATTACTATACGACTGCAGACTTGCACTTGTATTTGTAGATCCAATACAGCTAATTAGTTGTATTAGTAAAATGTGATATTTTTTAGTGGTGGTAACTAGTGTCTTTATGCTTAAACAAGTGGATGCATGGCAAATCATGTCACAAACAGACATCACGTGTCAGCTCATGCACATGTTCATGGATAGTTCTCTCTTTGAGGTTGCCTAGGGGTCATATAGAGTTAGACCCGGCAAAGTTGATCCAACTAAACCGAAAACCTAATTTGAATCTAAAAATTTAAATTTGATTTCAATCCAAAAATCTAAAACAATTTGAATCAATCTAGACTCAGATTTAGCTAATTGGATAATGACCTATATCTAAATTGATTTGAATCGAAGTGACCCAAACATAATACTACATGAACCCAACAAATCCAAACTCAAATCGAAAGTTATTCTTATTCGTATATGATATTTTTAACTCAATGTACTCTTTAAACTTTGAAATAATGTCAATCATTACAAATACTTATAGGCATAAATTTAGACTTTTGCTTCACTTTGTTTGATAATTTCTACAACCTCAACTCCACGAATGGAAACATAATAAGTAAAACTTATTAACGGATCAATAAACTAATAAAATAAAGAGTTTATAAGCATAACCATTCAATTCAATTTAGGAAGCATTGTACAGTGATATACAAATATTCTACATCATAAAAAGTCTACTAAAAAAGTTCCTTTTATAGTGGAAGTATATAAGTAAAATATTGGAGGTTATTGCCATAATTGACATAAATCTAGTTTATTCAACCACCCATACATCAATCATAAGGTTAAAACATTTATAATAACACAAGGAATTTTAGAAATGAAAGAAACATTTATAATACAATAATGAGTTTGAAGTTAAACTCCGAGTTACAATAAGCAAAATACAAAAAAAAGATATCATAGATCAAGAGTCAAAAAAGGTATTCGAGTAAATACAACTACTAGATAACATTAGTCTTAACCCAAACATCCAGTACAGATAAGGTCGTTCATCCCCACATGCTACATCATGTAATACCCCCAAAATCCACTACTGAATTTTTTTTATTAAAGGGTTCCTTGTAAACAAATAAATCATAACTTGTGAATTTCGGGAATATTACTACTATGATCAGTACAAGCTCGGCCCCTGACCGATCTCGTACTAACCACAAGGCTAAAGAAGAATTAATAACCATCATAATTCAAACTCAAAATAAGGCTTCATAAAAACATTGGAACATTCATAAGATAAAAATCAGAGTACGTGAAAAAGAGTTTATAATCCACAGTGCATAATTAAAATTCCTCAAAAGGAATAAATGTTACAATACGATAAAGGTAAGTCCGAGTAAACCGGTATAAAATAAAGGAACATAAAAAGTAAATCCGGCCACATTGCTCTCCATTCCCAAGCCAAGTCTATGCTCAATTCTCAGCCCCGCCTCGATGCCTCGTAAGTATCGAAGGCATCAAAAATAGTGTTACCAAACTATACAAACTCAGAGGGGCCTTCTTCTTATGGGAGTGAGTAGCACTCATGAAATTGGTGGTCAGTACGCTACGTACTGAGGAAGGTAACCATGCAACTAAGGCCAACACACAAAGCTACATAACACAAAGATGATGTAACACCCCAAAATTCACTAAATTTTTTTTTAAAACGGAAGCAATTAAGGTAGAAACACTTAAAACCTGTGAATTCTGGGAATGTTACCGCCACACTTAGTACCAGACCGGTCCTCTCCAACCGTTCCAGTACCAAGTGCTAAGGCTAAAGAAAAGATTTACGTTAAATTCAAATTAAAAATTCATAAAAGAATTCAAAAGACCATACAACAAAATCAGAGTACGCATAAACGTTTATTAACACTTGTAACTTTCAAATAGAAATACATTTAAACAAGATAAAACCCGATGGGTCAAATTCCAGATTGCCTACTCACTCAAGTCATGTCTGCCACCCCAAACAGTCTCTAATCTTAAACCTGCATAAGAGGTCTGCTCCCCACCATCGGTGGATCATCACAGGACCCATCAACCAAGGTAGTATCAGTACGGGTCCAGTACTAAGTAAGGTGACTTGATCACTAAGGCCAACACACAAACACATAAATCACGTAGAACATAGAAGAACACAATCATAAATGCATATGATCAACCAGGTAAAAGTACGAAGGCCCAATTGTAGACTGGATTAATTTTTAAATTAATCTCTTATCAGAATTCATTTCACACCATACTTTTTATCAAATCCATGCGAGTACGGAACACCCCACTATTATAACCGGTGGGCTGGTCACAATAGAGCATCAAGCCCTAACCACTATTATTACCGGTGGATCGGTCACAATAGAGCATCATGCCCTAACCACTATTATTACCGGTGGATCGGTCACATATAGGGTAGAAACCCTAACCACTATTCCTAACCGGTGGATCGGTTCGGTTCCTTCTCGTATGGTGTTCCACTGTAAGTAATTAGTGTCTTTTATTTGCCTTAGCAAAACTCTGGTTTATTTTCATTGAGATCGGGATCCCCCACTATTATAACCGGTGGGCCGGTCACAATAGGACATCATGTCCTAACCACTATTATTACCGATGGATCGGTCACAATAGGGTAAAAATCTAACCACTATTTTAACCGGTGGATCGGTCGCACATAGGGTAAAACCCTAACCACTATTACTGACCGGTGGATCGGCTGGTCTCGTCTCAATATCTTCCACTTTAAGTAATTAATGTCTTAAGTATCTTATTCAAAGGCTTTCACCATGGACATGCACGAATCATAAATTATAAATCCATATTCATCATCATACTTTATTCACCAAGCACACATGTGCTACCACCAAACCCTAGACATGCATGAATCGCTCCCTTTACACTTATCCTCCAATTCTACTTCACATCTCACTCTAGGGTTTTATCCCGAAACTCTAATTTAGGCCTTAACATCTGCTCTTACTCCACCTCACATCACCCAAATTATTTTAACCCTCCACACATCACAAATTATCGATTCCATTCTCATGCTTACACCTTAATCACCAAAAATGCATGATACAACAAAAACCTTAAGCAGCCACACCAAACCTTAATCAACCACCACAAACCATAATTAACCACTCCAACCCTTATTTAACCATAACAACTATAAATAGCCATTCCAAACCTTAATTAACCACGACAATTCACAATTAGCCACTCCAAACCCTAGCTTCGTCTCCTACGTACCCAAATAATGTTCCACGTATTATTTTCCATCCAAAGTGTTTAACTACCCAAACAACGCTTACATTACCTTCCTTACATCCCAAATTAACTTTTCATACGTAAATTTTACTTCCATGCAGACTTTACACATCCCATGCAACCATTCGAACTTTTCATGCAAACCCTAAATTCCATACAATCATTAACTCCCATGCAAAACCCTAACTCCACCACGCAACCCTAATGCCACCACACAAATCCTAAGGTTCCGTCATACAATACCCTAAATTCAATCCATACCAACCAAATATTCATCCTTACTAAACCCTAGATTCAAATCCATAAAGATTCTTCCATACCAAACCCTAAATTCAAGCCATAAAGATTCTTCCACATAAAATCATAAATTAGAATCTCCCAAGGAAAACTATACATTGAATTCCCCCAAGCAAATCATAAATTAGATTCCCCAATATAATATCATCAATTACATTTTCCCAAATAACATCATAAATTAGATTCTCCCAAACAAATTATAAATTAACTCTCCCAATCAAATCATAACTTAAATTCTCCCATATAGTATTATAAATTACATTCTCCCAAATAACATCGTAAACTAAATTCTCCCAAATAAATTATAAATTAACTCTCCCAATCAAATCATAACTTAAATCCTCCCATATAATATTATAGATTACATTCTCCCAAATAACATCATAAACTAAATTCTCCCAAACAAACCATAATTTAATTCTCTCAATCAATCATAAATTAAATTCTCCCATATAATATCATAACTTAAATTCTCCCAAATAGCATCATAAACTAGATTATTCCTTATAAAACCATAAAATTTAGGTCAACTCACTCCCCTTAGTCAACTTCTTTCCCCATCCTCCTTTTTCATTCTTCCTCTCACACAAACCACCTCGGCTTCCTTTCATGCATGTCTTATAGGGACTCAACACAAATTATCATACATAAATAATACAAATGCCATACAAAACATACTTCAAATCCAAGTCATACCACATATAAAATATTTAATAATAAACACTAGATACATAACATGCGAAACACATAATACACATGAGCACATAAAAGGCCTTAGCACTCCTTACCTAAAACGACACCGGTCTTGGAGCACGCTCCTACGCCTCCTTAGGGTTTTGACTGGGCTCACCTATTATGGGGAAGAAATACTAGGATTAGCTTCCTTCCTATACTACTATTAGTTTCTAATTTATCTTAAGTCTTGATTCTTAATTAATTATGCCCAAAACCACTAAAACATTAATACATACTATTATAATTTAAAGTAAAAAGGTGATATAAGGGTTTCTACCCTTTACCGAAATAAAGTTATTAAAGGTAATAATAATAATAATATTTATTATAATAATAATTTTAATAATAACAAATTATTACTAATAGTAGTAATATTAATAGAAAACTTAATAATAATAATAATCTAAGCCTTAAATTTATAAAGTGGATTTCGAAACCTCCCCATTTAATGATAATACTATTTGAAATGTAAAAAGATATTAATATTATACATATACTTATTATATAAAGTTAATATGGTTAATAATAATAATATAAAATGCTAAAAATAATAATAAAAGGCAAAACTACGAGACTTAATTAAAATTTTAGGTTTCTAATTCTCCTGAAATAATTGCAGTATCAAATAACTAATTATACTAACAATAATAATATTAATTATATTATTAATAATATTATTAAACATGTAATAATTACATTAAATAGGCAAAATTCGAGAATAATAATTTATCTTAATCAATAATACTCCCAGACCTGTCAACCAAATTTAGAAATTAAAATACAGTTGATAAAAACAATAATAATAATTATAATAATAATAATTAAACTCGAATTAGCATTAAAAATTAGAATAAAAGCATAATAATTATCAATAAATCGAAAGTAAGTATTTAAAAGTTCTAGGGTTTCACCTTGAGTTGGAGGGTATTGGTGGCACCGGCGGTGGTTCCCGGAGGTGGCCGGAAAAGTGGTCTAAGAGGGGTGAAAATGAAGAAAAAGAGGGAAGGGGAAAGGAGAAAAATAAACTAAGCTTATGGTTCGGTGGAGGATACTTAGTAGAAGATTTTGAGTGGTTTATAGGGTGGCAGAAGCGGCGTATGTGGCGGCGGGCGATGGTTTAAGGTCTCGGGGTCAAGATTTTGGGCGAGATGAGAAGTAGACTTTGCATGGTTATGGTAGCTCATTTAAGAAGAATCGAAGGATTTGAAGGGCTTAGTTAGCTAGAGGGGATTGCAGGGAAGAGATTGGTAGCAAGAGGAGGTGTTGAAGTTGGCCGGGGAAGGAGATAATGGCGTCTGATGGGGCGGTGGCTGGGTGATTCTGACTTAGGGTTTCGGAAGGAAGAAGTCTCGACCACACTCACAACCAGGCTATTTAAAGGGTTTAGATGGGTTATTAGGGTTTTGGAGGTCTGCAGGATGGGTTTGGGTTATAGGGTTTGGGTGGCCGGCGTGAGAAATCGGCCGGCGATCATTTGGGTCGGGTCGAAGGTTCGAGAAGCCAGAGAGAGAGAATGAGCGAGAGTTAAGGATAATTGATTCTTCCAAGCTAATGTGCGAGTTAAGAGGAAGGAAAAGAAGGGTTAATCGGTCGGTCAAGTCCTGCGTAGCCGTCGCCGCCATTATCGGACGTAGGAGTTGCAGCAGCGGCGACGTCGGGGAAGAAGAAGGGAGGAGATGGGGACTGGACCGGTTTGCGGGGAAGAAAGAAAGAAAAAAGGACAGACCGGTCCGGTCGGCTGGGCGAAGAGGGTGTGCTTTAAATGAAGTGCGACGTTTTCGTGGAGAAACGACTGAAGCGTGGCGTTTCAAAGTCGGGCGAATCAAAAGAAAGAAAGACGGAGACGGGCCACACGAAGGAGGCAAGCCCAAACGTCGAAGAAGAAAAAGAAGGAAGGAAGAATTGGGCCACAGACTGGCCCAATCGGGAAGAGGGAGGAAAAAGAAAAAGAAAAGAAGAAGAAAGAAAAAGAAGGAAAAAGGAAAAAAAAAAAGGGAAAAAAGAAAATAATTATATTGGGTATTTAAATTAATTAAAATATTTGGGATGTTTAAAAATAATAATATTTAAATAAAATAATATTTAAATCCCTTTTTAGGCTAAATTAGGATTTTTAAAAGATTTTCCATAAATTCCTTTTTAATTAGCACAACACCCTAATTTTATCCAATTAAATTATTTATAAACTTATTATAAATTTCAAACTATTTTCTCCTTCTTATTTTAAATAAAATAATTTATTTAATTAATTTCTAAATAAAATAATTAATTAGTTAAAATACCCAAAGTCCTCCTAATTAAAATACTTATAAATTCCTTCTTTATTTTTCCTAATTAAATATCCTTTTATTTTAATGAAAATAATTTATTTAAATAATTTTTATAATAAATATCCTTTAAATGTAGTTTATAAAATTATAATTTTTCGGGGCATTTCAGATGATCATATAAAAATCACACCATCATTGCAGATAGATAAAGACCAAGCTATAGTCCAGATCAACTAATTCATTAAATATTTGATTAATATTCATTTCATACCATGCTTATTATCATTCCATGCGAGTGTGGGAGCCCCACTATTATAGTCGGTGGACCTAAAACATACAGGGCATATGCTCCTGGCCACTATTATTACTGATGGATCAGTCTCTAGGGTAAAATACTCCTGGTCACTATTATTTGACGATGGACTGGTCTAGCCCCGACTCTCACAGTGTTTCACTGTAAGTACTTAGTATCTTTCCCATACCTTATCATAATTATGTTTGGTCTGTTGAGCATGGAATCCCCCACTATTATAGCCAGTGGACCGAAAACATACAAGACAGAATGTTCCTTGCCACTATTATTGCCGGTAGATCGGTATCCAGGGCACCTTAATACCTGTCCACTATTATTCGCTGATGGACCGGTCTGGGCCTAACTCAACAGTCTTCTTCTTTAAATAGTCAGTATCTTATTCGTGTCTTATTCAATAAATTTTCACCCTAGACATGCATGTCACACTCCATCTACACTTATCCTCCCAAGAGGGCTCATCCCATATCTTGAGACTTCTGTACCTCAACACACCCCAACATCATTTCCTTCTTCCCCTTACTCAAACTGGAGGCCTAACTCCTAAGTGTGTGGGTCAAGGCCCACTACCGTATACCTCCAAATCCACTTACTACCTTACCCCCAGGATTCTCTTGAAACCCTAATTTGGGCCTATGTGGCCCATCCTTCTCTACCTCACACAACCAAGGCCGTTTTAACACCCCACACATCACCTCCCTTAGATTCAACCCTCATCATTTCACTTTATTCCTCCAAATACACTGTGACCATGAAACCCTGGGCGGCCACACCAAACCCTAGGTGGCCACACCAAAACCTAGCATCCTTCTTTTCCACATGACACCCTTCTATTTCTCACCTTCCACTCTTACTTTCTCATGATACACATACTCACCCTACACATGACATTCTTCCACCCTCATCCCATACTCCACTAACACGTAATTATTTTTACTTTTACCAACGTCTCAGGTTAGGTTTTTCCTCCCAAACCCTAGCCATGTCTCCTCTGCACCCTTATACTAACCCACATACTATTTTTCACTCAAAGCCTCAAATTAGCCAAACAACTCTTCCCTTACCTTACTTACATCCCAAGACAAATTTTCACACGTAAAGATCATCCCCATGCAAACTCTATCCACCCCATGCAAATCCTCGAAGTTTTCATACAAAATCCTAGAATTCCCATGCAAATGCTAGAATCTCCCATGAAAACCCTAGAATTTCCATGCAAAGTTCACCCACTCTTTTATTTTATTCAAAGTCCCTCTTATTTTCCCTTTCATGGATCATGAGATATTTAGGTCAATCCTATATCCCTTGGTTAACTTACTTCCCCTTGGTCCACTCACTTCCTCATTTTCCCTTTTCTCATCCTCTCACCCTATTACATCAAATATCCAACATGCATGTCCTAAAGGGGCCGCATCACAACATATCATAATCACAACACATACATATTATATACATGCCATAAGAAAACACATGAGCATACCTCAATTCTAAGCTGTGCTACATATGAAATAATTACAATGATAATCATAAGATACATAACATATCATGTTACATGGCATACAAGGCACATAACACACATAGGCTTTAGCTACATCCTTACCTAACACGACACCGGTCTTAGAGCATGCTCCTATGCCTCATTAGGGATTTGATTGGGTTCACCTATAAGAGAAAAAACTAAGGATTAATTTTCCTCTTACTAAAAATACTATTATTTCCTAATTTATTCTAATATTATGTTTACTATTATTAAAAGAAATTTTACAAGTAAAAATAAGGTTTTTATTCTCAAGTTAGCCTACTAAGTTATTAATAGTCAAAATAGGTTCATGATAAGTATTTATAGCCATATTTATATTATTAAAGCTAATAACTTTATTACTTCTAATAATAGTAATAATACTAGTGGTAGTAGTAGTAGTATTAGTAGTAGTAGTAGTAGTAATAATAATAATAATAATACTCATATTAATAGAAACCCTAGTGTTATTAAGGTTTAAGGCTAATAATAGAGTTAGTAGTAAAATAATGATATAATAATATTAATATTAACAAAAATACTAATATTGCTGAGGATAATACTAATAATAATAATATTCAAAATAATGATATTTACATGGGGTAAGGTTTCAAATTTTTACAAAATTAATAATATTAATATACTAAGGCTAGCACTAATGATGATGATGATAATGGTAATAAAAATAATGATAATCAAAATAATAATAAAAATAGGGTTTTGACCCCTTAATAATAATAATAGAATTAATATCTCGAGGTTGTAAATAATAATAAATATGATAATAATAATAATAATAATAATAATGATGATGATGATGATGATGATGATGATAACATAATAATAATAACAATAATAATAATAACAATAATAATAATAATAATAATAATAATATAGATAAAAAGGATAATGCTTGCATAATTAGGGTTTAAGGATTAAGAGGGGTTAGGGTACTACCTAGGGTTGGTGGTGACCGGTGGCACTGGTGGTGGCGACGGCGGCGGCATCAGCGGGGAAAGAGGAAAAAAAGTTGGAAAGTGGGGTGTTTAAGGTAGGAGAGGGGGAATAAGAGGGCGATTTGAGGTGGTGGATGATGCCTAGATGGAGAGGGTTGGACTAGTGGTGGTGGTGCAGCCAAAGGCGAGGGTGTGGTGGCCGAGAGTGGTGGAGAGAGAGGAAGGGAGGTAGGGAAAAAGGAAGGTAGGGAAAGCTCTGCTGGTAATTTTGGAGGGTAGAGTGAGTGGTGGTTGCGGCGGGAGTGGCAGTGGATGGCAGCACAAAAGGCGGTGGTGGCCGAGCTAATGTTGGTCGAATGGCCAACTTTGCATAGCCAAGTAGCTTGTGTAGGGAGGATTGAGGGTGGTGAGGGGTGTGGCTCAGTGAAGGGTGGTGCAGGGAGTAATTTGGGTGGTGGTTTGGGCGGTGGTGCTGGACAACGGCAGCGCAGTAGGTGGCTAAACTAGCGGCGGCGCAAAAGAGGTGTAGATTTCTAGGTTGAGAGAAAAAAGAGTTGAATGGGGGTGGTTGAGGGGTATTTTTAGGCCATGGATGAGGGGAAATAATAGAGGGAGAAGAGGGAAGGTCGGCGGCATGCGTACAAGTCATCGGCCGGTGCCTCAATGGCTGGTGTAGGCCTACAATTTTCGTAGGTCTAATAGGCTTGGGAAGAGGAAAAAGAAGGGGGAGAGAGGCATGTGTGAGGAGAGAGAGGTCGTGATTGGGTGGAGGAGAGAGAGGGAATGACGGGGAAGAGGTTAAGGGCGGCAAGCCGACGTGCGGTGGCGTAGAGGCAGCGTGCCTACTCCAGGAAATAGGGGGTTGGGCATCGGGGAGAGAGAGGGTTGTGAGAGAAGGGGAAAGGGGTAATCGGTAGGTCCGGTGATAAAAGAAAGAAAAAGAAAGGAGTCGGACCATCGGTCAGCTAGCAAGGGAGAAAGGAGGGAGCGGCAGGCCTGGGTTGCGCGGGAGGAAAGGGAAAGTCTGGGCCATGGGGTGGGTTGGCCTAGATCGGGGAAAGAAAAGGGAAGAAAGAAAAAAGAGAAAGGAGAGGAAGGAAAGAAAAGAAAAGAAAAGAAAGGAGATGGGAGAAAGAAAAAGGGAAAAGGGAAAAGAAAAATAGTTGGGTTGGGGTATTTAAAATATTTTTCTATTTTAAGATATTTAAAAATAATAAAATTTAGTAAAATAATAATTAAATTTTCTTTTTAGTTTAATTTAGTAATTTTTGAGAGATTTTTCCTAAATTATATTTTAATTAGCAAAACACCCTAATTTTTCCTAATTAAATTTTTTATTAATTTCCTCTTGATTTTTCCTTAATTACTTCCTCTTATTTTAATAAAATAATTAATTTAATTAATTTCACTAATAAATCCTTAGTTTGTAAAAAATTCTCTAAATTAGGGTTTTGGGGTATTTCATATCATAGGCAGCATAATTATCTAGGAAATCTTCGAAGACCTATACATAAGAATTAGGATCTTCTACTTATGGAAATGAGCAGCACCAATAAAACGGGTGGTCAGTACGCTACGTACTAAGTAAAGAAAACGATACTATCGAAATAGGTATACAATTAGCACATGCTCTCACAACAGATGATAAGTATATAGGTAATTAAATGAAATAAATTATGAGACAGATAATGATCCAAATCTCTTTATTAGGTATAATCTATTTCACTCTTTGATATATGTTGAGTGCAGGAATTCTACTATTCTTAAACCGATGGAACGGTCTGAAATACCTTCTCAGGGACAACACACCTAATCCACTATTATCATCCTGTGGAATGGACCTAAAAACATTACCTTCTTGAGGCAAAAAGCGCCCAAGCCACTATTCACTCCTATAGAACAAAAATATATATAAAAATAACACTTTAGTCCTAACTCACGTACTCTTTCACTTTAAATCATTAATGTCGTTTTCATAGGTTATATTGTTATATTTTATGGGACAACAAACCTAATCCACTATTATAATCCTGTGGAATGGACCTAAAAACATTACCTTCTCGAGGCAAAACGCCCCAAGACACTATTCACTCCTGTAGAACAGAAATATATATAAAAATAACACTTTAGTCTTGACTCACATACTCTTCCACTTTAAATCATTAATGTCTTTTTCATAGGTTATATTGTTATATTTTTATTTCATGATGAGTAGGGGAACCACTATTCTTAATCCTGTAGAATGGTCTGAAACACCTTATTAGGGTACAATGCTCACGAGCCACTATTATTTTTGGTGGAATGGAGATTAAAAACATCATATTCTTAGGATAAAATGCTCTCGAGCCACTATTATCCCCAGTAAAATGGGATATATATAAACATCACCTTGGCCTTACTCATATGCTCTTTCACTTTAAAGTAATTAGTATATTATTTAAAATTATTTCAAAAGCATTGATTACATTGAAGCAGATAAACATATCATATAAGTTAAGGTCCTTAATCCTCTTGAAACCCTAATTACACACTCCTACCATTCCTTCTTCCAAACTGATTATTCAACCACAAACTATAATATATCATCATTATTATTATACCCATAATTCATGGTTTAACTTCCATATCATACATATATGATAAAAATCTTATCCCAAGGTATTACTTACAGAATTACCAAAATCTCTAATCTCATATATTAGCCATAATTCACCCCATGAGACTCATATGATTACTAAGTTCAATAAATATCCTCGTAAGACCACTCCTTAACAACATATCCAGAATTTGAATAAATTCTAGATTTTGCACATAGAATGGTAACATAAACATTTTAAGATATTATACGCTAATTAACCATTATTTCATTAAAGGATCCCAAATAAACAATAATACCTCCAAACATTGTCCCATGATATCATTATCATAATTTAATCCGATTAACACATAAAATACCACAATTTTCTTATTATTCCATAATGACTAAAATACCGTAAGGACAAGTAATAACTTTATTTTATAGAATCTTATACCATCCACACATTATTTTCCAATTCCACCAATCATCGCCATACCTCATAAGTATGTTTATATCCATTTATCATAGCTCATTTAGCCCATATTTCATGCCATAAGATACATTCCCACAATTATGTCATTATCACAACAAAATCATAACTATAACTCTTACCCATTCTTACTTTCTTTCAAACATAATAACCATACCATCACAAAATATCATAAACCACAGATATTAAATCGTATAGCAACAATATCATGGAAAGCACACATAACCATACAAACAAGCAACATAAAAAGCCTAAGCATCAATTAGTATCCTTACCAACTAGGACACCAAGCTCTAAGCACGTAAATCCTAGACTTCCTCCTCTAAGATTATCGGAATACCACCTACAAAAAATAATAAAATCCATGATTAGGCTCGAAGAGTATAACCAAAGGAGAAATTAAGATAAAGAGGGTAAAAATAGAAATAACCATAGTCAAATGGAAGCTTGAGATGTGTAGCTGTATAGTACGATGTGGTGGAGCTATGGTAAAACTTTTGTGGTGTTTGGATAAGGTTTAAGGATAAAAATAGGGGTGCATAGTCAAAAAATAGGGTGGCACAAGTATGTTGTAGGTGGTGTACACCCAAGCTGAGAGATAGGATCACACACGACCTAGTGGTGTGAAGTGGCACAGTCGTGCTTGATCACCGGCAAATAGGTCATTTAGGCCATTTACTCGTGGGATTGAACAAAACCTATAAAAAGGATGATCGGTAACTGATGTATTGAGTAAGGGAATAATACGGTAATAACAAGGTCACATGAAATAATAAATAGGATTATAGATTTTATTTTTTACTAGGTATTTGGTACACATTGGAACAATTTTTTTGTTTTTTTAGATGACTATAGAAGTATGCATTAGTTGTGAGATTTTGTGATAAACATGGGGGGGCTTGTGTTTATTAACACGGATCTTGTTTGTCTATAAATTATTTTGGAAAAAAGTCAAAAGTAAATAAAATAATAAGGAGGATTCATATTTCCTAGATACTAACCATGCTTTTTAGGCCTTCTATCAAAAACACACTACTTTGTCCCTCTAGGATTTTATCTGATATAAAAGAGTTATGACAAAACTCTAGCTGTCAAGTCAAATATTTAAATATTCTTCTCCTCTATTATATTATATTTGATTAAGAGAATTATTGATTATGCAATTTATCGAATCCTTTGGTGATTACACAATTACACGAATAAAAATATATGATTTTTTCCTTATTATTCTATTTTATGATTGATTTCTAAATTGGTTCAATTATCATGTTAGTTTCAATAATTATTCAGATTTAGTCTTATTAGAATATAATTGATGTTATTCCATAATAACTTGGTTTTAGATCTTGGTTATTGAAAAGATATGGTGTTTGGGATGATTACAAGATTTGATATTGTGAGGTTCAATCGATCCATAAATTTTAGTTTGTAGAAATTGAAGATGCAGGTAATTTTGATTCAGAATGGGCCACAAAAAGCTTTATCCTCTCATGTAAATAAGACATAATCAATGAATGTTGAGAGATTTGATGAGGTATATTTGAAGGCCCTCTCTATCATACAACTATTTTGGTCTAATGAATTATTGTGGGAAGTGGAAAAATAATCAACGATCATTACCGTATGCTTGACATTCGAATCTTTGTATTATTTTATATGATAAAGTTTGTGGTAAATCATCTACTGTTGAAAGGTTTGCTTCATAACCTAAAATTAGGTATGAGTTTATCTTTAAAAATCCATTTGGATTAGTTTGATTCTATTGTGATAGATTTGCAAAATATATAAGTCAAGCTTGATGATGAATATTTGGCCATAATACTTTTGTGTCTTTTGCCTGTTATCTTTAAGCATTTTGTGAGAGTATGTTATATGGAAAGAATGATTTGTTTCTTGAAGATGTAAAATCCACCCTATTGCAACAGGATTTGATTGACAGTCATTTGATTAGTAGTAATAATTCTAAGGACTCACATAGTGAGGGGCTTATTGCTAAGGGAAGACTCAAAATCGATGGTCTAGTAATCAAAAAAAGTCTAAATCTAAATTGAAAAAGTTGGCATAATAATGTTGTAATACCTTGCAATATTATTTAATATTAATTTTTATATTTTTATTTTAACATAACTCTTAAATATTAAGTTAATTAAATTGGTAACATATGATTAGAAAACCTAGAAAAAATCTTAAATAAATTTATCCAAATAAATTCATCTTTTTTTTATTTTAATCCACCCTAAATTTATATAGTTCAACTTGGTTTACTTTTTCCTAATTGGGTATAAATAAATTTTATCTTAATCCTAAATTTAGTCTAATCATAATTCTACACCTAAATTTAGTCATTTTTTCTTCTTCCTTTCCCCTCTTTTCTACCTTTTCTCTTTTTCTTCTCCTTCTCTTTTTCTTTATCTCCCTACATCAGCCCACTATTTTCCTCACCCCAACCCACTAACCTACAGCATCCCACCCACTCTTTTATTTCTTTCTTTTCCCCATCTGAACCCAACCTACCTCTTCCTTCACGTCCCTTCTCCCTCGCTCAGCTCCGCTGCACCCAAACACATCTCAACCACCCCCTACCTAGTCCCTTCCCTTACCTACTTCATTTTTCTCTTTGATTCCAAACCCTTGCATGTCTTTTCCTTCCCCATCATACCTCCCATGTCACTGCCTGCCTAGACTTGGCACCTCTACCTACACCCTTCCTTTCCCTTGTAACTCCTCCTCCTCCTCCTCCTCCTTCTTCTTCTTCTTAATACCAAACCCAGCTCCACTACTCGAGCCTCTCTTATCCTTCTCCTTCTTTTTTCTCTATGGTGCCACCTTTGCCCCCTACATCGTGCCTCCCAACCCACCACCAAAGCCAAACTCTTTCCTAGCTCCAATCATCTTCTCTACAACCCTTTTAAATCCTCAACACCACCCTAAGCCATCATCAGCATCAGCCAACCGCCATCTCCCCCCAATAGCTCCCTGTATATATCCCCCTCATGCTGCATATATGCATAAGTATATTTTCTACCCATTTTAACATCAAGGGAAATTTGATGGTTTACTATTTAATATAAATTACTATCTTACTTGTTAAATATTAATATGGTTAATGTGGTATTAGTTTTAGGTACAAAAGTTTAATTAGTAAACCTTGATAAATTTTAGTAGATTACCCATATTTTGTACTTTTGTTGGAAATCAGGTTATTCCTATACTCTAATAAAATGTAAGATATTGCATGATAGTACATTAGGATTTTTTATGTATAAATTATATCAATTACTTTCACTACATTTTAATTATCTACCTAAAAGTGTTGGCATGAAATTTGGTTTAAATGGAGCATGCAAATCTGTGTAAATTATTATGTGTACGAATGTTGGTTAAAATAGGTCAAGTGATGGAAATAAATTATATATGTCTAATATGATAGGTTGAGCATGTTTAGGCACATTTTTAGTGTAATTGTTACTATTGTGTTCCCTAGGGACAATTTAGTCATTTTAAGCATATTATGACTTTTATTCTAACAAGTGTGCTTAATAATATTCATTTGTTTTTGAGTACAAGAATACATAATTTGATAAATTATAATGCATGTGTTAGCATGATTACTACTACTACTACTAATAGGGGTATTTTAGTCATTCTAATGATAGCATCATAATTGTTTTGAAAAGTGTGCCTAATATTTGTTATCTCCTATAGAGAATGGGAATGTGTGATTTGATGGCCTAGAAACACATGTTAAGATTTTATGTTCAAAACCACATATAGAGACAAAATGGTCATTTCGCATGTCTATTAATTTATTTGTATGTTATATAATTTAATTAGTATATTTTAGCATTCTCATGACAAAATAATAAATAAAATAAAAGTATTATTTAAAATAGATGATGATGTGGTAATGATGGTCTCAAGGGTATTTTGGTTACTTTTGACCTAATACGCCTAGCATGAATAATCAGGCATCGGATGACCTTGGTGTATTGATAGATTGACCTTAGTGTTGACTTTGAATTAGACTTAGAATATTAACCTTAAAGTTGACTTTAATAATTGAAAATAAAATAAAAAATGGTTAAGTATGGAATAGGAAATCTTTATGCAATATGTGATATTTTGTGTCCACCTTTTTAAGATATTAATACTTAAAGAGAAAGACCTTGAGTTGAGAATGGTTTCTCTCTAGGGGTAGCTACCCTGGAGACGAAGTAAGAGCCCTAGATTTTTTTGGTTTATTGGCATGTCGTTTTGCCCTAGTAAGGCCCTAGTCTACTTTATAGGTGATCTACAAATCTTATAGCAGGTGTTTATACTTAAGTATTAGGTGTCCTAGGTAATGAGGGTATTGTGTCACCTTGTGCTCCAATATAAACATAGAGCTTTTATACCTTTGGGTTGGATGGTTGGGAGGGTACCATGATACATTGTGCACTAGTATAATTGGTGTATTTTTATGTCTCTAAGTTATTATCATATCCCCTCGAGTAAATAAAAATGGAAATGATTATTATTGTATCAAAATGGTTATTAGATTGGTTTGGCGGTAGACTTGGGCCTACCTATGGTTCGGAATGGTTCCTTGAGTTCTACGTGTGGTATCTAGATATTATTAGTCTGATGTTGAGATATGAAATATATTGTAGAGATTATGCTTAGTTTGTTGATATTTATTCTAATCCTCACTTTAGAAAGCATCTATTTTATTCTTAATTGGTAAGCTTCATTATGTTCTAGAAGTATGAGTATGAGCGGTATATGGTCTTGATAATTATTTTTTATCTGAGATGATTACTATAATTTATTCATCACATGTATATTTGTATATATCCCACCATAATTTGTTTTGATGTCTTTGATGTGTTTCATGCGAGTTTTACATATTAGTTTTCTATAATGGGTTATTCAGCACCGTAGTATGATGGGCTCTATAACACCCCCAAAATTTACTACAAAAAAAAAATTATTAGAAAATTCAACGGAATCAAGTAAATCAAAACTTATAAATTTTGGGGATATTACCATCGTAATTAGTACAAGCCCGACCACACAAGGCTAAAGAAAGATTACCATCCATCATTAATCAAACTTAGATCACGAATTCATAAAAGTATTGAAACATTCATAAGACAAAAATCAGAGTACGCAAAAAAAAGTTTACAATCCAAGAGTACATAATTAAAATTCCTTAAAAGCTATAGTATGATAAAATAAATATGAATAAATCCATACAAAATAAAGGAACATAAAAAGGAAAATATGTCCATGATGCTCTTGGTCCTTAGGCTAAGTCCAAGCTCAACTCTCATCCCCACTCGAGGCCTCTAAGCGTTGATGGCATCGAAAATAGCATCACCTACCTACACAAACTTAGAGGAGCCTTCTGATCCCGAGAATAAGCAGCACCCATGAAACGAGTGGTCAATATGCTACGTACTAATTAAGGTAACCATGCATATAAGGCTAACACACAAAGGCACATAATAAAAGCATGATCACATAAATAGCATATAACAATACAGAGAATAAAAGCCAAGCTATAGTCTGAATAAAATAATTATATAATTCTCTTATCAATACTTGTTTTACACCATTATTATTATATCTATATGCGATTAAGGGAACCCCACTATTATAGCCGGTGGATCAAAAATGTACAGGCAGAACGCACCTAACCACTATTATATGCTGGTGGATCGGTCTCCAGGGCAAGACGCTTCTGGTTACTATTATACCGGTGGATTGGTCTGGCCCTGACTCTTATGGTGTTCCACTCTAAGTACTTAGTATCTTTTACATGTATTATCAAACTTAGAGTTTGGTTTATTGAGCTTGGGATCCCCCACTATTATAACTGGTGAATCAGAAACATACAGGACAAAACGCACCTAATCACTATTATATGCCAGTGGATCGATCTCCAGGGCACCCCAGCACCTGGCTATTATTATGCTGATGGATTGGTCTAGGCTTGGCTTAATAATCTTCTAATTTAAATGACTAGTGTCTTATTGTGTCTTATTCAGCACGTTTCACCCTAGACGTGCATGTCACAATCCATTTACTCTTATCGTCCCAAGAGGGCCCGTCTTATATCTAGAGACTTCTGCATCTCCTAACATACCCCAACATCCTTTCCTTCTTCAACTTACTCATACTAGAGGCCTAACTCCTAAGTGTGTGGATCAAGGCCCAATACCTTACGCCCTCCAAGTCCACTAACTACCTTACCCTAGGGTTTTCTCCAAAAATCCTAATTTTGGGCCTATGTGGCCCATCCTTCTCTACTTCACGCAATTAAGGCTGATTTAACACCCCATACATCGCCTTCCTTAGATTCAACTCCCATCATTTTACTTTACTTCCCTAAATAAACATATGACCACAAAACCCTAGTTGGCCACACTAAACCATAGCATTCTTCTTTCCCACATGTCACCCCTCCATTTCTTACCTACCATCCTTACTTTCCCATGACACCCATACTCACCCTACATATGACATTATTCCACTCTCATCCCATATGCCACTCCCCCTTAATTATTTTTACTTTCACAACCACCTTAAATTAGGGTTTTCCTCCCAAACCTTAGCTAGGTCTCCTATGCACCCTTATACCAACCCACTTACTATTTTTCACCCAAAGCCTCTAATTACCCAAACAACTCTTCCTTTACCTTACTTACACCCCAAGATAAATTTTCACATATAAAGATCATCCCATGAAGAATTCGTCCACCGCATGCAAACCTTACAAGTTTCCATGCAAATCCTAGAAACTCCAATGTAAACTCTAGAATTCCTATGCAAGTTCACCCACTCTTTTATTTTGTTCATAATCCCCTTTTATTTGCCCATCCCATATCCCCTTGATTAACTCACTTCCCCTTTTTCATTTTTCATCCTTTCACCCCATATCATTATATTAATACCCTAGCATGCATGTCAAAAAGGGTCACATCATATAATATCATAAGCCCAACATATACATACTATACACTTGCCATAAGAAAACACATGAGCATACTTCAACTCTAAGTTGCGCTACACATAAAACAATTATAATAATAATCATAAGATACAAAACATATCATGGTACATGGTATACAAGGCACATAGTACACACATAAAGGGCCTTAGCTACATCCTTACCTAATACAACACCGGCCTTGAAGTATGTTCCTACGCCTCCTTAGGGTTTTGACTAGGTTCACCTATAAGAGGGAAAAACTATGGATTAATTTTCCTCCTACCAAAATTACTATTATTTCCTACTTTAATATTAGGGTTAATATTATTAAAAAAGCTTTACAAATAAAAAAATAGGGTTTTTATTCTCAAGTTAGCTAACTAGGTTATTACTAGTCAAAATAGGTTCATGTTAAGGTATTTATTGCCATATTTATATTATTAAAGATAATAGCTTTAATACTACTAATAATAGTAATAATAATAGTTGTAGCAGTAGTAGTAGTAGTAGTAGTAGTAGTAGTAGTAGTAGTAGTAGTAATAGTAGTAATAGTTATAATCTTACGAATAATAATAATAATAACAACACTAATAATAATAGTAATAGTTCTAATCTTAAGAATAATACTTAAAAGGGGTCCTAATAATCATAATAATAGAAACCCTAGTGATAATAAGTTTAAGTTTAATAATAGTGTTAGTAATAAAAATAATAATATAACAATAGTAATAATAACAATAATAATAATATTGTTAAGGATAATACTAATAATAATAATAATCAAAATAATGATAAAGTAAGGGTTTGAATATTTACAAAAATAATAATAGTAATAATATACTAAGGTTAGCACTAATAATAATAATAAAAGTAATAATGATATTAATAGTAATAAAAATAACGATAATCATAATAATATTTAAAATAGGGTTTTGACTTCTTTAAATAATAATGAGATAAATATCTCGAGGCTACATTTAGTATTAATAATGATAAGACAACAGTAATGATATCATAAAGATGATGATGATGATGATATTAGTATTAAGGGTAATAACATAAATACAAATAAAAGAGATAAGGATAGCATAACTAAGGTTTTAAGGGTTGAGGTACTAGCTAGGGTTGGTGGTGACCAGGCGGCATCGACGGTGGCACACGGAGGCGGTAGGGAAAAGAGAAGAAGGGTGGAAAGTAGGTTTTTTAGGATAGGAGAGGGGGATTTGAGGTGGTGGAGGATGCCCTAGGTTGAGAGGGATGAAATGGTGGTGGTGGCACAGCCAAAGGGGGCGGCGTAGGCAGCGGTGGTGTAGTGTCCGAAGGTTGTGGAGAGGGAGAAATGGAGAAGGAGAGTGTGGCAGGGGAAAGGGAGGGTAGGGGAGGTAGATGAGGTTCTACCAGTGATTTTGAGGGGTAGAGGGAGTGGTGGATGCAGCGGGAGGGGCGACAGACGGCGGCGTAAAGGACGGTAGTAGGTGAGTTGAAGTTGGTCTAATGGCCAACTTTACACAGTCAAGGTAGCTCATGCAGGGAGGATTAAGGGTGGTGAGGGGTGTAGTTCAGTGGAGGGTGGTGAAATGAGTATTTTGGGTGGTGGTTTAGGCGACGGCATACAAAAGGGAGCGAATTTCTAGGCTGAGAAAAAAGGTTGAAGGGTATTTATATGCCATTCATGGGGGAAATGATAGAGGGGGAAGAGGGAAGGATGATGGCACGCATGGCAGGTCACTAGCTGCAATGCACGGCCGATGCAAGCCTGCAAAGTTGTAGGTTTGCCAGCTCGATGAAGGAGAAAGGAAGGGAGAGAGAGACACGTATGAGGAGAGAGAGAGAGAGAGAAAGAGCACGATTGGGTGGAGAAGAGACAGAGATCAACGGGGAAGAGAGTAAGTGTGGCAAGCCAGCGTGCGATGGTGCAGAGGCTAGGTTCATACACCGAGAAGTGGGGAAGTTGAGGTGTCAGGGGAAGAAGGAAGGTCGGGGGAGAAGAAAGGAAGGAGAAAGGTGTGGACTGATCGGTCTAGGGAGAAAAGAAAGAAAGAAAAAGGGGGGCCAAGTCGGGTGACTGGCGAGGGAGAAAAGAAGAGGCGGTAGGCTTAGGCCACATGGGAGGAAGGAAGAAGTCTGTGCCACAAGGGTGGGCCTGCCTAGATTGGGGAAGGAAGGGAAGAAAGAAAAGGAGAAAAAGAGGAAGGAAAGAAAAAGAAAAGAAAAGAAAAGAGGGGAAAAAAGAAAAAGGAAAAATAGAAAAAATAGGTGGGTTGGGGTATTTAGAATATTTTGATATTTTAGGATATTTAAAAATGATAATATTTTAATAAATAATAATTCAATCCCCTTTTTAGGTTAATTTAGAGTTTTTGAAATATTTTTTCTTAATTCCATTTTAATTAGCAAAGCACCCTAATTTTTTCCAATTAAATTATGTATAAATTTCCTCTTGATTTTGCATTAATTACTTCATCTTATTTTAATAGAATAATTTATTTATTTTATTTCCCTAATAAATATCTATTTTTCCATAATTCTCTAAATTAGGGTTTTGGGGTATTTCAGGCTCCATTTCATGGTCGCGTGCCAATTCAATCAACAATCTTTACCTTATAAGACTATTTCAAGGGTAGGGTCTGATGGCTTCTTATACGGGTCGAGATTTAGGAATGTCCAAGGGTTTAACCGAAATCTTTTGATCCAGATGATTTTGAACTCTTATGTATTTTCTTTTTGCTTGATTTCATAACCACTGATAGTTAATTTATTTAGAATCATGTCACATTATTTTGACTCTCTTTCCACTCTAATTTATATAATTATCTTATTAATTTAAGAAGACAAAGGTTTAACCTTAGCACTTAGTATAAGAATGGGAGAGGATGTCAAGCTTATGCTAGGTGTGGCGGTAATACCTACTATTTTTGTAACTAACACTTCTGTAGAATAAAATTCTTAAGTAGTAAATTTGGGGGTATTATAAATATGGTGTGCCATGGGTATCACAAAAGGGGTCATATTAGGAAGTTTTTTTCTAATATAAATAACAGTGCTAAGTTTAATGACTCATCTGGTTCTAAAGATGATGATGTAGTTCCACAAAATGACGGTGATAGGGATGTGTTGATAGCCCCTAATAGACATACCAAGATAATTAATAGGTGGATCATGGATTCTATGTGTTCTTACCATGTTTTTTTCCAACCAAGTTGGTTTCAAACTTTGAGGTGACTCAAGGTGAAGTTATATTAATGGGAAATAGTGTGCCTTGCAAAGTTGATAAGATTGGAAAGGTGAAGGTGAGGACACATGATTGTGTGTTTATGATACTGCCCAATGTGAGGCATGTCCCTAATATGAACAAGAACCTCATCTCTTTGAGTTCCTTGGATTATAATGGGTAATAGTGTATGAGATGGCCAAGAACCTCATATATTTAAGTTCCTTGGATTATAATGGGTATTAGTGTATGATTGAGGATGGTACTCTGAGTTACAAAAGGAAATTTTGTAATGGTGAAGGGAAAATAGGTTAGGACACTATATGAGTCGACGGGTTTCACTATAGTAGAGAAAGTTGTTGTGACATCAAAAAGGTTGACAAACTCAAATGTTATGAGACTTTGGAACATGAGTGTCAAAGGACTAATTGGGCTCTCTAAGAGGGGGCTAATGGATGGATAGAATACAAATACTATGGACTTCTACGAGAATTATGTATTTGACAAGTATAAACATGTTAGCTTTTCATCAGCTAAGCATAGTACAAGGGAACCTCTTAAGTATATCCATTCAAATTTATGAGGTCCAGCAATAGTGGTTTCTAAAGGAGGTGCATAGTACTTTCTCACATTTAGTGTTGACTTCTCTAGAAAAATATAGGTGTGTTTATTAAAACATAAGAATGATGTATTTGATGTTTTTAAATGTTGGAAGATCCTACTATAAAAGCATATTGGGAAGTAAGTTCAGTGTCTTTGAATGAATAATGATCTTGAGTTTGTTTATTAGAGTTTCACTAATTTCATATAGGACCATTAGATAGCGAGACACCGTACTTGGGTAGGGATACCACTACAGAATGGGATCACTCCGCAGATGAACATGATAATAATAGAAAAGGCTCATTGTATTTTATCATAGGGTAGGCTAAGAAGAGATTTTTTTGGTTGAGGAGGTTCACATGGTAGCATACTTGGTGACCCGATCATCCAACCGATCCATCAAGTTGAAGATAGCTAAGGATTTTTGGTCTTGTAAACTCATTGATTACTTTAATTTGCATGTCTTTGATTACCCTACTTGTACCTATGTGGATGATGGTAAACTTGATCTGAGAGCCAAGAAGTGTTTTTATTGGCTTTACATCTAATTTGAAGGAGTACATATTATGGGACTCAAATTCATCCAAGTTCTTAAGTAGTATAATGTTACCTTTAATGAGTTCATGTTCCTCCAAAAGGCTAAGTCTAGTGATGGTGTCTAAGCAGGTGGAGTAGGATAACGCTTTAGTCGGGGCAAAGATTGAGAATGAATTAGATGACAAAGACCCTTCTGATAAACCCATTGTTCCTAAAGTGGATGGATCTAAGTAATAGGTGGAGAAAAGAGATAGGATTGTCAAGCCTTCGATTACGTATAGTTTTGAACAATCGGCTAGCTATGTCTTATCTAGTGAAGAGATAGTTGTTGTTGTGCATAAGTCAGCATCATTCTTAGAGGTAATTATGATTTCTAACTCTGTCAATTATTGTGTTGCTATGGAGGAGAAGATGTAGTCTTTATTAAAGAATCAAACATGGGGACTAATGAAGGCACCTAGGAAGAACAATATAGTTGACTACAAATGGGTCAACAAGTTCAAATAGGGAGCCTCTAGAGTTGAGATACCAAGGTACAAAGCCCATTTAGTTACACATGGATTCAGTTAGATTCCAAGCTTGAACTAGAATGAGGTATTTGCTCTTATGGTTAGGCATACTTCTATTCGTACTTACTTACTTTTGTGGTTTTACATGATTTAGAGCTGAAGTAGTTAGATGTTAAAACTTCATTCCTACATGAAGAGCTCAAGGAGGAGATTTACATGGGGTTATCCTGATGGGTTTGTTGTTGAGGGGGTGTGTTACCATGTCTGAATTTTAAATATGCCACTGTACACTTATAGGCAATCTCTTGTACACTAGTATAAATGATTTGATTGGTTTATACTTGAGCATTGTTTCTATAGAAGTGATTATGATAAATGTGTGTTATTGAAGGAGATGGACAGTGGCTCACTTGTATATCTTTTTCTATATGTTGATGACATGTTTGTGGAAGAAAAATATGTGTTATATGCTGATAGAGTTAAGATAATGCTAAAAAGTAAGTTTGAGGCGAAGGGTCTTCGAGCTAGGAAGAGGACCCTTGATGTGGAGATCATACGAGACCGTAAGCGAAAACTTTTTTACTTTTCATAAGATTCCTATGTGAACAAGATGCTTAAGAGATTTCATATGATAGATGCTAAACCGGTGAGCATTCTTTTGACTACTATTCTTGATTGTCAACTTGCTTAAAATCTAAATAGGAAGAGGAGTTTATAACCACTGTTCCCTATTCTAATTTTTTTGGTTGTATCATGTATGCTATGGCATGTACATGGACTGATATCACTCAAGCTGTTAGTGTTGTGAGTTGATATATGGAAATCCAAGGAAGCCTCGCTAGAAATTAGTGGAATGAATATTGAGATACTTAAAGGTTATGACATCAACCTATTTGGAGTATGGGAGATCGATTGATCTAGTGATTGTTTGTTTGTGTGTGTCTCTGTATCTCTCTCTCTATCTATCTATCTATCTATCTATCTATCTATCTATCTATCTATCTATCTATCTATATATATATATATATATATATATTGTCTTGATAGTTCAACTATTAAGTGGAGATCATCCTTGCCTGAGGTGAAATCTTGTATATTATCGAGGCAAAGTATATGGTTATGACATAAGGTTTTCAGAAATTCATGTAGCTTGGTGGTTTATTCTAAGATTTAGGGTTTAGTCATGGTGCTCTAGTCATTTGAAGTGATATCCAAAGAGTTATTTGTTTAACAAAGAATCAGAATAATTCCCATCGTCGATCGAAGCAAATCATAATTAGGTATCACCTTTTCTAAGGTATTGTTGTTGTTGGCAATGTTGTGTAGGAGAAAGTAGGTACTTTGGATAATTCGGTGGGAAAGTTCAAGTTTTTCTCAAACATGATTGATGTTTATAGGCCATTAGATCCTTTGTAGAGGCACGGTTTTTTTTAAAGAGGTTTTACCATGTCATGCATCACAAATACTATTTCAAGGTGAAGAATTGTGTTATTTGACTAAGTATTTGATGCACAGCATAACAAGGTTTTGGTTTATATAGATTACTGGGGAATTATGTGTTGGTTGTGAGATTTTGCAACAAATAGTGTGGATTTGTATTTATAAACACAAACCGTGCTTGTCCAAAAAATATCTTTGGTTGAGTTTCAGGTAAAAGTTGAGTGTAAACAAAATAACACAAGAGACTCGTATTTCCTAAAAGGGAACGTATTTTCTAGGCCTCCTACAAAATTTATCGTTTTGCACTCTAGGGATTTATCTAATATAACAAAGTTGTAATAAAACACTAGTCGTCTAGTCAAACATCTGAATCTTCCTCTACTCTATTATATTCTCTTTGATTAAGAGAATTATTGATTGTGTAATTTTTTGAGTGATTTGTTGGATCCTTTTTTACTTGCACAGTTACACAAATAAAGATATTTGATTTTTCCTTTATTGTTATATCTTGTGATTGAATTCTCAATTGATTCAATTGTCTTATTAATTCCAATAAGTATCCAGGTCTTGTCTTATTATACTACAATTAGCATTATTCCACAACATAGATTAACATATTATGATGTAAGATAAGAATTGATTCTAGAAACTCATTAATACAATCATAATCAATTTCTTATTTACGTTGATTTTAGGCAACTCACTATTCTTAATTCAATGTAACAAACTCAAGCACCTCTCAAGGTAATACAGCCATGAGCCACTACTATTTTTTGATAGAATAGACCCAATGGTTCAAAGCATCTCTCAAGGAAAAATCCTCCTAGGCCACTATTATCATTTGGTTGAATGAACACAACACCTTAGTCCTAACTCACAAAATCTTTCACTTTAAGTGATTAGTGTGTTATCCATTATGATTTTTCTCAAGACCATAATGCAAACAAACATGTAGGTATTTAAGGCAATTAGGAAAAATTAGAATAATTATTAAAAACAAGTAAAACAATCCACCTAAAGATGGGAAATCACCTTAAGGAAAAGACCATATTTTGCTTAAGAAAACCCTAGTTTTATAATGTAAGCATAACTCATCACACAATAATCATTTTACCATCAAATTTATTTCACATTCATAAAATACTATTATTTACAAAATATTAAAAAAATCAAGTTCTATCTTCAATATTTTACACATGCCATAACAACTTGCCTCTCGAGTTTTTGTGCACCAAACCTTACGAAACCCTAATTTCACAAGTTAGGCATAAATTTTTTCATAAGGCTTATTTTTCTACCAAATATAATACACATTCTTAAATTTTAATTATTAACAACATATCCAAAAATCAAGGTCTAGCTCTAACGTTTTATAGATGTGGTAATGATCACACCTATAGGGTTATTATTTTTAATTTAAGTCACTTTGTCATTTTATTGGATTTAGGCCACTTATAATTTCTCCTATCATCACACATAATATATTTAGAATAATTTGAACTAAATTTCACATTAAGATACCAAGATTCCATATTTAATCCATAATGACCAAAATGCCCTTAAGATAGTCAATACAACCATATCCTCATAAAAAAACCTATGTGTCCCCGTCATGATTATTTTCAACCTCCAACACAAATCCTCATAAAAGTACTAAACCACATTTATAAATAAGAACAAAAAATCATAGATAAATTAAAATAATGATTGATCCCAACCCACTCGAATCACAAAACTAAACTTAGCAAAAATGTACATAATCACACGTTTTCACATTTTCTCACTTTTCCATCACACAACATAACACATTATACAACGATAATATCATAATGTAATTATCCATGTAAAAATACCAAACATGAATTTTCATATAAATTTACGCACTTTATTTAAAAATTATAACTATGACATGTATCTTTACCTAAAAATTGCATCATTCTATAAACAAGCAAAAAGGTATAAGTCTCTACCTTAGAGGCCATCAAGGAACACCAAAGTCCAAGAGAAAACATATGGTTATAGTATAATAAGATCAATCAAGAAGAGTTAAGGTAAGGAGAAAGAAATTGGGGAATAGAAGAAGAGACCAAGGGTGTTGGTCTAGAGGGACAGAAAGAATTTGTGAGGGGAAAGGAAAAAGACTAGGCTGAGGGGAAAGTTAACTGGTTGGGCCAAGACCAAGGGGAAAGAAATGGACCACACTCAACAAGAAAACTAAAATAGGGTAACGACACTTACTCGGTGAGTTGACTCACTCGATGATTTACTAACTCAATTAGTTAACATGCTCGCCAAGCCCAACCTACTCAGTAATGCAACCAAGAACAAGGGTAATATAGCTTGGTCAAGAGAAGAAATGAAATATGTAATTGGGATGGATTTTGGCTAGGAAATTGTGAAGCTCAATGATTGTTAAATGAAAAGGGTATCATTAGTTAATAGGAATGATGGGTGGAGATTCCTTAAGGTTTAGTGAGGGGAGGTTTTTTAAAGAATAGAGAGAGAGTGTGTGTGTGTGTGTGTGGTGTTGAAAATAAATGAATCAAAGAGAAAAAAAAAAGAAGGGATATTTATAAGTGAGGAGATGAGGTGCAAAATTGAGCAACTGACTAAAGTACACAAAGGTGTAATGGAAAGACAGAGATAGAAGAGGTATGGGCACAACTTCCTCCACAACACACACTCCTATGGAAAAGGGAAGGGGATAAGGCTATAATGAGGCTCGGATTAGTTATTGCAAGCTATGTAGTAGGGACATGGCTGGATGGGAAGGGAAGGCCATGCAAGGCCCAAAGAGGGAAAAAAAAGGGAGGAAGAATCAAAAAGGAGAAGAAGAAAAGGAAAAGGGTGAAGGGAAGAGGAGCTTAGGGTTAGAATTAGAATTAAGTTTAACTTTATGATTAAGTAATTTAGGGTAAAATTAAAATATTAAGAATCTACAATTATTTTTAAGTTAAAATATTAATTACTCAAAATTAAGGTCAATAATTTGGGGGGGTTACATCTTTCACTTCAAATGTAATCATAGTTAACAAATAACAAGGCCCACATATAAACATATACAACCAATACAATCACACTTAACCATTTCCTTATTGAGAATATATTATTATCAAAATCCACACTTGGGCCTCAAGGGATTAAGGCGTAATACTATTCAAAAGAAAAAAGGCCCGACAATAAAAAAATTGCTATACAATGTCCAACACTTAAAGAATATCTACATATATATTATTCATGTAAATTCATTCCAACCCTTATATTACATTTGATTAAACATAAGCAAGCCAACACTTAGAAAAGACCAAAACACTCTTAAAACCCATAATCTCAAATTATATTATAAATGATCCATTTAAATCTCATTAATTCACTAAAGTCCAGGTTACACAAAGAAATATTATTAAGAATAACCTTAGGACAAATACTAGCCTAGAATAGCCTATTTCACACATAAAATGAAAAGAATGCCTCTATGGTTACAAATCTCATTTGAAACCATTTTAAGGTCTAATACATGCTAATAGTGATGTTGATACACACTAAACCAACTATTTACATAGAAAAATACCTTAAATATAGATATCAAATCTTAAACTTTGCATCTTTCAAAATATACCCAAAATGATATTATTGTGTCCATATAACCACTTATGAACCTTATAGCCACCCATTTATTATAACCCAAGGTATATTCTCAACACACTTGATTTATTTTCTCATCAACACACACTTATTTTACCAAAAAATGCAAAATTAGTTAGAAAAGACAAAAAAACCCTTTTAACAATAGGAAACTCTTAAAATCTATAATAAGCCTTAAAAAATCCAAATCTTAAAATATTATATATCAAACTATAAGAAAGTACCCTAAATAACATAATGAAATAGTCAAAATTGACTTAAAAAATACTAAAAGAACATAAATTCCCTTATTGCCAAAAGCACCACAATTAACACCATTCCATTTTCAATTCTCTTTGCACCAAAATCACATGCAAGTATATATACACTAAAATATATATAATAACATGCTTAGATAAAATTAAAACAACAAAAAACACGCAAAATTTTCCTATTTCCAATACATACATATACACATATTCTCATTTTTCAACCAGTTTCACATATATACAGATGCATGCAAAAACACATATATTAACATGCTTAAAGAAGTTAAGATCATCACATATGAACACCAGTATCATCCTCTAACTTCATAACACAACAATGCTATGAGCATAAATCATAAATAAGTAAGAAAATAAGGGAAAAGATCATAAAAACCTCTCAATATAGCAGTGTTTTCCATAGTTGATAGATTAAGTACTTTATATAGTTTTAGTCATAACATTTTACATAAATTGAGATCCAAAAAATACATGGTAAACTAAACAGTTTAAGATTTCATATGAAACCTTAAACATTTCAAATACTCAATCATACAAGTACATTCTCACCACGCAATAGACTATAAAATTTTAAGATTTCAAACTGATATGTTTTATGGCATAACTTAAGTGCTTTCGTGCACTTTTCATATATGACAACATATATGCTTAGTAATACAGAAAACCAAAATAAATTATAATTATTAAGTGCACTGAAAATATAAACACATAGGGGAAAATTTCTACTTCTAAATGTTATATTATATTAACCAAGCTATTAAATATTCTAACTAAAGAAAATACTCCTCTGAACTTAAACCTCTAAAACTAGGCCTCAATCACCTTCAAATAAAATATTATTGAAATTTAGAAAAGATCATTTCAATCCAAAAAAATTAAAGGAAAGAAAGAAGACCTTAATGGTGAAGCAAGATAACACTTGATCTAAAATATGGAGGACATGAGTAAGGATACCAAAAATTAACCTCCACCTTTCACTAAACCTTAACTCTATAACACTTAAGGTAAATTTTTTAGCTTTAAGCTACAAGAATTTATAAGTATAAGAGGAAAAATAAGAAGGGTAGCATCATACTGCCCCTATGCTTGTCCCCAATCTACACTCTTTTAGTGGTTCAATGATCAATGCCCTAAGTTTCATACCCAAATCAAGATGGTAAGATTGTTATTACCCTAAGAAGATACCAATTCTAAGCCCAAATATGAAAACATATTTGAGTCTATTTGGATTGTGGTGAATGAAGGTGGTGACTGAAGGTGAATGTTAAATGAGATAAAGAAGCTTAAATTGTAATACCCTATATTAATTAATCTTTAAATTAGACTCGTAAGGCTTAAAGTTTGATTAGTGGGCAAAGTAAACCATAAGATTATTATTATTTCTATTTTTTTAACAATCGCCTTGTTATCTTGAGTAGTTTCATAAATAATAAGTTATAAAAATAACCCGGGCTAAGTGCAAGAAAGGGTAGAGGAAGTTAAAAATTGATGTCGTTAATAATACCGATCATAAGAGGTGAGTAATTAAAATAGGAGGGATTGTAAGAATAATAATAATGTTAGCAATAATTTCAAATAGAATAAAATGGGGGAAGTGATAAAATAATGATAATAATAATAATAATATTGATCATAATAATAATAGTATCATGATTTCTTTTTGAGGAAATTAAGCCTTGTTTAAGCGGTAATTCTTTTTCCTAATAACCTTCTTGTTAGCTCCTACCTTAGGGGTTTTTTTCCTAATCTTTTCCCTAATCAACCCCCCCCCCTTTTCCCCACCTAAACCCAGCCAAACCACCCCCAACAGGTCAAGAAACCTGTAGCTCGCAGCCATGCACCCGTCACCTTCCCTCTCTCCCCATGCATGAGTCTTTTCCAGCCAGCATTATCCTCCTCTTTTGCAGCCTTCCCTCTTCCCCAAACATAGCCCTTCTCCTCCCTACAACCTCACACTCTCTCACGCCACCCCAGCCTGCATTTTTGGCAGCCATCACTCAACCATCTTCCCTCACATCACTCACCACCTGCAGCCCCTACCCTTCGACACTCAACCTTCCCACCCCCTAACTTGCAGCATCATCCTTCCCCTCTTCTCAACCTGCACCCCTATCCCTTTCTTCCAGCCACCTATCCCTCCTTTTTCCTCCTTTCCCATGCCCTTCCTCCCTGCGAAAATCCCAATAAGTCAGGCCAGCCATAGCCATCACGTCACCCAGCCTTATGCAGCCCCAAAACCCCACGAAACCCCAGCCCCTCCATCGAGATATAGCTTGTATCTTCCCCTCTTCTCAACCTGCACCCTTATCCCTTTATTCTAGCCACCTATCCCTCCTTTTTCCTCTTTTACCATGCATTCAACCAGCCCATTTTCCCTCTACCCAAGCTTCGAAACTCTCCCCCCAAAAACCAACCTGCAACACCCTTCCCCACTCACCCTTGCAGCAACCCGTTTCCTCTCTATTTTCCCCCTTTTTATTTGAGTCTCAACCTGCATATATCACCCCCTTTCCCCCTCCCTTTAAGCCCTCTAAGTTTCCCCTTGCAGACCCCTCTTCCCTTCCCTAAATTTCCAGCAAGAAAACAAAGGTAAGTGCAGCCCAAAACTCCCCTCCCCTCCACCGATTTTTGTTGCAAAACTTTTCCAACTTTTACCTTGTGTTCTACCTTCTCCAAGCAGCCATTTTTCTCCCCCCAAGTAATCACTCTATCTTCGGTGGGTTCGGTGGGTTCGGTGCTTAAATTCATGCACCGGCCACTTCATTTATTTTTTCCTAATCATTTTCAAGTTATAGCCTATGTAGGTTGTATTTGATTATTTTATTTTGCATAAATATTAATGCTTGTAGTTTGGATGGTGTATGCACTTCTAGGTAACCTCGACCTCGCTTAGAGTATTTGTGGAGGAAGCTCGTGGTATTAATATTTCTTAGCTCAAGGTAAATCCAACTAATCCGTAGACGGTAGAATTTTTATGTCAAAATGATAGGCTAGTTTTCTAGGATTAAATCATGATAGGATGAAGTTATCAAATTATTGTATATTTGTGGGAAATGGGATCATGATGTATTTCTTTTCTACATGAATATCATGATGTGTAAATTTACATGTGTTATCATGCAATCTTTTCATATGCCTAAGTAATATTCTAAAGATTTTACGAAGTGTATGTTAACGATAACGAACTTGAATTATGCTAGTAAAATGAGATGAATGTGTCTAAGGTAAAATGTATTTTATATGGGAGCATGTTGTAGTTCATTCATACATGAATATAATGAAGTGTAAATTAATATATATTATCATGTAATCTTTTTATATGCCGAAGTGATATTCTTTAATGTGAAAAAGTGTATGCTAATGGTAACGAACTTGGATTTATGCTAGTAAAATGAGACGGGTATGTTTAAGGTAAAATGTAATTTTATATACCATGATTGTATTTGAGATTTATTTGTGAAAATTTTAAGAGCCTATGAAATATTAAAAATGCATGCTAATAGTGTTTACATGTACTATGTATGATAAATGGTTAAGGATAATATGGTCCTTTGTAGTACCGAAGAGATTTTCGGATGTAAAGTATCAATAATTATTTTATGCTAGCGTTTCACGACAAATGGCTTATGTAAGTAAACTCGGTAATAAAAGTGAAGGAAAATGTGGTAGTTATAGGTTGAGGGGTATTTTGGTCATTAAGGCAAAAAGGTGTTCCAAAGTGGATAAATGGATTAATTAAATTAAGTGTTGGCCTTAAAATAAATGTTGGGAATAATTGGATAATTGGTTTGAACTTTGAATCGAATAATTATTCGGGTTATGGCATAATGCCTAACCCTAGGCCGTGTTGGCTTGGAATGGTTGCAACATTGTGGCCTTTTGATGTGATGTTGTTTGTTGACGGTTGACTAAGTTGAACGTTGTGAATCTCAACATTCTAAAAGGAAATAATAACCCGGAATTTCATAAGACAATAATTACTTAAAGAGAAAGACTCGAGTTGGAAAGGAATCTCGTGCCTCGGACTTGGTCGCCGAGTGCATAGTTTTGGGCCTTCGGGTCAAGGGGCTCATTTCTGTTCTATAGGTATTCCATACACCCTATAGGGAGTACGCGTACTTAAGGTCTTGAGTTCTGAGGTTTAGTATGAGCGATTGTTATGTCGTGTGGCTTCCTTGGCAAGCTTTGCCCTGGAATCGAATGATTTTTTTTTGGTACCACCCTCCTTGACGATCTTTGTCATGGATATGGGATTGTATTCCACTTGAAAATTGCTATGAATTTTCTAACCGGATTAGACACCCACCATAATACTTCTATAATAATAGGAATAGGAATGACTTGACCTTGGTGAGATTGCTTGGAATATCACTAATTCTTCCTATTAGGCCATAATGTATGGTCGTTGGTTAGTTAAATTGATTATGAAATTATAAGCATGCCTTAAATGCCTTTGATGGAGATTTTTACCTAGCTCGTAATGTTAAATTTGATGTGGTTGTGTGTTTCAAAATCGTGGCCTTGCATGTGAGCATATATTCTCTTTGAATTCTGTACTTGTATGATGTTTGCTACGTGGGCATGCTACCTCTCTAGAGGCGTTGTGTTTTACTCAGTACGAGGAAGTCGTACTGATGCTATCACTTTTCAGAGGAGTACGTCCAGGGCATGCGTTGGCTAAAAGACTACGAGGAGTACCACCCCGGTGAATAGGCAGATTTAGGGAGCAAGTGGACCCCGCCCCTTTTTCCCCTTTTCCTTGTAATTTGTTGGACCGTAAGAGTGTAAGGCAAACCATTAATGACTTTTGCGTACTCTGTTGTTATTTTCTAAATGGTTAGTTATTTAATTTCCTAAACAATCATTTGTCTTGGATAATATATTTTTTGCAAAACTCTTGATTTCGTATTATACTTCTCTTATCTTCGGTTGGATTGATTTGTTTTAAGCCTTAGCAATTGACGTAAGGATGGTGAGGATACCCGACTTATGTCAAGTGTGGCGGTAACACCCACCGTTCTCTAATTTTTGCTTCCGCAAAGCAAATTTTAAACGAAATTTTTAAGCCATGATTTTGGGGTGTTACATAAATAGAGTTTGCAATAGGGTTTGAATGTTTGAAAAAGCCTTCGGCAAATACGTGTTATTATGTGAACATTAAGTTAAACTTATAAACATACTTTTTGACAAATATTATAAACTTATTTGGGATCCTAATTTGATTGTTTTAATGTTAATGTTACTTATTTGCATTTGCTTAGGTTCTATAATGAAACATGATGTGTCTACGTTGGAAAGTGGATTAGTATATGTGGAGTTGGTACTTTCTTTCATTTTTAGATCTATATGACTACATAGGCATGAGAAACTACTGAGTTATTAGCAAACATAAATGTATCAGTGAAACAATGAATTCTGCCCTGAAAAAAAAATTTAAGAAAGGAAGAAGAGAATACGTGCCTCGGGTAGTAGGGGAAACAAGGAGAGGAAAGGAAGCAAGTGAGGATACCACTTAGGAAAAAACTAAAAATAAAGGGTAAATGTTTACAGTATGAAAAAAAATCACTCTTATCCTTACGCGCACACATGTAAATCTTATGGTGGAAGGTTATGGTCACATTTTTTAACTTAAGGTTGATAGAGGATGAATATGGACTGTGGGGAAAGAGGTATAATGGTATGAGAATAGGTAGAAAGTATAAGGAGGTGATTTTGGGATAAATCTGCAACTTATTGGAATAGGAAAAGGCCAAATCTAATATGGGGATGAGGGCCACAAAATTTATGGCTATGGAGGTTAATGGTTGACCAAAAAAAAAAATTTTTTTAAAGTTGGGTAGAAATTTAATTAAATAGGTATTTATAGGGAAAGTGTCAAAAAATCTCAAATTTTATGAAAAAGTAGGTAAAAGTGCACGATAATTATAAGAACCCAAATATTCAGAGCCCAAACAAATTAAAACAAGTATAATTAGATAACTTGCCTAATTTCTTAATTGACTTTTTCTATCAGTTAACAAGGTTAATGATGGAGTAACTTAATTTTGGAAAGGATGAGGTAATTAATCAATAACAAGATATTTTAAAATGATTTATGACACTAATCACACAAGGTATATAGGTTTTGGAAAACATGTTATTATAGTAATGGCCATATAAATTGAAATTAATTTTTACCAAATAATAAAATAAATTCAATATTATATTAAAATGTATGTAGAATAACCTACAAAAATTCAAGTTCATTTCAACTATAGAAAATCTTTTTTCATTTCCACAAAGAGCTTATGAAGGAGTAAGTTTAAAGTCACCTTCAAAGTGAGAGGATCATCAAGACATTAACCAACACCGATACACAAATGCACTATGTTGACAAGATTCTACGGTGAATCTAGTTTGATTATATAGTATCTGCTTTTGTATTGCATATCTCTAAGAAATATTGAAAGTAAAACTGTCCACATGATTATTCTTAAGCAAAATTAAAGTGACTCGTCATCATTTTGTGATCACATTAATTGTTGAACAAGTGAAATTAATTAAGGGGATGATAGATAAATAATGTTGTTATATTTTTCCTTATAATAGAAAATTTGGATACTTTATGTTACATGTGTCTTTATTGTAAGAATAACATGGATATATTTATATTTAATCATTTTTAAATTTGTACGTATCAATGTTCTGACCTTTCGGCCATGTTTCTCATATCTTGAAAAGTTGGACATTCGATGTATGTACTATCTCACATATATCTTCCTAAATCTTCAAAATCTTATTTCTAGTCCCCAAGTTCATGACTCTCTACAAACTGAGTCTAAAATTTTCTCCTTGTATACTGACTTATTTTTGTCAAATGATGGCTTCATTTTCTCACCCAAATCCCCTTGTTATTGGGATTTCGAATAGTGATATTGATGTAGAAATTGTTATCATTTTGTTGGGGCGAAGAGGGCATACTTTAAATCAAAAATGCAAAAAATTATAGACTCAATCAAATCATTTGAAGGAAATAAAAAGTGGCAATAAGGGCAAGTGGAACAAGAAGGGTAATAGGAAAAAGGAGAGGATAATGTGGTGGAGGAAAAGGGTGTGGTAGTGGAGGACTAGGAAAAATAGGAAGAATAAAACCTCTTCCGCAAGAGGTTTAGGATGCACATTTCTTAAATTTTCCTCGGTCGTTGATTGATTCAACAGTGTCGGTGATATCCGATCCTTGTCATGAGAACCTAAGGACATATCCATAATCAAGGCATATAATGCTTCATCCAAATTTTTATGATAATTGAAATAGTGTTATTATTGATATAAAATAGGTACATGAAAACAATTTATAAACAAATAAAAAATATTTAATGATGATTATACATTATATTGTAACTTGATTAAAAAAATATTTTTGGGAAATCCTAAATCGAGGAATCAAATAATTAATAAAAATAAATCGTCAATCATCCTAAGAATAATAAATCAAGGTGATTTTTGTCATTATTTCATTTAAAGTATTTAAACTTTGAGTTATTATATTAATTTAGAGATTATAATAGTGAATATTCACCATCATAACCATTAGAAGTGATATGAATTCATCATTGTATGGTCTTTCAAATAATTTTGTAAAATATATTTTTTAAATTTAAATGAATTATATACAACAATTTTTGTGTTGTTATATTTGGTGTAATAACTATATTGTGGCGATGTTTTTGTTATTCATTGTTGTAATTTATATAAAAAAAATTAGAAAATTTAAATTGGAAGATAAAATGTTAGTTTCCTTTCTCTATTAGAAATCATAACATAACGACATCGGTTGTTTATGGAAGCTACCATGGTAATATCATAACTAATAAATTCTTAGAGCCAATATTCTGCTCCTCCTTTTTCCTAATTGGTTGTTGTCTTTCAAAGAATAGGCCCTACACTTTATGTGATGAGATCGCTCTAATTTCTCTTCAGTGATGATTCTTTCACTTGATTACAAACATTAAATTCGCCAACTTATTTTTTCATCCTCCCTTTTTTTCCTACATACTCTAGTTTTCTTCTTCAACCTCCTCCCTTGCTATACGTCATACCCATTTTTTATGTTTTGGCATATTACTACAAATGCAATCTTCCCTTTTTAGGCCTAAGTTTTGTGGCTACTTTTCACCATACTCATTTTCTTCTATTCATCATTGCATATATTTAATCTACCAAAACTTAGCCTCTTCTGTTTTCCCTAACTAGCTCCCCTTTTTTATCTCTCTTTAAAACAATTAAATTTAAGGTGAGGAATAAGGCTTAAGGGATTAAGGAATTGTTGGTCATTCTAGCCATACCATTTAGTGCACCATGGATACTTACATAAAAAATAAATAAAAAAACACTCAAGCATGTTTCTGAAGGAACTTGAAACCCTAGAAGGGATATTCAATCCTCCAATGCATTTTCCCTTTGATATAGTGGATAAGGATATGTCACAATGGAGCAATGTCCAAATCTAACCTTCATTACTCACTTCATATATTTATATTCTTTTTTTCTTGTATCATGTTACATATATGTATGTATGTATTGATGCAGGTGCATCTAGTGCTTTTAGTGATTCTCAAGATAATGAAGAATTAGCATTTCTAATAATGGAGCTGATCATCTTAAATTTTCTTGATAATATTTCTATCCTTGATATTGAAAATACTTTAAGATGTTCTTGCAGGTATGTTACATATTTTTAAGGTGAAGAAGTCAACATACAAGAAGATACTTAAAGTGTACAATGCATTCAAAGCATGCAAAGTTATGGCATACATGGGATGACAATACAACAAGATATAGTTGGTGATCTCATTAGTTATATTAAACTTGTTGTAAACCCTAAGGTATATTTCATGTAAGCTAGGGTTTTGTTGTAATTTCATGTATGTACCATAGTTGGTTGTAAGGCTTTGTAATGTTTGTCATTAATATCATTTAAATGATGATATTATGTCTAGGATTAGGTATTATATAAGCTTAATTCAGGTTGGTTAAATTTGGCTTGAATTAAGGAGGGAAACCGGGTGGATTACTACATTTAATTCGGCTTATCTCCTATATATACCTATGCCATTGTACACTCACATATGTTGAAGATCATTTGAAATAAAATCACCAGTTTAACACTTGTGTTTCTCTATTTTGGAGATCAATTCTAGATAGAAAGTGCCCGAGGTATTTTCCTCTTTATAACCTTTGAATGTGTATCGAACATTCAAAGTTATTCTACCATTCGAAGTAATAGATTGAAGAGCTTGCATTCGTAGCTTAAACCCCTTAAGCCGAGCCTTATTCTCCTTACAAACTTCAACCTACTGGAAGCCAAACCAAAGAACTTATTCCATCAACACTTCCCTCCCTTTGATCCACACCATGTATGTATGTATATTCACTCACATAATATTCATTTTATTTTATTTAAGTGCTGATATCTAATACAATATAACTTTTTATCATAGCTTTTTTTTAGTGGGCACAAATTTTGGGTCTATTATCTTCCTACAAGTTTATAATCTTGGGTTAATTATTAATGTCAGAAGCCAATAGACACAAGTACATATTCAAAGTAGCGATGACTAATAGTGGTGTAATGAAGAAAATACTCTTTCCTTACTCTTTTATTTGATATGATATATACTATTTAGCACATCTATAATTTATAAATGAATTTCCAATCAACATTGGGTGTTGATTGTGGAGCCAAAGTCTAGATTCTTCTAATAGTTTGATTTAGTAAATAGTGCACCACATAATGATGTATCTATACATATGCATAATTGAGTAAATCATTAACTAGTTTACTTTATTTTTATATATATTTGGTAAACTCATCATTTGTTTGTATTATATTTTTTTTAGTGTGCAGAAGATATATTACTCGAATATTAGTCACCAAAATTAAGCATCATACATACATACATACATACATACATACATACATACTTATATATAGAAAGAGAGAGGGGGGCTTTATTAACTTCCTTAGAACCATCATACTTGTAAACTAATCATTTATTTGTATGATAAATTTTTTCCTATAAATGTTTGTGTTAGAACAATAAAATGTATTGCAGATAGTATAAATTCCAATTCGTTAAGGACATTATGGATAGAATATGGGATAGAAAAAGTTAGGTATGTTGATTGACCACCATCCTTATTTATATTTTATCCTTGAGAGTCTTTGTAATATTTAATATTTGAGTAATCATACTACTTTTATATTATATTGAAGTTATATTTGAATGAAAAACATAGTGTTGCTCTATGTACACCAACCTTAGATGAGGTTAGAAAGGAATAGTTAGATTATATCATCCCCAAGCTTATATAGTCACAATCATGATTCAGGCTAGATAGATCTTGGACTTTGTTGTATATATGTCCGTGTGTTTGTGGGTCTTCACAATTTTAAATATCATGGAATAAAATATTCATAGTGAATAGAATATTCATTGTCCATAAATTACTCATTGCATATATATCATAATTTTGATTTGTGTATACATGTTGTCAATTATGCTTGTATGCATATTGTATCAAGAGTGGGGATACATGCTTTGAGGCTTTTTGTATTAATATCTTGTATAAGATGTCTACCACCAAGCACTAATGAAGCTTGTGTATGGTGGGAATCATATCATATAAAAGTGTGTGCATTGTTAAGTAAAACAAATTCCAGTCTAATTGTAGTTGTTTGTATGATAGACAATATTAAATGATTTTTTAAAAACATATATGATGTCTATTATTTATTAAAACATTGTCACTATATAATATAAAGTTTGAGTAAATTGTCATAGAATATACTCTTATTATTGCAATTTAAATAAAAACATCATTGTTATATGTTGTACAGTAAAGGCAGATTAATAATATTTCATAGAATATTTATTTATGAGGGTAATTTTATCCCTAATTATCATTATATATTGAACTTAAAAGGTGGCTATTTACCTTCATGATGCATTTTTCTACAGATGTTTCTTTTTGGATTTTTATGGTAAAGTAATGAAGGCAAACAAAAATTATCATTAAACATAATTGTACACATTTTTTAACCACCAGGAAATTTTTTTTATATACAGATGCAAATGAAAGGAGTTTCTCTTCAAAGTCACACCAATACATTATGGAGAACCAGAGCACTTGGATACTAAAGAGAATATGAGTTGGATTGAGAGAAAAGGAAGTTAAAATTTTTTAAATGATCCATGCCAAGTACATTGCCAACTTAATATGAGTAGTTGGTAATCAACAAACCTATTATATTATTGGTGTAATAAAGCAAATAGGGGAAATCCAAAAGTGGATTGTAATACCCCCACTTTTTAGGTTATATAATGTGTATTAATCTATGCATTTGATGATGATTTAAGTGTGTTTAATCTTATTCTAGAGGTGTGTTTAGGATTAATATAATTTTGGTTGAGCTTGGTTTGGACTTTGAAAGATAATTGGTTTTATCAGAAAACCAGTTGACTGGTTAGATGTGCCAATTGACTGGTTTGTTTATTAAATTTGAGTTTTGAAACTTGACAAATCGAACAACTAGTTTGGGTACAAGTCGACTGGTTAAACTGAACCGGTTTTTCTTCTGACTCAATTTTTACTTTTGAATATTTCCCCAAAACTTTTCCACAATCATGATTATTTTTGAGAATTTTTTTATGATTTTTATGAAGATTTTGGGCATGCCTAACCTATTTTATCTATTTACAACATATTCATGAAGAAGCATTTCATAAGAAGTCATTTTCATGACTTCATCTCATTTATCTTCTTCTTCCTTGTTTTCACTCTCTGTTGTGAGATTCCTGAATGGATTATTTACTTCTAAAACCTCTACATATTGTTGAACTTTGATTCCATTTTCTTGTTAGCATTATTCCTTTCTTGTGTTTGATATTTCTGAGGCATATTACCTAGAACACTACAGTTTCACCAATTGAACTCAAAGGCGGAAATACCAGCTTTGAACCTTCAAAACCTATACTTTTAATCTTATATTTAGACTAGGGTTGGGGTATCAATTTATACACTCCCCCACCCTTCTTATTTTAGAAAAAACCCTTGGTAATATGAACCCAAAGGCTTCATTTTCTTCCTTCTTCCTTCTTCCCTAACCTTTGAACTACCCTATTTTCTTCATACTTGCTTTGCCACATTTCCTCTCCTTGACTTTCATTTATGGTCTTCCTTTCCTCTTCTATTCCTTTTTGTAGCTCCTTCTTATTTTGATCTTAAATAAGATTGTGTTAGATTTGGGAAAGGGGTGAGGGCTTATCTTTCATCTCTGGTATTCTCTATTTTCCTATGAGAAGTGGGTTTCTTCTGATTTCCTCTCCTAGGTCTCCAATTTTTCTAAATCTTCTTTACATGATTTCAAAGGTTTTACTAAGTTTTAATATGTATTTTTTGAAAGGTGTTTCGGTGTAGGAAAATGATTCATATTTTCAGAGACTTTTATTCTTTTTAGTGTGTTGCTTAGTTCTTTTGAGGTAAATTATTTTCTTCCCTATTTTGTGGGAAATGGTATGAGTAAGTAAAGTGTTGTTTTATTTTCAATAGAAAATATGGGTTCTAATGATAAAAATATGTAGAGCGGGATAATGTTGAAATAATGGAGTCGTTGATAGCAAGCTTAACTTGAAGTCTTGTCTACATAAGCCTCATAAACATGGTTTTAGGTTTCATAATGTCTATGATATTCTGAGCAACTTGCTTATGTTATCATGTGTAATAAGATGCATAGATTGTTTTCATGAAGGTCTATCAAGAAAAGAATGTGATGCATGCTTTTTTTTTCTAATTCTTATTAAATCTATAAAATACAAGCATGATTCTATTGAAATTCCCAGCATGATTTTGGTATTTTACATGATAATTCATGAATATTTCTTGTTACGAACCTTAAATGACTTGAGATTGTGTGTGTATGTGAATTTGTTGGGGTTGTTTTTTCCCCAACCATTTAACTAGTCTCCATGACCTATCGACTGGTCCATAGGACAGATCGACTAGTCTAGTAGCGTCATCAATTGGTTGGCTTTTGACTTTAGTGGTATTGGTCTCAGGTTAAACTCATCAACTAATTTGACCAAATCTATTGATTGGTTCCTAAAATAATCCACTGGTTGGGTCAACCAATCTACTAATTGTTCTGTGACCCCAGTAGTCTTAGCCTCGCCTTAGATGCATTGACCGATTTAATCAAACTGATCAACTAGTTCTTAGAACATTCAATTGATAGGGTTGACCGATCTACTGGTTCACCACCATTGAGAAGTAGGGTTGTTGACAAATCAAATTGGCTTCTAAGTCTACTCGACTCAATTCATTAATAGCTGTACTTCGCTCGCTTGATTAGGTTATCAAATCAAATCCAAGCCTTGATCTTAGGCTTGTTTGTTAAATAAGTCAAACTCAAGCCTAGGTTGGCACAACTCATTAGTTCACGAAATGGCTTAATTCAAACTCAACTCGATTTCGGCTCGTTTATAGGCTTGTTACTCATTTATCAAATAAGTTTTGAGAGTACATAAAAATATAAATTAAAGTTAAAAAGTTCTAATTCGGAAGTCATAACATGACTCTATATTTCGACTAAATTTACAAAAATGATTCTCATAAGTTATGTTTTAATTTTTTTTTATTACTAAAACATAGTGTTTCAAATATTTTATGAAATTATATTTAAAATATGGTAACACATGCAATAAGATTAGAAATTAAAATTTTGAATCACATGACTAGTATTTCTTTTTTTAAATCTTTTTCTTAATATTCCAGCTTTCAACTTCTCATCTTGTTAATAAAAGTTTAAAGGATAACAAAAATTACAAAATTTAGTACATATTAAATATAATATAACTATATAAGTGTGTGGTGTATTTTGTCATCTATTTTTCCTCTAATTATCAATTATCCAGTCTCCCTCTCAAAATTTGAATCTTGATTTTACTTTGATTTTATTTAAATTAAAAAAATAAATAATGTAAAAATAAAAATTATTTTCATTAAAAATTTAGGCGGTAAATATTAAATGAGCCAAAATTTTAGGCGAACTTGGACCCTCACGGGTCGCGGCCTCACCCAAATGGGCTAGACCCAATCGCTCAATCTCACTCTCTCGTCTCAAGTCTCTCCAACTCCATAACCTCCACTTCTCCAATCTCTATTTTGTGCCCGAGTCCTGACTCCCGACCTGCCTTTCTATATGTCTCTCCACTTTTTCGGTCATCCCTTCCAGCTCCATCCTCCATTCTTAGTTTCTCACCACCTGTGGATCACGGCTAGTGCAGCCTACTTCCTCGCCTAGTCGCCCTTGCCCCTCACCACCGTCGGTGCATCACCCCTTGCTATTCTCCAGTCAGTCACTCGCCCTTCTTCGTCAGTCACCATTATCGATGCCAATCGCCCCCACCAGTCGGCCGACTCGCCCGCCCCTTCCCCTCTCCAAGTCTCCACCAATCCCCTCACCCCTCACAAAGTCACCACTCACCCCTCAATTTACCTTACTTGTCTCACAGCCAAGAGGCCCAAGACTCCTGACTCTCTACTCATTGGTCAACATCGGCACCAGTCTAGCAGTCTCCCCTCAACCCTTACCCCTTGATTTGCACACCTAGCCATAGGCAGCCCACAGACCACCCACATCTCCGATTTTCTGTGACTGTCCCTAACTCTGATGTGTGGGTACTGTGTGTTATATTTCATAGGTATATTTCAATATTGATTTTCATTTTCAAATTTGTGGTATAAATCTATGTTTTACACATTTATGGATCCGTAATGATGAATGATGATTGACTTTATACTGTGGCATGGCATATAACCTATGATGTTGAATTAAAAACAAATGGAGGTTGTATATTTGTAATATTGACACTTGACTATTCATTTTATACTTGTTGTGGCTCTTGTGTTATCAATATTGTAGAATTGTAGAAAATGATGGTCTTTGCAATGTAACGTTAATCTTATTTGTGTATAATAATAGTTGTTGGCCCCTGAAAAATGGAGGTTTAGGCTTTATGAATTTTTTTTTTATCATATTATTCTATTATACAACATGGATGTTGGTATTTGTGTTTATATGGTTTGAGCTCGTAGTTTCTTGATTGCTCAAATTGTTAGAAAAAAATATTTTGAGAAAGAAACTTATAAACTTGTGAAATGATATGAGTAAATAGTGGATGAATAGAGGGTTAAATTAGGAGAAAATTATTTATAGGGAGCGCATAGATGACATTTTATTATTAAACTAAAGTCGTGCGGGGTAGGGCTAATCAAGATGTTAGACATTCAAATATAACAATAGGAGATAAAATTAATAGAAGAAAGACCAATAAATAACTTCTAAATTTGAGTAAATTGAAGTTGTAGTTTGTCTTTGTTAGTATACTATTTTTCTATAGGTTTTATCAATTTTGAGGAAAATTGTAGATCTTTTTAAATGACTTAAGTTATGGTTTGTTTAGATTAAGGTGAATTGGGGTGAGGGTAATTATTATGATGTTTCTTTATATTTTTCTATGAGTTTAATTTTTGATGATGTATTATATATCAAGTTGGAGATGTTTTCAAACTCTTGTAATTAATAATATCAATAAAACACTTGGTTAATAGGTAGTAGCATCTTTCCTACTACATTATTTTATAAATAAATCTTTTCAATTTTATGTTTTTAAACTGAGCAATAGCGTTATTATTTTATTGTACTTGTTCATTTTGTTATCTAATGACTTCAAATATTTTCCAACTTAATACCTAATTATCAAGTTTTTTTTCGAACATGATACTTATGTTTACTTTTGTATATAATAACTTTGAATATTTTCTTTTTCTTTCTTATTTGGTGTTATCATGAATAATTTTGTTATCATGTTATACTTGAAAGTCACATATATAATCTTTGTTTAATTTTATTTAAAATGATCTCTATATTATGACTTTAGAGGTTTGCATTATACATTTTTTCTTCAATTTTATTTGTTATCAAATTGTTTTTATTTGTACACATTAATAGATCACATATGTAACCTTTTGTTTTTCCTTTTTACAAATAATTGGAATTTTAAACTTTACATTTTTTTCCACTTATTCTTTGTTTTATAATGATATTTTATTTTGATTAAAATAAATAAAAAATCATGGTGCTGTTTATAAATTATTCATAGTTTTATATGTTATTTTTACCACTACCTTGTGTTTCTTTTTTGTTGTTTTTAGTTCAAACTTGTAATTATGTCAAATTTGGTAACTTTTGATTTTTCTTCTAAACAAGGATCTTCATCTCCTGTATCATTGCAATCTACATCAACAAGAAGTCTAAAAATGATAAATGACCCTAATATATTTGAAGTTTTTAAAGATACCTACATTGATCATCATGATGAGGAGAATGATTTTAAGCCTACCAATAAGCTTGACGAAGAGGTTGATGAGCAAATTAATGAGCAGGAGGTGGATAATGAAAATAAAAACGATGATGACGAGTGTGCAATACTGAATAAGGCTCACAAGAAAACTTCACATGTTTGTGAAGAGTTTGAAGTGGTTATTTTAAAAGATGGGACCAAAAATGGTCAATAACCAGTCATTTTATCAAGTATTTGGAGCAATGTACTAGTCAAACATCAAAAAAATAAAGGGTATTGTCTCTTTCTAAGTCCACTAGTGTTAGTGTTGCTCCTATTTTTAGATATGATCATGAAAGGGTGATGGAAAAGTGTGCTCATATGATGGAGCATTTGGGGTTTAATAAATTTCTTTGGACTATTTCTGATAAGTATCAACGGATTACTCGTCATGCTGCTAAGGATGCTTGTTTTACTATTTATAAATTTGAAAAGAAGAAGGTGCAAAATATTCTAAATGATGCTAATAAGATTATCATAACAATAAACCTTTGGAAATTTGATGTCCAAAAAATTCATTATATGGTTGTAATAGCTTACTTGATTGTTAGAAATTGGAATCTCTAAAAGCATGTTTTGAATTAATTTTTTCACTTACCTCCTCCTAGTAATGGATTAAATATATACAATGTTTTATGTGGCTGTTTGGTGGATTGGAAAATTGAAGATAAAGTGAGCATTATTATGATGGTTAATTGTAGTGCTAATGATGTTTGTATAAGGCATTTAAAAGATAACTTTAGTTTGATGAAGAAGCTTTCTTTTGCAGGTAAAATCTTTCAAGTTTGATGATGCACTCATATTGTGAATTTGTTAGTGAAAGATGGTTATAAGGAGATCAGTAATGTTATCTCTAATATTCACATAAGTGTGAAATATTTGTATGATTCTGATGCCTATTTGATGAAATTTAGTGAGATTGCTAGATATCTAAAATTTCCTACAAAGAAGTTGACTCTTGATGTTTGCACACATTGGAATTATGTACATGCTATGGGTCTATTGTATTAGATTTTAAGGATGTATTTCCAAGATATATAGAGCATGATCCATCATATAAATGGGACACTTCTGTTGAAGAATGGAGACAAGCTAAAATAGTATGTGAATTTTTGGAGGTTTTTAGTGAGGTAACAAATATGGTTTCTGGAAGTGAGTATCCAACAACAAATCTATATCTTCCTGAAGTATGGAGGATTAAAGTAGTATTAGATGAGAAGGCATGTTCTTCAGAACCATTTATCTAAGGGATACCTTTAGTCGTGAAAGAAAATTTTGATAAATATTGGGGTGAGTATAATTTGTTAATGGCTATTGCGGCCATTTTATACCATAGATGAAAGATGTCTTTGGTCGAATATACATTCCCTAATATTTTTTGTCATAATGAAGCTGAAAAGCATATTAAGCTAGTTCGTAATACCTTACGAGTCATATTTGATGATTATTCTCGAGAGTATACACGTAACTTAGAGAAGTCTTTGGTGGGATTTGAAATAAGTAAAGGCTCATCATCTACTTTTAATATTGGGGCAAAGAGAGGTGCAGGTTTAGGGAGGATGGGATTTAAGCAACTTATTAGGCAATCAAACACACAACTTCCTTTGAAATTAGAGTTAGATACATACTTGGAGGAGAGTGTATTTATTTGTGATGATGATTCCGAATCTTCTTTTAGTGCCTTAGAGTGGTGGAAGGTAAATACTTTGAAGTTTTATATCTTGTCACAATGGCACATGATATTTTGTCCATACCTATCACCAAGGTTGCTTCAGAAGTTGTTTTTAGTGCTGGGTCAAGGGTCATTGATCCCTATAGAGCAGCACTAGCTACTGATACGGTTAAAGTACTCCTTTGTGCATGGGATTGGGTTCGTACAAAAAAAGGGCTAAAGAAGAAGGTAATCATCTTTTTATATTTTCTTTATATTCTTTCATTATTAATTTTTGATCTTTTGAAATTTTAGGAATTAAATTCTAATCACACACACACACACACACACACACACACACACACACATATATATATATATATATATATATATATATTACTGCTTTATTAATATAAATAGGTTGCAGATGCTCTTAGTATGAAGATCATAGATCTTCCATAACATGGTATATTTTTTGATCAAATTTAAGGTATAAATCTAATTAGAATTTATGGAATTGAAGCATTTCTCAAATAACTATTTCTAATCTAATTCTCTCTTGTTTATGCATAAAATTATTGACAGGATATGAAGGTTAGTGGATTTTGGTGCCCTATTTTGGGGTATGGACTAGAAGTGCTCATGATGGATTGGATGAGAATAAGGATGCAATAATTATATTGTGGTTTTATTTTGTATAATGAAGCCTCATTCTAGATATTGGAATTTGGGATTGAGGATTGAAGAACATGTTTTTGGACAGGGTTGAAGGCTCGATCTTTTAATATTTTATATGAAGGATTTGATATTGTATGGTCTTATTTTAATGTTTATAATGGTATATTATAAAGAAGCCAAATAGGTCTTTATTTTAGATTTAATTTTTGTTAAAAGTTACAGGTTTAATCAGTAGAATTTTATAATAAATGAGCCAAACAAATCGAGCTCAAATCGATCCTACCAAGTGGAGCTGACTTGGCTTGTTTAAAAGCAAAAAAAATAAAAATGGAGCCAAACCGAGCCACAAGTTGATCCTAACAAATCGATCCGATTTGGTTCATTTTTATTAAACAAAATCAAGCCTAATAGCTCACAAGATTTTTTGAACCAAGCTCAAGTCTCAAATGCTTGACTCGATTTGAGCTCTATCCAAACTCGAGCCACACAAAAAAAATTAACAAACTGAATTGAGCTAGAGATGGTTTGGCTTGATTTGATTCATCAACAACCCTATTGAGAAGGTTAGCAACTCCTTGATTGGTTAACTCGTACATGAAATCAATCAACTGGTTAGCGAGACCCGTCAACTAGTCTTGTCCAGTTTTTCTTTTCTTACCTATTTCTTCCATGTGATGTCTTGAGTCTTCTCATGCTTGGGTAATGACCTAAGATGCAAGTAGTTATAAATGTACCTAGATTATGAAGTTTAAAAAATGAATTAAAGTTATTAAATAGATATTTTATCTTAATTGTCCAATATTGACCTTAATTTGGCATTTGAGCCTTTCTCTTGACCATAATATGAGTACATGATTAGATGGATAAAAACGAACTATTCTTATGGTTAGTAATTATGTAATTAATTAGATTATGGATAAGAGACCTCTAATAACTTATATCATGGCCTTAAAAATGTGAAACCTTGTAAGTTAAATAACTTAGCAAGAATAAAAGAAAAAATATGGACATATACGGTAGCATTAATTTAACATTATCTATAAATTATGACTTCCATTTAGCTATCGAAATGAATGGATAAATAATCATGAGTTTTGGGTTAGACTCTAGTTAACCTCAAATTGGAACTTCATATTTAGCCTTAGGGCTAAATTGGAACATCTTTTAACGAAAGTTAAGACTATAGTTATTAAATGAACTATGGTTGTGACCTTATATCTAGGCTTTGACCTAGATTTTATTTATGAAAAAAGGGGAATGGATGGAAATCAAGAGTTAGCTTAGAAATTATAGATGATGTTAACATTATATAATTCCACCTCTTGGCATAATTGATCACATAATGGAGTGATCACTTGAAGATACGTTAAATAGGAACCCTTGATAATGTGAGAATCTTATATGGGCACATTGAATTGAAATGACATGTTATTTGCTGTGATATTGTTTGTAGGCCTTCATTTGATATGACATCCTAATCTAATAAGATATTAATCATTTAAAGTGAAATGAGTATCATGATAGATTTGGATTGTTCAATCATTGATTAGCTATCAGGGGTTAGTATGCCTTCAAGTGTTTTACCTTCAGGCACCTTCGGGCGGGATCTTAGTTAACCCCAGTGCCTTTCCTACTCTAGAAACTTATTATTACTATAGGGTATCAATACTAAAGGGTCTGGTCACAATAGGATGGTTATTTGGTATAAGTTAAGACTTATATCCACCAGGTTACTTCGGCATGAGATAGGACTTTATATCCATTTATTTGGATTGAATTCCATGGTATAGAGAGACTAGGGATGACAACAGGTCAAGTCGAGGATGGGGGTCCTATCCTCATCCCCAAACTCGATAAGCAAAATCATTTTCGATCCCATAACCATTCTCCAACCTGGGTTCAATCCCCGATCTTAAAACCCAACCCAATATTCAATCTTATTTTTGTATAATATATTTTAATTTATATTTTATATATATATAGTTATAATAATTATAATTATAATTAGGGAGGGTTAAGGGATGTGGACCCCAAACCAATCCCCAAAAAAAAATTCGATAAGAATCTTTGAATCTGAACCCGATCCCTAAAATCTCTCCCCAAATCCGAACCCAAATAGGAAATTTCTGATAAGGCCCTGAACTTGCGGGGGAAAATGTCATCCCTAAAAGAGATCATGAAGAATAATCTCATCTATTACTCAATAACTTAGGGTAAATAATTCTATGATCACTTATTACTTAATAATTCCATAATGAAGTTTTGTATCCACCTAATGCAAAATAATAACTAGAATGAAACCCAAGAAATATTAATTAGTCTTATCTTATTTATGCTTGATCTTGATATGGTTATTTTGCTTATATGAAACTTGTTTTTCCCTATAAGTACTTAAACATATCACACCTCCCCTAAGTATGAATACATTGTGCAACTCATGTTCACCTTTCTTAAGTTCAATGTCAATCATATGTTTCCCTTGAATGCCTCGTTGTGGTACATTTTTGTGTTTCCGGCATGTTCCCATAAACGATTATATGATCTATTACTATCATAATCATGATCTACCTGTTGTAAAATTCATGATTAGAAAGTCATATATATAATTCTGATTTTACATTAAACTCCAAGTTATACTCTAAATATTATTGTGTGGATAGTCTAAGTAATCTGTGCTCCTTAAGAAGAATGTATGTATGTTATAATCTAGATATCTTTGTATGCTCGTACGATTATGATTAAACATATTTCTACGGATCTAATTATGTCTTGTATGACCTATGTGATTGTACGTAAATGACATAGTAGGAAAATTACATGTACATTTTGGTAAGTCATACTATGAGCATATGGTGTAGGTCTTGCTTGTATTATGACCTACATGATATTGGTGGATTGTTCTACTCTATGTGTATGCATACTGATAGGGTTATTGTTGCAATCCCCTACTCAATCCCATTAGTAGGAGGTTCGTTGCAGGTTTCTTAAGGAAGACTAGTGAGTAGTTCATCATCTTCTCAACATAGTTGGATTGTTGAGTATAGATAATCCCAAAGACTTTTCTCTATGTTCCTTGAGTGACCAAGGTATATCTCATTTGAAATTGATTTATTCTAATTAGCATTTTCTTCTAATATATCTTGTACGAATTTGGGGCCTATATAGCTTTGGGTTGTAAACCTTAATTTTTTCAATTTCCATATGTTTTCTTGCACACTCTAGTTTTTTCTTGTGTTAATTGGTTAGATATTTAATATTGTGTCTAATGTGAGATAGGCGATGAGGCGCCTATCTTATGTGAGATACGGAAGTAGCACTCTTAGGTTGGATTTGTATTTTTTCTTTCGTAATGTTTTAAAATAAAATCTTTTAGTACTAAAAAATAAGAGTATGTGGCAAGTGGACCGTAAGCTTTATTTTCCATAATATAAATTGTTAGAGGTGTGGTTAATTATACAGAATTCAAGATTTGGTTTTTGTAAGCCCAGCGACAAAGTTTAGAATTGTATACCAAACATCATATTAGTACCTGAAGTATTCCAACCGTCTTATTAAACTATAATATATATATATATATATATATATATATATATATATATATATATATATATATATAATATTGTATACCAAACATATACATAATAAACAGTTTTGCTAATGATAAATAATTAATTTTATTTCCAAAATATTATTAATTTAAAATTACATATCAAATACACAAACTGATTGATAATGTTAAATGAATATTTCCATTTTTGATTTCTTAATCATAGATTTTAGAACTATCATCAGCAGTTTTTTTAAAGAATAGTTTATTAAACTTTGAACTAACTAATGTTGAGCGCCGGCCGAGCAGAAACAAAGAGTTTGAAGCTACTTTGAAAGAAAATTATAATAAAGGGCACATAATGAAAAATATATTAAGCGAGCCAGACTCTTCTAAGTGAGAGTCATGGTGAGCGTTTCTTCAAACTAAGTCCGTATAAGCCGGGAGAAAAATCAATGGCAAAAACGGAAGAGTAGCTTACCAAATTATGGCTGAAAATCTACTCAAGCTCGATCATACAGTGATCATCCAAATCCTTACAAAATCTTCAGCTTAGAAGCGAAACTCATTTCCTACTTTTCCATGGATCCCAATTCCTCACCATCGAATTTCATTTCTGTCTTCTCCACCCTTCCTTACCCTTACGAGAATTCAAGTTCCGCAAAAGGGGGAGATCGAAAGCCCTTAAATTTATGGCCTGGAATGTACCATTCGCCGGTTACAATTGCGTTGTGGGAAACAAGGTCTAAAATTTTCGAAAGATTGCTCGACCCTCCGGTCGATGCTCCTCCGCAGACCCAATTACGTGTAAAAACACCATCTCAGAGCAGAACCACTGTTCTTTATAATTTTTCCAGTGATTTTATACTTAGAGAGCAGTATCGGGATTCATGGAATGAGGTTAGAATTGGGAAATTGCTCGAAGATCTTGATGCACTTGCTGGCACGATATCTGTCAAAGTAAGCTGTGTTACATAATTTAGTTTGATGTCTTCTCCCTCCGTACAATTGGTATTGGATGATTTTGTTGCATATTGCTTTAGATTAATTATGGGTATTGCTTGGTCATATATCTTGCTTAGTCGTTAAAAAAAATAGTATATTCGAGTTAGGTATTAGCTGTTGGCTACTGTGATGTAGTTTTTTAGCTTATTTACAAATTTTACTTGCTAAATTGTTTCAATTTCCAAATATTATGATCGAAAGACAGATGTTGGGGCCGAAAGGCTCCTATAAATGTTTGACATTTCGAAGAATGTTATGGCTTAATACAGGGTTTTTCTATCATAACCTTTTTTTTTGGGGGGGGGGGGTGTGATAAGTCACTTGAAAGTAGTAATGTTGAATGATATTTCAATTGACTTCCTTGATTATTATTACAGTCTTCATTCAGCGACCGTTCCATCATTTCCTTCGTTATTTAATCCTTCTTTCATTTTCTTTTACATTACAATTTATTGTTTCTTCACGGTTATACACTTTTTGAGTTTTGACATTGTCGATGTACTTCATTATATTTATCATATCCCTCTGAGATTAAAAGGCTCTTTCTTTAGTCGGAGGAGTTAAAAAGATCCAGCCTACGGTTGACTTACGAAGGGTGCATTTGGATAAATCATAAAAAATGCCTTGTTATGGAAATAGATTCAATGTCCAGCTAGAATAATAATTTAATGTTGTGTTTGAACAACTTGACAATGAATCGCTTCAATCTTGACTTTCTTTGGAGTTTGTGTTCCATTCCAGCACAGTAATGATTAATGGTGCATTGGCTTTCCTCAGTCATCTCATCTTCACCTAGTTCTCTATCTGTGGCTGTGATTAATATAGTGTAGATGACTGCTTCTCAGAGAATAGTAGCTATCTGGGTCTTAGAATAGCAGTTTCAGAAGGTCAAAAGTCCTGGTTTCCTGCTAACCGGAGGAACAATTCAGATAAGACCTCATCTTAAATATATTGAGTTGAATGGCTCTTTCAACATTTCAGAGTCTCAATAAGGATGATAAACTGATATTATTTCCCCCTGAATGTCAAAAGAAGAGTATGCAAAAATAAAGTGAAAGCTCATTGTCAACGTGTTTTCTTCTTTCATACACAAATTTGAATGGTAAAAAGATGATTTTGAATTTTTCATATTTACTCTATGGTTTCAAACTGAAACTCTGCCCCAGTGGTCAGAGGAGGAAATTTCAGTAGAATATGTAAGTATATATTCCAATACTTCAAGTATCTACGATTTCAGACTTTCATTCACTCACCTCCAAACATGTTATCTATAGATCCCAGTGTGCCTTCCCCTTCTAACAATTACAATCCTACTAATGGAATTGGTAAGCCTCTAAAATTGTGGCCAGGAATGGATGACTCTCCGGTGATCATCAAGCTATGGGACTTAAGATCTAAGATGTTTGAGAGGGTCAAGGACTCTCCTAAGGATGGTATCCCACAGGCTCAACTGCCTAGGAAGGCGCCCTCACAGAGTGGGACAGTGATTCATTATAATTTTTCTACTGATTTTATTCTTAGAGAACAATATAGGAATCCATGGAATGAGATCAGAATTGGAAAATTGCTTGAAGATCTGGATGCTCTTGCTGGCACCATAGCTGTCAAGGTTTCTGTTTTGTTTTTTCCCTTTTATATTATATTGTATACTTCTCCCGGTGTTTGTTTTGTTATGTTGCTTGCTGTAATGGATTCTTCAAATGGCCAGAAATCTGAGTATGATCTTCACGTTTCTCTTATGTATAGTTAGAATTAAGAGATGTCCTATGATGAAATGATTTTCCGCTCGTGTATAGTTGATTAGTTGGCATTTAGAGATGTTATATGGTGAAATGATGATAAAAGCGTATTTGGAGATATAAATGTTTTGGTTTGTTCTCATAAAGGAATGAATAATTTTTTTATTTTTTTAGTAAAGAAACAAAGGTTTAGACTTTGTTAGTGTACACTGTTTATAAATGATAAATTTAAGGCATAAGCATTTAGGCTTTATTCTCATAAAGGCATAAACAAAGTCTAAATATTTGTGCTTTTATGAAAAACTTAAAAACATTTATGACTTTCTGGAAACAAACTCAAAACATTTGTGCCTTTAAATGCACTTTTGTCGGTGAAATGATTGTCCACTTCTCTAAGAGTAGCATTTCGAATGTTTTTGTCCATTAAGTTTTTCATATATATGGAAGAATAATTGAAACTAAAAGCTTGAATTTTTGTGCATAATCCATCCCTGGATTTGGAATGGGAGTTGCAAAATAATTGTGGAAACACATTCGGTTCCAAAACTGTGGCATGTAGTTCATGCAGACAAACAGACCGTCAATGGTAATATTGGATATTTCCTCAGTAAAAACTTTTGGTCTGGAAAAATTATTTTGCATACAAGCCCATATGTGGTTAATCTGTTAAGATGGATGTTTCCTTTTGATATCTGTTTATCTTTAAAATTTGATAATGCTCCATGTTTTCAAGCATGGGCTATGATATTTTGAACCATTTAAGATTTACATTATATCTAATTAATTTTTTGGGTTGTCTGTAAAAATGCAAGTGAGTGATGTAAGTTCCAATATGGAGGCTTTCCTTTCAAGAAAACTGGAGTGTCCAGTTCTGTATTCTTCCTCTCCCCGGCTCCCCCCTGCTTTGCTCAAAACTGGCCATCTCGTTAAGCACCTGTGCTACAATATGCTGAATATTTCTGCACTGATTTCCATCATTGTAGCTGGTGCCTATTGCCAATTGGCTATCACAATGCCTTCTGTCGTGTACATTTTTCTTAAGTCTCAATGTTTTCAAATGTTCATTGGATTATATACATGCAGGATCCTTCCATCACTATTACCAGGGTTGAAATGATTGTTTCTTCCATTACTGTATGATGATATTATGAGGAATTTCACTGAATAAAGCTATAGCTTGAGAAGAACTGGTAAAAACATGTGTTGCTAGATACTGAACTTGCTCCAAACTATACCTGCTTTGGAGGCTGCAATAGGATATTTGAAATCCATCCTAAGAAATGCTTCTTTGATGGTTACCTTTCCATGAAACCTTTGAAATGTCATTTCGCAACTTTTTGTAAATATTTGAAAAGTCTGTTATTTTACCTATTAACTTTTTATGTGAAATATGTGTGGTTGGCGCAAAGTCTGGGACAGATGAACATGCCTCTCAGACTCTCTCTATTGGTTAAGCTATATGCATTCAAAGTTGTATTAGTTACTGTAGAATACTATGGAACTCATTCTCTTCATTCCTTTAGTAATTTACCATTTTGGGTGATTCAGCATTGTTCAGATGACGATATCATGACAAGACCAGTACTACTGGTGACTGCTTCTGTGGATAAGATTGTGTTGAGGGCACCGCTAAGTGTTGACTTTGATCTAAGAATAGTAGGTTCAGTCACCTGGGTAGGGCGGTCATCAATTGAGATACAATTGGAAGTCACTCAGTCTATAGAAGGTATTTCATCATTGTTTTTTCTTGTTATAAATTATATATGTACATTTGATCTCTTATGTTATAGCCAAACCTTGTCTCAGTCAACCTGATACAGTGATACTTGCACATCTTTGTGAAAGCACAACTAGCTCACAACATGTTTAAATACATGCAACTCCTTTGCTGCAATGTATAAAAGCTACGTAGTTTATCATCCATCTTAACTCAATATTTATAGTTTATGTTTATTGACCCAGGGTTATCCTTCTTATATATCTCACGATTTCAAAATGTAACCCAATTCTGCAATGGACATGTTGAGGATCACTATTTTAGTGCTCATTTGATATGGGGGTATAGGAATAGAGAAGATACGATTGTATTTTACATCTCTTATCTAATGTATTTGGATATGATAAAAACATAATGGAGGGAATGCCCACTGTAGTCCTAACAAAGACCTGGGTATTTTTTTCTTTAAAAAAAGGTTTCCTTCATTTCAAATAGACTATATAAGAGCTGTAAAATCTGAGCTATATTTTCCACCATTACACCCATACCTATTGAGCACTTATTTATACATGCACAGCATTAGAGGAGTGGTTTTTTATCAGCTTTGTAAGGTTATATATATATAACAAAGACCTAAAATGGGTATTTTTTCTTGAAAAAAGGTTTCCTTCATTTCAAATAGACTATGTAAGAGCTGTAAAATCTGAGTTATATTTTCCACCTCCATTGCTCCCATACCTATCAAGCACCTATTTATACATGCCCAGCATTAGAGGAGTGGATTTTCATCAACTTTGTAAGGTTATGTTATATATATATATATAATAATAATAATAATAATAATAATCATGATGATGATGATAGAAATAGTAATATTAATAATAATAATAAAATATTAAATATGGAAATAACAATAGTAACTAAATAATAATCACACAATAAATATTTTAGAACAACAAAACTGAAATGAAGATAACATAGCCTAACTTGCTCGACTTCTTCCTTTACCCTATTCTGCAGCCTTTCAGTTTCCTACATATCATCCTCTTTTTTGCTCCAATTTCCACCATTCTTTGTATGTTTTATACCTCCAACTTCAATCTGTTGAGCTTTAGTGTTTCATCTAATTGCTCTAAAAGTTGTAATAATGCCTCAACTCCATGAATCATGTTGGAAGGACGAATAGGCTGCTCAACTCTTGCCGCCTTATTGTTAAGAGCAGTGGCATCTGCAACTGCTGCACAAACTAAATTATGTTGGGTCCTATCTGTTCAAGACTAGGCCAACTATTCTATTATTGTCTCGGAGTGGATGTCTCAGTGCATGTAATTTCATTTTCCCCTCTTTTTTATAACCTGGAATGACCGTGTAAATATATGAGTCTGCCATCAAGGGCACTGTATGTGCTTTTAGGATGACAGTTGTGACATATGCCAAAGGTTATTCTTTCTGTTGCCAGTACAATCCAAAATTGTCTGGCCTTTGACACTAACAAGAGTCGCAATGGTTCAATGTGAAATACCTCTCTGACATGATAATGGCAGCCGGATTTCAAAATTTAGAACCAATTGACTCTTGCTTGGGTAGCAGTACCTTACAATTGTTGACTAAATGACTAGAAGTATCTCTATGCAACACCTATAACCCAGACGTTTTGAGTTTCCTACCCCCTTGTGTTTGTTACCTTTCAAATTTCATTTTCTTAGCTGTTACTTCATACACGTTTGTTTTTTTATCTAGTGTAAGTGTTTTGCCAACTGTTGCTAAGACTCCAGTTCTATCCACTGAACTGTGATACCCTGCAGGAAGATCTCCCGAAGACTCGGTAGCTCTTACTGCCAACTTCATCTTTGTGGCACGTGATTCTCAGACAGGGGAAGCTGCTCCTGTGAACCGGCTTTCACCAGAAACAGAGAAGGAAAAAGAATTGTTTGAAGAAGCAGAAGCAAGAAACAAGCTCAGGAAGAGGAAGAGAGGAGAAGATGGAAGAGCTTTTGAATGTCAGGAAGTTGGTAGACTGAAAGAGCTATTAACTGAGGGGCGTATTTTTTGTGATATGCCAGCCTTGGCAGACAGGAACAGCATCCTTTTAAGGGATACTCGTCTCGAGAATTCATTGATATGCCAACCACAGCAGAGGAATATTCATGGAAGGATATTCGGAGGGTTTTTGATGCACAGAGCATTTGAACTTGCCTTCTCTACAGCCTATGCATTTGCTGGCATGGTCCCTTGCTTTCTTGAAGTCGATCATGTAGATTTCTTACGACCCGTGAGTATCACCCTATGCTCTTATTTTTTTTCTTTTTTTTTTGTACCAACAAAGTTAATACAACATTTTTTGCCTGATTTCATGATTTTGGTCATGCAGGTTGATGTTGGTGACTTCTTACGATTCAAATCTTGTGTACTTTACACGGAAATTGAAGATCCAGAACACCCTTTAATAAATGTTGAAGTTGTCGCTCATGTTACAAGTCCAGAACTCAGGTCTGCTGAGGTATGTATGTTCCTGTAGTGCTGCTTCATGAGATTGAGATTCCATTCTTATAATGCATCTCCACCAGTACCGAGTCATAGGTTATTTATTTGTACGTGATATTTGAAACAGGTTTCAAATGTATTTTACTTCACATTCACTGTCCGTCCTGAAGCAAAGTCCATGAAGAACGGATTCCCAATTCGAAATGTCGTTCCAGCTACGGAAGAGGAAGCTCGTACAATTCTGGAGCGAAAGGATGCAAAGGCCTTGCAATCCATCAAGGATGCAAACAAATGACTAATTATTAGATACATATAAATTGCTAGAGAGAAACTGAAAAAGAAAAAAAAATATATTATCCGAGATAGTGGCTCTTATGATTATTATGACTACACTGCACACTTGCACATGTATTTGTAGATCCAATACAGCTAATCAGTTGTATTAGTAAAATGTGATCTTTTTTTAGTGGTGCTAACTAGTGTCTTTATGCTTAAAGAAGGGGATGCATGGCAAATAATTTGTCACGAACAGACATTATGTGTCAGCTCATGCACATGTTCATGGATAGTTCTTCTCTCTAAGGTCCCCCCCTGGGGGGGTCATGTAGAGTACTACCAAGATTGGAAATATTTCTATTTCATAATCAGTTGCTTCTAGGTTTTGTTGCTTTGTGTTGTTGATGATTGATGTGGCGGTTCTTTCTAATAAGATGCCAGGGGCCCTTCCAAGTTAGCAACCCGATGACACTGGTAAAGGAAAAAAAAATTGTTTTTCCCTTTGACATTTCTGCTTCTGTTTGAACAGATGCTGTTTGGTGCCCATATTCTTGGGTGTCCCTTCTTTACTTACTAAAAACCCGTCTGCCTGTGTACTTTGATATTCGCTTATGAATCAGATGAAATTTGACTTTTGAATACTATAACTTTTAGATTGGGACCTTCGTTTTTTCTTCATCAATATAGTAATATCTTATTATGAATATGGTAATTTATATTTATTTTCACAGACTCGTCTTAACAATTAATCAATATACAAAAGAGTTAATAAAAACTAAGGTGATTAGTCAAGACCCAAAAGAGTTAATTAAAAAAATTAAAAGATGCGAGGCGGGAAATGAACAGAAAAAATTGAACAAAAGAAGCAGATATCCGTTGTCTTCCATTTCTGACTTTTGAACTTTCGTGTTTATGAACTTTCAAAATCAGTAAACTGTTAGTCATTCAATTATTTGATGCCGCACATGCTGAGCAAGTGATTGGAGAGAAATACAGAAGAGTTAGGACTTAGGAGCTTCCTTATCGTCCACTTTCTGCTATTTCAAGCTTGTGGTAGTGTAATGCTGCCTACAAACATTGACCAGGAAGCCATATTTAAAATTTGCAAGTCTTCCTTTTACAGTACCTGGAGCCACTTTCGCTAGCCGAAAAATTACTCCTGCGTGGCTGCATCAATCAGCTTGGGAAAAAAAGGACCTGCGCTGGAAGTAAAATAGACGGCATCTGAATTACGAGCATATCAATTATTATTATTATTTTCAAAATCTTTCATATTGATATTATAATAATTACAAAAATATAAAATATATGTAGTTAAAATAAACAAATCCTGCAGGGTGTTTTACAAAAGCTTCCTACAAGGCTAAGCCACAAAATTACAGGGATATATCATCATCTGATGAGCTAGATTGCCTTCTACCAACAAAAGCCGTAAAACCTTGCGCCATCATTGGATTAACCGGAAATGGTAGATTTGGATTCACCGGAACAGGAAATCTGTGGGTGGAGTTTACCGCCGTTCTTTCATTAATCATCCCAACTTCCTTACAAACCCGATCGAGAATTGTAAGGAAATCCCTCACTATCATGAAGATTCTAAAGGGATGAGCTTCCTCTTTAGCTGAGTTACCATGGAAGTATTCTGTGATCTCCTTTACTAATGAAAGAGCGACACTTTCTTGGGCTTGAACCCTAATAATCTCTTCCTCCGCATTCTTCACGAATCTAAGCATCGATTCTGAAAATCTTCTACTGCTGTCTGGGATCCCTGTTGTCTCGGTTAATCTCACAACTTCGGCCATGCTTGCGAGGCCTCGAGAAAGTTTTGCTACATCATTGCTAAGCACTTCAGAATCCATGGTGGCAGATTTTCTGACATTGGCAAGCTCCGAACTGAGGCTGGAGACGACTTGCAGGCCAAGTTTCCTGTACTTGGCATCCTCCTCAGGTGTCGGTTTTGTTGTCTGGTCACAATTAGAGAAACGGGCACCTTCGGATCTTATGATTTCTTGCACGACAAAATGCAGTAGTGTGGTTTTACCGTCAGCACCCTTGACATCAACAAGCTTGAGTAACGTATTCAGCTTGAATGCATGGGCATCTCCACGGTTTGTGCCAATATTCATGCGGTTGCCTGTCTTAAGCACAGCTTCTAGAAGCTTCAAGAACATTCTACTACTCCTCAGTTCTTCACATGCAGCCTGTAAAAGCAAGTACACGTTTAATTGCATGTTCCAGAAGCTAAAACTTCAAACTAGAAAGACAAAAACAACTGCTTCCGCTATTAAGGACAGGAGCTCAACAAATGGACGTTGACTGGAAATTCATGGACAAGACATGTACACAGTTCACGTCACCTAAGCTACATTCCTCCAGTTATTAGAACCAGGAAATATTTTCTTAACACCTCCTTTTCACGTCACCCAACAGAGAGCTCAGTGTAGGTTGGACGCGAGTCTATGAAATCTACATCATTTTGCACATCAAAGCCATACAGACAAACAATCCAATCCTTAACATATCGTGCAAGGATGCAAAGCCAACCACATTCTTGTAGGGGACTAGGTTCATAGGCAGCTCAAACAACTGAGCTTTAATTATACTCCCCATCCCAAAATTTAGAATGAAATTACTACAAAGCCTAGGGGCAATAAATGCCTAAAATGAATAAGCCTAGCCAAATAGACCAACCCCAACTTAGACTAGCCAGCCGGCCCAGAAAGGGAAACCACAAGACCTTGTTTCTTTAAAATGGGGGAATTTGATCAGCTAGGCATAAAGCTACCAACTTCGTACAGATGAACAAGAAATTTGTGGGTTGGGTTGGATAATAATAAGGGTAAAAGAGGAGGTATTATGGATTACCTCTAATGTTTCGAAAGACTTTTTGAGGTACTCAACCTCAGACTCAAAATTGGCCATATAAAGCATTGTTTCAACTCTCTTGAACGCAAAAGGTACATCAATCACAGCCTTCAGAAACCTCTCTGCATGGCCAAGTTTAACTGGCGAATCATCTTTGTACTCTTTCAGCTTTCGCTCTTCTTCCTTAGATGGAGCCATTTTCAGTAGACTTTCAAGAAGCTCGGTTCCAAGTGTCTCTGCATTACCTGTACCAAACCAACATGAATTTAGAGTAGTTTGCAATATTTGAAGCAACTACACCATCAACATGACACAAACTGTGCTTCCGTGACCAATTAACTTGGTAAGAGTCAGTTGCAAGCATGTTATGGTACAGCTTAGACTACTAAAACTTGAACATGTATTGAAGTCTGTATCCCTGTAGCAAAAAATGTAGCCTAAGTGACAGCAAACATCATGAATCTACACAAAAGTGACAGATATCATTGCTGATAGCATCATATAATAAGAAACACTGCTCGAGCTTCCATGTTCAAAAAAATTGCTGTCGATCGGCGTCCCAGCAAAAGGATACCAATAAAATTTATAAATGCATTTGAATTCCTCTCCTGACCCAAGATGGAAGTAAACTACATCCTCCAAAGTAAAAAACACTGCTCATAAATGCATGAGAAAGCACAACACCTTCTGAGCAGCATCCCGAAAAAGTAACTATTCCTGTATGACGAGATTGTTCGAAGGCAAGGGAGTTTACCTTCCAAGAGAGCCTCACAAACTTCCTCGACGGTCACGTTGAGTGCCCTCAGCAAAATGGCAATATTCTGAGCTTTCTTCGGATCAAGTACGTGAACGTCTTGTTTGGGTGAAGGCTGAGCAGGCTTCCGAATTGCTTCTTTTTGATTCGGATTAGGTGTATTGACAACGAACAATGACTCGATCATTTCCTCATTTAATCTGCAACCAACACCAGGACACCAATTTTAGTCGTTCGTTATTCAAGCCAAGTATCAAACATGCACAAATGAGCATCATCAAGTTCACCCACCCATTTGTGGGGAACCATAAACACATTCTACGACGTATACATAAAGGAGTTAATTAATAAATTTACACTGTTACTTATTAGCCTACTATCTTTAGAAGGATGAGAATATATTAGCTTTATTTAGAGTATCTTACTTGAAAGAGCTGGATCTTAATTGATCCCACACCATTTCCCGATCGGAACTCGCCCTTACTTTATCCCAATGCAAAGGCTTCAATTTAGGCTTCGGTGTTTCCTCATTTAAAGAAGCATCGTCACTGTTTGAAACTCGTTGACACTCGAACATCAGCTTTCTCGAAGGCGACGCCGCCGAGACCACCGGCTTGGAACTACATGGAGGACTCTCTGACCGCCTTGCTGCTGGTGGAGGAGGAGGAGGACCACGCGGTGGAGGTGGCGGAGGAGCAACAGGAGGATCCGGCGGCGGGGGAGGTAGCGGGGGAGCAGACACAGGCTGCCGAGAACCACCGCTAATTCTAGAAGGCGAAAATCTATTCTGATCTGAAACATTAGAGGTTCTTGAAGACGAAGCAGGTAAAGGATGAAGATGCACGTTTGGCGAAGCAGGAGTCGAATGCAGAGTCCGAGCTGAAGAAGCAACAGGTAGAACTTGTGGCGAAGCAGGAGTCGACCTCGAATGCCCTCCCGATCCGTTAGAAACTGCGGGAGGTAACTCCGGCGACGGAGACTTAGCATCGGACACTCTAGGAGATCGATTCCAAAGGTAAGAAGCAGCTGAAGGCATCGGCGAAGAAGTAGAGTGATCCGAGGACGCCGGGGAGTTCGTCACTTTCGTCGATTCGGGAGAATCCTTCTTATAACCTCCTCTTAAGAAGGCCGGCAGTCGGAACGAGGAAGAAGAAATGGAGGAAGATGATTTTCTACCTGGTGTGGACGCATTAGACCGGGCTGGCGAAGGAGTGGAAGCTGTCGACGCCGGTGACAGAACATTCCGGTCCAATAGAGTCCATTCTCTTCCTGCTTCCGGCAAATCCTTCCCGTTCAACGCACCTAATGGCTCTAACTTGGGTGATGCAGGAGGAGACGACCTCCGACTCGAGCTAGAAGCATTAGACAACAACGGGGATTCCTCAGCTTCCTCCTCCGCAATCTTCTCCAAACTTCTATCCGGCGAAGAAAACTCATAAAGCGGCGAATCAACAAACGACATCGGCGGCAAAGTCGGAGACGATGGAGAAGCCTCAACGGCAGGTGGTTGTTGCATTTCCAATTCAACAAAATCCGGTGATTTAGGTTTCGAGCTCTTTGGACTAGCGCTGACTTGAGGTGAGATACTAAGAGAAGCTGATCTCGCCGGCGAACCACTAGTCGAGGATGATCTCGACGAACAACTGGAATCGCTACTGACATGGCTATTCATAAGCTTCTCATTCGGTAAAGAGGCAAACATTCTCCTCGATCCTGATCCAGTCCCAAGTGAACTCTCTCTCCCACTTGCCGAACCCCGAGGAGAGTAGAACTGTTCATCATCTTCCTCAGTCGCCACCACCGAATTGGCCTCCACATTTCCAAAAAACTGTGTACGCTGCTGCTGCTGCTGCTGCATCGACTGACGCTGATACTGCCGCTGCTGCTGCATAGACTGATGCTGATACTGCTGCTGCTGTTGTCGGTCAAGTGGCGAAAGTGGACGAAGCTCCGGGGAATCAAGTTTCCGAGGATCCAATCCTCCATTCGTGCTAATATTACTGCGAGTAGATTCACCCCTAGGTCCAGTAGCGGTGCCATCAATGCCGCGGGCATTGACCAGTGTACCTAAGTAAAGAAACTCAGAGCTAGTATTCGACGGTTTATGAAGCGGAGGGGGCCTAGGAGGCGGATTATTATGAGGGTCAGGGAAGAAAGAGTGACTATTTTCAGATCTAGATGTTTTATCATCCGCGAACCTACGGTTCTTCTTGCCACGGAAATAGAAGAAGAGAGCAACAGTGGCGACAACAGCAGCAGAAACAGAGAGAGCGGCGGTGATAGCGACGAGTTTATGGTTAACAGGTTTAGAGGACGGATGAGGGAGTATGAGGGAGGAGATGTTGGCAGGAAAAGAATTGATAGGACCGCTGGTAGAGGCAGGTCGTGAATGTGTAGGTGGTGGGGAGGTGTAAGTAGGGAAAAATGGGGAATCGGTAGGGGGAGGAGTAGCACCGGAGAAAGGGTATTTGGGGGTCGGCGGAGAAGGAGGGGAAGGAGAGGAAGGTGGTGGAGAAGAAGAAGGAGAATCTACAGGGAAGAAAGGCTGGTGGAGGATCCGGCGGTTGGGATTTAGTGTGGACCGTGTGGTGGAGGTAGCGCTGAGAGTGGAACATGGGTAGTGGAGGAGGAAGAAGAGGAAGAAGGTGGAAAAGACAGTAGTGGTGGTTGCCCTGGCGGGCATTGTACTGGATTGTCCACACTCTCCACAATAAGATAGAGAGAGCAGTTTGAGAAATAAAAGCGTGTGCTTTTTGTGTTGTTCTGTACGTCTTGAGGGAAAGAGGACGAGGAACGCAGGGACGGGAAGATAGACGGAAAAGAGAGAAGTGTAAAGAAGAGGCTGCCGCTGCCCAAGTTATTCCAGCTAAGATCTTGCTGGGACTTTTCGGAAGTGGTGGTGCTGCCTATGAATCACTGATGATGGCAGTTGGGTAATATTTCATTACTACCCTACACCAACTTTACTCTTACTACCTGGGATGCACACTAGTAATAGTATAAGTCTCCTCTTAGTCAATAAAAAAAACAAAAGTGTACGCCTTGTCGGTGTATCAGTACTGTAGTAAACTGTAGAATCCCTCCCTAAGCTCTTAAACTCGATTGTATTATGATTTAGCTCAAACTAAAAAAAAAAAATATATATATATATATATATATATAAAGTAATTTATATTAATATTTTTAGATTTATACTCAAATAACATTTTCTCTTTAAAAATTATAAATAATTTTAAATAAAAATAATTATCAATTAAAAATAAACATTTTAAAATTTTTAATAAAAGAATAAACATTAAAAGTTTATAAGTTAAATGGATTTAAAAATATTGTTCAAATTAAGAAGGCAAAATCAATAATTTTTGTATTCTAATTCAGTGAAATCTGTCACTAATCAGCTAAATCAATCAATTAGTTTCATAGTATTTTGATTTTAAAACTTAATCTAATGGTGTTGAAACTTTATAATTTTGATATTTTTGGATCAGGTATATATTTTAAGGGTTGAAAGAGTATTTTTATAATTTTTTGGGATATTAAATAAAATTAATTTTTGCTAAAAGTAAAAAAAATTAATCAAAAATCATATCTATCCACTATATGTCAGCTTTTTCATCTTCAATTTCTTCCATATTCTTCAACTTCAATGGCAATAGTAGCAATAAAGGAGTGATTGCCTTCCACCATCCTACAAGTTGGCTTTCTATCATTTACACTCAACCCTTCTTACATTCTATACTCCATCACGACCCTTTTCGTTCAATTACATATCAAACAAGTTTTACCCCTTATCGTTCCTATAAATTTTGCACCATCACACCCTTAATGAATCACATTATCTGATTCATAAACCCCTTTGCACTCCTCATTCTTCATTCATTGCATTGCCAAAAAATATTCTAAGTATAGAAGTGCAGTTTCACTCGTTGCTTTATGTTTTTCTCCAGTACGATGAGCCTTCCTTTCTTTGGTCTCTCTATATTATTTCTCTTCCCTTGCTTCTAGTCCCTTGTTTTAATTCATTGGTGCTTGGCCTTAAGCAATAGTGGACAAAAGCTTTTTAAGGATGAAGAAAATCCTTAGTCTCACCTTAATTTCAAGTTCATCCACACAAATGAAGGTATTTGTCATTATTCCTCTTGTTTTCTACTATTTCTTTTCCCTCTCATCTTATGCTAAATTGATTTTTACTATTCTTATTGTGAACTCCTTTGACTTAGGTGATTAATGAGTAGTAGTAGAAGAGGAAGTGCAAGCTTGGGAGCCTACTTTATTTGTTCTTTGCTTTTGGAGCTTGGATTTTATGTAAAGTAGTTAAACCTTATTGATGTTAGAATTCTGTGCTATGTATTTTTTTTTCATTTCATGGCATGTTTTATTTGCAATTATGATGATGTGAACATGTATAAATATTCAACATGATGAGAATATGTTTAATCATGTATCAGGACCTCCTAATCATGATTTAGGGTTAGAGATGGTATTATTGTGATAGAAGTATATTTAGTGTGTTTCTGGTGTATTTTGTAATACTCCAAATTTTACTACTAAAATTTTTTATTTTACAATGGAAGTTTATAACCAAAATACTAGGTGTTACTACCGTAATTGATGTAAGTTCAATTTACCGTACCATCATCACATCAATCATAAGGCTAAAATCGTTAAAAGTAAAAATAAAGTAACTCGAAATGAGAGAAACTTTTTATATATAAATATGAGCTTAGATATTAGCTTTGGGGTACAATAACAAAATACAATAAAAATGGATACCATGGATTAAAGAGTTTAAAGAGTTTAAAAGGTATTCAGGTAAAAATATCTTCCAAATAACATGACTCTTCTCCCAAACACCCAGTACAAGAAAAGTCACCCCTTCCTATACAATGCATTAAAAGCAGCAAAATCATCCGACTAGTACTTAAAGACCTGTACAAAAGCATCCAGGTCATCTGCTCATGGAAATTAGCAGCACCCATAAAAAGGATAGTCAGTACGCTATGCACTACGGAAGGTAACAATACTATTGCATCAGAGATACAGTAAAATACATATATTTATAGTAGATGATAAGTACACATGTGGAAGACATAAAATATCATAAGGTAAATACTGATCCATGCATCTTTATTAGATATAACCATTTTCATTCTTTTATTTACATTGGTTTCAAAAACTCCATGATTCTTAAACTGGTGGAGCAGTCTAAAGCACCTCTTAGAGATAATATACATAAGTCATTATTATCATCTGATGGAACGGATCCAACACCCCTCAGGAAAAAATGCTCTTGGGCCACTATTTTTAAACAGGTAAAACGGTCTAAAGTACCTCTCAATGTCAACATACCTAAGCAACTATTATCACTTGGTGGAACGGATCCATAAACACTTTGGTCTTGACTCACATACTCTTCTAATTTAAACCATTCTTAATCAGGTGGAACATACTAAAGCACTTATCATGGATAACACAATTAAGTCACTATTATAATCCGATGGAATAAATCCATAAACACCTATTAGGATAAAACACTTCTAAATCACTATTCTTAAACTGATGGAGAGCTTGAAGCACCTCTTAATGACAACACACCTGAGCTACTATTATCACCTGGTGGAACGGATCCATAAACACCTTGGCCCAACTCACATGATCTTTCACTTTAAATGATTAATATCTTATTCATGATTGATTAAATGGTATAGAACACATTTAAAGCAATAAAAGCACATCACAAAAATCATAAGACTGTTCATTAGATTTAAGACACCTATATTTTCCTAACACCTTAATTTCACACTTTTATCATAATTCTTGTTCTTTCACTCTTAATCACCGAACTTAGTACCTCTTCCTCAAATATTATTATTATCAACATAATAAAATTTAAAGCCTAAATCTAAGGTCTTGCACATACGATAATAACACTATCCCCAAAAGTTATTATTCCTAAGGCTTATAAACCCTAATTTCACAAATCGATCATAACTTCTCCTATAGAGCTCAAACAATCATCAGATTCAATATATATTCCCAGAACACTAATATTAACAATATATTTGAGTTTTGTGGTCTAACTCTACCATTTTACACATGTGATAATAGTTTTCTCGTTTTAGGATTACTATTTACAAATCAAACCATTTTCATACTTCATCAAACTTATATCATTTACCGAAACTCCAAACACTTCATAGAAATTTTTTAGCTCATTTTAGATGATATAACACCTTAAAATACCACAATTATCATATTTAATCCACGTTGACCAAAATGCCCTTATCGGTAACAAAGCCCTCATTTTATGCAAATCTTAGGTCTTTAGTAATATTATTTTCAAGTCACATTTTTCTCCATAGAATTTATCATAATCATTTCACATTCACCATACCATTAATAAACTCATGGTACATCCATATTTCACACCAAGGATTTTTCCATATAAAATAACAATACCGCATGATCTTTACTTACTCATTTTCTATCATGTAATATCAACTGCATATCATGGTATCAAAAATCATATATTAATTCAAATAATAACAATAACATGGTATAACAAAAAATCATTCCTAACACTTAGTAATCAAAAACCTTAGACTACGACAAATATCCTTACAAAAATGACTCCAATCTCTAAGCACGTAAATCTTATTTCGCATCTTTCGGAACCATAGGAAAATCACCTAATAAATTATCATTAGTATTAAGTAAATGTTTAAGGAAATGGAAGGGTGAAATAAGGGAGAAAATCAAACCAAGTAAGGCGGTCTTTGGAAAAAAAATTGTGCAACCAAACAAGGCAAACGGTGGGTTGTGCCATAGGATGGTGGAGCAACGACACAAGATTCTATTGCTAGGGGTGCAATGATAGTGGAGGACGAAACAATGAGGTATAGTGTTTGATGGTGGGAGCCGAAGGGTGGTGGTGTGGTGTGGTTGGAGATGCCGAATGATGGAAGGTATGGTGTGGTTGGAGATACTGAAGAGGAGGGAGTTGATCTTCGGTTGAAGCTACCAAAAGGGGGTTTTGGGCTTTGGTTAAAGCTATCGAAGGGAGAGAGGTGGATGCAGGTTGTTGTATTGCAGCAAAGGGAGAAAAAGAAGGGGGATTTATGGTGCAAAATGCCAAAGGTGGAGGAAGGTGCACCGGTCGTTGGTGTCGTAGCCAATGAAGGAAGAAAAGGGGAAGGGTTGTGGTGTGTTTGTCTTAAGGCAGAGGTTGTGTTGCGGTGGATTTGATTGATGGTTATAGGGAGATTTCAATGTAGGTTGACACGAGTGGTGGAGGTGCCTTAGTTGGGCTCATTGGTGGTTTTTTTTAATGTTTTCACAGCTGAAAGGAGGTGGTAGAGGAGGGATATAGTGTGTTATTTTTGCAAAAACAAAAGGGTGAGAAGAAGGGTGGTCAGGCATTTAATGCTGGGCATTTTTACATATATATATATATATATATATATATATACACATACATACACATGGAGATGTAGAGATGAGGGGAGGGAGTGAGGTGCAAAGGTTGAAGGAAAATTTTCAAACCCAACCTATATCTGTAGGAGTTGGGAGTTAATGGGTGTAGGGGATGGTTTGGCAGGTTATAGAGGACTAGTGGGGTGAGCGAGCATTGTCTATGGGTAATGTTTCATGCAGAAAGAATGGAAAAAAAAAAGGAAAAGGAGAGGGAGTCGGCTGAAAGGGGAAAGAAGAGAAAAAGGAAAAGAGGGAAAAGAAATAGGGAGATTAGTATGTTTAGTTTTTTTATTAGAATAAGATTAATATAATATAGGTTTGGATATTAAGATAGTTTAATTATTGATAAATTATGATTAGGTCAAATTCTAGGGTTAGAGGATTAGGGTAAGGTGAAAATATTAATTTTTTAAGGTTAGGATTAAATTACAAGGTAAATTACTTCGGCTTGGGGTTAGATAAAATTTAGGGTATTACAATTTTTTCATGTGTTCATGTTTGGTTGATTGAGTAAAAAGCATCAAAATGATTCTTTAGAGAATGTTAGGCCTTAGTTGGATTTTGTTTTAGATTTTCATATCAATCGAAGCATGTGTTATGTATGAATACATGATTTGAGTCTTGAATATTATAGTGTGAATGTTACACTTGTATTCTGGATAATTTCATGAGTTTTAGTTGAGTTAGAAATGATTATGTGATTCATTTTGATGTTCAAAAAGAACCAATCAATTAATTGGAGCCAAAATCAATCAAGTGAGTCTGACTAACCAATAAGTGGGTTAGTTGGGCTTTTAAGTGGTTGGTCTCAACCTAGAGCTAGTCCACTATTTAAGGTATTCATCAATCAACTAGTTCCTCCAAATTAGTACACTAGTTTGCATTCCAGACAAAGTCCACCAATTTTGTGACTCGTTGACTTGCTTGCTTGCTACTCTTGAGGTTTTTCTTGTGGGTTGACATTTAGAGTTGACCTTTCACTAAACCTTTGATATTTTTAAGTATTCATAGATAATAAAATAATTAAAGGGTCTGAGCTTGTGACTCGTATTTGGTGTGTAGAATAGCTTGGATTGGTGTGTGAAGTGTTTTGGAGAAATTTGAAGTAGAACTGTGAGCTGTTCTGGAAAGATGTGATTATTTTACATTGAATAAATTAGAATTTGGAAATGTGCTGAACATGAAAGTTTTATATCTTTCTATTAGATTTCCAACACATCAAGAATAAGCTCTATCAAAGGTCAGATGAAGAATTTGTAGCTGAAATACTGAAGATTGTCCAAGTTGAAAATAAACACGGGGGGGGGCGTGTTTTGGAAACACGATCCGTGTTTTTTCATCAGGAAAATATGTTCTGTTTTCCGGGAGAGGCCGAGAAATAGAAAATAAACACGGGGGTACCGTGTTTATTAACACGGTCCGTGTTTTTTGGGTTTTTCGCTCCGCCTCGATTTTCGCTAATGACAGTTTCGTATAGTATAAATACCATGCGATTAGAACCATACTCTAAGAGCGAACGCCCTCTTCTTCTCCTATTGAGTTCTATTGTAATTCCTTGATGAATTGAGTGATTTATGTGAGAATTTCTTTGATTCTTTGTAATCACAATTACTTCACATCAATAAGATCATCTGTTTCCCCCATCTGTGTTCTTGAGTGTTCTTCTCTTCTCAATTATTGTGTGTTCTAATTGATTCTAATTAGATCTTATTTTTTCCGAATTAGTATCGATCCACAACAAAGGGGTGTTCATAGATGGGATTAGAGATATAAGCTTTGGATATTTAAAAGATTGGATATTCGAAATAAATCATTGAATATCCAACACTTTGGATATTTAAAATTTAGGATCAAATAAAAAATAATTCATTGGATACTTGAAACTTTTGAACAAACCACATATGAAGAATGTTGGGTAAAAAATTATTAAGTCAAAAAATAATAAAATGATCCAATTTAAACCAATATGATCTAATAATTTGATTTGAGACTTAAATTACATTATATTCAATTAGTAATTCCAAATTTTGGTTGATATTTTAATATTTAATCTAAAAAGTAATTAAAAAGTATAAACTTTACTTATAATAAATACTCTTATTTTATGTGATACACACACACATACATGCTTATATTCAATAAAAATTTATGAAAAATAAATAATGCTTATATATACATACATATATATATACATATATATGTATGTATGTATGCAGGTAGGTATGTATGTTATTTATTAAAATTGATCATATTTATATCTATCAGATCGGATATCTAATAAACTTGATTTTTTATTGATCGAATCGATTGTTTGATTTGGAAAAAAATATTGGATCGCTTGTTTTATTTATTGGATTGGATCATCAAATATCAGATATACATGAACAACCCTAATTGGGCCTTTCTAGGCATAAGTGGTGGATTGGACCATAGATAAACAATTGAAGTGAGAGAAGCTTAATTTGGGATTAATATCTCATTTAGGGTTGTGTTGGCATGCATTTTATAATGTTTTTCTTTGTATTGTACTATATATCCACCTTATAGGTTTTTATGGAGCCAATGAGGGGTATCCATATATAATGATTAGGTAACTTAGCCTTTTTTACTTGTTATTTTTAATCACTTCCACTGGTTGTAATGGCAGATGTATTATATGTGTGGGTCCTCATACTCGATTAGCCTTGGACGTATTGTATTATTACACAAATCCCTTCCAAAACAATAATAGTGACTACAAAATTGTATGAGTGCTTATGTTTGATTAGACTTGAACATAAACTACTATAAATATACAAATAGACAACAAATTATATACTATTGTTGTAACAAGAATAACCATATATAACCTATCTAGTAAAAAAACAGAGTGGATTGGGAAAGGGGGTGTTATTATGGGAAAATATAGATGGTATTTTTAATATAATAAAAATTATTTATAACCTCCTAAATGGAGTATTATATGAAATATTATAGACGATAGCTTATAGTTAAGTGAAATTTTTTATTAAAAAAAATACAAGGTATAGATGATAGTTATAGTCTAAAACCAATATCTATACCTCAATCCTCTATTTTCTTTTCGTCACCTTAACCTACAACTATTTTTTCTTTCATTCGTTACTTGAACAGATAAGAGAGAACTTCCAACGAAGTGAATAACCTTAAACATTTATGTCACTTCAAACCTTCTTCTATAATGACTTTCGTCATCTTTTCCTCTTCATTTTACTATTGTTGTTGTTCTTCATACTTTAGTTATGCACTTCTCTCTTTCATTCTTGTTTAATGTTGCACAAAAATTCAAGTTCTTTATGCTTAAAGAATTGTATTTCTTGAAATATGATTACTTTTATTTCACTCTTTGATATATTCTATAGCCTTTAAAAGTGGTTTTAAGTGTTACTTGGAGTGTTTTCACTATCTTATGGTTTTAAAATTTTATAGTTTTCATGTTTCATCTATAGTGATATATGTGTTTTACATGCTCTTTTATTTGGTTGTTTGATGCTATTTTATTTATAATGAAGGCTAAATATTGGTTGCTGCTAGTTGGTTGGTTACATGCACTATTATAATGATGCTATCAATTCAAGTGTTGTTGTAATGCCCTACTTTTGAGGGTCTTTAATGTGCATTAATATATACATTTGATTGTGATCCAAGTGTGTTTGATATTGGTTTAGAGGTGTGTATGAGGTTGGTATAGCTTTAGTTAAGCTTATTTTGGATTTTGGATGATATTTTTTTTAATGAAAAACCAGTCAACTGGTTTGGAGGTATTGATCACCTGGTTTCTTCCTTAAATTTGAGTTTTGAAACCTGATGAAATGATTGACTAGTTTGGGGTACTAGCCAACTAGTTCGATTGAGCTGGTTTTTTTTCGTGCTTGATTTTTACTATAATTTTTTTCTAAAAATTTTGTAGCATTGTGATTGTGTCTGAGTAGTATGTTTATGATTTTTACAAATATTTTCATCTTACTCAATTTCTTTAATCGATTTTCAATGAATTTATGGAGGGGTAATTTCTCATACATCATTTTCATGACTCTAACTCCCTTGTCTTCCTCTTTTTCCTTTTTCTCTCTCTTCTATGAGATTCTTAAGCAAGAAAATAATCCCTACAACCTCTAAATATTATTGACTTCAAGTCATTCTCCTTATAGTCTTTATACCATTATTGTGCTCAAAATTCCAAGGCACATTACCCTAAAATATTTCAATTTTCACCATCTGAGCTCAAAAATAGAAAGGGAAGCCTTGAACCTCTGAATTGTGCACTTGGAAGCTTAGATTTAGACTAGGGTTCAGGGTTTCAATTTATAAACCCCATCATCCTTCTCTCCTAATAAAAACCCTCATCAATTATAATAAAAGCCTTTGATTTTCTCTCTCCTTCCTTTACCTCCAAACTTCCCTATTATTCCTCACACTAGCTCCACCCATATTTTCTTCCTTTAGCCTTTGGTTTTGAGCTTTCTTTCAGCTTCTAATCCTTCCTCTTATCCTTTCTTGTTTTTTCTTAAAAAAGACAGGGTTAGATTTGGGAAAAAAGTAAGGGTTTAGCTTGTATCTTTTGGGTTTTTTGTTTTCTTCTTAAGGAGGTGGTTTCTCTCTAATTTCTCTCCTCGGTTCTAATTTTATTTAATTTTTTTATGATTTTAAAAGTTTACTAAGTTTTAATCTTAATTTCTTAAAAGGTGTTCAAGTGTTGAAAAGGAGTTTGGACTTTCAAAGACTCTTGCTTTTTTTAGTGGATTTGATAAGTTCCTTTAAGGTAAACCACTTACTTCCATATTTTTGGAGAAAAATGGTATGAATAGGTGTAGTGTACGTTATATAGTTATGTAAATCCATGAGTCTTAGAGATGAAAGTGTGCTTGAACTTGTTAATGTTGAATAAATGTAAGAAGTGGTAGGAAGTCTAACTTGAGACTTTGTGTGCATAATTTTAGATATATTAGCTGACCTTGGTATCCTGAGCATCTCAACAACATCGGCATGCATAATATGAGGTATAAGTCATTACATGATAGCCTAGCATGAAGAGAATATGATGTATGATTTCCCAACTCTTTTTAAGTTCATAAAGTGCTATCATGATTTTATTGAGATTCTCAGCATGATTTTGGTATTTTGCATGTTAATCCAAGAATATTTCTTGTTAAAAACGTTGAATAACCTATGATTGATGTTTGGATTGATTGAATAAAGATTGTGGAATTTAATTATGTGTAAGTGTGTTTTGTAGGGATTATTTTTGCCCTAACCAATCGATTGGTCTCTGTGATTAATGGATTGGTCCTTAGAACATATTCACTAGTCTAGTAAACCCATCAATCAATGAGCCTATAACTTCAGTGATCTTGGTCTCGGGTTAAACCCATCAACTAGTTCTTAGAATAGATGATCGGTTGAGCGAACCAATCAATTGGTCAGTTTGTGACTCCATTATTCTTAGCCTCTACTTAGATCTATCGACTAGTTTGACCAAACCAATCGACTATTTACTTTAGAATAGTCAAACGATAGGGTTAACCAATCAACAAGTTTAGCACCACTATAAAGGTTTGGCAATGCCCAAACCGATTAATTGGTTCTTGGAAACTCATTGACCTGTCTAAGCTAGATTTGCATTTCTTACCTAATTATTCCTGAAAGTGATACTTAAGTATCTTTGTGCATGGAAGGTGATCTAAGATGTTGGTATATATAAGTTTAATTAGATTAATTGAGTTTAATCGATGGACTAAAGTTAGTAAAATGAAAATTGGTCCTAGTTGACCAATATTAACCTTAACTTAGTAATTGGGTATTTGTCTTGATCGTGACATAAGTACATAATTAGATGGCTAAAGATGGATTATTCTTATTGCTAGTATCTATGTAATGAGTCATAACGATTGCTAATAGATTTCTAATGACTTATCTCATGGCCTTAAAATGTTGAACATTGTAAGTTTAAATGATTTAGTATGAATGGAAGAAGATAACATAGACCCTCTATGATGGCCTTAAGTTGACCCTCATTTGGCTCCTGAGATAAATAGATAAATAATAAGAGTTAGAATTTGACTCTAGTTAACCACCAATTGGACCTTCATCTTTGGCCTTAAGGATTAACTTTGAAATCCCTTTCGTGTAAGGTAAGACTATGGTTAAGTAATGAAACTATGGATTTGGTTTATACTAGAATTGTGAATAAAATGAAATAAATGGAAATCAAATGTTCGCTTAGACATACATGGTTGATATTAAGACTTGTATAATTTGGCCTTTAGCATAATTGATCAAGTAATGAGTTGATCACTTAAAATACCCTTAATAGGAACATTTAATGATGTGAGAACCTTATATGATTGCTTTTGAATTGAAATGATTTTTACTTGGTATGATATCATCTGTGGGCTTTTATCATGTTACGAGATCTTGATCTAATAAGATATTAATCACTTAAAGTGGAACACACATTATTATGGGTCCAGATTATTCAATCCTCGATTAGCTACTTAAAGTGGAACGCACATTATCAAGGGTCCGGATTATTCAATCCTCGATTAGCTACCAGGGGTTAGTCTATCTTTGGGTGGCTTCAAGCGGGATCCTAGTTAGTCCCAATGTCTTTCATACTCTAAACACTGATGATGTATTAGGAGGTATCAATACTAAAGAGTATATTCACTATAGGAGAGTCACTTTGATGTGAGCTAGGACCTATGTCTATCGGGTTACTTTAGCATGAGCTATAACTTATGTCCACCGAGTTACTTTGGCATGAGTCATCACTTATCCACCAAGTTACTTTGGCATGATCTAGGACTTTATGTCCATTTATTTGATTTGCCTTCCATATGTATTGAGAGTGTAATCCCCCGAATTTTTAAAAGCCTATATTTTAATAAATAAATTTTATTTTGGATAAATTAGCCTTTAAATATTTTAATTTAATTATTTTGTGTATTTTGAGTATATAAATTTGGATATAAATATTTAATAAATTAAAATAAATATTTTATTATTTTATCATGCCCTTTTTATTAAATAATTTACCAAACCATTATTTACTAAATTATTCTTTTAAACCCTTATATTTTAATTATATTAAATTAAATTATTAAATAAATTTATTACCCAAAAATATTTTACTTTATTATTTATAAATTAAATTATTCTAATTAAAATAATTTTTCCCTTTTCCCTTTCCTTCTTTTTCTTTTTCCTTCCTTGGGCCGCTGGTTGGCCGGCCTGCCTGCCCCTTCTCCCCCTCTGCGTGATTGGGCCTAGGCCATCTTCTTCTTCCTGCGCGTGAGCTCGGCCGTCCCCTCCTTGTTTTCTTTTCTTTCTTCCTCGACCGGGCCTGCTCCTTCTTTCCTACGGCCGATCTGTTCGCCTAGCACTCCAGCACCCCCCGACCCTTCTTTCTTCTTCCCTTCTTCTTCTTCCTCTTTCCCCGGCGATAATCCCGGCCATCCTCCACCATTTTCGCCGCCCAACCTGCAACTCCCTCTCCCCCATTGACCTCCTCCTATCTCCCTCCCTCTCCTTCTCGTCATTTTCCTGCCATCCCGATCCCACCATCCCTGTCTCCCTCTCCCTCTCCCCGTCGACACCTTCCTCTCCCTCTCCCTGCAACTCCCATCCCCCTACCACCCTAACGCCATCCCCGAGCTCCCTATCCCCTCCTCTCTCTCCTTATATTTTTTCTTCTCCCCTTCTTGATCCATTCGGGCATTTTTTTGAGCCCAAAATGCCTTCCCCCGATCCTCTCTTCTTTCCTTTCTTCTCCTCTCCTCTCTCCCCTGTTTTTGTTTTTGTTTCGCCGCCTCAACCACCACCTGCACCACCCCTGCCACCCTCTACCTCATCCCCGAACCATCACAACCCCCATTGATCCACCCCGCAGCCTCCTTCCTCCTTCCCTCTCCTTTTTTTCTCTTCTTTTTCTCCCTTCTCAGCAGCCACTCTGCACCGCCACATTTCACCGCCGTGCCACCGCTTACGCCACCACCTGAGCCACCTTATTACTCCCTGCAACCACCTCTACCACCACCAATGCTCCTTTGGCTGAAAACATAACTTGCAGGCCCTTGTTTTTCCCCTCACTTTTCCTTCCTCACCAGCCCCCATCTCGACACCCACCTCGACTGCACCTTCGCAACCTCGCTGCCGCCATCTCCGCCACCTTTAGCCGCCTTCAACCCATCCCCAACAACCACCTACACCCCCTCTCCACCTCTGCTCCATTCCCTTGCCCTAAATCCTCCCCGAAACCCCTCCTTTCTTAGCCCTAAACTACCAACCCAGAAATGCATATTTCTCCCTCTTTTACCACTTTCGAGCCCCCCTCTTCCAACTTTCCTTGCATGCAGCTCATGCTGCATGAGCAGTATGAGCTGCTGCCCTTGTTAATTTAATTGGGTAAAAAAATTTGAGGTATAATAATATTTTAATTTAATTATTTGATTAATTAAGCATTATAAAGTTTTATGCCTTGATTTCATTATTTCTAATGTAATAAATCTTTATATTATTTTTTGGTATTGGTTTTGATAATCAAATCTTGGACCTTTAACCGGAATACCGGTAAGGTTCATTTTTGTGAAAACCGAGGTAATCGTTAAATCCCGCTTAAACTCATGGATTAACGTATGTTAGCAAATTAGGCATTTTTAATGTGTATTATGCTTGATATATGTTGTTAATATATTATATACGTTTTCTTGTGTTGGTTAATGAAAAGGAAGTATAATAGATTATGTGCTATGTTTGGAGATATTGTTTAAGGTAGAAGTTAGTTATTAATGAAAATGTTAAGTATTATCCATGTTGTATTATGCTATTGTGATATTAATGCATGATTAATGTTTTGTGAGCCTTAGGGGATTTTATTAATGCACCTTGTAAAAGAATATGGCCTAATATATATAATATATGGGTGCTAATAAGTATTGTATTAATTACAAGAGTTGTGGATAAGGTGTTAATATTAATATTTTATGTGGTAATAATAACAATTTAATATAAGTGGAGTAATACGGGGTAAGATGGTAAATTTGTAAGTAGAAGGATCAATTTGGTAATTTTGTAATGAAAGGGCAATTTGGTAATTTTGTAATAAAAGGGTAAATTGGTAATCTTGTAATAAAAGGGTAATTTGGTAATTTTGGAATAAAAGGGTAATTTGGTAATCTTGTAACAAAAGGACAATTTGGGAATTTTGTAATAAAAGAGCAATTTGGGAATTTTGTAATAAAAGGGAAAATTGGTAATTTTGTAATAAAAGGGCAATTTGGTAATTTTGTAATAAAAGGGTAATTTGGTAATTTTGTAATACAAGGGCAAAATGGTAATTTTATAATAAAAGAGCAAGATGGTAATTATATAAGAAAATGGTAAAATGGTGATTTTATAATAAAGGGCAAAATTGTAATTTTGTGAATAAAGGGTAAAATAGTAATTTTGTGATTAAATGGTAAATTGGTGATTTTGTAAGAAGAGGGCAAAATGGTAATTTTATAATAAAAGTGTAAAATTGTAATTTTGTAATTAAAGGGCAAAATTGTAATTTTGTGATTGAAGGGTGAGATGGTATTTTGGAAATTAAAAGAGGTAAAATGGTAATTTCATAATTAAAGATAAAATGGTAATTTTATAAGTGAATGGGGTGCTATGGTAATTTTTGGAAGTTAAGGGGTAAAAAGGTAAATTTAAAAGTAAAGGGGTAAAATGGTAATTTTGTAAATAAAATGGGTAAAGTGGAAATTGGAAAGGAGTAACTTGGTAATTATAAAATTTAAGAAGGGTAAAATGATAATTTAATAAAGGAGAAGGGTAAATGATAATTTAATAATGGAGAAGGGTAAAATGGTAAATATGATAAATTTGAGGGGCGATTTGGTAATTTAATCAACTAAAGGGGTAATTTGGTAATTACGATATTGAACTGGGGTAATTTAATAACTTGACCAACTCAAGGATAATTTATTAATTATAATAAGGGAAAAAGGGAAAATTAGTAATCTCACCAATCAAATGGGAATTATATTAAGTGTAATAATTACGAAGGGTGTTTAGTGGCCCAATAAGTGTGGGAGTTAGCTCGGTAACTTAAACCGAGTAAAGGTGTAGCTAAAGCTGAACGTGTGCTATGTGTCCTACACGCCTTGGGTGGCCTATATAATTATATGTCGTGTTCTATAAGTTGTTATCTTAACTGTTTCACGTGTGGCATGGCTTGGAACCAATGTGTGTTCATGTGCCCTTTTGGTATGTGCTGATATGGGTATGCCGTAAGTTATAACGTAATGTGATGTGGCCCTCTAGAACATGCATGTTAAGGGTAAAATTCTTTCGAATAAGACACGTCAAGACACTAATCACTTAAAGAGAAAGATGTTGAGTCGGACCCAGACCGGTCCACCTGCAAATAATAGTGGCAGGGTATGTTACCCTCGTGATCGTTCCACCGGCTATAATAGTGGGGGATTCCGTGCTCAACAAACCAAATGTAAAATCGATAAGACATGGAAAAGATACTAATTACTTACAGCGGAACACCTTGTGAGTCGGAGCCAGACCGGTCCACCGGCAAATAATAGTGGCAGGGTATGTTACCCTCGCGACCGTTCTATCGGCTAAAATAGTGGCAGGGCTAGGGATGTAAACGGGGCGGGTATTACCCGAAACCCGACGGATTTTATCCGACGGATACTTAAACGGATATGGATAAACGGATATGGATACGGATATGGAGGATAGAAAAAAATATCCGTCGGGTTCGGGTACGGATACGGGTATGGGATATCCATACCCGTACCCGTAACCATACCCGTATCCATATCCGTACCCGTTTACCCGATATATAATTACCCTTTTACCCTTAATTTTAAAATAAATATAGTATAAATTAAGGTTAAAATTGTCTTTTGGCTTAACTATAAATGGGTTTATCCGTCGGGTAATAGATTTATCCGTTGGACAATATTCATTAACGGGTAAACGGATAATCCGTCGGATAATGGATATCCAACGGATACGGATACGGATATGTCAACGGATATCCGTTCGGGTACGGGTACGGATTCGGGTACGGATTTTCTTATCGGGTACGGATACGGGTATGGTAATACCCGACCCGAACCCACCCCGTTTACATCCCTAGGTAGGGCATGTACCCTCACGACCGTTCCACCGGCTATAATAGTGGGGTTCCCGCACTCAAACGTACATGTATAATCTGAGATGATTGATTAATGCTAGACTAATGACCTTAAGGCCCTAAAAGTATCAATTATTCATGATGGCCTATTAACGTTTGTTTAACTTGTTAAGTATGCGAATGGACGAAAGTGTATGCCATTGATATCTGATTGATTTGTTGAATATGTGAATGAATGGACCCGAATGTTATGTTATAGTAGTGTATCATGTGTGACATTGAGGACCTGTTTTTAAGTGTGTATTTAAAGTGTTACTCAGTACCGTAGTATTGAAGGGTTCCATTCGTGGGGGCCCTGCCTATTCAATGCGCACAACCCCTTGCAAGTCATGTTCAGCGCTTTCAAGTGGGCCTCGGGAAAGAGCGTAATGAACTATCTGGAATTGTTAGGTTTTAATATGTCTCTTGAAAATTCATAAATTCAATGTATTTATTGTTTTGTAACCATTGTTGCTAGATTTTACTCTGGTAAATTGTTTACCGCGCTACTCTGATTTATATATGCTTGAGTTTCTCGTAAATTGTGTTTTACTCGTTTAGCCTTAGCACTTGGTACTGAAACGGTAAGAGTGAACCGGTCTGGTACTAAGTGTGGCGGTAATATCCCCAAAGTTCACGGTTTATTAATTTGCTTCCGCTAATTTCCTTTTAATTAACAAAATTTTTTAGTAGTGAATTTTGGGGGTGTTACAGAGAGACCATGGGGAATGATTCCACCTATTGTTCAATAACATTGTAAAGGAGTTCTATGTTCACCTAATGCAAGATAATAACCAAAATGAAACCTAAAAATGTATTAAATTAGCCTTGTCCTAGTTTATGATCAATATTGATACGGTTATTTCATTAAAATGATACTTTGCTTTGCCACTTGAGTATTTAAGAACTCACACATTTATTATGTTTTGAGTTAGTGTACAATCATGTTCATTACTTATTAAGCTGACATAGTAAGAAGGATATTATCACTCTAACCAAAGATAATAATCGATGGTAAATAACTATAATATGTAACCCACATTTCCTTAAATGTTTTACCAATAATGTATTCCTATGAATGTATAATGTGGCATACCTATCATTGAATATATATTCATGTATACAATATGTGTTATCATATATTTCCCTTGAATGACCCATTGCAATATGTTTCCATTGTTCTAGCATGTCTCCATGATCTATTTTTAGTATAATCATGATCTACCTACTTTAAGAATCCATGGTGGAAAATTCATATATGTATATCTATTTGCATGACCCTACAAGCTACAATCTAAACACTACTATATGGATAATCTCAGTGTTTGATGTTCCTTAGAAATACAATATGTATGATTTAATCTATATATTATTGTATGTTGGTATGATTATGATTAAGTATGTTCTGACATATCCAAATATGTCATGTATGACTTGGTGTGATAGTACGTGAATGACATAGCAAGAGTATTGCATGTATTTTTGGTATGTCATGCAATGAGTATGTTGTTGGATCTTACTTGTACCTTGATCTACATTAGTAGTAGATTAGTTTCCTCAGCATGTATGCATACTTATGGGGTTGTTGCTGCAATCCCATGCTTAATCCCACGCACATGAGGTCTTGTGCAGATTTTTGGAGGATAGCTAGTGAGTGGTTCATCCTCTTTTTCATCATAGTTAGGTTTTTTGAGTGTAGGCATTCCCAAATGCTTTCCTTTGTGGTCCTTGAATGACAAAATCGTCCTTCCTTGTAATGGATTTTTCTCTAGTTAATGTTTTCATCAGGTTTACCTTTTATATGGTTTTTTAGGCTAACATCGCCTTGGGTTGTACACCTTAACTTTCATACCTTTAAGTGTTTTCTTATGCACTCTAATTTTTCTTTCTTTTTGGTTGGTTGGATACTTAGTCTTGTGTCGAATGTAGGCGTTGGGGGTGTCTATCTTACATTATATGTAATTATAGCACCCCCATTTTCCTAAGGCTATCTTGTATTTTTGCTTTTGCAATGATTCAAATGAATTTTTTTTGTAGTAAAAAATGGGAGTGCTATAATTGTTTGCTACCATATTGTCATATAACTTTACAATGTTTTCATTTTTCTTGTTATGTGGTAAACTGGTCAAGAAGAACTTTGTGAAATTTTATAGCAGTTTCTATAATGCTAGCTCGGTGTGTGTTGAAATTTTAAAATATGGTAAGAGATGCTAGGTTTTGACTTCTTGCTAGCTTGCTTATGTGAAAATAGCAAAAGCTAATCAATGCCTTTTTAAAATCCAAAAAAAAAATGTTTCTTTAATGGTTAATTCCATGCAGCTAGTATGCCTTCTCAAAATGATCATGTGAGAAAAGGCACAAAAGCAAAGAGATAGAGGGTAAAAATACAAAATGTATCTAAGTTAAGGTATAAGGTACTTAGATTTATAGTTGATGAGTTTACTTCTAAAGGGGTGTCAACCAGAGAGAATGAGACAAATTATATAAGTTATGTGAATGCTAGAACTTGTGTGATGATTTTTATTACAATTCCTGACTGAAGAAATGTACCTAATGAGATGAATGAGAAGCTATGGGTTAATATACATGTATAATGAGTATCTATATACCAATATTATATCATCATGTAAATTATATACTAATAATATTTATTCCTCTCATGATGTAGAGTAGTTTTGATGTGCCCAAATGCTACAAGAAGGTTATTCTTCAAAATTATGTTAAATCTTGGGAATAATTTAAGTATAATTTATCGAGCCTTTACATGATTGTTAAAGATGGAACTTACCTATCACAACCACCAGTAAATTATCAGGGATTAATCACACCCCAAAAATGGAATGAGTTTGTTGAGTTAAGAAAGTGAAGAAAAAGCTATGGTATGTAACAAATCAAATTATATATAACATCTTAAATAATACTTATAATAATAGATACATTTATTTTCTCTATAAATTGTATGTTGTTAGTAATAGAAGAAAAGTCAAAAGGCAAAAAAAAGGCCAAGAAAAATAATTACCCATACAAGAATTCGCTCACAAATAAAATATTCGTAAGAAAGGAGTTGATAAGGAAATAAATTAGGTCATTATACATTGGTTATTGTTAGTTTTAAATGATAATAACTAACTTGATTTTTAACTTAGAAACAAAGGAGTAGGAGGTAAGGACCACATAGAAAAGGAAGGTACTCCATATGCACCTCCTATAAGAGTGGATGTCTGGGTGAGAGCTGGGGTATACATTAAAATAGGGAAGGCTACCAATAAGCCTATCTCTATCTGGCAAATTTGTGATAAAATTATAAGGATTTAGCAATATCTTCATAGTAGTATTATTTTATGATTTTTTACCCCTAACCACAATTATTTCTCTAATATAAGGAGGTTCAGGAAATATGAGCATCGATAAGTGGCTGGAATGATGTTCTCACTCAAGCTTTAGGAACCGAGGATCATGCTAATCAAGATAGAAGGCTTTTATATGGTCCTACATTATTAATTACTTTTGGGTAGCTTCCTTATTCCCATACTCCTATGGAAGTAATTTGGCTATATGAGAACTGAAGTGGGCACTCTAAGGGTAGGTAAAATAGAGTTAATTGTTAGCCAATAAAGGATGGAGGAGAGATTACTAAAGTTCATGAAAAAAATGACATTCGTCTTGGTGGTTGACATGATAGTTCCCACTCCTATGGCCCCTAGTATTAGACTTATCCCCAAATTAAATAAGGTAATATAATTTACTTTTAATTTTTTATTATTTAAAGGGACTCAATAATTAAGATATGTGAAATCAATTAAACTCTTTCATAAAGGATGAATAAGCATGTAATCTCAAGACATTAGAGGCATGGGATATTGTGACCCAATAAATTGCTCATGTCTCTGAGAAGAGGTCGTTGGAGCTCAAAATAGTTCGAGCAACTCTCAACAACATCTATGATGAATATGTTTTCTTAAAGTTACCCTTTTTGAAATATGACGACCTTGATCTCCTATGCTTTGCAACAGAGACACTTGGATGGTCATGACATTTAGTTATCCTCAAGGATGTGGTAACATTATTAATAGTCAAGGAAGAATTAATGGACATGTCAATTATCATATATTAACCTCTTTTCCTTCTTTCAAATTATGATGGTAAAATTTTATGAAGGAAGCTATAAGTTCTAAGGAGCCACGAGAGAATTAGTTAGATGAGGCAAGAAAGGTATTATGTGCAAAGCACAACACACTTTATATCAACTATCAAGTGTTACCCCATAGAATGATGATGTAATTTGATGAGGTATTGTACAATCAAGATTTGAACATAGAAGTTGAATTACCACCATGATTGTTTTTCAAGGCCCAAGAAGTCAATGTGTGTTTAAGAGCTAAGGTCTTAATCCAATTGTTAGTTAGAAGTTAGCTGCAAGTCCAACATATAAAGGCATACATGAGGTATAGTTTCATTCAATTTTAATATATAGATATATTCAACAATATTTTTATAATTTTTAAACAATTAATAAAACTAAATCATATGATTTTTTCCTTATAGGTTTTTAAAATATGAAAAATATAGGGGAAGAAGATTACCATATGTATGGATTCTTGTGTAATCAAGTGATATCCTATGAAGACATCAAACAAAATATGGATTATATGGTTTAAGCAATGAGGGAGGCTCCACATCAATATATTCCCCTCCTCTCTTCCTTTTAGTTCACATTAAATTTTGGTCATTTTACATACATCGAGAAGGATTGAATGTTAGTTTGACCCCATAGGAGGAAAATGGTGTCACATTCCACACATGGTTATTGATAGGTAATTAATTGATTTATAACTATAATAAATTTATTTCATGAGTTACATATTATACTATATAATTGATATGTCTTTGTGTTCCAATTATGGCATTTAAGATATATCTAGAGAAGCAAAAAGAAGGACCTAAAGTACACAAATAGGCTTACATAAAGGTATTTAGGTAATTGTTTTATATATTTTCTATCTTTTAATATTTACTACTTAGCATAGTTCTAACAAATTAATATGTGCATTTCACTTAATTTAGTGTCTAGTACAATGATACAATTACAATTGTGGCTATTTTGTCATAAAATATACGAGAGATGTTATTGCAAAATGATGGGAATGGAGATTTGAAGGAATGCATTGACAAAATATATATTAAGTATGACTAATAATTGGATTAAATACTAGTCATACTTATAACCATTAAAATTGTGATCATTTTTTTTCTTTGGTATATCAAAATGATGGGGTGATATTTTTTTTATAGCTACATTAATAAGGTCATATAAGAGTGACTAGATTTTGTATTTGAACTAGCCGCATAATAACTTTGATAGTAAGAATTTATTTATTAATGTAGAGCTTGTTATGTATACTTGATTGTATGCAAGATTGTAGGTATCTAAGAAGTCAAATACTTATAGCCATTGGCTTATGTATTAATTTTGTATATATGATTAAATATATTGATTATTTTTCATTAATGTAAGAGGTTTTTTTTTAATGTATGATCATGCATATACTTGATTATTTTTTATATAGACTCTAAGTTATATATATGCATGGGGTACAAAACACGAATGCTTGCGTATCAGTTTCAAATATACGTATTCACGTTTTGTATGTGGTGATGGTAGTATGTATAATTTTGTTTATAAAAAATAGGCTATAGAAGGCAGTTTTACGCTATAATTTCCATCTATTATTAAGTAGGATGTTTTTATAAAAGATTTTCTTAGGGTATAAATGGTGGTTCTAATTTATAACCATTGTATATACCTTAGTGATAAGTTTCTTTTACAAAAAAGTGCTCACAGAAATAAACGTTGGTTATAAACTAGAACTATAGTTTGTAGTGCATTTTAGAGGTTAGTTTTAGATTAAAATTGTTATCTATTCCAGGCCATATATATATATATATTAGCCTTACCTTAATGCTAAATAATTAATAAATTAACTTTTAACGAATTTTCTTATTATAAACTTAAATCGAATCCTAATCTAAAACCCAAAATTTCTTCTTCTTTCTCTTTTCTCTTTTCCTTGTTTCCCTTTTATCTTTTCCTTTTGCTTTCCCTTTTTCTTTTCCTTTTGTTTTCCCTTTCTCTCTTCTCCTTCCCAACCTGTGCACCAAGCCCATCCCCCTTGCTTTCCCCTTCCGACCAAACATGCTCCCACCTCCCATGCACCCACGTCACCTTCCCTTTCCCTTTCCCATATATGCACACTACCAACCCCCTTACACCCCCCCTACACAACCCCCTGACACCTTGCACTGCTACCACCTACTCCCTTGCATAACCCTCTACCACACACACTTTCCTCACCCCATGCCTAACCCTGATCCCTCTTTATGCGTCGGCACCCCCACACCCTCACTCCATTTAAACCTATAAATATCCCCTCTTCTCTTACCATCTCCTATTTCCCTTCCCTTTTATCTCATTGAGAAACCATTTGATCCCCCTCATTCCTTTTCTCCTTCCCCTACACTACTTCATCACTACCTAGTGCCACACTGGGCACCACCACCACCCGAGCCTTTCCCTCTCTTTCCTCTTCCCTTTGTCTCTATTGTCCACCCATAGCCACACCCATTTCCCATGTGCCTCCGTTGACCCAGTCATCGCCCATTTCCCCCTGTGTTGTACTCGTTGGCCTAACCATCAACCACCTTCTGAGAACCCTTCATCCTCTTCCACCACAACCACTTCTCATTTGCCATTGATTACTGGTTTCATCTCCACCACACCACCACGACCTTGCCAGCCAACCATTGCCACACCCAACTATGATTTTTCACCCTCCTTGCTACCCTGATTTGGTTTGGTTAAGGCACACCCTAGTTGTGCCCACTTTCCCCAAACTGTGTTGCCTTACCTTCTCCTTAGTGCATCATCATACCCTCCATCATACATCACCCCTTACACAAACCCTTCCGCTTGTTCAATTGCATCCATTTTCCTCCCTCTCATTTGCCTTAGTATTCCTTAATTAATTTTTCTAAGACGAATATTGTTATATTTACGAGTTGTAAGTGATATTCCAGTGATATTAGAGGAATAGTCATATGTTTTACGTGCTTAGAGGCTGAAGGAAATTTTGGTAAGAACACATGTCATAACTATTCCTTCTATGTGCAATGTGCAATGTGTAAAATTGTATGTGATATCATGTTTTGGATGGTTATATGGATAATGCTATTATGATCATGATGTTATATGATATCTTGTGTTATATAATGAAAAGGTGAGAAAGTTGTACAAGCATGCATTTGTGCCCATAGTTGGTTGGCATGAATAACAATATGTGGTATTGATATAATTATGGTTATACATCTTCATGATGATATATACATTGGAGGTTTAGAAAGAATTTATACTAGGATTCATAAGGTTTTTATGAAAATATGGGTATTTTGCTAAATATGGGTTAAATACAAAAATATTGTGGAGATTTTGGTTAGTTTAAAACAATTTAATAATAAAGAATAAATAAATAAATAAAATTAAACATAGTTTGATGATAACCGATATTAAAATTTTAAGTTGATAAAACTTATTATAAAAGTAATACTAACTATTAATATAATTAATAAGACAACACTAAGTACAAATTATCAACATTAATAAGCTAAAAGTAAAAATATAGAAATTAATATTTTAAAATATCAACATAGTATTGAAATAAGAAATTAAGTAATCAAAAATAGCAATTATAATACTATTAGATCATTTATATTAATAAAATAAAAAAAATAAAGATACTATGAAATATAATAATATTATGTTGAGTTATTGATAAAGATATTCATTAAAGTAGAAGATAATTATATTTGTTAAAAAAAAGTAAAGTATTATAGGTTAAATTGATGGGATATGTACATAATTGAGATGATACATTGAGATTCGTGTACCATTGTAAAGGAAGAAAAAATGAATGGCAATTAACTTCTTCTTTTAGCTAAATTTTGTCTTTAAAATTCTCTAAGGTATCTATATATCAAGCCTCTATCATTAACCACATGTCTCCTAGTTTGGTCAATTAAATAATTGATTATTTATAATTTAGTAGACTTATTCATAAGATTGTTAGTCAATAGGGGTGACATACAATATTGAGCATACATATCTAAGTAGATACAACCATATCCATTACTGATCTACTACATATCTATATTTGTAGATATCAAAATAAAATAAAATTAGATATCAAATATGCCTAAAAATATCCGATTTCATTATTAAATATAGAAAATAAAATTAAATAAAAAAATAATTTATAATACATAAGAGATGTTCTTAATACATCAAAATGCATCAAATATGCTTAAAATATAGCATAATTTAAAATTACATATCAAATACCTAGAACAATGCATTCCAAATATTGTATAAAATTCTTCAAGTAGAATATAATACCCTAAACTAACAATAATTATTTATACCTTGTCGGACATTAGTTTAGATTAGATAATTTGACAATAAATCGGAATGGATATGCTAATTTCTAGCTTTATTTTTTTTCCAATCCTATGGCACTACTGACCACATTTTATATTTGATAGATAACTTTTTTTATTAGCAATTATATAATAGCATATTGTATTAATTGATTTAACTAGATGATAGCAACCGTGTGTATAACTTGTTTTGTATTTTTAAATTATGGTTTTCATGCATATAACGATCACAAAAATCTAATTTTATATAGATAAATTAAAATGTTCACATTCAATTTAGTTTTTCTATAACATTTTTTTCTTAGTCTAAATACTCTTACAAAAAAAACCTTGCCAAGCACTCCAGTAAAACTTTGGTTATAAAAAAATTGGCTTGAATTTATTTTAATACTCATAATATTATGAATTTTCACATATAAATATCATTTTCCCTTTAAATATATATATATAAACTAAGGTTGGCCTATATTGGTATAAGATAGATTATTTTTATAACTAAAAAGTCAGTTTACAGCTTTCATGATAGATATTTTTTATATGGTTGATAAATTATAATCATAGTGACTTCATTTAACTCAAATTCCCCCCTTATAATAAAAAACTTTGGTTGACGTAAAGTCTATAATTTTTTTCTTTGATTTTTGTCATAAATTTATTTTTATACCTACTTAGTGTAAAATTTCCAACCTATTTCTACCTCATCTAAAGTTGTCTCAAACTCAAATAAATAGTAAATAACCTCTTTTACTCTAGCCAAGAGAAAATTAAGATATTTTGAGGTGCAAAAAGCTAAGTGTATGTACTTCAACAATTCTTATTATGAAACTTGAAAAAAAAAAGGACACAAGTGAATAACCATAAACATAAAAAAATATATATATTAGTATTCATGACAACACCCTTGTAATTTAGCACGCTATCTCCTTATGGGGAGAAGATGTGGAGTTTATTTTTTTAAAGAATTCTGTTTCGTGGGGTAGTTAAACCTAAATCATTTACTTGCGCAAATACCACATGAACTCCAAGCTCTTAGTATGTAGATGTGGAGTTGGATCTGAATCATGCTTATTTGAGCATAAATAAATAAGTGAATACAAATCATACCAATGCACATACAAATTATCAAGCTTCAAGATTATCGTTACCGTATAAGAGTTGAACATTAAATTGATAGAGTAGCATTTCACATATTAGCAAAAAAAGACTCAAAAATAGTTATGGCATGTGCCATGTGTAGCACCCCAAATTTTTACTATCTTAATTTTAGGTTATTTAACCTCTTAACCTTTACCTAACCCCAAACCCATCTTTTTTTCCTTTTTGCCATTCTAAACCTTATCCCTCTCTTTTGGGTGTGACCATATCCCCCACCAACCTAATTTCTTGTGTTTTAGTTTGGTTAACTGAATTAAAAATCCTAACTAAGCCTAAGTAAGCACTTAAACTTACCCCATTTTTTTTTCTTGCACACTGCCTTTCTGCCCCTAACCTTTGGTGTGCCTTACCTTCCTTAGGGCAACTATTGTTTGATCTTCACGCAATTGACCACTTAACTCCTTACCCCTCCTATTCTATTGACCATTCCACCTCCAAACCATGTTCTCTTGTCTTCTATTCTCTGAATACCTCCATGCCAAACCAACCTTTTGACTCTCCTATTTTTCTTCTCCCTAGTTCACCATTTTCTCAATCGTGTTACACTTATGCTTTTCCAGCTTTCATCACAAGAGCACATCTAATAACATGCAACCCTAACGACACCAATACAAAGATAAACATCTAACTCACAATCCTAGCAAGGCTAAGCCAAGTTTCAAAATATTGTAGGAATGCAAACTTTGGAAAAAATAAGAGAGGGTTTTAAAATAAAAAGCTCCGATATCAACTTATAGCACCCCATTTTTACTGATTAAAAATTTTGTTTTGTAGAAGTTTTAATTACCAAATTACTAGATGTTATCATCCCACTTGGAATAAGTCTGGTTCCCTCACATTTTTTATGCCAAGTGATAAGGCTAAAGCAAATCATAACCAAAATAAAACAACGAAAATGAGAAGTAATACGTAAATAAATTTTTTGGATAATGTAATGTATAACAATGGAAATCAAAACATCAAGGGGCACAAGAGTCCGAAGGAAAACTGATTACACAAAAAATAAGTACCTGATGGTACAACACTAATTTATCTTAACCCTTAGACCTAAAATTTCACTCCAAAAATGAGATCTCTTCACAATGACTTTCTTCTTTGCCACTATAATACACTTGGAGCCACTTCATACCCTTCACGTAGTTATACGCAAAAGTAATATCATAACAACTTTCTCGTACTTAATAAATCACAATACTTCATAAGAGGTAGAATACCTACATTGCATATAGTCACACAAAAATCCGACAAATCATACCAGAGCACAAAACAGGTACCATAACCACATGCAATAATTATGAAATTATATATATATAACATCAAGTCTCAAGCTTAACAGTAAAATATACTAGTTCACTTTACATCATCTCAAGGTACAATAGACATATCCAACTAATCAAATAAATTCCAAATACTAAGGTAGGGCATTAAGGTAACTATAGAATTAACACATCCAATTAAATTCCAAATACCAAGGCAACTATAGAACCAACAAATCCAAAACAATTCCAAACACCAAGGTAGGACACTTAAGTAACTACTAAACCAATAAATCCAAAATAATTCCAAATACTAAGGTAGTGCACTGAGGCAACTATCGAATGAACACATCCAAATCAATCCTTTTATTTTATTTTATAATAATTACTTCCATTTTTACCTACTCGAGGGGGATACAATCAACCCACAAATACTGAGGTGCACTTGATCATATTGGCACCCAAATGTGACACAATACCCTTACTCTCGAACCTAGGGACACAACGGTACACTTGATCATACAGACATATAAAGGCAGTACAATATCCTCCAGCACTGGTCACTTAATCCTCAAGTATCGATACCCCTATAGGTAGAGTAGATTAGGGTCTTATTGGGGCACAACGACACACCAATGAACCAAGGCAAACGAAACCTAACACCTCATATCCAGAGTAGCTAATCCTAGAGAGCAACCATTTCCAACTTGAAGAATTTCACTTTAAGTATTAATATTTTATGAAGTGATCACAAATATCACATACTGCCATAGTTTTAAAAATTGGACTAGTAATCAAACCAATATTATAATTATTTCACTGGTTTAGTGGTCGGACTAGTGGTTTGGACTGGTCGGATCAATAATATATATTAAGTAAAAACATATAAAATAAAAAAATTAAACTACACATAAATTTATCCAGCTCCAAACTATTTTTTTGACCGGTTCACCGACTTTCGCTAGTCAGATCAATTTTTAACCGATTTTAACTAATATTGAGATCATAAAAACTGGCAAGTAGAATTTGGCTGTTGAGCTGACCAATTTGGTCTGGTTTTAAAAAATATACATATTGCGTAACAATTTTCATTTCCATACTTAACAATTTTCCTTTTATTTTCAGTTATTAAGGTAAACTCAAAGAGCATTTGTCTATGTCAAGCCAAGTCAACGCTAAGATAAATCTATCAAAAGTATGAGGCCATCACTAAGGAATTATTCACATAATATACATTGGGTCAAAATTACCAAAATATCCTTATAAATGCTAATTTTATCATTTTATTCATTTTCGTATCAAACATTATTAATGCGAGAAATTTGTCGTGCAAAGGTTAAAAGACAATAATTCATATTATTTTAGAACGTAGTTAATATTTGTAGTCTAGCATTTGACTCTATTTTTCACTTTTTATGAATTGATTTAAAGAAAAATAAATATAAAATGATTATTTTAGAGAACTTTATATTCTAGTAATAGTAAAATAATATTTAACTCTCAACAATATAAATCTCAACCTAATGATATTCTTATTTATTTATTTTATAAGATATATGTACGAACGATCCGAGATTTTAACATGCTGAGCCGAACTATCTTGCGAGTTTTTTATACTCATTTAATTATTAAACAAGCTAAAAAATAATTTTAGATTCGGCTCGTTAATCTAAATAAAAAAATCGTATCTAAAAAAAATTCAAAAACTTACTTTGTTCATTTACTAGAAAAATAGAACAAATAATTTGTGAATTTTTTTATTCAAATTAAATAAGATAAGATGAATAAAAATAAGCTAAAAAAGGAGACCATCGGCACGATCTTAATGGCGGGGCTCCTATTCATGGCATTCGTCTTTCTTTATTATATTTATACAGAAGCCTTGGGGCTGCCCCTATGGACGGCATAAGGAAGGAGCACCGACACTGTCGCGCAGAACGTCCAAAATACCAAAACCAGAAACTTTCCTTGGACCGTACTGCTCCTATATTCATACTCCTCGAGAACACGACTACTATTTTATGTAGTATATGTACAGCCACCACTATATGCATATTTTTTTTTAGGATACTACTGTTACTATATTACCATACTTTATGGTTCGGAAAAGATTGGGAGAAGGAGCAGTCGGGGGGGGGGGGTGGCCCGGTGGGGGTGTCATTAGCTGCAGTATTATTAAAATGTCAGGGCTTGGGACATGGGGAAGGACTTGGACAGCGTCGGACCTTTGCTTCTTCGGTAGGCACTGCATGTGTACGTATCGAGATTTTTTTTTACTGTCCTTATAGATTCGCTCAAATGACGCGGCATTTTAAGAGTACGTAATTACGGTCTTCTAGTACTAATTAATTAATTATTGGCTCTTTCGTTGAGGTTCATTGAATAAATAATAAATCATCCGGGTTTGTTTCTCGTAAACTCAACCGTGATTAGAACTACACAAGTAAATCAATGACCCGACAGGAGGCACGCACAATGATCATGCAGAGCATATGGCGGAGTACATTTTGTTTAGTGTTTGTGTTTATTTACTTTATTCATGAGATCATGGTCCGTTAGTGTTATTATTATTATTATTATTTGCCCCCTTTACGTAGTCGGAGAGATGAAAGGAGACGTCGTTATTGACTTAATATACAGTACCTCAAAAAAATGTGGGAGACGACGGACGTTTAGAAATTGATTCTTAGCGTTGCACGTTCGACCCATTATTATAAGCTTATGGAAAAGAGTTTAAACAACAAAATATATACTTTTAGATGTATTTTTTTTATTTGTAATATTGATACTATTTTTTTTATTATAAAAATGACAGAAAGATAATAAAGTAACTAACTATCATTTCTAAATTCGATGATTTAGATGAATGAGTTAGACCGAATTTACGAATATATTATTAGATTTACTTGACTCATTTATAATCGCACTTTTAATAACATGTTTTTTAAACCATCTTAAAAGTTATAAGATAAGGATTTTGCTAGATTATTAAATGTATATTTGTACAAATCCGAATATCTACTTTAATTTTCAAGGGCCGCATTTTAAAAGTTATATTACTTTTAATAAATTTATTTTCTAAATAAAAATAATACACATGGTACCAGCGACTGTCCGTTCTTCAAACAAATACTAAGAGGACCATGTATTTTATATATCAAATCTGAATCTCATGTTGTTGATCGGTAGTAGGATTATGTAACTCGGCCTTTATTAGTTCGTTAACTAATACGGCTATAGATTTACGTAATATCTATACTTAGATCTAGACGAACCCTATTAATGCACAAACGAAATCTAATTATGAAACTAATTAATCCCTCCCGGCAATATTAAAGAAACCAATTTATCCTCAGATGGGACGAAAAACTGCCGATGAAACATCCCGTAACGTCATGGCTGGCTGCATGTCCGGTTTATTCTATTAATACGAATTCAATACGGATTTATAAGTTATAATGGTCCACTATATTCTTCAATCTTCACGAATTAAATAAGTTTGGTGAGTTACCCTTGTTTTTTTTTTTTGTTATTTTGTTACACGACGGAGAGGGCTTGGGGGAGGGGGTACCTGTGTATCAGAGGAGACTCGGCAGTCGGCACGCCCGCCCCACCACCAACCAAGTACTATACGAGCGCGGAAGCGGACTATTAGGCCATAAATTAAACATGCTCCGTTTAATTTGTATTCGTGAAGGAAAATTATGCGGTTGTCCCAAGAAAAATATATATTAAAATGAAGGACAGCCATCGTTTTACTCTTCAAGAATATTCAAAATTGAAAAGAACGTGAATGGTACATTTAACGAATATTATGAAAGGAAAACTTAAGAATGAGTAGGTTAACTAAGAATGACAAAATTACAGGGTGTAATTATTTAGAGAAATTCTCGGATAAATAAAAAATTATTATTATTATTATAGGTCTTTGGATTATGGATCTCTAGGCATATCATATAATTCTATTTGTGGGTTCATTTTATATCTAAAACAAGGGTAGCTTTTGCTTCTAATGAATATCGGCCTAGCTATTAGCCTCCCCAGAGTTATTTACATGATTATTTTCAGGAAGAAAATGCCCAACTGATTGCTTATGATTAGGGATGTAAACGAGCCGAGCCAAGCCGAATACCCCCAGGCTTGGGTTCGGCTTATTTAACTAAACGAGCCTAAAATGCTGTTTGGGCTCGGCTCGTTTAACTAAACGAACGAGCCGAACCGAACTTTTAACGAGCCGAGCTCACGAGCCAAAGCCAAAAAATGAACCGAGCCGAGCCTTTTCCTGTTTGAGCTCGACTCGTTTAATAAACGAGCCGAGCTCGAGCCTCATTTTGAGGCTCGTTTAATTAAATGAACGAGCCGAACCGAGCTTTTAACGAGCCGAGCCGAGCCGAGCCAAATACCGAACCGGCTCAGTTCATTTACAGCCCTACTTATGATGCTTATCTAGTATTGGACAAAATGGAAGCTTCTTGATTCTATTCTTTTATATTATGGAGTTTGATCATAGGAGGAGATAGAAATTATCCTATCTCTTATCTTTCTTTGTTGATACAAGCATTAGGCATGCAATATATTTATCAGTAATTCCTTCTTTGGTTTGATAAAAAAGGTTTCGACTCTTTTTTATGAGATACCGGATTCGAATCATACTACGTACGACGTATATTTTAAGTGTGAAAGAACACATGAGTCTATTAAGTTGAAATAATTGTATTAATATAGGGCAGCTAAAGTGTAAAAAGTGTGATTCCTTCTAGTGACTAAAAGTCACGGGTTGGGTGTTAGCTCATTATAAGCACCCACGGTCATAGATACGCGTTTCCTACATCGCTAAGACATATGTTGTGATTTAACTTCGTCGTGTTGATCCAGAAAAGGATTGATTGATTAAGATAATTATATTATCTTTTAAAATGTACTATATTCATCAAGAATGCTTGTTGGTGTGCTTATAAAATAGTAAAATGGTAGTGACTTGAATGAATCAAATGATAGAAATGAGTTTCCCAAAGATCATTTCATCTTCAGCTACTCTTTAGGTGTTTTGATTCAAAGAAACGTAGCTATTTTGATTCAGCTGTTCAAAAGTACTTGAACGACAGGTTGTCTTATCATACCCCGAGCATAAAAACTCACACTCCCCCCTCCGTTCTTTCTTTCCCTCCTCAAAAAGTGTCAAGCGTGCGTTAACTATGATGACGACTCTTCACCTTCACCGTCCGACCTCTTAATGATACTCTTCTTAGCAGATAAAATAATTAAGCATTAATTCCGACTCTCCAACTCCAACTCTCCTCTAGCCTTCGTACTGATTAATCACACCGGACATACCCTAAGAATTAATGCGTTCTTCGCAGCACTCATCTCCTAATAATTAATGTACGTAGTACTTGTTGATAAGCAGTATCTATCAACAAGATTATTCTTCCGGTTCCGTTCGAATTGGCATCAGGTTAGTTAACCATTCCCAAATTTCCAACCTTCTGTCTAAGCATTTCTCCGGCCATCGCATCACCGCAATATAGAAGATAGCGACTCTATATTCTACGAGCTAACATATTTGATAAGTGAGGTATTCAGTTAAAAAAAAATTATGTAAGGTATAAGTATATATATAAATTGATCGATCAAAGCTTAGCGACCGAATTCGACCGATTTTGATGAAATTAATTCACTTTTCAATTATTTTTTTATTTAAATAGTAAGATATTTATATTTAAATATTTTACTAATTTTAGTTTGACCACATTGAGTATTATTGAGATACATTATATTGAATAATATAAGATTTTTTTTTAACATACTAAATATTTTAAAAAGTCCATTCTTTAAAATATTAAAAAACTTCATATATTAGTAACCTCCATATATTTTATAAAATTATGGAAATTTTGTAACATTCATTTTCAAACTTTGTGAGCATTTCAGATTTTCATGAAATTCTATTTTTATGATTCGATTTCAGATCTTCTAAATTATTCAATTGTTTCAAAATATGTATTATTATTAATAATACTGATTTTGCATAAAATTTCCAACATTTTAAAAACTTACATTTTTTTAAAGAAGAAAAAATCCATTTTCCTTAATTCCATTTTTTTTTTGATAAAAAAAAGGTAAGGTCTAGCTAGAATTTTCATTAATATGAAATGTTTAAAAATTAATGCAATGATATTATATACTCACTCTTTGTTTCATCTTCTTATGAAGCTTATGCCTTCTTATTCTTTTCGCCAAAAAATACATGCCCTTTTACCTTCCCATTCTAGGACAATAATATATCAGTACCAGCATGTGTTAACTATGATGAGACATCATCAAACACGAATACATATGATTACAACTTTACCCAAAAAACAAAAAACAACATCAATACAATTACTTCGCCAAGTCGATTAGGCACCAACGGCATCCTTTACTTAAACTAGAAGACACATACACACATAATAACATACGACCGTTATCAAGCACCACCCTTCTGCAATGATCGTAACTTAAACTACCTGCCAGTGACCATGCATCATGACAGACGATCATGTCATGATATGATTAAGCGCTGGAGATGTCGTTCGTAACGATATCCAGACACCAGACCGCCGCTCCTCAAAGTCCCAGGACGCCAGCGAAAATTATTTATCCGATCTGAGTAATCATTTCATTAGGATTGGATTTATAATTAGCGACGTTGAATAACCGGAAAGCTTTGGGAACAGGAAAAGCCGAGGGGAGATGGGACCGTCGTCGTCGGGCAAAATCTTTCATTTTCCTCTGCCGTTAATTTCACAAAATGTCGCACCCAATCCGTTAGTGTAAGCTAAGTTTGGTAGCGGGCTCTAAACTAAAGTTGCTCCGCCTATTTTTATTACTTTTCACTGCTGCTGATATGTGTGTTGAACTAACTTCTTGTGTTAATCAAAATGCCATGATGGCATGGTATGACCATACGATGCGTGATCTCAGGCTCAGATGTTTTATATTATGCATGTATTACATGCCTTACATTTTGATTTTGTGAAAGACAAGCCATGCAAGGATTTTCCAATATACACACACAAACACACTATTTCATGCTTGTTAAATTTGCCAAACATGTTTGACGTGTGTATTGTTTTGTGTGTAAGAGTTGTTATGAAAATTATGATGTTTGGATGAAAAACGGCTTGGTTTAACCTACTTGTCACATATGGTTTTATGGATTCTTGACAGATTTTTAGGTGTTTTAATATGTTTTTATCTATTTTAATTTGTTAGAGCTTTAAAATAATTATAAGATTAAATATTTTTAAATAACTAATTTTAATCCATACTTCAGACGTAAATTAGCTGTACTTTAAGTATAAATTATTTATATTTCTAACGAAAATTATCGATAATTTTAGTAAAAATTAATTGTATTTTTTAAAATATAAATTAATTATACTTCTAATATCATAAATAATAAAGATAGGAACGACTCCATTGCCATTTGAGAAAAATAAAAATTTAGTTAGTCGATTTTACCGTATTAAAAAGTTGATTTCCGACTCACTATTTCAATAATTCCAAAACTCACAGGTCTGATTTTAGAAAGTTGTCCAAAGAAAACTGATCAGTAATCATTTCATTAGGGTTGGATTTATAATTCGTGACGTTGAAAAACGGGAAAGCTTCGGCAAAAACACAGGGAAAAGCCCGACCAAAGATGGGACCGTCGTGAGGTGTAAGCCTTTCATTTTCCTCACCCGTCCGTTAATTTTTACCAATGTCCCGCACTCACGTCCAATCTGTTAGTGCTACCTAAGTTCGGTAGTTAGATTCTAATGCTGCCGCCTAATTTCCACTGCCACCACTAATACATAAACTACAAAATAAGTAACTCAAATAGTACTTCCATATGTTTCTGTTCATTTGTTACTACGGACGTACCTTTGTTTCATAGTATTAAGTGACATTTTATTTACCCAAAAAATCAAAAATTTAACTCAAATGACAATGGAGGAGGATTATTTCTTGTTAAATATTTAATAAAAATATTGTAGAATATAAGAAACCTAAATAGAATTAGTATTTAATGACCATGGAGGATTAATTAGGAAAAATAATCATCAATTCATATTTAAATCCCAAAATTATAATACCACTTATTTTAGATAAAAATAAATTTATTAAAATGACACTTATTCTAAAACGGATATAGTATTACCTAAAATTTATGATTGATATCTGAAAATAGATAAGCTAATTTATTTGTAACTAAATAAATATTGAACCAACCAGCCACTAAACTAGCCGAAGAAATTAAATGGAGGAAAAAATCCAACCGTATACATTTAGGTATGGTCTAAGAAAGTTGTTGTATTTGATTGTTGGTCTTCTGGGTAGCTAGCTATTTTACCTTGTTCGGAAAACATATTTTATAGTGAGTTTTCAAAGGTAATATAAATATTAATGAAAAATATGTGGCCGAGAAGTTGCGATTCGGACCGGACCGAAACTCTTTTTCAATCTGAATCGTAAAGTGGCCTGTTTGCCCTTGGATTTTTTTTATATACCATTTTCCGTTTTAGGTAAGAGACGGTTAATAAAAGTAAATTAATTAATTTATTATATTTAGAAATATAATTTGTTAACTTTAGCTAGGTAAATAGAGCTTAAAGTTTTACTTTCTTTCGCAACGATTACCTTTATTTTTATTAACTTTTAATTTTAGAAATAACAAAAGTAAATAAAAAAATAAGAGTAAATTTTATTCATTTACTTTAATGTAAATAAAAATTTTAAAATATTCAACTTAATTTAATTAAATTAATTTAATATTATCTAAATAAATTTTAAAATATCTAATCTAATTTATCTCATATTCCTTCGTATAAATTAATTTTTAAAATTTATATTCGCTTCGACTCATCCAAATTCAAATGAACATTAAGGTATTGGAAGCTCAACTTGCTTTGGTAATGAATTTAACTTTCAACAAATGAGTTCACTAGTAATTTGGTTATTGGACTAATTTTTTTTTAATTATTACTTTAATTTTAGCCTATTCATTTATTTTTATAAAATCTCAAATTATGTCCACTTTAATCATGATTTGGTTATCTATTTATATATATATTCCGAATTTGGAGAGACTTATGGATGAAATTAACATTAAATTACATCATGAAAAGGCACAAAAATTGCAATCTCTCGAACGGTCCACTAAACTAAGATCCGTCGTCACACCGATAGCTACGCCTACGCTCGTCGAAATAAAGCAAGATGCACCAAATTCCGATCTGACCCACCAGGCCACTACGCCAAAGCTTTTGCCCGAACACAGAGTACTAGTATATCCGTTAAATCCCCAAACAACACAGAAAAGACGCAAAATATCAAATCCATGGCGAAAGCAACGGGCCACTGATATTAGGGGAATAAAAAAAAACAAAAAAACATATCGTCGTCATACATAATACACCGCAGAAAGCTTTTTGAGGATCCGGAAGTGGGTCGTCACCGGGCGCACCGCAGAAAGAAAACGATTTTTGAGGTGGAAAAAAACGAAGATGAAAGGGCAGCGCACCAGAAGAATTGAAAAAGTAATAGAAAAGACGGACCTCTGCGTACAAAAAGAAGATAGTATTTCGCTTTCTACTTCGCTTTTTTTCAGCAAGACAAGATTCTATTATTATTATTATTATTATTATTAAATAACGTGTATTATGCTATATAGTAGTGACGATCGATAACGCCATGCAAACAGAAATCAGGAGGAGCAGATAAATAAATTGCGAATTAAATATATGTATAGTACTATCCTTTTTTCAGCCTTTTTCTTTTTTATTTCATGAGCATGCATGGGCCCCCCAAAAAAAATTTAAAACATTGTTTTCTTATCCATGGAATTTTGGAGAGGATGACGGTGTAATATTAGATAAGATGTAGATCGAAAAAACAAATCTGTCGAAAATATTAAGATTATGCTAATTAGTTGATATAGATGGAGTCGCTTAAAATAAACATTAATTATTATTATATTTCACTCACTTAATATTTAACTAAAATATAGTAGTTTATGTGTTTTTATTTTCGTTTTTCACTAATCATGGCTTCATTTCGCATGCATCGCTCAAGTCTTTTACATAAAGTCTTTTTTTTTTTTTTTTTTTGGATTTGGGTAATTGTTGCATGGTCAAAACTTTTTCTGTATCTATATATAGGTTTTGTAAAAACCTGCACAAATAGACTCATAAATGTAACCATCAATATAAATTATATATAATAAAACAGTATTGTACGGTCGAGGAATCAAATTTGATTATGGAATTCGAGATACGGAAATCGCAGCATTTAACACTACACGAAATCTCGTCTCTTAGAAATGAAATACTACTACCTCTATATTAACAAAAAAATAAAAATTATTCTGTCATTTTATATAAGTAAAAAAAAAGTAGTGTTAAAGTTAAAATATTTAATACGTATATAATTAAAAATAATAATAGAAAATAGATTTTTTATTTTTTAACAAATTTGATGGCAGAATGACTATAGGAGATTAAAATTTTGATGATTCATACATATATATATATATATATATATATATATTCTACCTAACATACGGGGTTCCTCTTCTTTGTCATTTCTAACCACCGCTTTTACCTTGCAAGGCATGGAAAATGCAGACGTATATCCCAAAATATGCCTCCGCTCCACAAGCACTCACATCGGCTCTTCTGGAGTTTGGACAGGTGCAGAATAGTTACGACAGATCTGAGAATCTAAACCAAACAGAGGACCAGCAAGCAATATATAAAATTCTCTCCCCAAATGCAACAGGAAAAGAAAGGGGTGGGGGTAGTGGGGGAAAGAATATGAAAAAAAGGACCAGCGACCGCCTCAATAATAGTAGAAACAGTAGTCATTTATTCCATGTTCTTCGCCATCTGACGTATAAGTTATAACATGTCGGCAAGTGGTGTCATCTTCACATGGATTATGGAACTTGATCTCCTTTTAACTTAAAACGAAAGCGGACAGCATGCAGGCCGACGCAAATGCAATCTTCATTTCATAGATCATCACATGCAGATGGCCGGCCAAAAACATTTCCCCGCCTACTTAATTAATAAAACACATCAGAATATATATATTATGTCACCACATAAGCACAAAGTTGGTGAGTGTATAATGCAGGATACACTAGGCAGTAATGCGGTACGAAAATATCTTTTAGTGAGAAAAATATTTGTTGGTTTTCAAACCGGGGTTCAAGCCAATGTGATGGAGGTTAGGAAGGACCTAGAGTGGAGGATTGTGTGTGTAACTTAAGGAGGGTTTATGGTCAATTAATACATTTATGACAAATGTTTAATTGGTCCTTATGAAACGGATGGTATAGTCAATTAGAGTATTAATTGACATTTAAGGCCTTTTATTAAAGGTATTGATTGTTTTCGTCCGTTACTTTTACCAAACTTTATGGTTGTTTTTAATCCTCAGGTTTGTAACGTTTCACATTTAGTTCTAGGTTTTTTCTGAAGCCTATTTAAAGGCTCTTTTGTTTAGAGTAGAGAGATATGCAAAGTGAGGCATACGCACAATACAACCCGGGGGTGTGCGATAGATCTAGAGAGTAGATCTAGGAAATTCTCAATTGGAAACGAGGTTTCGGAATTGAGTGAATTAATTAAGAGGGTTGTTCTTGATTAATTGGTAAGGATAAAAACACGGGGAGAGTGTTCTTGATTCTTGTATCGCTTGAAAGGATAGCAATAAAGATTCAAGTTTGATAAATTTTTCTTTGATTTGTTATTATTCTGCATAGTGCTTGTGTTCTTGGTTTTGAAGATTTTATTTTAGATCTCAAAACTAAGGTAATCACGGATATTTCCCAATAATATTTATAATAGGTAATGCAAATAAGAGAGACACGAAATGCCTAGTCACCAAAAGTGGATGATAATCACTCTTGATGGCTAAATAATCAACTACGAGTAGGACCTTAAATGAATAAAGCTGGCTCGTGAGTTTTTTAGACTCGATTTGTTTATTTAATCCAATGAACCGAGCTTGAGTCTTAATTTTAGATTCATTTAATAAATAAAATGAATTTAAGCATGAAAAAATTTAGATTCGAGCTCTTTTATAGTGTAAAAATCCGCTAGGTTTTTGGATTCAAATGAGTCGAGCCGAGCCTTATTTTTAGGTTCGTTTATTAAAAGAGTAGATCTTAGGATCCACCCCGTCTTGACTTATTTACAATCCTACTTATAAGAATTAGATAATTACCACTTTACATGTGGTATATAATCATTTTTTTTACCCAAATAATCACCTAGGGCATGAGGCACGAATATTTCTATGATAAAAAAATCATTTATAACAAGTAACTCTGAAGACAAATAAACGGAGTACATGATCACTTGTGTGAGCTATATAATCACTTGAGAGAGCTAACTAATACTCTAAGAAAACTCTTTTATAGCAACAACACTTTTGCAACGACAACATTTTGTGGTTGCAAAAAATGCCTTTTAGTAACGATAATTTTATGACATTATAAAAAGTTGTTACAAAAAATAATCCATTTATATGGTGATTATTAGGAAATATTTTGCAACAACATTTGCCATTGTAATATATGTAATATTTTATTTGCAACAATATTTATATGTTGCAATATACAAAACATTTTTGCAACGATTTTTTTTTTATTGCAAAATGTTGATTGAATTTATTGCAACGACTATACTTGTTGCAAATATTTAAGATTATTTTAACGTAATGACATTTATATGTTTTGCAATGACAAATATATGTGATGGTTTATTTGCAACAACAATTATATATTGTAATATAAAAAATATTTTTACATCAACTTTTTTTGTTGCAAAATGTTAATTGAATTTATTGCAACGCCTATACTTATTGCAAATATTTAGATTATTTTAACACAATGGTATTTATATGTTTTGTAATAACATTTGTTGTTGTAATATATGCAGTGATTTATTTGAAATGACATTTATATGTTGCAATATACAAAATGTTTTTGCAACGAATTTTTTTTTGTTGTAAAATATTGATTAGATTTATTGCAATGACTATACTTTTTGCAAATGTTTAGATTATTTTAACATAATGACATTTATATGTTTTGCAATGATATTTTTTTGTTGCAATATATGTAATTGTTTATTTGCGGTGCCATTTATTTATTGTAATATACAAAACATTTTTCCAACAATTTTTTTATTACAAAATATTGATTGAATTTACTGCAATGACTATACTTGTTACAAATATTTAGATTATTTTAATACAACAAAAAGTTGTTGTAAAAAAATTTATCAATAATTTTATTGCAACGTCCATACTTTATTGCCACTACCTTCTCTAACTCCTAATCTTACCTCCATTGTGTTAACCTCGTGTAGTTATATCGATTGGACATGCCAATTTATCTTGGTGTCCATCAGCTCAATCAAAGCCCTAATTGTCAAGCAGAATTTCAGTAAGTTTTCATTCAATTTGATAATTTTTTCCTGATATATATGTTAAGAATTATTTTTATATTTTTTGGTTATATTGATTTAAACGGGACATATGTATATGGCATAATTTATGGACATCGATTAGAGGTTTCATATGTAATTTATTGCAACGGTATTTAAACAAGTTATCATGTCATTGTAATTGTATGTTTTCGCAATGACAAAGACGGTTGTTGAAGTTTTAAGTTCAAATTTTGGCAAAGGCTTTATTTTTACAATTATGTATTTGTTACAATGATAAATTGTAATACCACCAAATTAAGTGGAACGTTATATGGATTGATATGACTACTTATATCAACATAGTATATCATCCTTTTGGTGATTCTATCTTTAGAACTTCACAGTTAAGTGCGCTTGCTATAAAGCAATTTTTAGGATAGGTGACCCTCTTGGAAAGTTTCGGAAAGGACTCGTCACTACTACAAACACGGAAAATAATAACGGGACATTAATAACGGTAGTTCGAAAACCGTTGTCAAACGCGTGAAAATTAATCGGCGGGAAGTTTTGATAACGGTTCTAGTTAAAAACCGTTATTAAAAGGGCAACGTTAAAATTTGGACGGATGTTTTAATAACGGTTTTATATAAACCGTTATTAAAAGAGGATTTAATAACGGTTCATATTAGAACCGTTGTCAAAAGTCAGAAGCTTTTAATGACGGTTCCTGGAAGAACCGTTATTAAAACCCCAAAATCAAACTTTTATTTCGCTCGGTTCTGTTTCGTGCCAAAATTTTCAGACTCTCTGCACTTTCGTTCTCTTACTCTCCTTCCTTCTCCTTGCAAACCCTCGCACCGCCAACTCTCCACCACGCCTCTGCCATTGTTCCGAAGCTTGCTAGCACTTGCACCTTCATCCTCCGTCGTGTTTGAAGCCCTTGCCTCTCTCAACATTCTCACTGTCGTGTTTGTAGCTAGCTCACTTTATGTATGTGTTTGTTCTTCCTCTCGTAACTTTTTATCTACTTATATAAATGCATGTCGCCAGGGTTTCGTTCGAAAATGTGTTGGCTGAAAATTTTGCTGTTTGTTGTTGAATTTGTTGCGTTATTGTTATATATTAACAAATGCATGTGTTGGCCGAGACCTTTACATATTATTGTTGTATGGAGAATATAGATTCAACATTATTTAGAGCTACGACCATAATAAACAAAAGAGAAGACATTATTGAGGTTATTTAGAGCTAGATTCAACTGTAAACTTTGGAGGGTCATAACTTTTTCATGGGACCTTGGATTTAGGTAATCTAGGAGGCTATTTTGGGTATTTTTTCGAGATCTACGACGTGGCAAATTGGCGAAGCCGGTTTGGGCAATATCGGAGCCCAAAAAAGGCCGTTTTGGCCTCTAAATTTAGGGTATGATGGTGTTATATAACCTCTTGATTATAGTGGTAACATATGTTGCCTACCTTTGTATTATTTTGTATGTAGGGTAATACATGTTTTCATTTATTTTAGTTTTTACTTTTATCAGAATTGTTTTTCCTCTATTTTTTATCTCTTTATCCTCTATTGTAATTATGGATGAGATAAGAGCTTTAGGTACCTCCAAAATTGAAGATCTTCGAGACAAAGGAACTTAGATGATGATGATGGAATTGAAGTTTTTAAGGGTTCAAGTGAAGAAGACGAGCAATGGATCTTATAGTCTAGAATAGATTGGTCAACATAGATCCAAGCCATGTATGTTTGCTTTTCCATATTTTTCTATTAATGAATCATGACATACCTAATGGCTAACTGTATATTAATTGAAACATGGGTGTTGTAGTTTTTCGCCGATGACTATGCACGAGGCCAGCAATATAATGTTGATGAAATTGATTAAGTTAGAGGCCTACCAGCCTAGATCTGTGAACTCTTTACTTTGGGGTGTAGCGATATATATATTCTACATGCATTTTTAGGTTTGTATTTCGTCTACCAGCCTAGATCTATGAACTCTTTACTTTGGGGTGTAGAGCTACCAATTTGTGGTATGCCCACTAATTTTATTGCTAAGTATAGTTGGCGTATTGAGACGTGCATACCAATTATAGATTGATTGAAATTATGGTGTGATTGCAGATTTGGTATGAATTGATGTTGTTTTACATTGCAGATTTGGTAACTGTGTATGTGGGCAGGAACAAAACTGCAAAAAAAAAGTGGAGTTTTAATAACGGTTCTTATAAAAACCGTTATTAAAACCTTGTTTTAATAACGGTTCTAATGAAAACCGTTATTAAAACTCCAGTTTTTAATAACGGTTTTCATAAGAACCTACGTTTTAATAACGGTTTTCATCAGAACCGTTATTAAAAACTAGAGTTTTAATAACGGTTTTTAAGTAAAAACCGTTATTAAATATGAAGTTTACGCACATATTCGCGGATTTTTGTGTATTTTTCATGACGGTTATGAACCGTTATTAAATATTTAATAACGGGCGATTCAATAACGGTTGAAAACCGTTATTAAAACTATAAAATAACCGTTATTAAAACCCCTTTCCGTGGTAGTGCGTGTTGATCTGTGAGATTAATCGATCAATCCAAAAGCGCTCCATGATATCCCTTGTAGTTCTTGTGGGCCTAGGTGGCTAGCAAGTAGCTCCATGTGGTCGTTTCAACTCGGGGTGTTAGAAATTTATGGGTCCCGGGTACTATCAAGTGGCCCCTATATAATCGTATTGACTCAGGGTATTTTATAATTTTTTGTTCCTAAAGTATATTTAATTTTTTACAAATACATAAGCTGTTGCAATTAGTGTGTTTTTGCAACGATAAATATCATTGCTGTAATATACTATTTTTTATTTTTTACAACAACTTTTTTTTATTGCAAATAACAAGCTCGAGCAACGACATAACTTTTTGCCAAACTACAACCAATTTTTTTTAATGAAAAAAGTCATTGCTAATTATGGGTTTTTGAAATGACATAAATTATTGCCGAAGTAGGATCAATATTTCACAATTGTCGTTGCAATATATAAGCACATTTAGTTAGGTAAAAAATGATGTAGTGCAATGACAACTTATGTTGCATTTAATTACTTTTTTTGCAAAGACCATTGTTGTTGCTTTATTTTTTTACAACTACATGATACGCAACGACCCCACAACAAAACATATTGTTGCGATATATCTTAATTTTTTGCAATGACTTTCTATCTTTAGCAACAAAACACATCATTGCTAAAAATGAATTTTTTTTATAGTATAATCACTTAAGTGGGTGAGATAATCACATATAAATTTTATGAGTTTTATAATTATAAATAAATATTTTAGTATTAATCTAATTTTATCAATGAGATTAAGTTTCTTCTACTAATACTATAATGGATTCAAATAAATCGATAAATAAAAAGAACAGATACATGAAGCACATAATCACTAGAGAGGGTAGGATATTCATCTATAAGTTCTATGTGTTTTGTAATTCTAAAAAGAGATTTTAGTATGAATTTAATTCCATCAATGACGTTAACTAAAAAAAAATGATAATACATGGAACACATGACTACCCGAGAAGGGGCACTTGATAGGTCTAAATAATCACTTAAAAGGGCTAGATAACCACTTGAATGGGCGGGAAAATCACTTATGAATTATATGTATTTTGTAATTTTAAATAGATAGCTGAATACAAATCTACTTTCATCAATAAGATTAAGTCCCCTATGCTAATACTCTATTAAATTTAGCTTTAAAAAGAAAAGTAAGAATAAAATTTTAATATAGTAAATCTCTCCAGTTTTGTACCTAGTGAAAAGATATTAATGTAGCATAAGTTTAAAATAAAAGAATAATAATTTTTGGATTTAGAATGCATCAATCGATTCAATCCCGTAAAATATTGAGAATAAAGATGAACTAATCACGAACGGAACTATTTTAATATATTTAATTATTCTAATCTTATTTTTAAAAATGTATATATAATTTTTTTAACGTTTTCTGTCGTCTCTATTTTCTAAGTTTTTAAGAAATATTGTTTCCACGTTTCGTCTATCCCCGTTTCTGCGTCCCGATTTTCGTTTCCGTGCATCACCGTGGAAGGGTTGATTCCCCCCACCCACACCCCATAAAAAAAATGATAATAATAATAAAAGAGGGAAGAAGGCCACAAATGAGGGCAGACTCCTGCTGAAAGAGTGAGAAGTAAGATACAAGAATACATGATTCCAGTTGTTTGAAAGCGACATGGTTGCAGGTGAAAAAAAAGGGATGCATGGGGAATGAAAATCAGGGCAATTTTCTTCAACAAAAGACAGCGTCGGCATTTAAAGTCGAATGATTCCGATTTGTCGTTCTCGGACAAAAAGGCAAGGCGCGAGAGACGATACAAGTACGACCCAAATGACTCCAGTCCTGGGCCAACCAACCAGACCGACCCAAACTCCTACCGTGAATATACACGCACATCTGCGAGCCTTCAAAAAATCACAAGTATATAATGTTACCAAAGGAAAAAAGAAAAAAAAATTTTAAATCACGAGTATTGAGTATTGACTTTAGACTTCAGACTCTAGACTTTAGAATAGTTGTTCGGATATTTTTCCGCCCGCGACTTGCGGGAGTTTAAGTCTCCTGCTAGCTCACATGCTTGTTCGTCCACAACTTATAGTCCCTCTAATTTGTTCAATCTATATGCTGCGTATGAAGCGTTTGGTCCGCTGGTCATAGACGTGCCTGTGAGGATATGATATGAAGGCTTCAAATGACGATAATTAGTTTTTTTTTTCTTTTAAAACTAAATTTTATTTGATACAGCTAACTGAAAAGATAGCAAGAATAAAAATAAAATAAAATTTATTGAAATAAATTATGAGAAATTAGTTATTTACTTTTCTGTTAAGAAGAGGCTAAAAGCTCCCATCTTCTTCCGAGCCCGGCCCGGCTCGAAAGATCGGTGGCAATAAAATTCTCCCGCGCATGGTTCTTGACGTTCGGAAGCTGACTCTCAAATTCCCATCACGTTGATTTGGACCCGCGTAAGCCCGCCCCCGATTCTTCGGCCCCAACAGAATAATTCGCCGAACGGTCCGTCCTAATTGGTCGGATCAGCGATCAATGTTTGGTATCGCCCATTACTTTACAATTTGTTTCAGCACAGCGGCGACGGAAGAAGCCCGAGGTTACCGACCCATAATTTTAATGGGCCCTCGCTTTCGTCCATCAAATCTCACAGGTTTCATCCCACCAGTTCTTGTTAAGGAAGGAAGGGGGTGTAGGGGTTCGTCTTCGTCATGTTGCCAATCGAGCTTATTATTTCTATCTGCAGCACGTCTGCCCGGCCCAAATCCAATTGGACAACGTTGTTCCATAATGCCCGGTGATTTTTGAAACAAGTAAATTTCTTTGGATAAATTCTATTTAAAAATTTGATATTTGACTTACTTCTTGTGTTTAGAACAATCTACTCAGGTACCTTCATATTTTAAATTATTATCACTTAGGTGTCATTTACGCTAATAAAGTCATATTTTGTCCACTTTACTGTAACTATGGTGTTTGTTAATAATAAATAATAATAATACCTAATTTAAAAAAAATAGATCTTAAGAATATATATATATATATATATATATATATTAATGTTTTTTACAATTCTATTTTTTAAATCTTATTTTTAAATTATTAAAATGTTTCTTGAGAAAAAAATTGGGTATTTTTAAAAAAAATAGAAAAACTTTAGATTTGTTCAATAATTTAGATAATTTTTATATAAAATTTTATACTTATTATCAAAATTACCTTCATTGTACTCAATCTAGCCTAATCTAACTTTGTTAACACAAAAAGCATCAAGTTATAATAACTTAAAATGTTAAGGCACATAAGTGAGATTATTCAAAACATGAGATACTTGTAAAATATTAAGCCAAATGTTAGGATACATGAATGAATTTTATCATAATTTTTTTTATATATATTTGTTCAAAGAATCACATGACAGTGTGCATACATTCAAGTATGAAAGAAAGACAGTGTGCATGCATAATTTAATTAATATATTTAAATTTGCGACATTATTGATTTGCCAACTACGCACCCTTAGGTGTATATGTTACCTAGTGTGCACACTTCTTGTGCGTGGCCCAAGCCAATATTCTCCAAAAAAAATCACATGACAAAATCTTGAGTTTGCATTTAATATATTTTTAGTTTTATAATATTATCATAATTATTTTAGATATATAATTTTCTTTATATTATAAATATATTAACACCATTGTGTGGTCTATATGAAATTAGATATAAATTTTAGTCATAAATTTTATTAACCATGATCCAATGCTAGTGGATTAGCCCAATTATCTCTTCTTCTTCTTTTTTCTATTTTTCAACGGTAGAAATACGCAGTAGCGTATTTGTATATGAGTTATGTGTTTGTCACATGGGCATTCAAACATGGAGGCAATACACAGTCTTGTTTTTGAAATTTGAATACAATCAATTATTAAGCCTTGGAGGGAAGCCTCTTATATAGCGTGCACTATGTTCTTTTCTCAAAAATGCATAAGGCATGCTGTTCTCATCTCTTTCAACTTTCCTCCACCATTACAACACATATATTGGAAAAAAGAGTAAAATTGGATGAAAAATCCTCTATTGAATTAAAGAAATTGATTAAGGAAATCATAAATATCTCTCTATTTATGCCTTCTCATTCATAACACATGCCATCAAGTGCAAGAAGAAAGGGAATAGAGCTATCAAGTTCGATTGTGTTCTTTTATATGTTTGCGGTAATGATTTGATCCCATATTGTTGCAAATTCAGCCAATGAATGAAGGTTAGTGATCATATACACTATACTTTTATGCATATTGTTTAATTCCACATTCAATTGAGTATTCAAGTGATTGGATTTTATGCAGATGATGATTCATTGGATAGTGCATGAATACATGACATTGGGTGTGTTTAACTCATGATTCATATCAAAGCATGAATTGCCTCTATCTTGATTGAGTTTCACATCCAAAATTCACTATTTTTTTTAACCTAAAGCCATTAAATTAAAAACCTGTGAATTTTGGGGATGTTACTGCCACGCTTAGTACTAGACCGATTCACTCAGAACGTTCCAGTACCAAGTGCTAAGGCTAAGAAAAGATTATCATCAAACTCAAATTAATACTTAAACTAAAAGTTCATAAACACGCAAACCAGAGTACGCATAAAAGTTTACATAATCTGAAGTATAAAATTGAAGCTCCTTGAAAGGAAATAATGTCTACCGACAATAATATTTAATTCTAGAAAATTCGATACAGAAAGAAAATAACATGAAGAAACATAATGACATATAAAGGGAGAATCCGGCCACATCACTCACAGTCCATGACTCATGTCCGACTCAGCACTCAACCCCGCCTGATATCTCATGGATATTGAAGGCATAAAAATAAACATCACCTACTCGCAACACGTCAGATGAGCCTCTTACTCGTGGAAATAAGTAGTACCCATAAAAAGGATGTTTAGTGTGCATGTTTGAAATAGTCTAGTTAGTGGAAATCATTTTTAGCTTATCATTTTTTCATATATAGTAATTCTTTTATTTTCTAAGTAGCAGCTTTTTATTTTATTACATAGAAAAAATATGCTTGAAATGATATTTTTTTTAGTATATCTTCTTTCAAGGTGTTGTAGTGCATAATACATATTAAAATATTAACAAAGTATTTTTTGTAGGGAAAAGTTGAATACTAATATTATAATATATTAGTACAGGGGTTTAGATCTTCTAATAGGATTGGAAAAGGCTTCAAGTTGTGGATGGGTTCATGTAAGTAATATATAAGTTTTATTGAATAAACTAAAATATTAACAAAGTAGCGCAAAAAAAAAAAAAAGGGTTGCGAAACAAAATTAATCTATACGCTAAAGCAAATAATAGATTGTAAGTTTTCCCTTATAGTAAGCTTGGGATAAAATACACGGCACTGAAGTAAAATAATGCGTGGAATCTTTAAAAGCATTATCCGTTCGTTCCAAATTCGAAGTACTTCCCTCCCCCCCAACCCCAAGCATAAGCTGCAATTATTGGCCCAAACCAGAGGGTCGAACGACTCGAACCTTAAGAACTACCATGGCTGTTTCTTCCCTGTTGCCCAAATTCTTCCTCTCCCTTTCGATCCTTAATTACTTGATCATCGTCGTATTCATCGGCGGGACCGATGTTGTAGTGGGTAGAAGTCAACCCAGAGAGTTCGATTTCTTCAAGCTGACAGTTCAATGGCCTGGTACTGTTTGCCAAGGAACCCGCCATTGCTGTCACTCCAATGGCTGTTGCCGTGGGTAATACTACTGTCTTTTCCTCCGTCTATTTCCTGCTTCTGTTAATCCCATTTAAATGTTGAACTATTCCCCTAATTTGAAGTTTTAGGTAGGTATTCACTGAAATTGGTTATCATAATCTAATCAAGAATTGGACTTATCCATGGTTTTGGCTCAATTCGATTAGGTTTATATGGTCATGCTTAATCATGTTAATTATCTGCTCATTGATTTGGTCGGACTTGATGCAAGTCATTGCAGTTTGCCCGATTTTTTTACATATTCTAGAACTTTCCGATACTCTAGTCCCGCTAAGCATGAATACCGTCAACTGGATTAGCTCATTTTGATCAAATGTTGCTTTGGGAAGCTTATATATCCTTTTTAATTTCTGACTTGGTTTTCTCCAGTTCAAATGCTCCTACAGAGTTCACAATCCGTAAGTATTATCACGACTGCTTAATTCTTAATGCTCTCTCTTTTCTTTTCTGGGGGGGGGGGGGAATCTTCAATATGTGTGGAGGTTACGATTTTATGTACATTTATGCATGGTTCTTGGGCTGATTATTGTGCTGCAGATGGGTTGTGGCCTGACTATAACGATGGAACCTGGCCTGCTTGTTGCAGCAACTCTAGGCCATTTGACATGAAAGAGGTATCAGATTGTGTTAACATAGCCATCAGTGCAGACATTCCATGTGCTTGCTTCTGTTTAGTTGTTTCTTTTTGGTGTTTTTGTTTGTTGCATGGCCTGTGCATGTAATAATCTTTGATGAAAAGTAGGTGTTTTCGAGGGATCTGGTGAAATTAGAATGAAAAAATTATAGTACTGGATGGTTGCTTTTAGCTCTCAAATTTTCTTGCTAGGATGTCTTGTGTGATTGTTTACCGTCTTGTCGGCGTTTGCTAATGGTCATTAAGAATTTCTCATTGTTGCTTAATGAAGGACAATTTTTTTTATCTAATAATCTATGTGTTTGTCTGTTGACTATCACTGTCAAGCTTCTTGGAGTTGAGAATTGAGATGCATAGCATAACCCTTTAAGGTTATGCTATGAATAAATGCATCAAACGTGACGTGAAAATATGACTATGATTGCTTAAAGAAATGTGTGTTTTTTCTCTGTGAGATTTCTGCAAAGTTTTTGAATTCTTAGTTGTAACTGTAGTGACTGATAGCTAAATTCTTGGCCTTTTGACTTCGTTTCTAGATCTCAACACTCCGCAATGCTTTAAATCAGTATTGGCCATCTCTGAGCTGTGGCTCGCCATCAACATGCCATGGACACAAGGGGTTGTTTTGGGCACATGAGGTAGTAGTCACCCTTCTGTTTTATTTCTGTCTATGTATCTTGATGTGTTGCTAACAGTGCTGCTCTTTTGTTCCTCTGATGGCTGGTTATGTGGCATTGTCAACAGTGGGGTAATGATCTGCCTCTTCTGCTCTATATTGCAGTCTTTTAGCAAATATATCCTGTATCCTCTTGCTTACATACTTGATGCTTCCACCTTACTATAACAATTGTAGTTCTTTTGTATAACAATGATAGTCTATTTGTACTGCTGCTTCATTAGAAGGTAGTGCAACTAATGCAGTTCTTGGCATTATTAAAATTTATGAAGGACTTCTGAAGGAGATCTTTTTAAACTTTATTTTAGGGCAGCTTCTGTGATTCCAGCTGTGTCAAGCATGAAGGCTTGCTAGAGTTTCTGTATTTTGTGGTGCAGAAATAACTTGAGCTTTGATACTTTTTGATAAAACTCCAAAGAATTTGTTTTGTGGTGTTTTAGATTTGTTTTCGCGTAAGTCTTGTTGAGGATGCTACTTGAATGTTGATAGAACTTTCAGAAACCAATAGCAGTGCTGCACGACCACTGCACTGCACTTGGACCATTCTGTCAATGCATGTTGATGTGGCACCATATATCCAGTAGTCAAACTATTATATGAACATGCACATGTGTGTAGGGATTAGGGACGATTATTATTGTGAGAATACTGAAGTTCTGCACCACTAGCATCTGATAATGATCCAAGATGAGAATTATTTATTTTTTTATTTTTTATTATGGGGCTAAATTATTTCTTTTCTTTCTTTATCCCCCTCCATATGACTCTTACAACTCTCTTTATGGTACTTATGTCAGAAAAGCATGGAACTTGTAGTTCTCCTGTGGTACACGATGAATATGATTATTTCCTGACAACTCTCAACTTGTACTTCAAATATAATGTTACAGTAAGTGTTAAAAAAAAAATACTTTTCTTCATACACTCTTCAATAATAATTTTCTATTGTAAACCGGTTTTTTCCGTGAAAAAGGACTCTGTTTGGTTTATCACTGACATAACAAACGATATGTTGTCATTGCTGATTACAGGGGGTTTTGAATGAAGCTGGTTATGTAGCTTCTAACACTGAAAAATATCCTCTCGGAGGCATTGTTTCTGCCATTGAGAATGCTTTTCATGCATCACCAGAGGTTGTTTGCTCAAGAGGTGCTTTGGAAGAAATCCGATTATGCTTCTACAAGGATTTCAAAGTAAAGACTAACTACTTGATTTCATAGCTAAACTTGACCATATAGGATGTGGCTGTGCAATAGTAACCAGGTTGTGTTGTAGTATTCACCATGAAATCTGATATTTTTTTCATTTTTCTTTACATGCATGCATTACCTGGGGTGGGAGGTTTGAGATTTGGGGGTGGGGAGATAGTGATGCTTGAGACAAGCTCCTGATTCTCTGCCTGCGCTCTTATTAACTGGACCATGTATTATCTCTTTTGCTGGAATCTGTCATCCCTTGGAGTCTGAGAAAATGAGTTGTGCAAAATACAGAGAATGTATCAGATGGAGACTAAGAATTATGCTTCATCGATGACACCTACTGAACTTTTTGTGCATAACTTTGAAATATTTCTGGTTGTCATAGATATAGTTCCATTTGGACTCTCAGTTGCATCTTACATTAATGAAGCTAATTCATTACAGCCACGTGATTGTGCTACTACTCTTAATCAAGATGGGATCAGTTTGTCATCAAGCTCTTGCCCCAAGTATGTCAGTTTGCCAGCATATTCATCCTTGGGTAAGTTTTCTCTACAGTATTTCTATGATGTTTGACTGCAGCCTTCCATTGTGCTTTTAAAGAAAAGAAATTATTGGATCTGTTATTTATAATGGATTGACTTGTGTCCTTTCACCGTTCATCTATGCTCACTGTATTTCATGGCTGATCTGTCTTGAAATTCATTCTTCAGGATTTGGTCTGTTTTTTATGTTTGTATGTTGTGTAGGTCGAGCTATCTCGGCAGAGTCTTGTTCTATCATTGGGCTTATCATACACCTCCTCTACTAGATGTTATGCATCAAGCTGAAGCATTGTTTGTGCTAGAAATCAACTTCAGGTCTACTTTAGGTTGACCGCAGGTTCTGTGAGGGCCACCTTGGTGGCTCTTGGTGTGGAAGGGTGTGAAGACTAGAATAACTGGTTTTCTGCACACAACTTATTTGCATCATAATTCCTCCTGTTATATCTCTCTCTCTTGCTCTTTCATCAACTCTTCTCTCTTGGTATGTCATGCCACTGTGAGGCACGCAAGTCTATCTACGTGTAAAAGTGCATTGCTCCCTCAAATTCCAAACCTCTTGTTCTTACTTCCGTCTTTTCTCCTTATCGGCCTCATCAAGAAATTATACGAGTTTGAAGTTCCTGTGAGACTTATGTCTCATAACCCATAATTCTTGGCCTCTTTTTTAGTAATAATATCTGACAAATGTAGGAAGTACAATGTAGCAGATGGATAACCAATAGTGAAATTGCAAATTCTTAACTGCCTAGCAAATACGAACATATTCCAACTACATGGATCTTTGCTAATTTGCATATAATTTTTCGTAAGTTCATTAGTGCTATAATCTTGCCTCACCGCCAGTGCGGTTCTGAATTTACCCTGGGTATGCTTCCATTTTAAACTGTCAGAATTTTGAGCACAGTGCATGCTGGTCTGATTGTGTGTTGCTCTAGATCGATGGATTTGTTTGATTGCGCTAATGTCTGTTGTAATTCCATTTCACAGTCTGCATCATGGTCGAATTGTCTTCCATACTTATTTGTGTGAAATACATTACATTTGGTTTTAAATAAGTGTCATTTTAGGTTTTTAGCAATTTGGTTTCATTTATAAATTAGTGTGGTTTAACGTGTACAAGGTAAAATTTGAATATATTTTCCTACCATACCTTTTAGTATTAATTATTCCACATTTATTTATGCATGTGTCTATATCTTTCCCCATTAAGTAAATGATATTTTGATAGGAATAATTTAGTCATATGTTTGTGCCAAAAAGTAAAACGATGCTTTTGTGAAGATAAAATTGTATTTAAAGGTATCAACATTTAGATTTTGTTCTTATAAAGATGTAAATGTTTTTAAATTTCATGAAGGCTAATATTTAGACTTTGTTTACATCAAAGCATAATATTTTAAAAACTTTAAATTTATTCAGCTCTGGTAATTTTTTTTATTTATTTGTCTTAATGGTAACAAAATCTAAACATTTGTTGTAATGAAAACAATGTCTTCATATTTATGCCATAAAATTTTCATTTTCAAAATGTTTGTGATTTAATAAAAATAAGTCTAAATATTTATACATTCATAAGAACAGACTCTAAATGTTTTTCTTTAAATGTATTTTTATCGTTTCATAAAACTGGACGTAGTAATTTATTTTACCCCGAACTCCTGATTTAGCTACTTCCAAGTGTCTAATACTCTTATTGGCAGGATTACAAAATGTTGCAACTGAAGCTTCATTGCATCCTGAAGTTGAAGTTCTTTAGGTTGAGTGTCTGGGAAAGTTCTGCAGCTGTGGAGCCTCGTCATTTATTATTTGATATTCATTGTTTTCTATACCACTCTTCGGCACGAGGAGCTCAGGCTTTTGAGCCAAGAATGGGAAATTTCGTGTATACAACTAGCAACCTGATACATTGGGGGGGGGGGGTACAATTTCCACAAATTTAAGGATGTAATTTTATGTTTCCATTGTATGTCCAGTATCATTATCAATGAACATTAAAGATGTAGCCATTTGAAAGCGAGCAGCCAAGTTGCAAATACATGCCACCATTTTCAGGGCTTCAATTTCAGTACAAGATGACCCTTATGAATCAGTGACATTAACCGGATGCTATCATTCTGCTACTTCAGCAGGGCAACTTAGCCGAAAACCAGCGAACTGTATTCAAAGCAACTTTGTATACCCTGGGTAATCTGAAAAAAATACAGCTATTCGAACGGTCGCCCCTTGCTAGGACGTGGAATGAGAGCCAGCGATTCATTCAGGCCAAGTCTGAGACCTAATTCAAACCATGATAATCCCAGGAAACAGAAAGACACTGCCCGGAAATCAATCTCGCTCGACAGACCATAATAATGTACGGAAACTTTGCACTTCGCACGATTGACCATCGCCAGACTTGGGACCAAGCAAACAGGATTCTTTCTTCGCCCCTCTACCACGCAGAATCAAAATAAGATAAGCCAAACTTTTTGGGTGATTCAGCCACCGGGCGGGGTTCAACACTAAAGCAGCCCAGGACAGGCTAATAAAGTAGGCTCCAAAATGAATCAGTCAAGCAAACTCAACACAAAAACGATCATATGAGCTGGAGCAATCACCGTAGAAACTTAAATAACTCAGCCCAACCACCATGGTCATGGTCTCAGCAGCACAATTTACAGGTTTCAATCACGAGAATGCATCTCTGATAAGATCCCGATATACTAAAAGCAATGATATTAGTCTAATCCAGGAAACATTAAAAAAAAAATAATGCACAAGGGTAAAAGCCAACGCAAACCTTTTGTGCTCTCTGCAATGTAGCTGCAGAATCAGGCTTGGCCATATTCAACTTCAAGGAGTAAACGTGTTTCTAGGATGTTACATTCCATCATTCAACTTCTCGAAGGCCTGCTCAATCCATCTTGACCGGCACTGCTTAGATAAATAATCCGGTAGATCCGCCTAGATACCAGAAAAATAATCAGAGAATATGGAAAGAGCATATATCAAGAGAGAAATATGAAGCGGAAAATATCATTAAAGCTAAATTTGAAAAGGATACAAGAAAACAGCATGCATGAAATATATATTGTCAATATCAATCTCAAAGAAACGCAGGTAATATATGAGGCATCAAGAGCTGTTATCCATACACCTTTTTAACCTAGTCAAACATCCAATGACTTGGAGAAACATACCGTGCTCCATGAAGTGGAATACCCATCAATTGACAGCAACCAGCATCCAGTCTGCAATAGGATACTTGATCTATCATCAAAATGATTGAAGTCTAGCATCCCATCATCGCAACTTTTGTCATATCCAGAGCTGCTTTTCTTTTTCTTCTTCTTCTTATGCTTTTTCTTGCGTTTACCTCTGCTTGCTGCTATGTCATCCAACTCTGACCCACTTTCCTCTGAAGCTCCATCATGAGGCAGGAGACCATATTTCTCTGAATTACGAAAGCCAATTCCATTACTAAGGAACAGCGGCTCCCAAGTCCTAGAAGACTGACATTCTTCAGATAATTTGTGAAGAATAGCCCAAGAAAGAAGACTTAGCCATTTCATCATGTTCAAAGTTTTTCTCCTAGGAGATTCTTTTAGAATTGATACCAAACTGCTTGCCTCACCAAAAAGAGTGCAGATTTGAGACACCAGATTTTTAACTTTTTCTTTCTCCTCCTCAGCCTCGTCATTGTTTATCAATCTCAGAAGTTGGCGTCCTTTACTAAACAGTGCATTAAGCAGAAGTAAGTTGTCTACAGTTACACTCTCATCAGACTTGCAGAATAGGATCTCAAGCCAATAAGATTGACTGTCAAAATCAATTTCCCTACTTCTGCCAAGAAACTCATGAAGCATATCCAGAAACACACGCAGGTTTTCCTCATCAAGAATAATAAGAAGGTGTCGACAGAGTTGGGAGAAAGACTCCTCCCTTAGAAACTCACTCACAACTTCCCACACTTCTTTCATATGATCTTTGTACAGCAAGTCAATAAAGAAAGACACAAAGTACTTCAAATCAATGGACAATATTTCACCATCTTTTAGCGAGTCAATAAATTCTTTAGATGTCCAGAACTCAGGTACATTCTCCAGGAAATTCTCCATTGTTTTCTGAACGTCCAAATCAAGAAAGTAATGAGGTTTAGTTGCAACCACCGCTGGCGATTGTCCATGTTTTCCTTTCCACTCAAGCTCTTCCCAACATAAATCCCTTTGTGAAAATGCAAACTTCGATAATGCCTTTGCGCCCTTCCCATGCTCTGATTCACCTCCAAGTGAAAAGGTTGCAAACCACTGCATGATACGTCTTGGATGCCCTGCAATAGTAGCACTCCTGTTAGTTTCCCAGTCAACCGTCAGAAGAGTTTCCCATAATCTACTAGAAGGTATCTTGCATAGGTAATCTCTGTTCTTCCTTCACTTTTCTTTTCCTTTTCAATTCTTTTTTATCTATGAGGCAAAGAGTGCTCACATATATCTAATAAAAGAACACAAACAAGCGATAATGATCTATGCACCAAAATGGGTTGCTGAAATACAAAGTCAGAGTCATACCATAATTCACACATTCGGACACCAAAACAACTCACTTTGCAGCCCAAGAAAAAATAGTAGATATAAAGAAAGATATAAAGAACAAAGTTTTCACTTCTTAAGATGAATCAAAACATAAAAAAAGTGCAATTCGAGAAAGAAAAAAATAACTAACCATCGAAAAATTTCTCAAGCAAGTGACTTTTCTTTGCTAGAATTAACCCTGCCTTATGCGGGCACTTCTCAAAAATCATCTGCAGGAGCTGGGCCAAAAGTTCACGCTTTAAGGGCTTCAATTTCAATAGCTTCATAAACAAATCATACTGTTGCCGAGACGTTAGACAGCTTATGCTTGATATAGTTTCACAAAGCCATAACTTAGCCTCAGAACGGCCTTCAGAGGTCAAAAGTTTCCATAGTATCTTTTCCAGCTCTGTAAGGAGGGATATTCTCTGCTGAGCGGAATCAACATCATTGGATTCATCGGCAAATATGGGTTTCGTTAAATGCAGTTGAATCATGCTGCACCCAAAATATGAAAATTTAGTCCACCTGATCACCTAAACCCCGCTTAAAGTAGCTATCAACTTAGGGCAACAATTATATGGACGCCACTAATTTAATTTCACTCTTCTAGAAAATTCAAATATTCATATTTGATTCAATTCGTAAGGAACTATTTCAATTCCCATAATGAACTGGGAAACGAAGATCGATGATAAAACTCCAAATTCAGAAGGCTGACGGATAAGGAGAATACAAATTAAAGTCGAGAGCAACAAGACAATGAAGAACATTACTGAAAAATGGGGAAAACCTACCCTGGACAACGTGACCTCGTATGGGATGCACGGACGCTGTTTATTGGAACAAGGGAATGATCGAACAAAGAGGATATGTCGAGGGCAGCAGGAGAAGTGGCCAGAACTCTCTTCTCCAGTAAATTCTGAGAAGTTCCAACTTTCTCCCGGTGAATACCTCAATGGGAAAAAACCTAAGCAAAGGAGAAGGCAAGAATTTTATAAATAAGTAGGCAGATGTTTAATTTATTAGGCGTTTCTTTCTTTTCTAAATTATGAGCGGAGAAAAACTTTAATATTATGTAATTTATTTTATTTTTTCAATACATTAGTTATTTACTTAAGTGATACAATCAGTATTATTATATTAAAATATGATAATCTATTATTGCTTTTATACTACACTCATTTTATATTTGATAAATAATTGATCTAAACTACAGCTTCGTAGAGGGCAATTAACTCCACACGATTCAATGGTGTGGCAATTACATTTTACTTTTTTTTATCTCCATAATATTGTAGTATTTCCAAATATAAATACATAATTGGGTTGAGATTTTGCCTTGTGTAGATCTAATAAGTATCCTGCATCTTCATATTAGATGATAGTGAGATTTGTATGTTTTTAGTAGAATAGTCCAAGATCATGGGTGCATCTAAGGTAGTGAAACAAATGCTTAACTCCCTTCCAATGCATTTTTGTTAGTTGTGAACTATATCTTGACATTAAGTTAATAGAAAAGGTGTGTATTGTTAGCCAAATACATTAATGCCCCAATTGCCCTTAAATATGGTACTTTAAGGCCAATGATTTCTTCATTGTCCTCACAGTGGCTATAGATGTCATTATTTATGTGCTCAATCTGTAAACTAACACAAAAATTTGTTTTTCTGATATCTTTCATCTCAAATACTTACTTTTGAGTTTGTCATGTGTTACAATGATATTAAGGTTATTAATATACACTGCAATAATGGTAAATCTAGAATGAGATTGCTTGATGAAAATATACGGGCTAATTGGATCATTTTTAAATCCTCTTTTAATAATATATTTATTGAGACAATTATATCACATATAATCCATACGATGATTTTCATAACTTTATGGAAAACATTTCTTAATGCTTTAATTTATGAGATTCAGACAATTTAAGTATCTGGGAAACTTTCATAGAGATGTCTATATCAAGTAATCTATATAGATATGTGGTCACTACATCCATAGGACGCATCTCTAGTCTTTAAAAGATAGCTAAACTAATTAAGAATTTTAATGTTGTTGCATCAATAATTGGGGAGTATGTCTTCTCATAATCTTTCTTGGGCACCTAATAAAAACCTTAAGCTACAAGTCTTATCCTATATCTTATAATTTCATTTTTTCCCCTCATTTTGTTTGCTTATGAACATCCATTTGAAGCTTACTAGCTTTGTGTCTCTCGATCTAAGGACCACATGTCCAAAATATCATATTTTCCCACATATTTTAGTTCTAATTGGATTACCTTTTTCTATTTTAGCCAATTTTGACTTTTTTGACATTAATTTTTTGTCCTTGGCTAAAGATTATTTTCATTTGATATCATTTCACATATAACTAAATATGTGAATACTTCGTCTACTATATTGTCATTTTTATCAAATTATTCTCGTAATACCTCAAATTTTCTAAGAGTAAATGATAGAATAATGAGATATTAAATAAATTTTAAAAATATGTGCACATTATAATAATATTAATAATGCCAATTATTACAACAAAATGAGAAAAAATATATATATTATTATTTGGAAGCTATTTTAATTATCTAACCTAACATAAATTATAGATAAATTATGATAATTTTTAATTATTTTTCTTTATTACCCATAAATCTCCCAAAACTCAAAACACACTACCATCTCTCTTTTCTTGTTTCCTTTGTCTTTCCCCCTTTTCTTTTCCTTTTTTCTTTCCTTTTCTCTCCTTCTTTTCTTTCTTTCTCTTTCTCGTTTGGGTTGTGTCCCAGTAGGCCCAGCGCCCCCCTCTTCTTCTCCTTCCTCAAATGACCCAAAGGTCTTTTTTTTGTCTTCTCCTCCCCCACGGCCGATGGCCCCGCAACCAGCTGCCCCTCCTCTTTTCCTTTTCCCTCCCTCCCCTTTTCCTTATTTATCCTTTCTACCACTATCCCCTACCTCATGCCTACACCCCTACATGCCCTCCCCGTTGCCATTTTTGTAGCCCCCAACCACTCCCCTCTCCCTTTTCCCTTTTTGACCATGCAGAGCATGCATGCTGGCATGCCCCTACATAGTTCCCCCTACATGCCTCTCTTTCCTCCTGCCATCCCCTACACCTGCCTTGCACCATCCTTCCCTATCACCGTAGGCTGCTAGCGACCGACACCTTTGTCCTCTTCCTTCCCTTATCCTCATCTCCCTTCATGTCACCTATAACCCCCAAACTCTCATTCTCCTCTCTTATCTTCCTTGAACCACCCCTTTAAACTTTCCCCCACCTTGCCTTTAGATGTCGTTGCTGCCGCCGCCCCAACTCCACTCCTTTCCCTTCCCTATAACCCCCTGTTCCCACTGAGCCCCTCACCTTTCCCTTCCTCCCCTTCCTTTCCTCTCCGTTAGCATGCAAAGTAGGCAGTTGTATGCTCAAGCTAGCCTACACCACCTCGCGCCACATGCACCACCTCTTGCCACCAGCACCACCGATTCATTCCCCTCTCCCAACACCTCGCCTCTTGCATAGGCATGTCTATCGTGCAGCCAACATTCTTCACCACCCTTTTCTCCCTCCTCCTCCCTTCCTCTCGGGTGTGCTACCACAAGTACCTCTGTCGCCATCTTCGCGAAACCACCACCCCTCCCACACCACCACATTGTGTCAGCACCTCCACCACCCCAATAAACCTTTCCCCACTCCTTTTTCTAACCCATAGGCCCTCCTCCTTGATTTATTGCTGCCACCATACTACCACCACACCACCCTCCCTCATCTTGCCCATCTTGGTCATATTTCTCCCCCTCTTTACCTATTTTTAAGCCTTTTTACTCAATTAGTTATTATTATTACCATCATCCTTATTATCATTATTATTTTGATTAAGAAAAGAGAAAAAAAAAGGAAAAAGGTAGAAAAGGAATAAATTAGCCTAAGTTGGGTGTTATTTTTAGGTACAGAACTAGTAAGCACCAGTGAGAAGGTGTATGATCTTATTGCTTCAAGACCAGAACTATTTAGGTAAGGATACAGTTATAGCTAGGGTTTGTGCTTATGTATTTTGGTTGTAGAATAACTGTATACGTGCATGAAATATGTATATATATATTCTAAGATTTTTGTACAGCTTGGCTTGCAGGGACCTAAGGTAAGAGTATGTGCGATCTTGACTACTTAGTTATTGTGATAATGCATGTCTTGTGAATTGTTGAGAAATTGTATATTTAAGTATATGAGTCTTAGGTAGGGTCGGTGGCTAGGGCAAATTGGAATAAAATAGTGAGGAATAGTATAAGGAAAATTTTTAACAGAAAAATATTCTAAATGTTCCTTAGGAAAATGTGGAGTAATAAGAATGGTAATGATGAAAGGGGGTTGGGGTAAAAATTTGCATGGAAAGAGTGAACCCTGCATGGGGGTAAGTCTAACCTAGTATGGCTTTATCTATAGGTGACTAAGGGAAGGAGAGTTGGGGAGAAAGTATTAGAGGGATGATGAGGGTGTTATTGGGTAGCTAGTGGACATAGGGGAGCTTTTGGGATGCTGGAAGACAGGGAAGTGCATAAGGGGGAGATTAGGGTTTCAGGGGGTTTAAACTGTAATAATAGGTCACTATTGCATGTAAGAGTCAAGGGAATTGGGTTGTGCCCCTGGGCTATAATGAGGGGTACACCATATGGAAGATGTGGGTATAATCACATGGTTAGTTGGGATGTGTAAAAGAGGGTACAAATGAAAAAGGGATATTAGGGTTTTGAAAGCAGTCATTTAGGAGATTGTTATTGCATGTGTGAGACGAGGGAGTTGGGCTGCAAGAGTTTGGGGTATGGATGGTCAAGGTAACTTGTGCCAGATCCTAGGAGTTTAGGGCTAAATAAGAAGTGGATGAGAGGTTAGAGTTATGTAGGCCAAAATTAGGATTTCGAGGGAGAGATTATGATACCCCAAAAATTCACTACTGAAATTTTTTCGTTTAAATTAAAAGTTAAGCGGAAGTAAAATAGTAAATTTTGGAGATAGTACTGCCACACTTAGTACCAGACCGAATTCTTTCTACCGTTACAGCACCAAGTGTTAAGGCTAAAAAGGAAACATAACACAATTTACATCAATTCAAACTTTCATTTAACTTAGAGTAGCACATTAAAGATATTACAAGAAATAAAATCCACTATTAGTGGTTACAATAGTGAAATCATTTAGCAAAGAAATACTAAGGTTAAAAGAGAAACCCTAAAAAGATTTTCGGACAATACTTACGCTTTTACCCGATAACAGTTTGAATATCATCTATGGCTAACTTGTAAGGGGCACTGCCCATTAAATAGGTAGGGGGCCACAAATGGAACCTTTTAATAGTACGGTATCGAGTAATCTTTTATACTAGACTAAAAGGTAAGGCTCGCATGCAACACTTCATATATAAATAATGAAAAAACAATAACATACGCAAGCATGGAGATGATCACAACAACGTAAGAGCCGATACATAATGTAACTCAACATACAATAGGAAATACATATTACAAGGTCCATTTACTTAGCATTTCCATCACTTACCAAGAGTGACAAGCACCAAGGCTATACATATACTAAATTAATAGATCATAATGGTGAAATTAATACTTCTAGTTTTATGCCATTAATTAAACATTATTCAATATCATCTCTCTAATTATATCCATGTGAGTACAGGAACCTAACTATTATAGCCAGTGGATCGAAAATACATTACAGGGCAAAATGCATCTGGCTATTATTATTCGTTGGTAAATAGGTTTCTAGGGTAAAAGGCTCATGGCCACTATTCTCGTCGGTGGATTGGTCTGGTCCCGATTCATATGTTGTTCCACTATAAGTTATTAGTATCCTTTTCATGATTTATTATTATTCAAGGTTTGGTTTATTAAGCTTAGGATCCCCCACTATTATAGTCGGTGGAGAACAATACACTCTAAGGCAACATGCACCTGACTACTATTATAATTGGTGGATCGGTACACATATACAACCTCTAGGGCAAAACGCTCTTGGCCACTATTATAACCGGTGGACTCGTACAAAAGATATAATCCATCCGGGCTCAGCTTAATAATCTTCTACTTTAAATGATTAGTATTTTTATAATTAATTAATACAACAATTCCATTTATTAACTCGAGGGGGAGATCACGAACCTAGAGATACAAAGGTACACCGGTCCTACTGGTGTATACAAATAGCATAGACTGCATAGTACCCTCCGACCATCAACATAGGGACGTAAAGGTACCCTGGTCGTACTAGTGCAAGAGGACACATAGTACCCTACCGATAAGAAAACCTAATCCATAAGTTTGTATACTCCTAAATAAGTTCGTAGAGATAGATAGAGTAAGATGTAGGGCATGGCTGGGACACTAAGGCACACCAGCAAAATCTTAAACAATCATGGGCTAAACCATGTCTTTAGGGTAGTAACCTCTAAACACCCACTATTTCTGATCTCGAGGTCTTCCACTTTAATTATTAGTGTCTTAATTAAGGTGACTATGAGAAATACATCAATCACATATCATTTTCATTTGTTTCTATTATGATCAAGTAATCCTTATTAGTATTGTTGTTTATGTTAGCTTAAACAAACCACTAAGGCTAACTTAGGTTCCAATTCTTATACTTAGGCATCTTAGGTCAAAATGACCAAAATGCCTTTAAGGCTAAGGTTTATCATCTATTTCCATTACATAATTGACTTCCATTTATTCACATGCCATAATAGATTATCATATTATAATTATAATACTCGTCATAGAGTCAAGTAATCTATACCAAGGGATCATTGAACACATAAACCCTAACATGTACTTCTAGCATATCTAGTACATTTCCATGCATAATTAATAACTAAGGTGCCTCTTACATGATTACGAAATAAACATCATATCATATCCTTAATTACACATTCAACCCTATACCATACATTATCCTTATAATACTCACCTATTTATCGAAATACCTTTATTCTCATAATATATATGGTTATACTTAAACAAGTGTTACTAAGGCCATAAATCCTTATTTTATTATTTAATATCCCTTATATCTTATTATGGAGGCTTATTAAATCCATTGCCATGTTATATGCAATTTACCACTTTACCCCTTCATATTTATAAAATTACTAAAATACTGCTCATGCTTTCCTATTTATTAGAACACCCCTTTACTTGCCAAATTACTAAGTTACCCTTCATACTTATTCAATTACCAAAATACCCTTCATACTTGTTAAATTACCAAATTACCCTTTGGGTTTGTTAAATCACCACATTACCCTTCATACTTATTAAAAATTACCAAATTGCCCTTTTGGTTAATTAAATTATCAAATTACCCTTCATACTTATTAAGATTACTAAATTACCCTTTATACTTATTAAGATTACCAAATTGCCCTTTGGGTTAATTAAATTACCAAATTACCCTCCATACTTATTAAATTACCAATTTATCCCTTTTATGCCAAATTACCAAAATACTCTTCTTACTTACTAAATTACCATATTACCCTTTTTATTCATAAAATTACTAAGTTACTCCTTTTTCATTCCAAAATTACCAAACTATCCTTCTTATTTAATAATTCACCAAATTACCCATTTCTCATGCCAACTTGCCAAAATACCCTTCTCATTTAACACTTTACCAAATTACCCTTTTTACTCATAACATTACCAAGTTACCCCTTTTATTCATATAGATTACCAATTTGCCCTTCTTATGCCAAATTTACTAAAATACCCTTACTACATAAAACATTAACATCCGTGGTCCATATACATCATCTAACACCACTAACTATTATTATTTATTATTAATGCCCATTATCACCTACCATACATACGTATTTACACCACACCCTTTGTACAAGAAAATTTATTAAAATGCCCCTAGGGCTTATATTAATATTATCCTTAGTACAAATGGCCTACCATAATATATACATGCATCTAACGTTATTATTAATAATAAGGCTCCTTCCTTAACCATCATGTCTACACATGACACATAATATAACATGCTTTTCATTTCAACTATCAGCATATGCTACAAATCATAATATACTTAACATAATATAGCATGCACGCAAATATATTCAAAATTCCTAATGTGCTAGCATACATATATCTATATATTTTAATAGAATATAATAGTTACCTTATTTCCAATAATAATTAAACCTTACCGGTACCATGATTAAAGTTTAATCTTTGATTAGTAAAAGTTTATACTTAAAAATAATATCAAAACTAGCATATTAGTGGTAGAAAATTAAAAGAATAAATTTTTATCAAAAAGTTTAGTAAATATATATAAATGCTAACTATATTTATACCTTAAAAATTAGTAAATTTGCTCATAATATGAAGTAAGTTTCATGCTGCATGGCAGCGTAAGCTACATGTAGAGGTGGCAATTGGGTCGGATGGGTCGATTCGGGTCAGGTCATAGTGGGTCGGGTCATTATCGAGTCATTTGACTTTTGCGGGTCAGTTGTGGGTCAGATCGGGTCATTTCGAGTCATTGCTTTGTTTGGGTCAGGTTGGTTCCGGTTCGAGTCATTTCAGTTTTGGGTCGAGTCATTTCAATTTCGGGTCATTTCGTATTAATTTGTCAGGTCGGGTTGGGTTCGAGTTAAACAAACTCAGGTTCGGTTCATTTCGAGTTAACTTGACTGGTAGGGTCTGGTTGGTTTTGGGTCATTTTTTGGTTCACATGACTAGGTGGCTTCGGCCCATTCGAGTCATTTCGTGCAATATGATGGGTTGGTCCTGTTTGGTTTGAGTTATTTCGGGTTAACTTGATGGGTCGGGTCATTTCATGTAATTTGACGAGTTGGATTTGAGTAGTTACAGATTAACTTGATGGGTCAGGTCGGGTCGGGTTGAGTCAAATTCGGCTCCTAGTAATTATCATTCATTATAAGATTACTATTGCAGATAAATAAATTAAGAATATTATATACCTTTTATTTTCATAAGTATATAGTAAAGATATTTATAAATTTTAATAATAAAAGACATTGCATGATTGAATCTAACAAAAATATTTATCATTTATTATAATTTATTTGATTACTTAAAATACTTAATTACTTAAAAAAGATAATTTTATAAAATAAAGGTGATCATAACATGACTATACAATGTATAATTATCATTTATTACATTGTAAATATTAGAGACAATCATAAGATTACTAGTACAGATAAATGAAATAAGAATATTATATGTGCTTTATTTTTACAAGTAAATAATAAAGATATGTATACGTTTTAACAATATTATATTTGATTACTTAAAATATTTATAAATTTTACAAGTAAAAATATTAGATATTTATCATAGATTATATTTATTTGATAACTTAAAAAAAAGATAATTGTATAAAATGCAAGTGAGCATAAGTATGACTATACAATGTATAATTATCATTTATTATATTGTAAATATTAGAAACAATCATAAGATTACCAGTACAGATAAATGAAATATGAATATTATATGTGCTTTATTTTTACAAGTAAATAATAAAGATACTTATAAGTTTTAACAGTATTATATTTGATTACTTAAAATATTTATAAATTTTACAAGTAAAAATATTAGATATTTATCATATATTATATTTATTTCAGTACTTAAAATATTTGATTACTTCAGAAAAGATAAATTTATATAATAAACGTGATCATAAATATAATTATATAGTGTATAATTATAATTTATTGCATTATAAATTTTAGAGACAATTATAAGATTGCTAGTATAGATAAATAAAATAAGAATATTATATGTGCTTTATTTTTACAAGTAAATAATAAAAATTTTTTACACGATTATGTTAGGATTTATTGGATTCATCTGATTAAGCTAATTTGGATAAATTGATTATGCAGTGTAATTTGAAATGTACTTAATTTCATGTTGGTATTGTTAAATTGGGAAAATAGTATTGAAATATATCGGAATTGGATTGTTACTTGCGAATTTAAATTGGATTATATAATTGAGTTATTTTATTAAATTGATTATACAATATATTTTAGAATATGTCTAATTTTAATTTTGAACCATCAATTTAAATATTTGAATAATATTTGACCGGATTTGCAGTTCAGGCTCAAAAACTGTAATTATATTAAATTGGGTAATTCCTTAATAGTTTTTAATCAATTGAGTATACAATACATTTTAGAATATGTCTGATTTCAATTTTGAACAGTCAATTTAAATATTTGAATAATATTTTTGAACTGTCAATTTAAAGATTTGAATAAGATTTGACCAGATTTGTAGTTCGGGCTCAAAAACCCTAATTATGTTAAATTGGGTAATTCCTTAATAGTTTTTAATCAATTGAGTATACAATACATTTTATAATATGTATAATTTTAATTTTAAACCATCAATTGCATATACAATATGTTTTAGAATATGTCTAATTTCAAAATTGAACAGTCAATTTAAATATTTGAAAAAGATTTGACCAGATTTGCAGTTCGGGCTCAAAAACCCTAATTATGTTAAATTGAGTAATTTTTTAATATTTTTTAATTAATTAAGTATACAATATGTTTTATAATATGTCTAATTTCAATTTTGAACCATCAATTTAAATATTTAAATAAGATTTGACCAGATTTGCTGTTTGGGCTCAAAAATCATAATTATGTTAAATTGGGTAATTCCTTAATAGTTTTTAATCAATTGAGTATACAATATGTTTTAGAATATGTCTAATTTTAATTTTAAACAATCAATTTAAATATTTGAATAAGATTTGACCGGATTTGCAGTTCGGGCTCAAAAACCTTAATTATATTAAATTGGGTAATTCCTTAATAGTTTTTAATCAATTAAGCATACAATATGTTTTATAATATGTCTAATTTCAATTTTGAAAAGTCAATTTAAATATTTGAATAATATTTGACCGGATTTGCAGTTCGGGCTAAAAAACCTTAATTATGTTAAATTGGGTAATTTCTTAATAGTTTTTTTAATCTATTGAGTATACAATATGTTTTGGAATATGTATAATTTCAATTTTAAACCATCAATTTAAATATTTGAATAAGATTTGACCAGATTTACAATTCGGGCTTAAAAACTCTAATTATATTAAATTGAGTAATTCCTTAATAATTTTTAATCAATTAAGTATAGAATATGTTTAAAAATATGTCTAATTTCAATTTTGGAACGTCAATTTAAATATTTGAATAAGATTTGACCGGATTTACAGTTCAGGCTCAAAAACTTTAATTATGTTAAATTGGGTAATTTCTTAATAGTTTTTAATCAATTGAGTATACAATATGTTTTAGAATATGTCTAATTTCAATTTTAAACCATCAATTTAAATATTTGAATAATATTTGACCGGATTTGTAGTTGGGCTCAAACCCTAATTATGTTAAATTGGCTAATTCCTTAATAGTTTTAAATTAATTGAGTATACAATATATTTTATAATATATCTAATTTTAATTTTAAATCGTCACTTTAAATATTTAAATAAGATTTTACCAGATTTACAATTTAGGTTCAAAAACCCTAATTATGTTAAATTAGATAATTCCTTAATAGTTTTTAATCAATTGAGTATACAATATATTTTAGAATATATCTAATTTTAATTTCGAATCGTCAATTTAAATATTTAAATAGTATTTAATCGGATTTGTTGTTTGGGCTCAAAAATCCTAATTATGTTAAATTAGATAATTCCTTAATAGTTTTTACTCAATTGTGTATACAATATGTTATAAAATAGACCGGATTCATAGCACGATGGTGTTAAGAGTTAGTAATTTTCAATTGGTAAGTGGTAATAATTGTAATTACAATTGTATTATGTAACTAGTAACTACTATAATTACATTTTAAGTGTCCGAGTTTAATTTTTTATTTGTTATAAACTTATAATCTTTGTACTCTATGTAAATTAATATAGTATTTGGTGTATTAAAAATATGCATTAGAAGTTGGAGCTATGAGATTTTTTTTATTCTAAATGATATTGTATAGAATGTCTAGGGTAAAAATATGAAAAATAAGTACAATTTATAAAATACTACATTTTTTAAAAACTTTAAATGAATAATAAAATATGTGTAATTTATTATTATTATTATTATAATAGATTTTGATGTTTGGTTGGATCAATATCGGGTCAGATCGGATAAATGTCTGGTCGGATCGAAGCGAGTATGGTTAAAAGCAGGTCTGGTCGCTATCAGATCATGGGTTAGCATCAAATCGGATCGAGTCAAGCTCAGATTAATTTTTATTGGATCAGTGCCTGATTGGATTAATGTAGGATCAAATTTGAATCAGATCGGGTTGGATTGCTAAACTTTTCGCGTCTTATTAAATTAAATTTCGCTCGAATTGGATCGAACTGGACGGTCGTTGACAGTTCTAACTACATGCAAAAAGGGAAAGACAAATAAGGGTGTGGAGGAGAGGTTTGGAAGAAAGGGGGGAGGGTTGGTTCGGGTAAAGGTTTTGGGAGTAAGTTATCACTCAAATGAAAACTTGTATAACACAAACCCTCATGAGAAAGAATTTACCAAGGATGATGATTATTATAACACAAACCCTCGTATTACATACCCGAGAGCATACAACACTCGACCCTAAAATAATAAACGAATGGGAACTAAAAACACAATGAAGCTTCATGACAGTCATTACTTCCGATCGCTACTGCATATGCATAGTCCATACCTGTTCTCATTGCTTTATTTTATGCTAATATCTCACTGCATTAGTACAAGGTTCTTCATATCTAACAAGGAAAACTTTAATCTGGCTCAGATATGCCTTTCCACATATCTTGATGGGCTGTTTGCACCCAGTATAATTAGCCTGGTTAAAAAACATTGAATAGAATCAATGTATCATTAATAGGCCTATTCATCAGACTCAGAGTGTGCTAAGACACTGATTGGACAATGTGTATATTCTACTTGACCCAAAACCGCACGGCTGGCCAAAAATGATTTCTTTCGAAGGCCTCATGGATAACGTTGATTCTACTCATCGTCTTCATCACTCTCCAGTGGCTGAGTTGAGTCGTTCAGCCTCTCGGCCAACCTAAGCCTTCCGCTCCTCGTACATCAACTTCTTTAAGTATTACCTACCATAGTGAATGCAGCAAACAGACATCAAAAACAAGTAGCGAGTCTACTTTCTCGCCCAAAAGAAGAAAATAAATTCCAGCACAATTTTCTTGTTACAAGGTTGATTCTTTAATTTCCAAGCAACATACAAAATATCAACTACAAAGACGACCCACAATCAAATGAACCAAACAAAGGATTGTCTAGAACTTCAAATAGCAAATGAAAGGGGAAATCAAAAACTTTCATCAAGCAAAAAAGCCATAATATAATGTGTCAGCAACAGTATCAACATATCATAGAATTAAATCAAACAAGATAACGCTATTACTTAATGTTACTTGGAGAGCCAAAACAATGAAACAAGTTAAATAAATCATAGCAATAATCAACATTTTACACTCATCTGTTGTGTTCCTTCGGAGGCCCTTTATCGATTTTCTTAAAAGCAGGGCCAACTCGAATGGCAGCAAGGACCATTTTATGCAACCCCTCAATACCATCAGCTTCAGTTCCTTCCTTTATGTACTAACTAAAGTGAGGTTCGTACTTCTGTGGCTCATCTGACAACAAAGTCTGCAATAATGATGCCGGGTACAGCAAGTTGCTATGAATCATCCCAAGCTGCGGGTGATATTCACATATGCCAGCAGGAAGTCAGCATGAGCAGCTCCGCAGTAAAGATCATTAAGGGTAGTGAAGTCTTTTTATTAGCTTCAGTGGAGGGAAAGTAGTTAGGAAATAAATATGGGGGAGTGGTTCAAGGGAGGTTTGTTATGCAGAATATTCCATTAAGCAGTAGGATATAAAGGGGATTTAGGATGGTAATAACCATTCGGAGAATTGAAGAGAACTCTTTGGAAGAGCATTCCTACCTCTCGAAAGTAAGAAGTCGTAATTGATTAGGTTTCTCTGATCTAATCAATACAAACTGTTTTGGCCTTATTATTGTTTCTATTCTATTCTGCCTTATTACTCTGATATACAGCAGATTTGGTATTAGAGCAGCATGATCTTAATTGGGGAAAGACGTCATGGCTCCAACTCAAACTCAAAGGTTAGACCAACTGGAGCAGGAATTAGAGTCACTAAAAGTGTTGATATCGGAGCAAGTGATTTCAGCGATGAGCAGCACATCGTATGAGCTACAGCAAACTCTAGTTGCCCAGATTGCATTGAGCTTGGAAAAAGCTACTGAGAAGCTGAGGTAGGATCTCAATGCCCTGGCAACGAAGGTGGGAAGCAGAATCTCCAGAACCAGAGAAAATCAGGGGATGATGATTACTCAGATTCAAGATGAGGTGAGAAACACCATCTCCACCCTCAAAATAACTGATCACTTGCCGGGAAGCTTGGAACAGCCCAACCCTTACAAGGCGAGCTTCGGCAGTGGAGGATCGAGCACTGAGGGGAGAGGGAGAGAAGGATCTGGGGGTGGATTTGCTGGAGGAGGTACTAATTGGCAATGTAAGAAGCTTGATTTACCCTTGTTCGATGTTACCAACCGGATGAGTGAATACTAAGGGCTGAGCGATATGTCGACTTTTACCAACTCGCTAAGGAGGAGAAGCTCGAAGCAGCAGTGGTAGCACTACAAGGGGATGCTCTATTGTGGTACCAGTATGAGCACAAACAACGGCCATTACAGAGGTGGGAGGATATGAGGATGATGATCCTTCAACAATTTCAATCTACATCCACTGACATACTTTACGAGCCGTGGCTGGATCACCAGCAAGAGGGAACGTTGTATGAATACTGGAGGATATTTATCGAGCTAATGGCTCCCTTAGAAGGGGTACCTGAAGAGATTTCTAAGGGGCAATTTATTAATGGGCTCAAAGGGGAGGTTAAGGTAGAAGTTCGGTTGCCGGGGCCCATTACCTTAGATCAGGCTATGGATCTAGCCCTAAAGGTGGATGAGAAGTTGAAGGCTGGCCCAACGCACAAGAGAGGGAGTGGGCATGGCCCATATCCTGGAAAAGGTAACACTACTACCCAATCAAATTTCCACTTAAGCCCTCAATTAAAAAACACCAACCCAATTAGGCGGTTGAGCGAGAAAGAATTATAACAAAAAAGGGAGCAGGGCCTTTGCTTTCTTTGTGACGAGAAGTGGACGATTAATCACTGGCTTAGAAGGAAGGAGTGAGTGTGCTTTTGACTCAAGAGGATGAAGGGGAGTTTTCGTCCGATGAGTGTCTGGATCAAGCAATTAAGTCGCGGTCACGGTATCTAAGCGTCCCGAACGATAAATCATGTGTCACAGTCATCGTAGCGTGAATTTTTATTTTTATTTTACCATATACTCTAATTATTATTTACTAATCATTTAAATATAAATATTCAATAAACTGATGTTTTATATTATATTATAAGTATTAAAGTGAGTCATTATATGCTAAATTTTCCTAGTAACCCTAAATTTACCTTAGAATGAAAAAAGACATGTTATTTAATAGTAAATGTGAAAATAATAAATAGTAATACTTTATTATAATTCTATAGTAACTTGGTCCAAAATATATATAGTAAATGAATAATTTTTCTTTTATCATGCATGCTTTTTTCAATAGATTTAAGAATTCTCAATAAATCGCCAATAAATGTGAAAATTTAAAACCATAGCGTATTAGTAATTTCGTGTACCAGTCGCTACACTATAGCGGGACCACTATATAATTGTATGGTCTGAATTTCTCAGCCCCTAAGATAATTGAGGAACCTAGCTCAGACTTCGTGCAGCCAGAGGTCTCCCTGAATTCGGTGATGGGAATCACGAGTCCGAAGACGATGAAGTTGTTGGGTAGGGTGCATGCTGCATGGGAAAGAAGTAGTAGTAATGGTGGGTCCAGGAGCAACACATAACTTCATTTCTTCCAATGTGGTGGAGAATTTGGGGATTCCAGTGAATCAGACCAAGGCATTTGGAGTATCATTGGGTACTGGGAGAGCAGTAGAAGGGGAAGGTGTGTGTAAGGCAGTAGCCCTAGAGTTACTGGAGGTGATTGTAGTCGAGGACTTTTTACCACTACCACTGGGGAATTCAAATTTGATTTTGGGAATTCGATGGTTGGAGAAGTTAGGGACGATGTCCGCAAATTGGAAGACACAAACACTGTTACACTGAGATTTCAGGTTGGGGGGAAAGTCCATAACCTTACAAGGAGACCCTTCCTTGGACAGAACCAAGATATCTTTAAAGGCCATGGTACGAACATTGAGGAAGGAAGGAAAGTGGTACTTAGTTGAATTCAACCATGTGTTGGTGAAGACCTTGAGGCCTCCAAGGGTTTTATGGAATCTGCTCCCACCTTCTTACAATCAACCTTGCAGCAATTCAAGTCAGTATTTCACATGCCCTGGGGACTTCCCCCGCCTAGGGGCCATGAGCATGCAATCATCCTGAAAGAAGTACCAATCCAGTCAGTGTACGACCATACAGGTACCCCCCCAAGCCCAAATAGATGAAATTGAAAATTTGATTTATGATATGCTAATGGCAGGCATTATACAAGTGTCCACTAGCCCCTTTTCTAGCCCGGTGTTGTTGGTTAAGAAGAAGGATAGTTCGTGGAGGTTTTGCGTAGATTATAGGGCCCTCAACAAGCTCACTGTGCCAAATAAATACCCCACCCCTGTTATTGATGAATTGTTGGATGAACTATATGGGGCTACAATGTTCTCTAAGCTGGATCTCAAATCTGGACATCATCAGATTAGAGTGAAGGTGAAGGATGTTCCTAAAACAGCTTTTAAGACTCATGAAGGGCATTATGAGTTCTTGGCAATGCCCTTTGGGCTTACAAACGCTCCAGCCACCTTTCAAGCATTAATGAATAATGTATTTAGACCTTATTTGAGGAGGTTTATGCTAGTCTTCTTTGACGATATATTGGTATATAGTAGCTAGTAGGGATAAGGAGCAACATGTACAACACTTGGCCATGGTGTTAGAGACACTAGCTCAACATCCGTTGTATGTCAACGGGAAGAAGTGTGAATTTGGGAAGGAACAGGTGGCCTACTTGGGTCATGTTATATCTAAGTCTGGGGTGGCAGTGGACCAGGCTAAAGTACAAGCTATAGTATAATGGCCCATACCCAAAAACCTCAAAGAGTTGAGGGGATTCCTTGGTTTGATCAGGTATTACAGAAAATTCATAGCTGGTTACGCATCTATAGCTACACCCCTCACTGACCAACTCAAGAGAGATAGCTATGAGTGGCCTTCAAAAGCTACAAGGGCCTTTGAGGAGTTAAAGAGGGTCATAACAACAACCCCTATATTGGCTATGCCCAATTTCAACTTGCCCTTCACTGTGGAAAATAATGCAAGTGGTTTTGGGGTAGGGGCAATATTGCTACAATCAGGGCACCCAATCACTTTTTTTAGCAAGATATTGGGCCCTCGAACAAGAGATAAGTCTATTTACGAGAAGGAGCTGATGGCAATAGTCCTAGCAATGCAAAAGTGGAGGCATTACCTACTAGGAAGGAAGTTCATTATTAAGTCAGATCAGCAGAGTCTCATATTTTTGATGCAGCAGAGGGAGATAGGATCGAAGTATCAGAAATCGGTAGGTAAGTTGTTAGGGTATGACTTTGATATCATTTACAAACCAGGGGCACCGAATAAAGTGGTTGATGCATTGTCAAGGGAATTTGCTAGTGGTGTTGAATGTGGAGTTTTGGTGAGTTTAGGGGGAGTGCAGTGGGGGAATATCCAAGCTCAAATTCAGTAAGACCCTTTTATCAAGAAACTCAGGACAGATGAAATGTGGTTCCAAAAGGATACACCTTGGAGCGTGATGTACTAAGGTATAAGGGACGATTGGTCATCCCAAGTAGCTCCGCTTTAGTCCAATCCTTGTTGTATAAGTATCATAAGTCATGACACCCCTATAGGTGGACATTCTGGGGACTTAAAGACCTATCAGAGGTTGGCATCTGAATGGTACTGGTCAGGCATAAGGAAGGCAATTACCAAATATGTAGTCTTGTGCAGTTTGTCAACAGCAAAAAAGCTCTTCTCTCTCTCCCGTTGGACTGCTTCAGCCACTGCCTATACCAACCCAGATATGGGGAGAATCTCCATGGACTTTATTGACGGGTTGCCAAAGTCTCTGGGGTTAGACACCGTCTTGGTTGTGGCCAATAGGTTATCTAAGTATCCTCACTTTGTGGGTCTCAAACATCCCTTTTCTACTCAAATAGTTGTCGGCCTCTTCACCAAGGAAATTGTCAGACTTCATGGTTACCCATCCACAATTGTGTCAGACATGGATAAGGTGTTTATGAGTATATTTTGGAAGGAGCTTTTAAGGCTTCAACAAGCTGCTCTTAACAAAAGTACAGCATAACATCCTCAATCGGATGGACAGACTGAGGTAGTGAATAAGGGGTAGAAACCTACTTAAGGTGTTTCATCAATGGGCTACCTAGAACTTGGGCCAAGTGGCTCCCATGGGCTGAGTTCTGGTACAATACAACCATTCATTCAGCTACCAGATGCTCACCTTTTAAAGTTTATGGTTTGGATCCCCCACCATTAGTGAGATATGAAAAAGGTAGCACAAAAGTTCATTCCTTAAAAGAGCAGCTAATAGAGAGGGATGCAATCTTGTATGATTTAAAGGCACAGTTGATCCGAGCACAACAAAAAATGAAATTTCAAGAGGATGCTCATAGAAGAGAGGTGAATTTCCAAGCGGGTGATTGGGATTACTTTAAAGCTGCAACCCTACAGGCAATAAACCTTGGCAAGAAGGCCATTTGAAAAGTCGGCACCAAGATACTATGGGCCATTTGAGGTGATTCAGAAGATTGAGGCAGTAGCATACAAACTGGAGCTTCCTTCTACGGCTAAAATACATCCAGTATTTCATGTTTCCCAGCTAAAAGTTGCCATAGGATGTCTGCCTTCATCACCACAACTTCCACCTCAACTCACCCCAGATCTAACTCTTGAAGCAAAACCAGAAGAGGTGTTAGGGGTCAGAAATGGGAAGCAAGGAAGCTCAACACAAATTGAAGTCTTAATCAAGTGGAAGAATTTGCCAGTTTTTTAAGCCACTTGGGAGGACTTCCATGCTTTAGATTAAAGGTTCCCTTCTTTCCACCTTGAGGACAAGGTGAATCTCTGGGCCCGAGGTAATGCTATTAATCATCCTAAGCCGCCAGTGATATTCACATATGCCAGAAGGAAGTCAGCATGAGCAACTCAGCAGTAAAGATCATTAAGGGTAGTGAAGTCTTTTTTTTAGCTTCAGTGGAGGGAGAGTATTTAGGAAATAAATATTGGGGAGTGGTTTAAAGGAGGTTTGTTAAGCAAAATATTCCATTAAGCAGTAGGATAAAAAGGGGATTAAGGATGGTAATAACCATTCGAAGAATTAAAGAGAACTCTTTGGGAGAGCATTCCTACCTCTCGAAGGTAGGAAGTTGTAATTGATTAGGTTCCTCTAATCTAATCAATACAAACTGTTTTGGCCTTATTATTGTTTCTATTCTATCCTGCCTTATTACTCTGATATACAGTACAAGTACATAAATGCACAGCAGCAATCAATATCCATGTTTACAAGCTATTCAACAATAACCAAATCCACGTGTGTCGTCTCAATTTTTTTAAATCTCCAAAACACCAGAAGGCAATGCTCAAAAGCACTATAGCAATATTTTCATAACCAGATAAAAACTTCACAAAAAATTAAGGCACTGTAAATTTTGTACAATTATATGAATTAGTAAAGCAGCAACGGATGTATTTTCTGTTGCATGCCACAGCTATCAGCAATATAATATGAAAAACATTGACCCATGCGACATCAAACCATCCCCACAAAATCAATGACAGCCCCATGTAGTCAGCATTCAGCAACATGACCAAAATAAATGTATTACGAGTGAACATCAGGATCAAGTTGCTTATTATCCTCATTGAATCAAGCAGATCACTTTTCATTAAGTTTCCATCCAATTCTCCCTAGATAAGATAAACTTGGGTATCTAGCAGAGATTCAGTACTTAATTTCACCTCTATTACAATGAGGCCTTAATCATGATGCATGAAGCTCGTGAAGCTCAACATTAACGTGAAGGACTCAGAGAAAGAAAGGCAAGTGTTTCAAAGTGCAAGTCTAAAGACTTTCAAACATATTAAACAATAAATCAAGAGCGAGCTTTAACCAACAAAACCCAGACAACTAGATTAAAAAGTAACATATTGCATAAATCATTCTAAATGATAGGTTAACAGATCAAACACTTTATCCTAACTAGTGCAGTACCAAAAACAAGGTTTCCTGTAGGAGTTTTAGCACGGTGAACATCCAATGGGGTACAGAAAGGCCTCCTAGATTTAGTTGGTTCAACAGAGTAATCATCTCCAGTGATCTGTTGCCATAAGTTAGTTAAGCTTTCAAGGCATATCATTAAGGCTATGTTTTCTTCATCTGAATTTTATCAAGAAAAAATTCATTGTGTCAATATTATTATTTTATTATTGTTAGCGTCATAATAAATAATTGTTTATTGCTACTATTACTATTGTTATCATTACTCCAATCACTATCTTCAATTTTATATCATTTTTATAATTATCAAAATCAGGACCTATTATTATAAGTTGAGGAAAATATAGCTAAATTAAAAACACCTAAGAGCATTTTCAATACCCAATGAACCCAAGGAAGCCCAGTATAGTAAACTGGATAAAGCATATGGGATAAACAAATGGCTAAAAGCAAGAGACGGAAGCAAAAATTTGTCACAAAATGAACAGTTATGTAAGCCCCACTTCAAATCCAATGCATGGCAGCTCATGCCTCATGGACATAAGCTGCTGCAATGACCATATCTTCAGTTATGCTAGCAGATACAATCAGTGGAATAACATCTTTGTTGGTAAATCAAACCACAAATCAACACTTTGGAGTATTATTCTTTACCTGATTAATCATGCAAATCCTAGCCCTGTAGTCAGTCTTGTCCAATAAAGACACAGTGCGTAAAGAATCAGCACTACAAAAAGGAAATTGTAGAAAGGCAGATGAAAAGATATTACCAACTCAGCCAAGAAGCCATACACTACCTTCTCCTGTATTTGACAGGACATCTTTTAAAATAAGCTTTCGATTTCTGAGCATTGATAAAGGCCTGTGATGACGATCAATTTTTAGAACAGAAAATAAATTCTATTTTGAAAAAAATTTGGCAGGCATCATCACCAAATCATAAGCAAAGATGCAAAAATAGCAGCATTAACCAAATACAAAAGGGAGATATGTGTGCTGACAACCAGTATAATATCACAGAACAACACAATTTTTTGCCTTCAACCAAGGATGTTGGTCACAAGCCAGCTATCCCATATGATCCAGACAACATCATAACACTTCACAGGAGGAACTGGTGCAAACTATGTAAAATTTTAACAAAATATACTCGGAAAAAACAAAAGGCATGACAAAACAAATTCCCAATCTTTTTTGTGGCAATGCAATGATCAATTGTTGTAGGCCGGCTGAAATGTAGTTCTCCCATATCAAATTATATGCTGAGAACCCATTGCATCAGCCAAACTTCAAAAGCCTTCATCAATATGGAAACAAGCTCTTTCAATACAAACAGAAAAAATATATACAAACATTTTAAAGGTCATCTGAGATCTAAAGTAATAATAAATAAAAGAATTGACTACAGAAGTTGTCAAATATTCATAAAAAATTTCAAACTTAGTGAAAGTAATCTTTACAGAATCATGATTATATTAATGCATGCCTACTCATGAGGCAGCCCACTAAGTAATTTAAGATTGGGTGAACTTACGCTCTCACAAAACATAAATCAGAATCCATGATCCCATTGGATCAGCCACAAAAACCATAAACCTCATCAACGAGGAAGCAAATTCTTCAACACATTTAGAGAAAATAACAAAAACAAAAAAAAATTTGAAGGCAACCCATCTAGTGACAAACTTCAAAAAAATCACACAACAAGCACAACTTTGAAATTTAGGAGCAGTAATACGAGAGAGGGGAATCTACTTTTTTTTTCCTTACAAAACCCTTCTTTTTTCGGTATGCTGCTCCACAAGCAAGGAGTGAACAATCCCTAAAAAAGCATGATTGAAATTAATGCATGCCCAATAATGAGGCAGCCCCCAAATCAGTTATTCTACGCCAGGTGAACTTGAGATATTTTACATTAATAAATTACAGCTGAGAACCTATTGGATCAGCCACAGTTTCAAAACTTCATCAATAAGGAAGAAAGCTCTTCAAAACAATTTGAAGATCAAAACACAAATATTTTAGAAGCTAGAGTATCAAATAGGTAAACGTCAAAAGAATTCATCAAAAACTTAGTCCAAAATTCATAGACATTTTCAAATTTGAGGGTAATAATTTAGGCATGATAAAAGTAATGCATGCCTATCCATGAGGCTGCCCCCAGACAATCATTCTAGCCCCATGAAATAGAGATCTCACATATCGAGTAAAATTCATTTGAGAACCCACCGGATTGAATGAAGTTCCAAAAACTTCATCAACAAGCAAGCAAGCTCTTCAGCATGATTTGAGGAACATAATTCAAATATTTTAAGTCCATTTACCATATAAGAAAACATTAAAAGAATACATGGACAAAGTCCAAAATCCATTGAAAATTATGAATGATAAGGCCAGTACTTCTTAGATGATATGATTAAATTAAAGCATGTCTTACCATGAGGCAGCCCGTGGTAAATTACTTTAAGCCAAGTGAGATTGAGCTCACAAACATCAATAAATATTAAACCGTTAACCCATTCAATTAGCCATAGTTTCAAAAACTTCATCAATAATGAAGCAGTATCTTCAGCACAAATTAAAGGCTTGCACAAATATATAAAAGGTGTGCATATCATACATGAAAACATTTAAAGTTGTGAATAAAGCTTTATCCAAAATTGATTGAAAATTCTGGAATTTAGGCGTAGTAATCCCTAGAGAGCATGATTAAATTACAAATGTCTATTCAGGAGACAGCCCCTTGCTAATTATTCTAGGCAGGGTGAAACTGAGCTCTTGAAAATCAATATACAAGCCGAGAACCCACTGGAACGACCATAGTTCCTAAACCTTCAACAATAAGAAAGCAATCGCTCCAACACAAATCGAAGAGCCTACTACAAATAAAGCTCACATATCATTCAGGAAGGCATCAAAATAATGCAAAAAAAAAAGTCTGAAATTCATTGAAGGTATTGAGATTTAGGGGCAGTAATACCTAAAGAAGCATGATTAAATTAAAGCACATCTAATCATGAGGCAGCCCCCTTGTAAATTACTTTTGGCCGGGTGAAATTGAGCTCTCACGCATCAATAAGTTATAAGTTGAGAACCCATTGGATCGGCCAAAGTTTCAAAGATTTCCTCAATAAAGAAGCAAGATTTTCAATACGTATTGAAGAACATTACAAATATTTTAAAGGTTCGCACATCATATAGACAAGCATTGAAAGAACTTGCACATAAAATTTGTCCAAAGTTCATTTGGAACTTTAAAATTTAGGGGCAATAATGCCTATAGAGGCATAACTAAATCGCATGCCTATTCATAAGGCAGCCCCCTGATCACTTATTCTAGGCCGGGTGAAATTGAGCTCTCACACGTCAGTAAACTATAAGCTGAGAACCCATTGGATCGGCCATACTTCCACAAATTCAATCAACACAAAAGCAAGCTATACATCACAGAATGAAGAATGATTTCCTACGTGCTATAAATATTTACAGGCTATATCGCATATCATACAGACAAATAATAAAAGAATTCACAGAACAAGTTAGTCCCGAATTCATCAGTTTCGTTTAAAATTTGGGGCCATTATCCCCAAAACAGCATGATCGAATTGAAATGAAGAACGCCTGAGGCAGCCCACCAAATCAATTACCCTGACCCAGGTGAAATTGAGCTCACAGAACAATAAATCCAAGTCGAAACCTATTGGATAGGCCAAAGTTAAACGCTTCATAAATCAGCGAGCAAGCTCTCCAACACACAAATAGAAGAACCACAAAATCTGATACCAGCTCTATTTGGAAATAATAACCAGCTAAAGGTGGAATGGAATGAGGTATGTTGAACTTTTTATCTTTAAAGTATATACTTCAATCTTTTTTATTTGCTTGAAAATACTTCATAGTAAAATGTAATAAGAAGCATTGACAGTTCTTCTAACCTTTCACCAAAAAACATAGCTACTCGTGACATTATCCGATACCTCGCATATATATCTGCCCTTGATATTGATCCCAGATCCTGAAGCAAAACTGATAATGAAACTGTTCGCCATAAACGTCGGTTGAGTATATGATACTTTCAAATGCTAACAGTGGAGTAAGTACTGTACGGTAAAAAAAGGAAAAAGATAATGCAGTCGGGATCTATTTTCCTTCAGAGCTATCACCGAAACTAGATATAATATTCCGCATACTTGGCCCGAATTTGACCTTGGAACACGAATAAAAATATGAATCCGAACGGATCAACGTAAGCAGTCAAAAGAATCATATCCATAAATACAGTATCAGTCGTAGCACGCAAAAGAAAATAAGAACAAGTAATTCAAGATAATATGAAGAGAAGCTAATGACGTTTATCGACAGAAAAGACGAAAATAAAAATAGCAGAATGATGCACAAGCAGACTCAGTAGTCAGATTTGCATAATTTTGGTGAGAAAGGACGAAGGAGAGGCCGCACCATTGCTAGCGACAGGAGGGAACTTGGATGGCGTCTCAGCAAAAAGAGGGCTGAGAAAAGCGAAGATGAAGAGAATAAGCTGCCGTAGCAGCAGTACAACCGTACAAATAGCCACAAAAAACCCTTGCGATTCCGAACAATTGGGACTTGAGGATCGACGGCTGACCCTGACCCGAGTGGCTTCCTGGCCTGGTGCAAGTGCAACTATGACGTATTAGTGCTTTAAATAAGTCAAGTCAAGGCGAAAATAACAATAAACTAGTGGTTATGTGTTCATACTGAGTAGAGGTATTATATTATGAAAGTCTTTAAAACAAACATGTATAGGGTTTTTTGCCATAAAATATGAATTTATTACTCTTTATTTGGCAAGTTAGGAAAATAAATGGCTAAGGAACTTATTTGCATGAGTGGCATTATGGGAGAAACCTAGTGTTTTAATTTTATTTCATTGTGATTCACTAGCTGTCATTAGAATCACTAATAATAACGTGCACACTCGGAAGAGGAGACATTTTCTTGTCAGCCATAAGGTGCTCAAGAATTTGTTTAAAGGAGTGCTATCCTTAGAGTATATGCATTCACATATCAATTTGGTAGATCCTCTCATAAAAGACTTGTCAAGCAAATGGTCCTTGAATCATTGAGAAGGATGGACCTTAAGCCTAGAGTAGAAGAAATTATGGTGAGTATCTAATCTAGTTAAAATTAACGGGGTCAAATCCAATCTGATATAATATATTTAATGAGGTTAAACGAATTTATATTATTACTATTTTGTACTACATTTCCATCCCTATTACACGTATAATTGAGTTGTACGTACTCTTTTGAATCCACAACTAGTTTTGGTGATGTTATTGAGATACATTTGATGGGTTTACAAGTGTGATAATGCTGAGTTTGAGATATATGCTCATTTTAAATCTAAAACCAGTATTGGTGGTGCTTTGAGATGCACTTAATGGATTCTGCTAATTATTTTCAGGGTAAGATTAAAGCTTTTAATGAATCCATAACCATATGTCGTGGTGTTAGAGAGACAACCTTGATAGACTCACCTAATTGGATACGAAGATGGGTCGCCTTTTATGAGATAGTTTGTTTATCTCTTTAGAACACTTAAGAGTGCCCAAGGTGGGTGTAAGGCCATGTAAAGCTCTCTTCTCTCTTTTTTTTTGCAAAGGTATTACAAAGTTTAAAAGTATAATATGAGTTACGATGAAACAATTTAAATCTAGTCAATTCAAGTGAAATTCACTACCTCAACTATTCATTAAAACCAATTGGTTGGTTTATCAAACCAATTAACTGGTCTCACGACCAACCGATCCGAAACTCTAAACCATTCGACTGCTTGCACAACTAGCCGATAGGTTCAAGGAATTGATCAATTAATGTGGGTAAAAAACTACCCAAACTCGCGATACACACACCAAAGTTTGCTACACTTTGCCATATTAATCCTAGCATGCTTCTATGTCAAAACATACATAAAAAATATATGTTGCACACATAGAGTCACATGGATACATGGTAATGTACATACTTAGATGAATCATGCTAAAATCGCCAACTTATGCTTAAAATCAAAGAAATCCAGCAATGATAATTTAGGAAGAATTATACCACATGCTCAGAAATAGAATATAAATTAGATCATACTCACAGATACACCAAACACATGGAACCCCAATAAGCCATAAAATCCTATTTGTGTTAAAGCTAATAATGCCTTACTTTGAAGCAATTCTTCTAGCACAAAAGATCCTACTTGATGGCTATCTAGAAGAACCTCGATTCCTAAGAGAATAAAAGTGAAAACCATTAAAATTCATCTTTTAAAACATCATTAAAATAAAAGAAAATTTAGAATAAGAAGAAGAACACAAAACACCACATTTTTCTCAAAAATAGGGTGTCAAAGGAAGGAATTGAAATCTTCAACCTTAATTCTTCCTTACTTAATGAAAGAAAGAGAGAACTAAAACTAATATTAGAAGAAGAAAAAAGAATACAATGGTCGCACAATAAGGGAGAAAATTAAAGCAAATATATGGTTTTCTCAATAGAGAGGAGAAAAGGGGGAAATAAAGGATGCTCAACACTTGGAAAAGTTTCCATCGAGGAAAGGAAAAAAGAGAGTAAGAAAAATAAGTGAGAAATAAAAATGGATCGAAAATGAAAGGTATAGAGGTAAGGTAGGGTCGACATTCACATGAGAGAGGGAGATGAGACCGGTAAGGTTGAGTGTGGACAGCCAAGAAGTGAGGGTTGACTTAATGGGGTAATGGGGGATTGAGGGCAGTTATAAATGCGCATAGTAGTGGGTTGGTAAGTCAAAAGATAGTGTACAAAGTCAATCTTGCACCCTAGATGCCAGAAAAGAGAGGGATAGGTGAGGGAGAAGAGAGAAAATGATGCTTGCCTCAAAAGTGCTTTTTAGGAAAATTTTGGCTAATTAAAATTATATAATGATCTAAATAATATGAAAATAATCTCATAGCACTAAAATATTCTTATTAAAATATATGGACTCTAATTAGAAGTTTTCATAAACATTAGAGAGAAATTCAAATAAAAATCAGAAATAGATTTGAAATCACAAGACAACTAGTCGAGGAATTTGGGTAAACTAGTTGACAGTTTTGTCGAGAGTAGGAATTTTAATTCTTCAACGCACTAGTCTATCGGTTAGGTAAACTGATCAATCGGTACACCTGAAATTTGCATTTTTATTAGAATTACAAGCCCATTCCAAAACCAAAACTATTTTATTTTATATCAACATAATTTTGAACTCATTCCGAATGATTTTGGGATGAGGTATTACACTAACCCTAGGGTACAAATGTAACACCCTCATTTTACTACTTACAAATTTCCTTTTGCAGAAGCATTAGTTGCAAAAATAATGGGTGTTATCGCTACAATTATCATGAATCTAGCATCCCCTACTACTACCATACTATGTTTTAAGGCTAAAACGTTGTTATGCTTATCTTAACATTTTCAACATAAGAACAAAATAACTATTACAGATTAACGTTGTCCTAAAAAAATACAAAAGATCAGGAAAATGAGTTACAATATAACAAAAATAAAAGCAACAAGGAATATAAGAGTTCGATGAATATTTGGATCAAAATATGTTGGGGTGAACACTGGATAGTCTTAACTTTCAACCCCTACCAGAAGCCATCAAGACAAACCCTCAAAGTATTCTTATAGAGTAAACACTACCCATTGAATAGGTAAAAGACCAAGAAATGAAACATGTTAGTACTATAGTATTGAGTGAACCATTACACATCACAAATATGCAATGCCACATGGGGTACATAGGTAGTAACATGGCATAAATACATCAAGGAAATCATGTTATGATGAAATGACCAAAACCAGCATAATCAAATCAATTCCAAATACCTAAGGTAGGTTGCTGAGGCAACTACCAAATAAATAAATCTAAATCTATTCTAGATACTAGGGTAGGGCGCTAAGGCAACTACCATACCACATACCAAACCAAGGAATACACAATGACTACTACCAAATCAATAGCCCAGACCAATACATTCATATTATTACACAATAGTTATGTCTATTTTAACTACTGAAGGGGATACAATAATAATTTGGATCCATAAAAGTACATCGATCATATCGGTGCATAAGACATCACAGTACCCTCCTAACTGTCCAACCCAGAGGTATAACAACACTTTGGTTATACTAGTGCACAAGGTAATTCAATACATCTAATTCTTAATTATTGATTCACCGTATAGGATGCATAGTTTGCCTATAAAGTATACTAGGGCACAACAGCAAAGCAAATCAAAACAAACCAAGGGATCCTACCTTATTTCTAGGGTAGCTAATCCTAGACAGCAATACTTTTCAAACTCCAGGTCTTCCACTTTAAGTATTAATGATTTATGGCATAATCACAAATATTACATATTGCATAATAATGCCTATTTCCATGCTTAACCAAATTTTTTCCTTTATTTACAATTATCCATGTCAACCGTAAGATCAACAGTCCAAGTCAAGGTCAAAGTCAATATGAAGGCCAGTCTATCAATATTATAAGGGGAATTATTATACAATATGTCAACCTTAGAATGCACTCATTCTTGCCTTCAACTACCAGTGGTGATCGGCTCGATTTTCATCTTCCTAAACTCTTGACATAAATGATACGACAATTCATATGTACTCAAGCAATGTGATATCTTCCGTCTAAGTGCATATTTCACCACATTAGCCTTACCCTCATGGTAGGTTAAATCCAAGTCGTAATCCTTGATCAATTCTAACCATCGGCATTGTCTCAAATTCAACTCCCACTGTGTGAAGATGTACTTGAGGCTCTTGTAGTTGGTGTAGAACTTGCACTAAACCCCATACAAATAGTGCCTCCAAATTTTAAGAGCAAACACTATCGTATGAAGCTCTAAGTAGTGCGTTGGATAGTTCTATTCATGCTACTTTAGTTGTTGAGAAGCATACGCCACCACATTCTCATTTTGCATAAGCACACAACCTAGTACATGCTTGGAAGTGTCTCTTTATACTTCAAAACAATCAGATCCACTTGGTAATGTGAGCACTGAGGTTGTAAAAAAAAGGCCATAAAACCAATATGAAATACACGCAAGGCATACAACAATACCTGGTATAAAACATTGAAGTATACATGCGTCAATTAGAATATGATAATCATTCATATAACCAAATACCACTAAGGACATATGTTATTCGAAGTCGTAAATCGAGAAACAACTGAAACTTAACAATTGAGCATCTAAGGGATGTTCTTTGAAGTATAAATAGAAACAACACCAACCCAAACCATAATAATATCAATGGTCACATATCTCATTATCAACTCCAATAAAAATCCACAACATCATGGAGAAGACCAATGAAAATCCAATGCATCACAAGTAGGCACAAAGGCTACTACCACAATATAAGTAGATACAAAAGCAAACATAACCATAACAAACTATAGGTAGCTGAACCACACAAAGGCTATTACTGAACCATAGGTAGGCACAAAGGCTTCTACCAACAATCCAATAATCCATCAACCATTTTTATTTTTATTTACATGAGGGGAGGTTAAATCAACCTAGAGGCACTAAGGTACTCTAATCATAACCACGTTTAAGGCAACACAGTATCCTACCGACTATCAACCTAAGGATGTAAAGGAACACTAGTTGCACTAGTACACTAAGGTAATACATTGCCCTACTAACAATGTCACCTAATCCATGAGTATGCATACCCTCTATAAGTTTGAAGAACTAAATAGAGTAATATATAGGGTCTAGTTGGGGCACTAAGGCACACCAGCAAAAATTTATTATATAGTCCCTAGATTAAACCATGTCTTTAAGGTAGTGCCCCTAAAGAGCCACCATTCCTGATCTCAAAGTCTTTCACTTTATATGTTAGTATTTTATTAAGGTGACCATAAAATCACATATTAATCACATAAATGTGGCTTCCATACTTAACCATTTGTATTCATTTTTAATTTATTCAAGATAGCCAATAAACAAGATCATTACCAAAGTCAATCAAAAAAATATACTAAGGTCATCCTAGGCTCAATTATCCACATTTAAGTGCATTAGGCCAAAAATGACCAAAATGCCCCTGAGACCAAAGTTACCACATCATCATCCTTTTTTATTACTAATTTCATTTTATTTATAAATTTGTCATGAAAAGGCTAAAATAAATTAATTAAATTATTTATCATGCAATTAAGTTATCAAATAAGCCAAATAACCATTTTGCCCTGAATCATGATTCAACATATACACCCTAGCATGTGTATCTAATACATCTAAAAATACATAATCTCATGCTTAGCGATACATAATACACATTTGACATGCTTGTTAGGATAAATATCATATCATACGCTAAATGACTAAATTGTCTCTAGGGCACACATCAATAATAATTATTCCATAAATTTATTTAAGAATGCTCAACCTATCATTTTACACGTACATGTCATATATAATCATGAAAATCATTTTTTTCTATACTTTCGTGCCTGTAATATTTTACATAAGATAACATGCTCTTTTTTATCAATTTACATGATAACATAATTATAGCATAACGAATCATGCTTGACATATTTCATAAACAAAAACTCTAATGTGTTATCATGCAGTATCTATCATTTTAATAGAGTATAAGATTTACATATTTTCCAACAAAAACATAAATTATCGATATCCTACCAAAAAATTATAAAGCCCTGCTAATCAAATTTCCGCGCCTAAAAATAATACCAAAATTACTATATTAATATTTAATAGATAAAATAATAATTATAATATTAAAAAAATATTTCACAAAATTAACAAAATACCCTTAATATTTATAATTGGGAACTAAAAAAAATTTCAAACCTAAAACCTTCCTACACTGCATGCACAAAGTAAACTTGGGGTTCGTGAGGGGGTGTTTATAGGTAAAGTTGGGGAAGGGTGGGTTGAGCAAGAAGGGTGAGGCCAAGGTGGTGGAGATGGTGGTTGGGTAGTGTTAGTGGTTGGAGGTGATGGTCGTGGATGGGGGATAGGGTTGTGTGGAGGATGGCGCGAATAGGATGGCGCTAAGAAAAAGGTGGCGTAGGGGGCTAGAGTTGTCTATAGATGAAGGTGGAATAGGATGAGAGGTGTGGTTTGGGAGAAATGAATAGAGATAGGGGTGGCAGGGAACGACATAAAAGGGTGGAAGAGGTTGGGGAAGACTGTAGTGGATGTGGCTAGTGATGGCATTGGAGCTTAGTTGGCTGGGATGAAGATTGTAAGGGAGGTGGTGTAGGACTGATGATGACACTATGGTAGGGGTAGTGTAGGAGGTTAGAGCTATGATGGGAAGTGGTGCAGGAATGAGTAAAAGTGAAGGGGACATAATAGTAGTTTCTGTCGTTGCCTAAAGGTGTGCAACGGAGGGGGTGTCGAAGGTGGTAGGCTGGTTGTGGTAGAAATGGATATAAGGGAGTAGAAGAAGTAGTGAGGCGTGATAGGGGAGAAGGGAGAAAGGAGAAGAAGGAGAAGATGAAGGCTAGTGATAGTGATGGTTGGAGTGGTGTTGGGTTCGTGCAGGCGGAAAGGAGTAAGGGTAGGGAGGTGGATGGTGGTCAATGTTGGTGATGGAGCAAGGGGCGATTCATGACCATGGTGGTTGGGAATGCATCGGTGCATGTAGGGATGGGTTGGAAGAATAAGAAAGGTGGAGATGGAAGTGTAACACCCCAATTTTTACTACTAAAAAATTTTGTTTTACAACAGAAGTATATAAGTAAAATATTGGGGGTTACCACCATAATTGACATCAATCTGGTTTATTCAACCATTCCTGCATCAATCACAAGGCTAAAATCATTTATGGTAACACAAAGGAATTAGAAACGAAAGAAACATTCTAATAAATATGATTTTAAAGATTAACTCTGAATTAGAATAAAAATAATTATAAAATAAGGGCTACCGTGGATTAAGATCCTAAAAAGGTATTCTAGTAATACATCTACCAAATAACATTACTATTCACCCAAACACCCAGTACAAATAAGATCAGTCATCCCCACACAGTGCATCATAGGCTACATAGTTATCTACAAGATCTTCTGAGGCTTACACAAAATAATTAGGGTCTCCCGCTCGTAGAAATGAGTAGCACTCATAAAATGGATAGTCAGTAAGATACGTATTGAACAAGAGAACAGTACTAACGAATTAGAGTTACAAATAACACATGCATTCACAACATGTGATACGTACACATTCAAATATGTGCAACAACTCATGAGATAAATACCGATCTAGGCCTCTTTATTAGATATAACCATTTTCATTCTTTTATATATGTTGAGTTTAGGAACCTCACTACTCTTAAACATGTGGAACGGTCTGGAGCACATTCTCAAGAACAACACATCTAAGCTACTATTATTTTCGATGGAATGGATATAAAAACAACACATTGGTCTTGACTCATGTACTCTTCCACTTTAAATCATTAGTGTCTTTTTCATAGGTTATACTGTTATATTTTCATTTCACGATGATTAGAGGCCCACTATTCTTAATTTAGTGAAATGGACTGAAACACCTTCTCGGAGCAAATCGCTCCTAAGCCACTATTATCTCTAGTGGAATAAATATTAAAAACTTCATCTTTTTGTGGCCAAACGCTCCTGAGCCACTATTCTCTCTAGTGGAATGGATATAAAAGCAACACTTTAGCCTTACTTACATGCTCTTTTACTTTAAATAATTAGTATTTTATTCATGATTGATTCATATGGAATGAACACATTGAGGCAAACAAACACGTCATGTAGGTCAAGATCCTTAAGATCCTCAAATCCTAATTCCACACTCCTAGTACCTTTCTCTCATATTGATTAGTCAACCACAATTTATAATATATCCTTCTCAAATATCATCATTATTATTATACCCATAATTCATGGTCTAACTTCCACATTGTCCATATACTTTAATAATCTTATGCAAGGTACTATTCATAGAATTACCAAAACCGAATTTTATTAGTAGTCATAATTCTTCCCATAAGACTCATATGATTACCAAGTTCATTAAACATCCTCATAAGACCAACCATTAACAACATATCCAGAATTAGGAGAACCTATAGGTTTTAAATATGGAATAATAATATTATCATTTTAAGTTATTAAGCCCTAATTAGACCATTATTTTATTTTGAAAAACCCAAGACATACAATAATACTTCCAAATACTTCCTGGGGCATCATTACCATATTCTAATCCACCTAACACATAAAATACTAAAATTTTCTTATTATCCCATAATGACCGAAATACGCTCAAGGATAACCGATAGCCTTGATTTTATAAAATCTTATATCTTCCACAATAATTATTTTCCCCAAATCCACCATTTGTCATCATACTTCTTAAATATGCACATTCCATTTATCATGGCTTATTTATCCCATATTGCATGCCATAAAATATATTTCCGACAAATATATCATTAACATAACAAAATCATATCCATACTTCTTGCCTATTTTTTACTTTCTTTCAAACATATATTCCATATAATCACAACATACCATCAACGACATACATTGAAACATATAACAACCATGTCATGGAAATTCACATAACCATACAAGTAAATAATACCAAAACCCTAAAACATTGATTAGTATCTTTACCAATAAGGACACCGGGCTCTAAGTATGTAAATCCTATACGTTCTTCTCTGAGATACAACAAAATATATGGTTAGGCTTGACAAGTATAACTGAGGGAGAAATTAAGGTAAAGAGGGTAAAAATGGAAATAACCACAATCAAATGAAAGCTTGAGATGTGTGGATGTGTGGTGGAATGTATAGTGGAGCTATGGTGAAAATTTAGTAGTGTCTATATAAGGTTTTAGGGTAAAAATAGGGGTGCACAACCGAAATGGGTGGCTACACTATTGTGTTGTAGCCTTGCAGGTAGTGCACACCCTGGTTGAGAGTTAGGATCCCACACGGCCAGGAGGTATAAATTGGCATGGTTTCACAGGCATGTAATATGAATTTTTAGTGTTGCATAGCCTTGCTTGAGGACGCGAGGGAGAAGAGGATAAAAGAAGCAGTGGTCGGCGATGATGGCAGGTGATGGTGATGGGGAAGGATAGGGTGGCCTTGGGTGGTCTGTCCACTAGCATTGAGCGGTGTGTGGTGGTGCATAGTGGTGATGGGAGGCGTGTGGTAGAAAAATAGGGTAGGGAAAAAGGAAGAAGTAGAAAGGATGAAGAAGAAAGAAAAGAGAGGGGCTTAGGGCAATGTTTTCTTGACATAAAAATGGGTAAAATGTAGGCAAATTAAAGAGGAAGGAAAGAGAGTGAAGTAAGTGTGTGTGTGTGTGTGTGTGTGGTGTGAACAAGGGAAAAGTAAAATAGGGGGAGAAAGGTATATGAGCTGATGGTTGAGTGTTGGCAAGATGGCAGGTAGTGCAGGCAGTGATGGTAATGGGGAGTGTGAGTGTATGTTGTGTGAAGAAGGAAAAAGAAAATAAGAAGATAGGGGAGGTTATAGTGTGCATGTGTAGGTCGGGAAGGAGAAGAGAAGAAGAGGGTGATGGATGATGATGGAAGCTGCAGTGTGAGAGTGATGGTTGAGGCAGGTGCAAGTTTCAAAATAAGAGAGTTAAGTTTTACGGCACAAGGTGATGGAAGAAAGGAGAAGAAAAAGGAAAGAAAAGGAAAAAGAGAAGGTTGTGGATTAGTTTTATATAATTTTGGATCAGCTAAAATAGGTAGGATTAGTGACGAGATTTTTGCAGGATTAAGACCGAGGTACAAAATATGGTTTATTCAAATTAAAGATTTGGATTAGGTTAATGTTTTGGGATTAAAAAAATTGGTTAAGGCTACAATAAGATTTTCTCGATATTAAAATCAAACTAGGGTATTAATGATATAGGATTAGACCAAGCAAAATTTTGGGGTATTACAGGATGTGCATTGGGGAAAGGGTGTAGAGGGCTATTTGGTTGAGGAGATGTAGGAGGATGGATGGTTGTGACTGGTGGATAGATTACACAAAAATCAAGGGGAGTAGGGGTTGGGTTTCAAACAATGAAAAGAGGGAGGACATGAGGGTTGGTGGTGTTATTGCAAAACCCTCACATTTACTACTTAAAAATTTCGTTTTACGGAAGCATTAATTATAAAAATAATGGGTGTTACCGCCACACTCAGTATAAGTCTGGCATCCTCTACTATCCTTACACTAATTACTAAGGCTAAATTATTACTTTACTTAGATAAAATTTATAATAAGGAAAGTTAGCAAATTTCACCAAAGATTACTACATTATTCTGATAAGTACAAAATGATTGGGCAAATAGTTGAAATTTAATAAAAGAAAAATAGTAAGGGACTTAAGAGTCCACAAAATATTCAGATTAAAAGGTGTAGGGGCAAACACCGAATAGTCCTAACTCTCAACCCTCTATTAGAAGTCATCAAGCAAAACCCTCAAAGTATTCCTGTAGGGTCATCATTGCCTATTGAATAAGTAGAGGACCATGAAATAGAACACGTTAGTACTTCGGTGCTGAATAACCTTTTATATAGAACTAATATAATAAAACAACATGAAACACATACAAGGATGCAAATAACATGGTGTAAGACATTTAAATATGTATGGGGATTGATACACATCAATCATTTATATAATCAAATGTCATTAAGGCCATACACTACTCATATTCATTCATCTGGGACAACTAAATACTTACCAAACGAACATACCAAGAATTCTCGCTGAAATATGATTAGGAACTACCCTAACCCAATAACCATAAGGTGTCATACTAACACATGGGATAAACATCGAAACGTACACGAGATGATCGCAATATAATAGTCATGATAGGTAAACAATAATCACCACAATACATAGTGTTCATGTGTGTTCATTAAGAACATGATAACACTTATCAACCAAACATTCAACGATGCTCTCTAAAGTAATAAATAGAACCAAACTTCGACACAACAACCATAACGTTCACAACATAAATCACATCTCAACATCAATCCCAATAGAGACCATAACAATACAAGTAAGACTCAGAGGTACAATAAAAACCATAGGTAGGCACGAAGGCTACTACCAAAACCACAGGTAGGCACAATAGCTACTACTGACTAATCCAATAATAATCATTCCAAATCAAATCATGTTATTTTCATTTTTATTTACTTGAGGAGGATACATTAGTAACCCGGGGACATAAAAGTACACTGGTCATACTTGCTCCCAAGGCATCACAGTACCCTCCCAACTATCCAACCTATAGGCATAACAACACGCTAGTCATACTGGCGCACAAGGCTACACAATACCCTTCACACCTAGGACACCTAATTCTTAAGTATTGATATCTTCTACAGGGCTCATGGGTTACCTATATAGTAGACTATGGCCTTACTGGGGCACAACTGACACACCCAAAAACCAAACGAACATAGGACTCCTACCTCATCTCTAGGGTAGCTATCCCTAGAGAGAAACCATTTCCAAACTTGAGGTCTTCCACTTTAAATATTAGTACTTTATAAAGTAATCACAGATATCACATATTACACAATTATTTTCATTTCCATACTTATCTATTTTTCCTTTATTTTCAATTATCCAAGTTAACCCTAAGGTTATGGTCCAAAACAAGGTTAAAGTCAACACTAAGGTTAACCTATTAAATTCTAAGGTCATTCTATATCTAATTATTCACATTTGGGCGCATTAGGCTGAAAATGACCAAAATGTCCCTGAGACCAATAATTATCAAATTATCATCCATTTAAATACTAAATCTATTTTATTTATTAATTTATCATGAAAAGGCTAAAATAAAATAATTTAATTATTTATTATGCAATTTAAATTATCGGATATCCCAAAAGATCATTTTGCCATTACACATGTTTCTTCATACAAAACCCTATCATACACTTTTAAAACGTCCAAAATACATGATCTCATAATCAACAACAGATAATACATATTAGACATAATTTTTAGGATAAATATCATAATACACTAAAAATGACTAAATTTCCCCTAGGGCACACACCCATAATTATTATCCCACAATTATATCTAAACATGCCCACCCTATTATTTTATATACACATATCATATAAAATATTTTCCCGATAATAGAATCATTTTAATCATACCTTTGTACCTAAAATATTTCACCTAAGATAACAGGATCATTCTTCTTATTTTTCATGATAACAATAATAATTACATAATTATAATGTAACAAGTCATGCTTTACATATTTCATACATGAAAACCCTAATATGCTATCATATAATATTTATTATTTTAGTAGAGTATAACAGTTACTTGAATCCCAGTAAAAACGTAAAATTTTAGTATCCTACTAAAGTTATCCTATCCCGCCAATCAACTTTTGTACTTAAAAATAATACCAAATTTATTGAATTAATATTTACTAGCTAAAATAATAATTATAATATTATAATATTTATTTTTTAAAATTATAAAAATACCCTTAATAATAATAGGTACCAAAATTTACAAAAATCTAAAACATTATATTTGTTATCCATGCTGCACACTGCACATACATCGGGGGGACTGCACGAGTGGGAGGGATTGCGTGGGATCGCTGGAGGGTGAGGTAGGGAGAGGTGGCAACAGCGGTGGAGACTGGTGGTGGTCGGTGGTTGATGGTGGAGGAGGTAGTTGTACATGTAGGGTGGTGTTAGGCTTAGTGGTGGAAGGCTGTGGTGGAGGAAGGCTGCAGAAAGGGTAGCTGCGTTGGAGTGTTGCGGTTGCTGGGTGGTTGCACTGGAGTTCTACGGTTGCCAGGTGATGGGGTGATGCTAATTGGTGGTGATGGTGCTGGTTGCGGTGGTGTGGGATGGTTGTGGTGTTGTCGAAGCTATAGTGGATGTTGTAGGAAAATGGAGAAGGTGGCTAGGAGATGGCTCGGTGGTGATGGCCGTTTCGCTGGCGGCTGGTTAACAGTGTTGGAAGTGGGAGAGAGGTGGGGTGTTGTGCATGTAGGAAGGCGCACGTAGGGGAGAAGGAAGGAGGGAGGAATATGGTGGTTGGGTACGTGAGAGTTGGGAGGTTGTGGATAGAAGTGGAATATTATTTTTATTTTAATTTTAGTTTGGGTAGATTAAGATATAAGGTAAAAATATATCAGGAAAAATAATTCAATTTTGGATAGGTTTAAAAGGAACGAAAAGAGTAATAAAATAATTCAGGATAAACTTTAGAAAATTATTTTGGGTTACAGATCAAAAGTTATTAGTAAAATAATTAGGATAAAATTTATGGGTATAAACTAGGATTAAATTTAATAATCCATTTTTTATCAAATTTTTACTAGATTAAATTTATATCTAAACCAACGTAATAATAAACATATAAAAATACGTTTAATATTAAAACTCCTAAAATAATCATTACCACTAATCATGCATAATTATTAATTTATAATTAAGGTTTCTAAAAATGGGGTATTACAGTTGCATGAAAAACCAAACTAGCCAAGTAGGGAGTAGGGGCTGGATTAGGGATGTTAACGGGGCGGATTTTACTCGAAACCTGACGGATTTTATCCGATGGATACTTAAACGGATATGTATGATGGAAAAAAATACCCGTCGGGTTCGGATACGGATATGGGATATCCATACCCGTACCCGTAACCATACCCGTATCTATATCCGTACCCGTTTACCCGATATATAATTATCCTTTTACCCTTAATTTTAAAATAAATACAGTATAAATTAAGGTTAAAATTGTCATCTGACTTAACTATAAATGGGTTTATCCGTCGGATAATATCCATTAACGGGTAAACGGATAATCCGTCGGGTAATGGATATCCAACGTATATGGATATAGATGTGTTAGTGGATACCCGTTTGGGTATGGGTACGGATACGTGTATGGGTATACCCGCCCCGAACCCGCCCCGTTTACATTCCTAGGCTGGATGGTTAGTTTGGTTGATTTGGAGAGGAAGGGTGATGTGTGTCTATATATATGCATGTAGATGGTGGTGAGGGAAGTTGTTTTGATAGAAGACAATTTGAAAGACCAAGGGAGAGTAGGAGAAGAGTTGTGTGGTGATGGAGTATGGCTCGGTAAAAGGTGAGGGGTGTGCTAGCATAAGTAATGGAGGGATTTAGAGGGAGTTTTGAATTTGGCATACAGATGGTGGTGAGGGAAGTTGTTTTGATAGAAGACAATTTGAAAGACCAAGGGAGAGTAGGAGAAGAGTTGTGTGGTGATGGAGTATGGCTCGGTAAAAGGTGAGGGGTGTGCTAGCATAAGTAATGGAGGGATTTAGAGGGAGTTTTGGGGGGGGAATTTGGCATACAGATGGTGGTGAGGGAAGTTGTTTTGATAGAAGACAATTTGAAAGACCAGAGTTGTGTGGTGATGGAGTATGGCTCGGTAAAAGGTGAGGGGTGTGCTAGCATAAGTAATGGAGGGATTTAGAGGGAGTTTTGGGGGGGGGGGGGGAATTTGGCATACAAGGGGTAAGTTGGGGGTTAAAATGGTAGAGTAGAGATATAAATATTTTATTTTAGTTTTAGGTTTAGTTTGGTTAGGTTAGGTTACCAGGTAGGAAAAATAATCCGGTTTAGGTATGTTTAGCACGAAGGAAAAAATGGTAAAATAATCAAAAAAATATTTAGGAAATTATTTAGATTAAGGTTAAAAGGTAATTAATAAAATAATTAGGTTAAGGTTTAAGTGTTAGTTTTGAATAAAAAGGCTAAATACCTGAAAACAAAGGTTATGAGATTTTAGGATGTTACAAGGACATTGTTAGGGAGAAATTTAGGTAGTGGAGGATGTAGCCAAGGATTAAGGGGAAGGAATTGGTGGTTGTTGGTGTTGCTATGGGGAGTGGAATGGCATTGGTTGTCACTTATAGATAGAAGCAACAAATATAATGACAAAACAACAATGAGAACGATTAGGTTTTGCTACTAATGAGAGTTTGGAAGTACGGAGAAGAAAAACATAGACTAAGGGGTGGGATTCAAAACACAAAATCGAGGAGGAGAAGGCCTTATATAGGCAAGGGTCACACATGGGGCTGAGAAAACAAGGAATGGGGGAAGCATATGAGGTAGAGGAAGGGTATAGAGTGCATAGGAGATAATGGCATGAAGGAGAGAAGAGAGTTGGGGAGTATGGACAGTAGGCGACAAAAAATATTAATAGGATAGGGGTAATAATTTAGGAATGATGAACCAAGGGAAAATCATCCGGTTATAGGAATTAAGGCTCTTGGGTAAAACATATACATGTTGGGATCCAAACTAATATTAAATCTAATAACCCAAATTCTATCCTAATTAAATTTATATCTAATATGTTATAATAATATACATAAATGTAATAATGCATTTAATGTAGAACATCCTATAATAATTATCATCATTAATTACATATAATTATCAATTTCATAATTAAGGTTTCTGCAAATGGAATATTATAATAAACATGCATTACTTCGCTTGAGTAACCTCCATACAGTCAGCATGGTCATCATCAAATACATGAGACACAACGCCTACAAATGTGTAGTATTAGTATGCATCTTATACTGAGTATCAAAACTATCCTAAAGAGATAACATTATGCATCATGAGGCCCATATGAAGAAAAAAAAACATACAATAACAAGATTAAAGATTGCTTACATATATATGTCAATTGAGAAGAAGAAAGGTCAACCATTAATCATAAAATAATGTCATAGAAATGTATGGATAGATGGGATTCATTGATTATTATATTTTATTATAGTGATGACAACCAATATATTATATTAAATTGAGGACAAAGAATTAAAGAATCATTACAACTAATCTAGTACATAAATAGTACTAGACCTAGCTAACTCACCTAGAAACATAACCAAATCACTAAATAATAGGATACCTAACCACTTAAGTATGCATAGTCAACCACTATAAGGTTGAAATATATTACGATAACTATAGAATGGAGAAGGGCCTCTTATACCTCATAACTCATAAGGCACTCGAAATCATAGAATAGAAAACATCGGAATGATACCTAGTGAATACCAAATTTGACTCAAATAGCTACCTCAAGTGATACAAGTCCTAACTCAAGATCTTTCACTTTAATTGATTGATATTATATCAAAGATTTAGGTTAGACGAGAATAAATGGGTGCATAATATCATTTAATCACTTCTATGCACATAAACCAATTATTTTATTAAATTCTGATATTATCCACAAACTTGATCCATGGAGGAATTAAGGTCCATGCCATGTAGAGAAGAAATTCCATTAACATAACATGATGACCCAGTTGAAAATATGAGGCATTAAAGTCAAAGGAATATTATGATGGCATTTAAAGCCCAAGTCCCATGCCATGAAAGATCCAGTAAAATTAGTTCTCAACTTAAATTAACTATAATATTTCGATACAAGGATCAATATCTAACATTTAAGTTAACCAAGGGTTCACTTAAAATGCTAAATAAAATAACTAGTTTAAAGGTATATAAAAAAACCTAAAATATCTTTAACATCAACTAAATTACCGTAAAATTAAGAAATGTGTATTTTATGTTAAATGAGATATAATTAAATAATTAGTTTCTCATGATGAAATATAAATATGGACACCAAGTATTAAATACTAAAATGACTCAATGTAATTGAAATCTCTTTTTCTCTTTTTTCTTCTTGTTTAATTAATTATTTTAATTAACATCTCTAGGTCTCCTCATCATATGTCACCTAAGTGTCAAAATCATCAATTCTAACTTATTTTATTAGGATAATATGCACTTAGGTTTCAATTTTTTTAGAATTTACATGTAATGACCAAAGTACTCTTATTCACCTAAAATTACCCTAAACTTCTAAAATTCACAACTTACTCTAAACAACATCAAACCCTAACATATCATATACCAAAATTTATGTAAAAGATCCAATAAGGAAAATGGTACACTTAAACTTTAAAAAATAATCTATAGTGTCATGTGTACCTATGTCCAAATATTCCCAAACCTTAAAAATATTCATTTCAATTCTAAATGAACCAAAATTCATAACCCAGCTTCTATACCATATGATACATACAATGGCATACTTAGATAAATTCAAAACAACCAAACACTACATAGAATAAGAAGGACGAGAGCTAAACCACTTGAATCTATGCGTGTTCATCACGAATACATTGCAAATTTAACATGACTATACTCAAAATTCATCACAACTCTAATAAATATTCACCATATTTTTAGCAGGTATAAGAACATATAAAAATCACACAAATCATCATCTCATTAAATTTCCATGCTTACACACATAGTACATAAACATACATATGTATTAAAAGATTTTTAAAAGTACTATTCCATGCTTATAATTAAAATAAAGCTATCCATGCATAAAATAACATATAATATACCTAGCACAAAATCCTATTTCTTAATGTTAGTTTAGTTACTAGAATTCGTAAGCTTGTTAACAAATATAAAATAAGGAATATAGTGACTCTTTCTCTAAACCACTTGGTCACATTCAGTAATATAAGATAAAAGAGTTAGATAAAATAAGATTAATAAATAGGTAAAAGCAAAAGAAAGGAAATGAAATGGAATAAGTGAAATGATAAGATTACTCTTAACTATGGAGGCTTAGAAACCACCCCCAAAACCACTAGCAACCACCAAGGAATGAGAGGTAAAGGTACTAGAGGGTTAATGGGAATTGAATCAAGGAGAAAAGAAGGGAGGAAAGACACAAAACCTCTGCTGCAACACATAAAAAAATTGCAACAAAAAACTCTAAGGTTTTTTGGTAAGGCAGATATGAGAGGAAAAAAGAAGAGGGAAGGGGCATGATTATCTAGGTAAAAAGGGTTATTAGATGAATTATAACATGCAAGAAACAATACCAAACAATAATAAAAGTTAAAAGAATCAAGGTCAAGGCATGGTAGATGTTGAAAGTTACAAAATATTAACTTTGTTATAGTTGTGCAGTTAGTTGGGAAGCAAAACTTTGGTTAAGTAGAAGCTTGAAGGGCCTTAATTTCAAGTATATGAATGGTATTGAGTTTTATTATGCAATGCAATAGTTTAAAACAAATAAAAACCAAAGGAATAAAGAGAACGAGTTGTTGCAAATTGGAAAAAATTAACTTTGAACTCTGTTGAAATTTTGTGAATTTATGTGCATAATGAAATGGAACGCAAAATTTAACAAAAATAAAGGGAGATATAATAGGTAGGAGTGTGGGTAAGTTTTTGTTTTGACTTTAGCCTCATTTGAGTACTAGGATTAGGGTTATAAGAGAGAAGTTAGACTATGATTGAGTGCATTTAAAAAATATTTTAAAATTATGATTATGGTACTTTATGCACTTTTTGATTGAGGTTAGACTATGATATTTTAAAATAATCTACATACCTGATTCTTTTTTTTTTTTTGCAATAGAATGGTTATAGGATTGGTTACAATTTATTTTGATTAAATAAATTGCAAGAAATTTTAATAATGGGCACTTATTGGAAAAAAATATCAATTAAATTCTAAAAATTATAAAAATTTATGGAAAAGTATAAAATAAATTTATAAATTCAAATTCATAAAAATATTGAGTATCAGAGTTGGTTTGAAGCCTGACGTATTGAAAATGAGCAAAAATAATAAAAATAAATAAGTCGTGGAAATGAACTTTTTTGCAAATATACAAAACTAATAATGGGGGGTTGAAATGGCCACAGATTAATGCACAATATTTTTAGAAGTATATATATATATATGGTCTTAGAACTTTTTTGATGATTAACAAATTAATAATGGCAAAATCGACTAAAATTGTCTAATCGCATAAACATTTTTTTATGATTTAATGATTAAGAAGAAATGAATGAACATGAATAAATATAATCGATGGATAAAATTAAAAATAGCACTAGGTAACTCAAAACTTTTTAATAGGTTGAATAGAGTGAAAATAAAGGCATCAAAAGAATTGTAATAAAATGTGTTTTCCATAAACGAGAGAGTGAAATGTTCAAAATAAACATGAATGGAATAAGATTTGATAATATAATATATATATATTTAGTAGACTTGTTACTATCCCAATCATATATTATAATTAGGGTTTAATAGAATGGGATATTACATTGGCCCTCTTCTACTTTTTAGATTTCTCAATATATTTTGGCCCTATAGAGCGTATGAATACTTAAGTAATTAGGTGTTCCGTTATTTGGTAGTGGTTACATTTTTGGGTGGGCCAGTTAGAATTAGTATCGTTTATGTAATGGAGTAGTTTTTATGGTTTCTTTGAATTTACATCATCAAGTTGATATAATATATTGTTGTGATCACGATAATAAAATATAGTAATCAATGAGTCCATCTATCTGTACATTTGTATTTTATTATTTTATGCTTGATGATTGAGTTTTTTCTCAATTTTTATATTATATATATATATATATATATATATATATATATTATATATATATATATTGTTATTATATTGTTTCTATTTTTTTATTCACATGGGTTTCGTGCATAATGCTATCTTTTTAAGACAGTTATATTACTCAATACAATATTTTCTGATACTACACTTTTGCAAAAATTGTCTTATAGGAATTTGATGATTATAATACTGACTCTAAAAAGGTTTCTCAGGTAGAGCGATGAAGTATTATACACTAGGGTTAGGGTATAATGTTATATCTAGCTAAGGCCGCACATGTTATGTGCCCTATATTTTGAATATCTCTTTTGGACTCTTCATCCCTTTTGTCCCTATTCTCTCTTTTTATGTATTATATTATCAAGAGCATGTACTTCGTACTTTGTTCTTACATTTAATTTAATTCAATTCGTCTACTATTTATATCTATTCCTTAAGTTTTGATTTATTTATCAAAATGTTTTAGCCTTGTAATTAGTACAAGAAATATATGGACTAGAATCATGATAAGTGTGGTGGTAGCATTTGCTATATTATGTTAATGCTTTTGCTTAAAAAAATTAATAGTAAATTTTAGAGTGTTACAAGTGATATCAGAGAAAACCCAAACCATAGACTAAACTTGGATGACAAAGGTAGTTGCTTAGCGAGACGATTCTTGAGAAAAAGTGTAATGAGGCAATTAATGGTTGAGGCACAATGATGATGTTGCATTCTTGAGTAGGGGTGAATTTAATACCCCAAAATTGAGTGTAATGTTATAAGAATTGATATGGTTACTTATATCAATACGGTATACCATCCATTTGGTGATTTCATTCTAAAAACTCTATAATTAAACATATTTGCAATGGAACAACTTTTAAAATAGGTGAACATCTAGTGAAGTTTCAAAAAGTTTTGAAAAAAATTCTAGGAAAGCATGTAATTAAGAACAAAGTATGCCAAAAAGAACTGTATTGATCTATGTAGCTAACTGATCAATCCTAAATTACTCCAAGGTAGCTTTGCAACCCTTGTGAGTCTAAGGTGCTATTAGGCATAGTTGTTAAACTCTCAATTTGGATCTTACAATTCTATGATTCTAAGTTTTTTAAGTCATTAAACCATCCACGATCCTAGACACAATCTTAAAGTAGTAGAATTGTGGTATAATCTTAAGATCCCATGTAGGATCGATAGAATCTTACAATCTTAGGTAAAATCTTACGATTCTACTTGCCAACTATAATTTATTTTATCTATTTGCCTTAAAATATATATATATATATATATATATATATATATATATATATATATATTTTATCTTATTCTCACCATATTTATTCCTTAACTCCAAGCCTTAAATGACCTAAGGAAGATGATGGTATACTTAAAAAAATATATGTAATGTTGAATACACACATGGTCGAATATGTCCAAAACCTAAAAAAAGATTTAAACTCTAAATGTTCTAAAATTCATAACCTAACTTCTATACAATATAATACATACAATATCACACTTATATAAATTCAAAACAACTAATACACACATAAAATAACAAGGGTGAAAGCTAGGCTACTTAAATCTGGGCATATTTATCATGACTCTATTGTAAATGTAGCACAACTTTATTGCACATTCATCATAATTCTACTAAATATTCATCACATTTCTAGTAAACATGATAATGTGTGAAAATTGCACAAATCATTCTCTCATCAAATTTTCATGAGTATACATGTAAGATAGAAACATACACATATAATAAAAGATATTTCAAGATATTATTTTATGATTATAATTAAAATAAAGCTAATTAAAATAACATATAATACTCATAACACAAATCCTATTTCTACAGGTTAGTTTAATTATCAAAATTCCTAAAGTCCTAAGCAATAATAAAAATCCCAACCACACAACACCTAAGGAGCTCTTCGATCACCTTCATAAAAGAGAATAAATATAGTATTAGAATTTAAATTAACATTATAGGAAGATAATAAAATAAAAAGAAGAGAAATAAAAAACAACCTTTGTCTTGTAATGCGGTGGGCATCAAGCAAGGAAAACTAGGAGAAGTGGAAGGGTAATAAAGGGTTAATTTTGGAGATTAAAAGGCCAAGAAATACAAGAGATGAAGGTGAGGATGAATCCACACAACAATGGTTAAATTTAGGAAATAAAATACATGTGTAGAATAGTAGAACCAACAACTTAGGTTTGAGCAATAACAATAGTTTAAGGCTTCCTAATAGGGTACAAATGAAAGGAGGGTAAACGTTGATTGATGGTAGATGAAATATAAGGTTCAAGAGGCAAACCATAAAGAAAGAGGTTGATAAAACAAATAACCAATCTATGGTAGCTAGTCGAAGATGGGGGGAAATCAACGTAATAGGTTGAAAGCTAGTCACAAGTCAAAAGTTGGGAATCTAAACATCACTCAATGACCACTGTATGTAAAAACTATGGATGAGAAATAAATTATGCATTGTAATGTTTAAAACCAAACGAAAAAACAATAAAGGAATAGGATGAAAGGCCAAAGAGAATAAGCTGCTCAAAGTTGGGAAAAGATATGTTGGGGAAACTTGTGTTCGGTTGCTGAAATCATGCATTTGTGCAAAGTTTGAAATGGGAAAATAGCTTGTGATAAGTGGATGGGTTAGGCATAATTATCATCTAATTGTCAAGTATTTTGGAGCAGGTTTATGGTTTGACTTTAGTCTCATTCGAGTACTAGGATTAGAGGTGTAAGAGGCTACGGTTGAGGGTGTAAGAGAAATAACATAAAATCATAATTATGGTATTTGGCGCACTTTTTAGTTGGGTAAAAGGTAATTAAGTTAAAAAATATAATTTGGTTTGTTGAAATACTAGTTACGAATGAAAGAATATTTGGATGATTGGTTATAATTCATTTTGATTGATTAAATTGTAAGAAAGTCCTATGCACTTATTAAGAAAAATATCAATTGAATTCCAAAAATCATAAAAATTTATGAACAGGTATGGAAAAACTTTAGAAACTCAAATTTATAAAAATATTTTGTATTGGAATTGGCTTGAATTTTTGTAGTTGGAAAACGACAAATATGAATAAATTGTAGAAACACGTTTTCTATAGGTGTAGAAAACAACTAATGAGGGATTCAAATTGTCACGGATTGATATAAGATATTTAGAAAACCAAATGCATATATAAATATTTGATCCCGAAACTCATTTGATGATAAAAAACAATCAATAATACCCAATATACCCATGTCCGAATATATCTAAAACCTAAAAAAATCATTTCAACTCTAAATGCTTTAAAATTCATAGCCTAACTTCTATAGCCTATTATATATACAAGTGCATACTTAGATAAATTTAAAATAACAAAAACTCACATAAAATAACAAGCATGAAAGTTGAACTACTTGAATCTATAAATATTCTGCAAGTTGATCCTGCTATACACTTATCACGCCTCCAGGTAATATTCATCACAGTTCCGGCATATATAAGAACAAACAAAAAATTATAGTTATTGAGTCTCTTATGGAATAAAAGAGAAGGTGACCGTTCTTTATTCAAATTACTAACTAATTATTTCCTTTTTCACTACATGATATCCAAGCATTTATTTCTATGTTATTTTTTAATTTATGATAAATCATTGTTTTTGAAATATTATATTTCAAAGAATGGCTACATATTATGCAGATGAAACATAATATATCAAAGCTAAAGAATAAAAATATAATATTCATTAAAAGATCCATGCTTAGCACGAGATGATAACTAGTCATTCATTAATTGTACTAACTAATACATTCATGCGGGCGTGATTTCAGACTAGTTTTAAGCCAAGTAATGATACACCTTTCGTGAAACAAATGCTTGCACGGCAGGCGAATAAGCTCTGCTTCTCTATCCTCGTATTCATCCTTCACTATTAAATCGTCCGAACAAATAGCACAGGTATGGACATTATCATCAGCACCTGATAAACCCATCAGTCCGGCACTATCCGGATCACTAACGACGCCGACCTTAGCTTTCTCTAAAGCTCGTAGGGAGGCTTCTGATGCCGAAACTGTCTTTACTTGGTGCTCGAGAACGGGTCGTCCCACACTCGTTCACCCGCGCTTTCATAATCAGAATAAGATCGAAAACCATACTATACTATTCTCAAGAAACTCGGTTTGAAGATCAACTGCAACTACAATGACAGGGATAATAACGCGACCTGAATCGAAGCGTAGGCGAGAACGGAAGAACCTATCCGACCGACGCCGTACTTGGTGAATGGTATTTGCAATGCCGACCTCATTAAGTCCTAAAGAACAAAGCTTGATGATTATTGGCCGGTGCCATGGGAATCTAACGTTGTTAATCGAAGTTTGTTCATCGCGACAAACTAGGTATCTGGCGTCATGTGTTGGGCTACAACAATCAATATAATCGGCGGCGGGGGAAGACATTGTTGAGGTATTTTCGTAGACGCGATCAATGGTTTTGCAGGCGACGATGATTTCAAAGGACGGCGCCGGGGATTCGTGGTGGCTGTAGTCGTATGTTGCGAAGCCTCCACGATGAACGCTGTGGTGAACTTAAGCAGCAACGTTAATGGAGTCTTCATGATCAGATGAATGTAGTTCGAAATTCATGATTTGATGGGCATACAAGAGAGCGAGAGGGTTAATTGATATTTAAAATAATATCCCCTTTTTATGAAACTTAATCAGGACTAATAATTACGTGCTATAACTATTTTAGGAGATTTAGTATTAAAAGTATTATTATTATTACGACGATTTATATATAAAAATAATCAATTTAAAAAGTTAATAGAAATCGATTATTTATTCTAATTCTAGTTTATACTCGTAAATTTTATTCTAATTATTTTATTAATAACCGCGAGCCGTAACCCAAAATAAATCTATAAAATTTAGCTTCGATTATTTTGTCTTTTCCGTTTTATTTAAACTTATCCTAGATCAGATTATTTTTTTATCCAATATCCTAATTTACCCAAACTAAATTTAAAATAAAAATATAAAATATATATTCTCTCTCTCTCTCTCTCTCTCTTCTCTTTAATTGCAATCCCTTCCCCCTAAATACTCTTTCTGTTTCTCTCATTTTCTTACTTTACTCAACCATTACCTCATCTCAACATTTATATATGCATATACACGCTACACCTTACGGAGAATCTAACACCCCAAACACCTACTATTCCTTCTGATGAAGCCTGAATAAGTTTTAAAGAAATTTTGCCAGATCGTGAGTCGAGTGATGGGTTCGACCACAAATATAGATCAGCTTAAGGAAATTAAACCAAAGGAAGATCAAGAAAACTCAGGGTACAATTGTAATCAACGGCAACTGAGATTGGATTCACAGAGCAGAGAAGAAGATCGAGCGAGCGAGGTTTTCGCTAGAGAGAGAAAATTCCAGAGAAAAGAACGATCGAAAATCTGTAATAATCTGCCAAAAGTATCGTACAACCTCCTATATACACCCTTATATATGCGCGTATACTATACAAGACATATACGATTCGATGGGCTTGATTACAATAACCCAACAGCCCAATACATATCAGCTGAAGCAACACCAAAAAAATACAAGGCCATTGGTGCTAATAATAATAATTCAGCCCAATTACAAATACAAGATTATAACATTCCCATGTAATTAAATTACAACTTAATTCCCATCAGCTAACTTATGTAGCTAATTATGGAGATTAAGGGTTGCATAATCTGCAATCCTTCTAACCCATAAAATATGGGCTGGGTGGCTGATTATGCGGCCAACTTAATTCCACTAGCTAAGATGTGCCCATGAATGCATCATATGGGATTGATAATTTTCCCTCTGATATAATCAACAAAGAAAGATCAACTTATGCAACAATTTTTGGACAGCCGCAGCAACCAGCAACATCTACTCACAACAACCACATTATGGTCCATTTCCAATAATTTGATTTTTCCCTAATTATTCACAGAATAAGAAAAGTAATTATATGTACAATGCAATTTACAAGAATCAATAGAATTATTGAGATACACATCACCTTCCAGTAGCCCCCCTTTATTCCTTTCGACTCTCCCTCACCAAATAGCCCGACTACCCCAACCCCTCAACCCCTCTGCCCATGTACCCAAACACTCCCGTCTCTCCCTCTATTTTGTAGCCTTCCCAGCTCCCTTGACCATTTCGTGCAGCCTCATCCTCGTCTAGCAGCAGCCACCAACCTCTCGCAGTCCCCAGCAACACTCCCCATTATCCAGCGCAACATTCAGCAACCCAAGCAACGCCCACCATCCACCACCCCAACAACCCCTTTTCCTTTCTTTCTACCTCCCCGTCGCAACCCCGTCGCCCAGCAGCCCACCTCAGCTTGTCCAACCCGTCACCCAGCTCCTCAACCTTCTCGGCCCCCCAACAACCAGTTCTGCAGCACAAAGCGCCACCATTGCCCAGCATAATCGTCGCAGCCCTACCACTTTCTGTAGCCACAACCAGCCGCCCTCCACCACCGTCTAGCCACCAGTCTCCATCACCCATTGCCGCCCTCTCCTCTCCCTACCTTAACCTCATAGCCCGACCAACCCTCTCGCCCAGCCAGCATCCTTGAGTCGTTGGCGCTTGCATGGCTCACGATGCCGTTGTGTTAATAATCTTTGGTACCCATATTAAATGTAAGGGTATTTTGGTAATTTTAGAAAAATAAGTATGTTTATATTATAATTATTATTTTATCTGATAGATATTAATTTGGTATTTATAGTATTATTTTTAGATATGAAGGTTGATTAGCATAACCTAATAGTTTTTAGTGGATACCTCTATTTTTACGTTTTTGCCGAAATTCAGGTAATTGTTATACTCTACTAAAATGATAAATATTACGCGATATCACATTATAATTTTTGGTGTATGACATATGCTAATCATGATTTATTTTGATATAATTATGTGTTTATTATTATTATTATGAAATGGATAAATCGAGCATGTTATCTGATGTAAAATATTATGGGTACAAAAGTATAATTTAAAAATGATTCTAATGACAGAAAAATATTTTGTATGATAATTATGTATAAAATTATCGGTTAAGCATACTTAGATATAAATGTGGAATAATTATTATGGATGTGTGCCCTAGGGGCAATTTAGTCATTTTTGTGTATTATGATATTTATCTTGACAATCATGTCTAACATGTATTATCTGTTGTTGACTATGCAATCATGTGTTTTGTATGTTTCAAAAGTATATGATAGTGTTTTGTATGCAGAAACTTGTGTAAAGGCAAAATGTTCTTTTGACATAGCTGATAGTTTAAATTTCATAATAAATAATTAGATTATTTCATTTTAACATTTTCATGATAAATTAATAAATAAAATGGATTTTGTATTTAAATGGATGATAATCTAATAATTATTGGCCTAAAGGGTATTTTGGTCATTTCAACCGAATGTGCCCAAACGTGAATAATTGGACATAGGATGGCCTTAGACTTTTAGTAGGTTGACCTTAGTATTGACTTTGACCTTGTTTTGGACTGTTGACCTTAGGGTTGACTTTGATAATTGAAAAAAATAGATAAGTATGGAAATGGGAATAATTGTGCAATATGTGTTATTTGTGATCATCTTATAAAATACTAATACGTAAAGTAGAATAACTCGAGTTTGGGAATGGTTTTTCTCTAGGGATAGCTATCTTAGAGACGAGGTAGGAGTCCTTGATTTGTTTGGTTTTTTGGTGTACCGGTTGTGCCCCAATAAGGCCCTAGTCTACTCTATAGGTGATCTACGGGCCCTATAAGGGATATCGATACTTAAGGATTAGATGTCCCAGGTGAGGAGGGTACTGTGTGGATTCTTAAGGATTAGATGTTCGAGGTCAGGAGGGTACTGTGTGCCTTGTACATCAGTATGATCAGAGTGTTGTTATACCTCTAGGTTGGATGGTTGAAGGGTATTGTGATGCCTTGTGTGTTGGTATGACCGGTGTACTTTTGTGTCTCTAGGTTGTTATTGTATCCCCCTCAAATAAATAAAAATAGTAATGATATGATTAGTTTGGAATGATTATTATTGGATATTTGATTGGTTTCAGTAGTAGCCTTTGTGCCTACCTATTGTTTTAATAGTAGCCTTCGTGTCTACTAGTGTTGGTATTATGTCTGTAAGTATACTTTTGATGTTATGTATATTATTATACTATACTTGTAAGTACACCCGTGACATTATGTATATTATTATACTATACCTGTAACTATACCGATGATGTTATGCATTTTAATTTACTGTACCTGTAAGTGTACCTGTGAGGTTACAGATTTTATTATCCTATATCTGTAAGTACACATGTGATGTTATGTATTTTATTATATTCTACTCGTAAGTATGCATGTGATGTTGTGGATTTTGTTACAGATAACCTGTGAACATACCTGTGATGTTATAAATTTAGTTGGGATTTATGTTGAGATATGAGTCATGCTGTGAATGTTATAATTGTTATGCTGGAGTTTGGGTTCTAATTATTACTTCTGAGGGTGTCTCTAGCATGTTAGTTTGGTAAGCTTTTAGTTAATTTAGGCAGATGAAAATGAGTAGCATGTGACTTTAATAGAATTTGACTGTCTAAATGATTATTATATATCAATCCTCGTACGAATACTTAAATGTCTTGTACATGTTAGTTATATGCCTTGCATGTGTTCCATAGTTTTTCATATTAGTTTGGTATAAAGGGTTACTGAGTACCATAGTACTGACAGGTTCTGTTTCATGGTCCCTTGCCTATTCAACGGGTGGCCTTTACCTTACAAGATCACTTTGAGGGTAAGGTTTGATGACTTCAAATAAAGGGTTGAGAGTTAAGACTATCCGGTGTTCGCTCCGACTTCTTTTGATCCGGATATTTTGTGGGCTCTTAAGTCCCCTACTATTTTCTTTTGTTATATTGCAACTCTTTACTTGATCTTTTTATACTTATCAGGACAATGTAATTTGTAATGAAATTTCTATCCTACCTTTGTTATAATGTTATTTAAGTAAAGTAATGTTTTAGCCTTAGCACTTAGTATAAGAACGGTAGATGATGCTAGACCTATACTGAGTGTGGCGGTAACACCCATTGATTTTTTAATTAACGCTTCTGCAAAAAAAAAATTATTAGTAAAAATGGGGGTGTTACATTTAATGACTCTTTGTAGAAGAAGGTGGTCTCTAGATTTTAGGAAGAGTAGTTTTGGGATGTACTTGACTAAAAAGATGATAGGTGACTTTTTAATTATATAAATTTAGATAAGTCAGTTGAAGATGGTCTATAGATTTTGGTAAGTGGTTGAAGGGCTAATGACATATTGCAAAGATAAGGAAACTGATATTAAAGCATCAACAAGAAACCAAAATAGAATGTATCTTGATCTTAACTAACTATATGATAGAAATAGAATTTATGATTTATGCCTAATTTCTTTTTTTCTTTTTATTTATGTATCTAATTATTTTTGAATTATTCAATTAGTGGGATATTTTGTATTTTTAGATGAGTGAGATTAATGATATAAAGTACAATAGAGAAAGATCCCTTAAAATTAAATGAATTACAAGGAAAAAATATGACTGATTTTGTTACGATAAAAATAAGTATAATAAAGAAACTAATTTAAAATTTGATCTAATTTATATAAAAAAATTAATATAAATGGGAAAAAATATTTGATGAACCTTGAATGAGGCTTACTCAATTTAATATTAGAAATATCTTAAAAAAATTATTATTAATAATTTTGTAAAACATACCAAGTGTTTCGTAAAGGATCGTGAACTAATAAACATATAAGACCAATTAAAAATTCCAATATTCTAAAATTTATCTTTTCAACTTTTTTTTAATCTCAATTCTATCTTAATTAGTCAATAATTTAATATATTCCTCTCTGTCACCACCCAATTAATTACTAGCTACTATAGTTAAATACTATCTCAGTATATTACTAAATGTATGGTGTATATGATGATATTCTCTGTAACCTTTTTAACTCCACCAAATTAATAAAATTTATTTCTATTACCCATAAGTAACATTTAAAATAGTAATGAAATGATATGAAAATAATTAATTTAGTTTATAATATATGCATATTGATCTTATTTTACTTTATTGGTTCAAAAAAATAATATATTCTATGTAAATATCCATTCATTGTGTAAAATTAGTTAATACTAGAAATTACCTTCATTTTTTCCTAATTTGAATGAAAAATATAAAAGGGTTTGAATTTCATGTGCCCTTATATCGGTGTTAAGAATTTGTGTATGTGTAATACCTAGTTTGGTCAAACCCTAATTACCATACGGGATTGGGTTGGTAGCACACCTAAAAAAATTATTATCAAATTCCATTTCTTTCATATCAATTTTAAACATTTCATAAATTATTTCTCTGGTCTGCATAAAATACAATTTATTGTGATTCTTTTTGTAATACTTTGAAATATTATCTAATATTAATAATTAGTTTTTATTTTATCCTAATAACTAAATATGAGTTTAATTATTTTTGTTAACATTTGACCTGTAAACCCATATAAATTCTTAAATAAATTTATCTTTATTATTAGTTTATCTTTTCTTTTTTATTTAAATCCACACTAAATCTATAAAATTTACCCTATTTTATTGTTCCTAATTAGATATCCTAAACCAAGATAAATTAATTTCATCATAATCATAAATCATATCTAATTCTAATTTTAAACCTAAATTTATTTTCCTTTTTCTTTGTTTCTTTTTCTCTCATCTCTGGCCTGTCAGCCTAGCCCATCTCTTTCTTTTTTTTTATTTCCTCAACCTAGACCCTAGCCTAATCGCCCCTTCTTTTCTTTTCCTTTCCTTTTCTTCTTCTTCTCCCTCGTCCAATCGCCCATCCAAATATACCCCAACCCCATTCCCTTTGAACCCCCGGCATACTTGTGCTCCTCATTTCCTCTTCTAAACAAACACTTGTTGTAATACTTGAAAATTTTACTTAATCTAATCCCTTATCATTAGCCCTAATTTGATTCTAATCCCAAGAAATCTTATTGTTAGTTTTAACCAAATTTCTTAATCTTGAAACTTTAACCAAAACCAAAACCTTGATTAAGATAAACCGAAATCGAAACCCGCCAAAATTTTTGCTAATCTAAATTATTTTTCTAATCCCAAAATTCCTAGTCTAATCCTAATTCCCTAACCTTTTTCTCTTTTCCTTTTCTTTCTCCTTTTCTTTTCTTCCTTTCTTCTCTTTTCTTCCTTTTTCTTTTCTTTTGTTTTCTTTTTTCTCCTGCGCCGATTTTATGGTGTGAGAAGTTTTGCTTCTTCTGCATCCCTCCACTTACCTTCCACATGCTCCTCTCACCATCACCCTGCCAGCCCTGCCATCTTCGTGCCTCTCTCCTTCTTCTTCTTCTTCTTCTATGCTCCCTACTGCTGCCCTGTTTTTGCAACCCTGCCTGCCTGCCGCCTTCTCCTCCCGTGCATGTTTTCTTCTTCATCATCATCTCCCTCGTGCCTCTACTTGACTCCTATCTCTCTCAACCATCACCATCCCCCTATCCTTTTCTTTTTTCTTTCTTCTTTTTCTCGAAAAAAACCATCATCATCGTCGTTGTCACCCAGCCATTTTTCTCCTCCAAGGCACACCACCGTACTAGTATAAATACCCCTCCAACCCTCCATTTTATTATCATCCATCAGCTCTCCGATCTTCTTCTCTTATCCATTATCCTTTCTCCTTCTTCTTCCTCCTTCTTCCCTTTTTTTGGCATTTGAAACACCCAATCCACCATCGAGCACCACCCAAGCCACCATTAGTTGCCCTTTGGCAGATGGACTAACCACCAAGGTTGCTCCAACCTTCCCCCTCGTCACCGACCGCCGCCTCTTCTTCGTTATCCTTTCCCTTGGTTGTTTTAGAGTTTCAAAGTGCATAGCTTGTGCATGGCCTACTACGCAGATGTGCAACACTTAGATACCCTGCTGCACTGCCATGTAATTCCTGCACTGTTTGGTCGTGCATTTTATTTCCTCTTGACCCAGTGCTGCACAGCTATGCAATTTCTACACCACCGTGCATTTTATTTCCTCTCAACCTAGTGATGCATAGTCGTGCAATTCCTACACCGTTCGGCCGTGCGTCTTTTCTTCCTTTGACCTGTTGTGCATTGTTACTGCACGACTGTGCAACTCCTGCATCATCTGGCCGTGCAACTTCCCATTTTAGCTGTGCAACCCTATTTTCACCCCAAATATTGTCCAAACACCACTAAAATTTAACCATAGCTCCACCACACATTCTTATACACTTCCATACAATTCAAGTTTTCATTTGACTCTAGTAAATTCCATTTTTATCCTTCTCTACCATAATCTCCCTCTTATTTTTTAACCTCCGATCCTAATCATATTCTATCTTGTTTTCATAGGTGATGTTATGGTGATCTCAGAGGAGATATAGGATTGACGTACATAGATCCCTGTGTCCTTGTCAGTAAGGATATATGTCGTAGCTAGGGATTTATGTGATACTTGTATCTTTATATATGCTTTTGTGTTAAGCATCTTATATTGAATAATTTAATTATGGAAATGCTATGGAATGGTAATCTTGAGAATAATGTAAATATGTAAGTACATATTTGGGTATAATATTGGTTATAAGATACCAATGGAAAACTAAGGATATGCACTTCTGATAATGATTGGAAATGTATATGTTTTGGGTTTTATAAAGGCTTTGGGAGAATTCAATTGTCTTGATTACCCTGAGGGTATCATGGTCATTTGAGGATAATTACATGGTCATACTTTTTGTGTTGAATTTTATGTCTTGAGTTTGACACGATAAAATACAATCAATTCTAAATAAGATATTAATCATGTAAAGTGAAAGATCACTTGGGTCGGGTTGAGGTGTTTATATGGCTCCATTCCACCATATAATAATAGTGGCTTGGGTGTGTTATCCTCGAGAGGTGCTTCAGTCCATTCCACTGGATTAAGGATCGTGGGGCCCCATACTCAATATGATTGAAAATATAATTAAGAGTTAAAGTATAAATGGAAAGATACTAATCATTTAAAGTGAAAGAATACGTGAGTCAAGACCGAGGTGTTGAGTCCGCTCCACCGGATAATAATAGTGGCTTAGGTGTGTTGTCCCTGAGAGGTGCTTAAGACCATTCCACTGGTTTAATAAATAGTAGCTTAGGATTATTTACTTTGAGAAGTGTTGGCTTCATTCCACCGGATAATAATAATGGCTTGGGTTTGTTGTCCCTGAGAGGTGTTTCAGATTGTTCCACCAGTTTAAGAATAATGGGGTCCCTGAACTCAACGTAAATAAAAGATTAGAATATGGTATATCTAATGAAAGACTTGTAATTAGCAGTTATATAGCTTTCTTCTATTTCCGCATGTATGAATTACTTGTGGAAATTCTTGTGTTATATGTAATCCTATTTGACTGTACCGTTATCTTGCTCCGTACGTAGCGTACTGATCATTCATTTAATGGGTGCTTGTAAATTCAACGAGCAGATCTAGGTAATTGAGGATTACTTGCTTGAGGTGCTTACCTTGAGGTAAGCGCTAAATGATCTGGCAGAGGGTATGGTTATTTCTGATATCTTTATCTCTCTTTGGACTCTTAGTCCTCTATTTTTACTATTTATTCTCCTCTCCCTATTTTGTATCTTGAATCACGATGGAATCATGTGCTTCCCACACCTGATTCCTTAGTATAAGGTTACTTTTGCCTTACACCCGACATAGACTAAGCATAAGGAGTGCCTCTTCTATGTTGGATGTGGTGTGACACACTTAAGTTTTGTGTTTTGGCTGCCGCTATTAACTCTTTTAAATAAAATTTTTAAGTTCCGAAATTTGGGGGGTGTTACACTAGTAATACCTTATAGTTTTGAATTAAATTTTCTCAAGCTTAATAATTTTCTTAATGTAATTTGATAAAAATATTTAATTATTTTAATTTTAATTTGTTTTATGGTTTTATCAACGATTTTGAGTTCATATTAGAATATTATTAATCGCTGTTGTTGCGGATCATTCTAGATAAGTTCATTCATGACTATGATTTTATTATATTCATATAATTGTAATTTTTATTTTTAAAAAAATATATTTTTGTTCTTTCTTGTTTTTTGAATTTTAATATTTTATATTCGTTTTTAATTATTACTTCGTCGTATGATTACAACTTTATCTTGAAGTTATATTTTGTTAACGAAATAAATTATTTAAATTATAAATTTTAATTTAAAATAGTAATATCATTTTAATTATTTTTCTTCATATAAGATATTTCCATCTTTAAATTTATTTATTTTTTCGATGTTGTTAAGATCTTTGGAATGTTTTAAATAAAAAAAATATAACTTATTTATTATTTTCCTTCCAAAATTAATTTTCGTTTGTTTTTTCCCTTTTGGTTTATGGATGACCCTTTTTAGAAATCATTTAAATTAATCTCAGCTCCTTAGAATACTATTTAAATATTTTGAGATAGTTTTAAATATTTTTTAATGTTTTATTATGTATTTTCATAAATAATATAAATCTTTGCGTTCATCAGTATGTTCTTTCAAAAGCTTTTTCAAAATTTTCTAAATAGTTTTTATATTGCTTTTTTACCTTTGGATATTTATGAAAGGATTTTCATTAAATGAGTTTCAAATAAAATTATCCATAAACATTTTTTAGATATTTTATACCCTTATATGTATATGTGTGTTAAAAAAAAAAAAGAAAACCCTGACCTATCTCCCCCTAGCTTTCTTCTTCTCTCTCCCTCTTTTCTTTTCTCTTCTCTCTCTTCTTTCATGCATCCAACCCCAGTCCCTGACCTGCCTCTTCCTCGCTCCACTTTTCTCCTTCATCGACCACCACACCACCTACCCTTGAACCGCCACCACCGATCCTCGCTTGTTGTCATCCTCTAGCACTCTAAAGCTAGTAGTAAAAGTAATGAGAGGTCACGTCACCATTGTCTGGCCACCTCCAGCATTATTTGGCTATGGGAGAGCAGTTCTTGACCTCTAGTGAAGCTCCAACAATCCTTATTCTCTCAAATTCTATAGCAATTCTTTTGGTATAAATTGCCCAAAATTCTAACTTGTGCTTCGAGTAATTTTGCATGAATTAGATTATGATAAGCTAAATTGGTTGTTTAATTATATATATATGTTGCATGATTGATTTATAGCACTTAATTATAGTGTATGTCGTTGATTTTTCAAAATTGAAAGTTTGACCCGATTATGTCCTGATTTTGTGAATTCGTCAGATTAAGCATTTTTGGTAAATTGATCATACGACCCTCTCCTGACTATGTGCTTCCTTCTCCTGATCTTATTGTTAGTGATCTTGTTGTCATCGTCGTTATGTTCCATCTTTACCAGTTGCTCAATGTTGTGCTCTATTATGCAATGGTTCTCCAGTCTATGTTGTGCACTATCAGCTTCAAAGTTGGCTTCTATTTGGTAGTTCATCCACTTCTCACTCCCATTGTCATTTTCTTCTCAACTCCCCTGTGTTTGGTCTGAGCCACTACCGCCGGTGGACATCAATTCCCTGACCGAGCAAACTCCACTAATGAACAATAGTTCAAGGGTTAGATCTCTGCTATGGTTATTGACAGTGGCAAGTTGAGAGTCTCATATTCAACTTGAGATTTTTCCTTTTATTATCCTAGTTCTTGGTTTTTATTGTTGTATGTTTTCTTTACAAGAATGATAGTAAACATTATTTAAGGAAACTATTTTGCCACCTGTCTCCTAGGGTTGAGTGAGACACGCCGGCATAGCTAGGAAGAAGAAATTGCCTTCCTCTTTGACTATGAATAATCTACGATTGTTGGCCGAATCTAAGGTTTCTGGGATTTCTTCTTAGGAGGAGATTACTGAAAATCAGTAGGTTGAGGTCTTGGAGAATCAAGGGAAGTGTTCATTCATGAGCAATTTATCTCCAGTTCCTTTTGAGTCGGATTTGGCAGATGTGGAGATTACAAGTGTAGTGCTTGCTAATTCAGACCATAAGGCTGGGATCAATTCAATAGAATTCTAAGGGGCAGTGAAGGTTTGCACAGCCATTCAGTAATCCATGCAAACCCTAACTTTGAGTAGTGTCTTCCAAACCACAACGTGCCTTCGCATTCTACAATTGATGAGAAGAAGTCAGTATAGGAAATATTGAAGGCTTCTTCATCTTCTAAAGGCCCTTCTTAGAGGGATATCTTGGCAAGCAATCGGAAACCATCACCATGAGATCGGCTTTCATTTGTCTCCCCTACCATTGATAAGGGGTGATTTCCATGTAGCTAGACAAAGATGATGTTAGTTTAGAGGCTGAGCTATGGAGAACAACTTTAGTCAGTTATGTATTCGGGGATTTGCGGACATACAGCCAAATTTGTGGATATGTTCGGGCTCAATGGAAGGTGGTTGCTTTGCCTCAAGTCATGTTTCATGCGTCTGGTTATTTTTTATTCAAATTTAAGTCTATTGAGGATGCTAATGTGATCTTACAAAAACATTGGACATACTTTAATAGGCCTCTAGTGCTAAAATCTTGGCATAGAAGGATGAGGATTGATAAGGAGGAGATGCAAGTGGTTCTTTTATGGATTAAATTTCCTAATTTTCCTTTGGAATACTTGGTAAACAAGTCATTGAGTCGCATTGCAAGTGTTGTTTGTAGGTTGTTGTGTACGAATGCCATCACTCTCTCTAAGGAACATGTGTTGTTTTCAAGAGAATTAGTCGAGATGGATGTGAAAAATCCTCTTCTTGAATCCTTAGTCATCCTTGATCTTAAGGGCAATGAATTCTCTTAGTATATTGTTTATGACTGGAAGCTATGTGAAATGCCCTAAAAATCCTAATTTCTATTATTTATTATTAAATAAGATTTTATTTTGGAAGTTAATCAAATAATTTAATTTATTTAAATTAAGAAGGATAAAATAGTTTCAAATTGTTATAAACTTTATAAATAATTTAATTGGAGAAAATTAGAGTGTTTTGTTAATTTAAAATGAAATTTAAGAAAATCCTTTCAAAAATCCCTAAATTAACCTAAAAAGAGAATTTAATTATTATTTTAATATTTATATTTTATTAAACATCCCAAATTACCCAAATCATACTAACTAAGCTAACCACTAATTTCCTTTCTTTTTCCTTTTTCCTTTTCCCCCTCTTTTTCCTTTTCTTTCCCTTCCTTCTCTTCTTTTTTTTTATTCCCCCCGACTTGGGCCGGCCTGCTGGCCCAGCATCCCTCGCGCGACCCAGTTCTCCCCCACGCACCTCCTTCTCTTTCTCTCGGCCGGTTCAGCCTGTCTTTTTCTTTCTTCTTTCTTTCTACCTGGACCGCCGGTCCAACCTCCTTCCCCCTCTGCGTCGTCTTCTTCCCCGACACACCTGCAACTCCCAGATCGGCGCCGGATTTTCCACCTCCGATCTCGCCATTTGACCGTCGTTCTCCTCCTCTCTTTTCCGTCGTCTTCCCTGTCGATTTGTCTCATTCAGCCATTCCTTCCCCTGCCCGCACCATTCCCCTTTCCCGACAAACATGGTCTACCCCGTAGACCTGCGCCGGCCCATCCTCGCCGCCCGGAGCACCATACCCCTTGCCCCCTACTCTCCCACCTTCCTTTGTCGTTTTAACCCCCCGATTAGCCTATAAATAACCCCAAGAGCTGCCATACTCGGGTTCGAAATTTGGAACCCAGAAAGCTCTATCGTGCGCCACCTCCATTTCAGTCAGCCCTTCCTCTGCCGTCGGCCGCCCTTACCGCCCGACCCAGCCACCCGAAATTCTCCCTACATGCAACCCAACCACCAGCTTTCCCTGCCTTGCTCTACACGAGCCGCCCCGGCCGTGCGAAAGTGCCTCCCCGAACAGCCTATTCGACCCCCTCGCGCCACCTTCGCACCACCAGCGCCGCCCTTACCGCCACTTGAAACACCCCCTCTACCCCCCAAAACAACCAGGGGATCTTACCCTACTACCCTACACCTCCATTTTCCTTTACTTCTCTCTCCCCTAGCCTCCACATCCACCTCTCCTATTTCTCCCTTCTTCCACCGCCGCCGCCGCCGGCACCACCTCCCCACCAAGTTGCCTTCCACCTCCTTGGACCCTAAACCCCGAATAATAAAAGTTTAATAATTTTAATATTGTTAACTATTATTATTAGTATTATTATGATTATTATTATCATTATTATGATTATTATTATTATTATTATTATTATTATTATTATCCTTATTATTATCGTCATTATCATTACTACTACTACTACTACTACTACTACTATTATTGTTGTTATCCTTATCGATATTATTATTACATTATTATTATTATTATTATTATTATTATTATTTCCACTACTATTATCATTATCATTTTTATCCTTGTTATTATTATTATTATTATTATTATTACTATTATCATTATTATTATTATTTCTATTATTATTGTTATTGTCATCGTTACTATTATTACTATTATTATTACTACGACTATGGTCTCTATTATTATTATTATTTTAGTACTCTTACTATTATTAGTATTATTACTATTATTATTACTATCATTATCGTTATTGTTATTAATATGGTTATGGTGGTTATTGTTGTTGTTGTTGTTATTATTATTATTATTATTATTATTATTATTATTATCATTATTATTATTATATCGTTATATTTACCATATTTATTACTTTAACTATTATTACCATCATTACTATCCTTATTATCATTATTATTATTTAATATATTACTTTTAGTATTCTTATTATGATTAGTATTGCAATTATTATTATTATTATTGTTATCATTATTGTTATTATTATTATCGTTATCACTATCATCATCATCATTATTATTATTAGTATTGGTATCATTATGTTTATTATTTTAACTATTATTATCATTGTTATTATCTCTATTATTATTGTTAGTATTCTTATTATTATTTGTATTATTACTATTATCATTATCACCGTAATCATTGTTGTTGTTATTATTATTATTATTATCATTAATATTATTATTACTGATACTACTACGATTTCAATTATTATTATCATCATTATTATCATTATAACCATTATTATTATCATTATTAGTATTCTTATTATTATTAATGTTCTTATTATTATTAATACTAAAACCCTTACTTTAATACTATGGATTTTACTAAGGCTTACTTTAATTAGTGGTAATTTGCTTAACTACCTTGAGAATGACAATAACCCTACCCTTTTAATTATAAACTACTATTATTAATATTAGCCTTAGTATTAGGCCATGATAGGGGTAAGATAGGAATTTTGGTAATTCCGATAGAGGGAGATTAACCCTAAGTATTTCCCTCTTATAGGTGGACCGGGTCAAAGCCCCTAGGAGGCGTAGGAGCGTGCTCCAAGCTCGGCGCCGATTTAGGTAAGGATGTAACTAAGGCCGCCTGTGTGCTATGTGTTTTACTTGCCTCAGATGCCTTGTACGGTTTATATGCTGTATTCTATACGTTATCTGTTTTATTGTGTAGCGCAGCGTGGAACCGAGGTATATTCTCGTGCTCTTGTCTGGTATGTGCTAATGTGGATATGTTGCAATATGATGTGAGGTGATGTGACCCTTAGGACATGCATGCTAGGTTATTCGATGAGGTGTTGTGGAATGGGGCATGAAAGAGAAAAATGAGAAATTAAGATAACCAAAGGGAAGTAAGTTGGCTAACGTAGGTAAGGATGACCTAGGTAATCTGTGATCCGTAAATGGACAAGAAAAGGGAAAAGTAAATAAAATGGAAGAGCGGGAGAAACTAAGGTTATATGGGAGAACTAGGGTTTGCATGGAAATCTTAGGGTTTGGCATGGTAGAGATCGAGGGGCTTGCATGGGGAGGTTAAGGTCCGCATGGAGGCGAACCTTACGTATGGACAGTTACTTTGGGACGTAGGGAAGGTAATGGAAGGTTTGTTTGGGAGTCTGGAAGCTCGAGGTGAAAAATAGTATGTAGGATAATATAAGGGTACATAGGGACCGACTAGGATCTGGGGAGGAAACCCTAATTTGAGAAGTGGAAAAAGAAAAAGAAAATAATAAGAATAAATGAGGAGGAGTGAGGTATGAGGGAGAGTTGAGTCTGAGGGTCATGATACGTGGGGCGTTAAAATAGTATGGGTTGTGGGAGACAGAGAAGGAAGGGCCATATAGGCCCAGATTAGAGTTTTTGGTGCAAACCTTAGGGTAAAGTGGTGAGTAGACCTCGGGGTATAAGGTGGTGGGCCTTGACCCACACACCTAGAGGTTGGGTTTCTGATGTGAGAAATGTGTTAAGTATGATAACTATAAAGGGTGTTTAGTGGCCTAATATAAGTGTGGAAGATAGCTCGGTAACCTAAGCCGAGTAAGGGTGTAGCTAAGGCCGAATGTGTGACATGTATCCTATGTGCCTTGGATGTTCTATATAATTTATGTGTCGTGTTTTAAATGCCATTATCTTAACTATTTCATGTGTGGCATGGCTTGGAATAGAGACGTGTGCATGTGTCCTCATTAGTATGTGATAGTACGAATATGTCATAAGTTATAATGTGATGTGTTGAGGCCCTTTAGCCATGCATGTCAAAGGTGAAATGCCCCCGAATAATATACGTTAAGACACTAATCACTTAAAGAGGAATATGTTGAGCCGGATCCAGACTGGTCCACCGGCTATAATAGTGGCAGGGTATTTTACCCTCGCGACCGTTCCACCGGCTACAATAGTGGCAGGGCATGTGCCCTCGTGACCGTTCCACCTGCTATAATAGTGGGGGATTCCGTGCTCAACAAACCAAACGCAAAAATGATAAGACATAGAAAAATACTAATATTTACAGTGGAACACCTTGTGAGTCGGGGCCAGACCCGTCCACCGGCAAATAATAGTGGCAAGGTATGTTACCCTTGTGACCGGTCCACCGGCTATAATAGTGGCAGGGCATGGCCCTCGTGACCGTTCCACCGGCTATAATAGTGGGGTTCCCGCACTCACATAGATTGATAAAGACTATGATGTGAATCGATTATAATTATCAGAGATCTAATGAGAAGTTATCTGGTTCATAACCGGTATTGTTTATCTGTGTTATTGCATATTATTTACGTAAGTGTGCTATGTCTGCTATGTCATGTATCTCTGTGTATGTGGGCCTTAGTGCGTCTGTTACCTTACTCAGTACGTAGCGTACTGATCACCCATTTCATGGGTGCTGCTCATTCCTACGAGCAGAAGACCCGTCTGAGTTTTGCAGGTAGGGAGCGATGTCCTTGTTACTTACAGGGCTGGGAGTTGAGTCTGGACCTAGCTCGAGGGCCGAGAGTGACGTGGTCGAAGAGCATCCCCTGTCTTGTTTCTCTGTATTATCGTACTTTGTTTTATTCCGTTATTTTGTGTCCTCTGACATTTGGTACTTTTAAATTGTACTTCAGATTGTAACCTTTGACTTTCGCACTCTGATTCCTTCAAAATTATGCTTTACTAATGCCTCATTTTTGGTGTTATTCTTATTTAGCCTGAGCACTTAGTATCGGGTCGGTAGGAGTGAATCGATCTGGTACTAAGTGTGGCGGTAACGCCCCCGAATTTATAGTTTTATTTGTTTGTTTCCGCTAAACACTTTTAAATTAAACGAAATTTTTCAATAGTAAATTTGGGGGTGTTACACCATGCCGCTGTCATCTTTGTTATACGTTTGATCATGAGGGTAGTAATTGTAAATGGTAGAAGACTTTTGGGAAGAGCTCTAAGGAACCTTAGGGTGATTGGATGATTGTAAGGGATCCTAGGAAGGGTAAAGATATTGATATAGGTATGGAAGCTATTGTATGCCCTAATCAAAGATGCATCGATCCAAAAATTCTTGAGGATGAGGTTGTCATTGGTAATTGTGGATCAATTTTTGATTCTACAGTAGTTAGTTGTAAACATGGTGAGCCTCGGAGATTAAGCCATCAATTTTTGAATGCCAGTAATATAGAGGTAGATCTAGGAAAGTTCCTCCTTCTAGGGGGATAATGATGAGTCGAAGTAGAGTTGCTTAGGTTAATATGCCTTATGATTGTTCTTCTCTACCTATTGTCTTGGCTAATTTCCAGGGGGTGGGAGTGGTGATATTGATCTAGATCCAGGAGATCATGTTTAGTGCATGGAATATAAGGGGATTAAATAAGACTTCTAAGCATAAGGAAGTCATACATTTTTATTCTAGTAATAATTTATCTTTGGTGAGCTTCTTAGAGACTAGGGTTAAGGAAAATAAGAGTAACAGGATTTTGAATAAGATTAGAAGAGGGTGGAACTTTCTACATAACTATGATTTTCATCCAAATGGCCGAATTTGGGTCACTTGGGATCCTAATATTTGGTACATAACTAGCATAGGTATGTGTGACCAAGCTATTGTGTGTGATGTGAAGGATTTCTCTAGGTCCTTCTCTTTTTCTACTACCATCGTGTATGCTATGAGTAATGGTAATGATAGGAGAAGGCCATAGCATTGATTAAGATAGGTTATCAATAGTAATTCTCCCTAGATACTTTTAGGAGTTTTTAATGTTGTTCTATCTACAAGTAAGAAATTCCAAAGGGACATTGCTTATGCTACTAATATGCAAGATTTCTAGGATTGTTGTTCCGATCTTGGTTTATCAAACTTACAGAGTTATGGTTGCTTCTTCACTTGGTCTAGCAAAAAGGGAGGTGAGGAGGAAGTGTTATGCAAGTTGGATCGGGTGTTGGTGAATCTAGCTTAGTTGGAGACCTTCCTAAACTCTAAGGCCAACTTTAAAAGTCCATTTGTAATCTCCTAAAATTTTAAAAGCCTATAATTTAATAAATAACTTTTATTTGAGATAAATTAGCTTTTAAATTTATTTAATTTATTTATTTTATGGATTTTTGAGTATATAAAATTGGATATAAATATTTTGTTATTTTATCATACTCTTTTTATTTAAATAATTTTCCAAACCAATATTCTTCCTAAGATTAACTTTTTAAACCCATATATTTAATTATATTAAATTAAATTATTAAATAAATTTATTACCCAAAAATATTGCATTTTATTATTTTATAAATTAAATTATTTTATTTTGTCCCATTTTCCCTTTCCTTTCTCTTTTTTTTCCTTTTCCTTCTTCGTTTTCTCCTTTTTCTCTTTTCTTTCTTTTTCCTTTTTCCTTCCCTTGGGCTGCCGGTGTCCCGACCTGCCTCCCCACCTTGTGCTTTGGCCGTAGGTCCGCTTCTTCCCCTCCCTCTCCTTCTCCCGCATGCATCGTCCAGCTTGCTTCCCTTCTTTCTTTTCTTTCCTTTCTCCCCCGACCAGGCCGACCCACTCCTCTCTTCCCTTCGCCCGGCTTGTACGCAACAACACTCCCTTCTTCTTTCTTTCTTCTTCTTCCTTTTCCCTGATGCCAGACCCGACCACCTCTGCCATCTCTGGTCGCCCTACCTCCAACCCTCCCCTACTGATCTCCCTATCTCTCTCTCTCTAGCCATTTTTCTGCCCCATCTCGGCCCCACCACCTCTCCTTCTCCTTGCCCATGCCCCTCTTTTCCCCTCCCTCTCCCTGCCATTCCCATGCTCCTACCACCCTTCTGCCACCCTACTGAGCCCCCTATCCCCTCCTTTATCTTCTTCTTCTTTTTCTTCTTCCCTCCTTGCCCCATCCTGCCATTTTCGAGCCTCCCATGCCCTTCCCCAACCTTCTTTCCCTTCCTTTATTCTCCTCCCATCTCCCTCCCTGTTTTGCTCCACTTCCCCCATTCCGCACTAGCCACCTATACCACCCCCTGCCACCCTCTACCTCACCCCCGCACCACCCCACCACCCCTCGAGACACCCTGCAACCTCCTTCTTCCTCCCCTTTTCTTTTTCTCTTCTTTCCCTCCCTTCTCGGCAACCAGCCTACACCTCCTTCTTCTATCGCCGTTTCGTCTCCTTTGCCACCACCTGAGCCACCAAACCACTCCCTACAACCTCCCTTACCACCCCCAAACCTCCTTTGGCTGAAACAATCACATGTATGCCTTCATTTTCTCCCTCCCTTTTCCTTCCTTCTTAGCCCCATTCACCTCTACAGCCACCTTCGCAGCCTCACTGCCGCCGCCGCCCTTAGCCGCCTTCAAACCATCCCCGTCCACCACCTACACCCCCTCTCCACCTCTGCACCCTTCCTTTTCCTTAAATCCTCCTCCACATACCCTCTTTCCTAGCCCCAAAACCCTAACCCAAAAATAGCCCATTTTTCCCTTCCTTTCACCCACCTTCGAGCCCTTCTCCTTTTGTTTTGCATGCAGCTCATGCTGCATGAGCAGGATGAGTTGTTGCATGCCTTGGTAATTTTAGTTAATAAATTTTAAGGTATAATAATATGTTAAGTTAAGTATTTGATTAATTAAGTGTTATAAAGTCTTATGCTTGGTTTTTCTTATTTCTAATATAATAAATATTGATATTATTTTAGGTATTGGTTTTGCTAATTAAAGCTTGAATCTTTAACCAGAATACTAGTAAGGTTCATTTTTGCGGGAATTAAGGTAACCGTTAAACCCCACTTAATCGCATGGATAAACGTATGTTAGCACATTAGGCTTTTTAATATGTTATTATGCTTGATATATGTTTTTTAATATAATATATGTGGTTTCTTGTGTTAATTGATCAAAAGGAAGCATGTTAGATTATATGCTATATATGGAAATATTACTTAAGGTAAGAGTTTGGTTATTAATGAAAATGTTAAGTATTTATCCATGTTATATTATGCTATTGTGATTTTTAATGCATGGATAACAATATTGTGAGCTTAGGGGCATTTTAGTAATATGTCTTGTGCAAGAATGTGGCCTAATATGAGTAAAATAGTAATTTTGTAAGAAAAGGATATTATGGTAATTTTGTAAGAAAAATGGTAAAATGATAATTTTGTAAGTAAGGGTAAAATGGTAATTTTGTAAGAAAAGGGTAAAATGATAATTTTAACAATGGAGAAGGGTAATTTGGTAATTATGATAACAGAGAAGGGTAATTTGGTAATTTAACCAACTAAAGGGTAGTTTGGTAATTATAAGAAGGGCAATTTGGTAATTTAATAACTAAAGGGTAATTTGGTAATTTTGATAATGGAGAAGGGTAGTTTGGTAATTATAATAATGGAGAAGGGCAATTTGGTAATTTAACCAATTAAAGGGTATAATGGTGAATATGATAATGGAGAAGGGTAATTTGGTAATTTAACCAACTAAAGGGTAATTTGGTAATTTTAATAATGAAGAAGGGTAGTTTGGTAATTTGACGAACTAATGGGCAATTTGTTAATTATAATAAAGGAAAAGGGCAAATTAGTAATCTAATCAACCAAATGGAAAATATGTTAAGTGTAACAATTATGAAGGGTGATTGGTGACCTAATAAGTGTAGAAGATAGCTTGGTAACCTAAACTGAGTAACGGTGTCGCTAAGGCCTTATGTGTGCTATATGTCTTCCATGCCTTGGATGCCATGTATAATGATATGTTGTGTACCTTGTGCTATTGTTTTAACTGTTTTATGTGTAGCGCAGCTTGGAATAGAGGTATACTCATGTATTTTCTTATGGCATGTGTTGATATGTATATGCTATAAGTTGTGATGTGATGTGATGTGGCCCTTTAGGACATGCATGCTAGTATATTTAATGTGGTAATGTGGGATGGAAGGATGAAAAGGAAAAATGGGAAAGTAAGATAACCAAGGGGAAGTAAGTTGGCTAATGTAGGTAAGAATGACCTAAATAATCCATGATCTATGAGTGGATGAATAAAAGGGCACTTAAATAAAATGAAAGAGTGGGAGAATCGAGGGTTTGAATGGGATAGTTAGAGTTCGCATGGGGGTGAACTTTACGTATGGAAAGTTGCCTTAGGGTGTGAGGAAGGTAATGTAAGAGTTGTTTGGGTGCATACGTAAAGTTCACCCCCATGCGAACTCTAATTTGAGAAGGTGGAAAAAGAAAAAGTAAATAATAAAAATAAATGAGAATGAGTGGGATATGAAGTGAGGGTTGAATCTAAGGGTCGTGACGTATGAGGTGTTAAAATAGTTTGGGTTGTGTAAGGTAGAGAAGGAAGGGTCACATAGGCCCAAATTAGGGTTTTTGGAGAAAACACTAGGGTAAGGCGGTGAGTGGACTTTGGGGTATAAGGTAGTAGGCCTTGACCCACACACTTAGGAGTTGGACTCCCGATGTGAGTAAATGGAATAAGGGAAGGATTTTGGGGCAAGTTAGGAGGTGCAAAAGTCTCAAGATATGGGACAGGCCCTCTTGGGAGGATAAGTGTAGATGTAGTTAGCCATGCATGTCTAGGGTGAAATCTGTTGAATAAGATACAGTAAAACACTAATCATGTAAAGTGGAAGATTATTGAGCTGGGCCCATACCGATCTACCGGCATAATAATGGCCAGGTGACGGGGTGCCTTGGAGACCGATCCACCTGCATATAATAGTGGCTAGGTGCGTTTTGTCCTATAAGTGACGATCCACCGGCTATAATAGTGGGGGATCCCGAGCTCAATAAACCAAACCCTAAGTTTGATAAGACACATAAAAGACATTAATACTTACAGTGGAACACCATGAGAGTCGGGGCCAGACTGATCCACTGGTATAATAGTGGCCAGGAGCTTTTTGCCTTAGAGACCGATCCACCAGCATATACTAGTGGTTAGGTGCATTCTGCCCTATAAGTGACCGATTTGCCGACTATAATAGTGGGGTTTCCAGACTCGCATGGATATATATAAAATCCGAGAGATAATTGATCAATGATGGACTAATGGCTTTAAGGCCCTAAAAGTATCGATTATTCATTATGACCTATTAATATTTGATTGACTTGTTAAGTATGCGAATGTACGAAAGTGAATATTATGTATGCACCATTAATATCTGATTGACTTGTCAAATATGTGAATGTATGGATCTGAATATTATATTTACACCTGTCGTTATGTATGGGTATAGTGGTATATCATGTGTTACATTGCAGGCCTACTTTTAAGTGTGTTTTAAAGGGTTACTCAGTACTATAGTACTGAAAGGTTCCATTCGTGGAGCCCTTGCTTATTCAATGGGCAGTGTCCCTTACATGTCATTTCATATGCTATTCAAGTGGGTTCTCGGGAAAGAGCGTAAGGAACTATCTGGAAAGTCCTAGGGTTGTCCTCTTTCTCTTTTAAACTCTTGGTTTCAATGTATTTGTTGTTTTGTAACCACCACTAGTGGATTGTATTCTTGTAAATGATTTACTATGCTACTTTGATTTTAAACATGTTGGAGTCTATCGTAAGTTGTATTATTCTCTTTTAGCCTTAGCATTTGGTACTGGAATGGTAGGAGTGAACCGGTCTGGTACTAAGTGTGATGGTAATATCCGCAGAATTCACAGTTTTGTTATTTCTCTTCCACTAATTATTTTAATAAAACGAAATTTTTTAGTAGTGAATTTTGGGGGTGTTACACCATTAGTTTTTTTACCATTTGCCTGTGGTAATTAATCTTCTTGTGCCTCCTATTCAAGGTATGAAACCTTTTCCTTTTTTCTAGTTCTAAACTAAAGATGTTAATTCTCTTCCTTTGGTTAAGTGAATATGGTATAATCATTGTGGAGGTAATATCTTGCTTAGGTTCACGAACATATGCAAGCACTAAAACCTAAACTTAAGAGATTGAATAGGGATAAATTTGGATCGATATCCCAAAAAGTTGTTGAGCTAAGGGAGGAGGTGTCTTCTTTGTAGAAGAAATCTTTGTGTAATCCTATTGATCATGAGTGCAGGACCAACCTAAAATTGTTGGAGCGTTGATATTATCATTTGCTACACTATGAAGAGCATTCTTAGGCAAAAGACGCAAATTCAGTGGCTGCATTGTGGCGACTCTAATCACAAGTTTTCTTATGCTCAAATCAAAGAGCGTCATAAAAGGAAGTATATTAGTTTTTTACTTAATGGGGATGACAAGGGGTGCAAAATAGGTTCAAGATACATTCCTTAATTATTATCAGCAATTGTTAGGAGCTGAAATTCCTTCATTGTGTTCTCTTAATGTTTCCGCTGTGGTTTGTTCTTTATCAAGAGATCAACAATTGATGTTGAATGCTCTTATTACCAAAGATGAAGTTAAGGCTGTTGTTTTTTCTATTGGAGACACTAAGGCTCTTGTTGTAGATGGGTTTACTACAGGGTTTTTTAAAGTAAGCTAGGATATTATAGGATAAGAGTTGCTTTTCGCAGTTAGAGAATTATATTATACTAGATTTATGCCTAACAAAGTGAATGTTACTACTTTATCTTTTATCCTAAAGAAACCAAATGCTCAAGGGGTATAGGAGTTTAGGCCTCTTACATGCTGTACTATGCTCTATAAGGTCATTTCAAAGGTCCTTCCATATAGAATGCAAGGCATTATGGCTTCCATAATTGATCAACCACATAATGCATTTATCAAAGGTAGGAGTATTGGTGAAAATGTTCTTCTTGCTCATGATTTAGTAAGAAAATATAAAGTCAGAGGTGTTTCTCCTAGATGCATGCTTAAAATTGATGTCCATAAGGCTTATGACATGGTTAATTGGTATTTTCCTCAAAAGTTTCTTTTGTTTTATGGTTTTCCATATCAGTTTGTTTGGTTGTTAATGGCTTGCATATATTCTATTTCCTTCTCTTTTATTTGTAATGGAGTTTCGACAAGACCTTTCAAAGCAAAGAGAGGATTGAGACAGGGTGATCCCCTCTCTTCCTACCTGTTTGTGTTGGTTATGGATTATCTGAGTAGATGCCTTAGGATGTTGTGGGCTAACCATGCTTTTAGGGGTCATACAAGATGTAAAGCCTTGAAGGTTATTAATTTATGCATTGCATATGATATTCTCTTATTCATCCATGGAGATGTTGATAGTGTGAGATGCATGATGGATGTGTGTGCCTATTTCTCTGGACTTTTAGGGCTGAGATTGAGTTTACAAAATTGCACAATTTATTTTGGTGGTGTTGAGGCAAGTATTATAAATGATATCTTCAATTTGCTAGGTTTCCAAGAGGGTGCTTTTTCAATTACATATCTTTGCTTACCTCTTATGTCTTAAAGGATTACATCTTCAATGCTACAACCTATGTTGGAGAAACTTACAGCTAGACTAAGACATTAAAGTACCATTTATCTCTCTTATGTTGGTCGTGTGGAGCTTATTATATCTGTGTTATTTAGTATTCAACTTTACTTCGGTCAGGTCATCCTACTCCCTAATAAGGTGGTCCATAAATTTTTTCACCTCTATAGAAATTTTTTATGGGTTGGTAAAGTTGGTACAAGGAGAAGAGCTTTGATATATTGGGACCAACTTTGTTTTCCTAAGGATGAAGGAGGTCTTGGGTTGTTGAATCTTGGAGTGTGGAATGTGAGTGCTTTAGATAAGCTTCTGTGGCATATTGCTAGTAAAAAGACTCGTTATGGGTTAAATGGATACAGTTGGTTATTTAAAATAGAATTCTATATGGGAGTATAAGTCTACTATCTATACATCTTGTTTGTTTCAGAAGATCCTTCATATCATACCTATTTTGCTTAATTTTGTTAAGTAATGCATGGCTAGTAGGTTTCCTGGCTATAGTATTAAAGCTGCATATAAGGCTTTGAGATTGAAGCAAGAATAACAGAGATGGTTAAGGTTGGTTTGGCATTCACTCAATATTCTAAGGCATAGTTTTATCATGTGGTTAGCCATACGGGATAGATTTCTTACAAAGGCGCGTTTATCGGATAATGGCCCTCTTGTTGATCTTTCTTGTGTGTTTTATCAGTACCATCTTGAGGATTGAGATCACTTATTTATTAAATGTCCATTTGCTAGTGTCATTTAGAGGAGGATTAGAACTGCCGTAAGAAGAAGAGATACTTTAGTGAATTGGCAATAGGAGGTTCATACATTGATTTCCTGTTCGAGGTAGTGTAGTTCCAAAAAGATTGTGTTGGCTGCTTTCTTTGTGTCATATGTTGCAAATGTGTGGCATGAGAGAAATTTGTAGATTTTTTAGAATTGTAGTAGAGATACTTCCACTTTATGTAAGGTTATTATCCTTTTTGTTGCTAGGAGATTATCCCACCCTCTTTATAAAGGTCAATTTGAATTGTGGGTTAGTTTGCTTGATAGCACAGTGTACTGAACTTGCTGGATTGCAGTTGCACATTCAATTTAAGTAATATATTTATACTTTTTAGAAAAGAAAAGATACGTTGATTATGGAATATGTTGTAAAATGCATAGTTTTAAAAACCGAATCGAACCGGTCGGATTACTGGTTCACTAGTTTAGTGGTCGGACCAGTGGTTCGAACTGGTCGAACCAGTGGTTCAACTGGTTCACTCAATTAAAGTCAAATCTATCCGTATTTTTAAAAAAAAATATAGTTTAAGTATTTAATACTTAATATTACAAAATAACATAATTAAAGTCAATTAAAGTGATCATTACATATTCATATAAGATCATAAAATAACATAATTCCATATTAAAAGTCTCCTACATATCAAATACAATTACAAAATAACATAATCCAACATCAAGTCACTTACATATTCATAAATAACTTAAAATAAAACACATTAGTTTAGAAGTTACAATTCAATTACATAAATTAAATGGTTCGATCAAAGAGCTACTCATCCAATCCTATAGATTATCTATATCATCTCCAACATTAGAAAATATAGGAATGACATTTTCATGCATGCGATTATCTTCATCATCATCATCATCATCTCCACTCTCCCCTTCAACTTCATCATCTTCATTTCCGTCAATTTCATCCAATACGTCTACAAAAATGGAATAAGAATAATTACTTAAATTATTATATCAATTTATATAAGCTATAAAAAGGTATGAGCCTCGTACCTTCACTAGGATTGTGTTGAATAGTGATAGAAGGTAATTCATTTCTAAGCAACTCAAGCTCTTCATTATTCAAATTAGATGGCTCATCCATAAGAATCCAATAGCCTATTGCATCAAACTCTTCAAAATTAATTGGGTCATAACTTATCTTAAATCGATTTCTACACAAAAGAAAACAAAATTAGACAAGCTTGGTGATATTATCATATAAAATAAATAACTTTACACATGATTTACAATAGTAAGACAACAACAAATTAAATTCACACCTTTGTTGCAATCTCAAGTTAGAGTGCACAAAAACTAAATCATTGAGTCTTTGGTGCTCAAGTCTATTCCTTTTCTTCGAATATGTATGCTCAAATATGCTCCAATTTCTTTCACAACCAGAAGCACTGCAAGTCTGGCTTAAAACACGAATGGCAAGATTTTGTAGATTTGGAGCACCACATCCATATAATGCCCACCATTCATCTACAAAATCATTATAATAATTTACCAAACAAACTAAAAAAATGTAAATAGATATAAAAATTTGATAATACCTTGAAATAAGTAACAAAATCATACCTGGAGCAAAAACACAACGATCTTGTACAGCAAACCATCTTCCAAAATCACCTTCTGCTTTTCTAAAAGAACTCATCTCCCTCGTTAATTTTGACCTCAATGTGAAATTTCCATTTGCATATCTCTCAATGACTCAATAACAGAAGACACAGTACTTTGATGTTGAGAAAATTCAGATGAGTACTGGAAATGAGGATTAAACCAATAACCAGCTGCATGTAAGTTCCTTGAGAGTTGATTATCCCAATGAGAAGAAATAAGTTGAAGATAAGGCTCTACCCTTTTCTTTCTCCTATGAAATCTAGCAACCATATCATCTTTAGCCTTGTGAAATGCTTGATACAAATAACCCATACATGGTTTCTCTCCACTATCCACCAATCGCAAAACACGTATAAGAGGTTCGGTAAGTTGCACAATTATAGCACACTCCTTCCAAAATGTGGTATCCAACACATTCTCCACAAACTTCTTACCCTCCCTATCCTTAGCATAAGCACAAGAGGTCCACTCCTTAGACACAACCATCGCCCTAAGAGCATTCTTATGTGTCAAAATGCTTTGCAAAGCAATAAAATTAGTAGCAAACCGAGTAGGAGCTGGACAAATAATCTCTCTTCCTTCCGTGAACTTTCTCATCAAATGCAATGCATAACAATGATTATAGATATACTTGGTTATTTTTGAGGCATGCTTGACAATGTCTTCCACCTCATCCAACTTACCCATATCTTTAAGCATCAAATTAACACAATGTGCAGCACAAGGAGACCAATAAAGTGACTTAAACTCATACTCTAACAACCTTCCAGTAGCAACATAATTCGCAGCATTATCAGTCACCATATGCACAACATTTTCAGCACCAACATAGAGAACAATATCTCTAAATAACTTATGCAATAGTTCAGCAGTTTTTGAAGCATCAGAAGCATCAACAGACTTTAAAAACACAGTACCCTTTGGACAATAAACTAAGAAGTTAATTGAAGTTCGATTATGTTGGTCTGTCCACCCATCTGCCATAATAGTACAACCACATTCTTTCCAATGAGAACGAAAAGTCTCAACATAATTATTCACCTCTTCAACATTTTTCATTAGCAAATAACCACGAAGAGCATGAACAGTTGGTCCCTTATAACCAGGACCAATGTGAGCTATACCATCAATAACAGATTGATAATAATTAGAATTTGCAGCATTAAATGGGATACATGAATCAATCATCCACTTAGAAATGAGAATGTCAACTTTCTCAACAGCATCTTTGCTTTGTAACACACTTTTTAGTGTTGGTTGTGCCCCTGCAGTTGTTCTTGGCATAAAATGATGCCCTATAGTCTTTTGTTTTTCCTTGTCTAAAATCCTTAATTTCTCTCCTGATTTGAAACTACTAGTTACCGTATGAGGAGGTATCAAACATGGCTCTTGGTGTGAAGGAAAGTCCATTGAACAATATGGGTTATCTTCGGCTAAAGCTCTTGTGCCTTTCTTTTTTTTTTCTAGCAAACTCTTCAATACTTTCATTCATTTCAAAACCAACTTCAGGAGGAACTTTTTTACACCTCTCTACTTGACCTTTAACACCAGCTAAGTGTTGTTTGACACGCTGGATTCCATCCCCAGAAAGCAGCTTAGAACAATATAAGCATTGTAACTTTTTTCTCTTATTAGCATCCTCAACTTCTCTACAATGACCCCATGTTGGATCCTTCTTTCCTCTAGAAGTACTTTGAGAAGAATTTGGCGTAGAGCCAGTATTACTAGCCTCCGCAAACATCTTTAAGGCACAAAGAAGAAATTACAAGTTATAAATTTTAGAGAATCATCACAAATTCAGTGGCAAACAACACTATATATCTAATAATAAAGCATACTTCTCAAATTCAGCATCAATAATACCAAAAAAAATAATAGACAGACAACATATTCAGCATAATCATCATAATCAGTATAATCATCATATTCAGAGTCATTCTGATTTGCATACCAATGGGAATGGTGAAAACATATCTAAATTAAAGAAGAAAGTAAGTTGGCTTAGGAGTATCAAGAGAATAATGGAGGTTGATAACATAATCAGCATATTCAACATAATCAGAGTCATTCTAATTTGCATTCATAATGGAGGTTGAATAGACTGAAAATTTGAGGTTTGTTGTTGTTGAGAGGATGATTTCAGAGCTGATATGCAACTTATGTTATCAGCTGAGTGGTTCAGAAGAATGAAAAGTTAAAACAAGTTATGCTGGATTAAATTATGTTCACTGATGAAGAAGAGAATAAGAACAGGACTGTGGATGCAGAACTCAATTCATTTTTGGATGACTGTTTGGGTCTGCAATATTCAGATATTCAATAGAAAAGCATCATTTTGGATGACAGGATATTCAGGTATATAGATTGATTTGCCCCTCCACTTCTAACTAATCACAATTGCCACATTCAGAAAAGCAAAGGATATTCAACATAACTTAATACCTGAAATTATTAACAACAACAATTTGCAACTTAAGAATAGGTATTATTTCAGTATTTCAGATATGCCAAATAGGTATTATTTCATAACAATAAAATACAACTTGAGAATTTCAGAATCAATTTGTAATAAGAACAAGGCAAATAATCAATCCCAAGTTCGAGTTCAACCAAGAACTCAGGATTCGGTTCAGAACAATCTTAGATTAGGCAAAATTTTAGAGAATCATCACAAATTCAGTAGCAAACAACAATATATATCCAATAATAGATCATACTTCTCAAATTCAGTAGCTTTGACAATGACCCCATGCTGAGATTAGGCATTCATAATCAGCATCAATAATACCAAAAAAAAAATAGACAGACAACATATTCAGCATAATCATCATAATCAGCATAATCATCATATTCAGAGTCATTGCCAAGCAAATGTACGTACCCAAGTCACAAACTTGGCCATTTTATAGAATTTCTGCATGTTTTAGCACAAACAATAGCTGATATCCCAAATTTGTCACAAAAATCCAAGGTAAAATGAAGATCAAAAGCAAATAGGGGTGTAAGAGGCAGACAAAATAAACAGCAAGTAACAGCAAAAAATGCTTAGTTCAAAAGTGAAATTAAAGGGAACACAAGAAGGCAAAGAACAAGAACAGGTGCACCGTGCATTACAGTATGCAGTTGCTGCTTCATGAATCCATTTTCATAGACCAAATGTAATAAAAACTTAGCCTTCCCCTTACCGTTTGATAACAGGCAGTCGATCACTCAAGTCTCGATTATAAGGTGTAGCTGTAGAGTCTGTAGAAGCCATAATACAAAATTAAAATTGAAATAACAAATAACAAGTAATTAAGCAGATTATGATGGGAGAATCGATATAATGACCTGAGTAGCAATGTCAAGAATCGAGATAATTAAGCAGTGTCAAGATAATTAAAATTGTTATCAGCGTTGGCACTCGGCAGTGTCAAGAAAATTGACAGCAGAGTAGCAATGGCAGATGAGTAACAGAATTGAATCGAAGGACAACGGAACAAGATTTGCATTGAATCGAAGATGAGCAATGGCAATTAGCAGAGGCAGAGTAGCCGAGGCCGAGCAGTCGTGCGAATTGCCAAGGTTGAAGATGAATGAAGTGCTTCATTTGTTGGGACGGGAGATCGACCGAAGAGGCGAAGACGCAGTAGTGCTCTGTTTGGTTTGGTTTAGGGTTAGGATTTAATTTGGTAAAAAGACATATTTACCCCTCAACACAAAGCACCCTAAAAAATTAATTTGAGGGCGAAAGGGTAAATTTGGGTGAAAAACAAAACCGCACCGGTTCCGAACAAAACCGTCGGTTCCCGATTTTTTTAAAAACCAGCCGGTTTTTTCCACATCACCCGGTTTTTTTGTAAAACTGGTTTTAACTACCTTTTCGACTGGTTTTATCACTGGTTCATGGGTTTACTGGTTTAACCGGCCGGTTCGGTCCAGTTTTTAATACTATGGTAAAATGTATCTAGTTTCATATTGGAACTATCAATTTGTGCGGAATTAATTAGAATTGTATTTCTAGGTCAATATCTTTGTGTATCAAAATTGAATTGCATGATTGAGTTATTTTAGTCAATTAATGTTATATTATGTTTTTAAATGTATTTAATTTTATTTTGGAAGTCTTAATTTGGGAAAATTGTGTGAAATCAATTGGAATTGAATTTTTAGGTCAAAACTCTTACGAATCTAAATTGGATTGTATAATTGAGTTATTTTATTCAATTGATAGTGTAATTTGCATTAGAATACATTTAATTACAATCCTGAACCATCAATTTAAATACTTTAATGAGAATTAACCAGATTTGTATTCTAGACTCAAAAACCCTAATTATACGAAATTGAGTATTTCCTTTATTTTTTTTATCAATTGATGATGCAATATGTTATAAAATAAGTCTAATTTAATTTCTAAACATTCAATTCAAGGAAATTAGTGAAATTCAATATAATTGCATTTTTGGGCCTAAAACCCTAAATTTCTAAAGGAATTATAAAATTAGTCATTTATATAGTTTTTTTTTATGAAGTTGAATTTATAGAAATATTTGGAATGACCTTAATTTCATTCTAACACATTCAATTTGGATTAATTGATTTGAATTGTTTGAGTTTGTATCTTGAGATTTAAAACCCTAATTTTTTGGAAAATGATTATCTTAAATTTGCTACTTGTAAGATTTTTTTTTATTGAAATTGATTATCTAGATTTATCTAAAATTATTTTAATTGTTTTTAAAACTATCAATTTAATGTAATCAAAGTGAGTTGGGTGGTTCATAGTTCGAGCATAAAAACCCTAATGTTTAGAGATGATTTTATTAAATTAATTTTGCTATGCTTCTTTTACCTAAGTGATTATTAGCTTTGATTTAAAATATAATACCCCATATTTTTGTAAATGGTTGAATGATAATGTTGATGATTTTTGGACCTTTGATTTTGATTTAATATTATGATTTGGTATGAGGTAAAGTTTGATTTGAAATCATGTTGAAAAATGGAGTTTATTGATTTTTTAATGCAAATCGATTGATTGGTTTGTCATTTCAGCAAAATGGTTTTATTGACTAAACCAATCAACTTGTTAGGGAAAATCAATCGACTGGTTTTTAGAACAGTTGACTGGTAGACCCAAATTCGTTAATTGGTTTGTCAAGCTGGTTTTATTTTTCGAACTTATTTTTTTTTAAATCTCTTATACTAAAATGGAACTTTACTAACCCATGCGAAATTGTCCCTAAGAGATTCCTAACCATTTTCATGATACATTTAACCCAAAATATAGCCTCAAATTGATCTGAAAGTCAATTGGGATGATTTATGGGGATAGATGACCTCAACCTTATCTTTTTCCACCTCTCTCCTCTATACATTTATGAGATCAATGTTTCTATCTTAAACATGACTTTGAGCATCTGGGAGATTCCTTCTACGCTGACCTTCCATTACTTCTCTTATATATGCTAATTCTAGCCTAATTGACCTACATTCTCCAAAAATACCATTTTAGCTTTGGAGAATAGGTCATCATATCTTTGACAAAATCCATTCATTTAGCTCAACTTCAAATGGTAATTTGTACAGCTTCGATTTGATTCCTATACCTTTTGTGATTTATCTTGATTGATTGGCTAAAAATAGCCCCAATCTTCCCTTTTATGCACCTTTTCTTTCAGCCACTGAAATCTCCAAGTTTGGTTTCACTTTCTCTCTTTCCACACTTTGAGCCTTGCAATCAATTTCCTTACACTCTTTTGATCTTGTCACTAGCTCTCTCTTATTTTAATTGTTAAGAAATGAAGAGTTAGAGTTTGGGGAAAAGGTTAAGTAGTTCAGTTGAGCATTACCTTATTTTGACTCAAGTTGGTATGTTCTTCTTTCCTTCTATTTTAAGTTCAAAATTTTAATAAAGTTCTGGTGTAAATTTCTAATTTGAGATTGTGGTTTTAAGGTTTTAAAAGATTAAACTTTCATGGTTGGAAATTCTAATTTAAAAGGGAATTTTGCTTGCATCAAGTAAGTGATTATTGTTTCTTAAATGATTAATGAGTATCCTTGCATATTATGAGTTCCCTTAAGTTGATTTTGCATATTGGCATGAATGTATATAGTCTACATAAGTGATTTAGATGGATAGATTACATACTTTGAGTAAAAATCATGAAATTATGTAAAAATAGGATATGATGATTCCATGTTATTAAATGCAAGTCAATATGGTTGAAAATATGTTAAACTATGTTGATACATGGTTTAATGAGGTTAAGGATGAATTGTGTGTAAGAATGTGCATGAAATTTGATGGTTTGTTGCTATGTTAGGGCAAACTGATTGACTGGTTAGGTTAAGTTGATCGACTGTTCATAAAATAATCGATTAGTTGACCCATCGACTGGTAAGTCTATAGAGACCTTGGTCTCACTCTCTACTTAAACCCATCGATTGGTTGTATAGAACTGATCGATTGGTCTATGAACAGTTGACCGGTTGGATATAATCGATTGACTGGTTTGTTAATAGTTAATTGCTTTTCCCAAACCAATTGATCGGTTTGAGGAAAATCATGGTCTGGTTAAGTCAAATCAATTGACTGATCAACCCAAACTAATCGACTGGTTAGGTCAGACCAATCGACTGGTTTGTTTCCTTTCAGTTTGGTTATGCTTTGAGATTTTGTTTGAGACTATACTATAATTATTAATGGAATAAAATACATATTTCATCACGAATTATTGGCCTAATGAAAGGATTAAAATGGATAATTATTTATGATATACTCTAAGAGTAATGTAAAGGCTACATAGGTATTTTACTTATGATAAGCGATGATCTTAAGAAAAGAGTAATGAAACTTAGCATGAGCTTGAACTAAATGATAATATGGATATGAGTATTATGGTACAAGGATCAATGGAAACCCACATGGTTGGGAAAATGAAAAGAAAAGGATTGATATGGAATAAATAAGGAAATTACCTTGCTTGTTTTTGTATAGGCCTTGTGTGATCATTCATCCTAATGAATAATATACTAAGCGTGTAAAGAAAAATAAAATTGAGTTGAGTATAGGTCTGAGTTACCCAATCCTCAATTATCTACCGGGGGTTAGTCTGCCTTCAGGCATTTTTGGTATCTTTGGACGGGATCTTGAGAGGTCCCAGTACCTTACCTACTCTAGACACTGATGATTTATTAGGGGATATTAATACTAAAGGGTATGGTTAACTAGGTGGTTGGATTGGGCTTGGACTTATGTCCATTATGGTGATTGGCTTTAGCTTAGACTTTATATCCTATATTTGGATAGGCTTCCGTGGTATGTAAGACCATGGGGTGGTGCACAATTCATTGCTTGATAATAATAAAATATGATTGATAAGTAATTGGTTGATAAAATATGAATGATGACCAAGTGAATGGTTAATAATTGAATGAGGATGGAAGTAATGGAATAAATGACCAAAAAAGGATAAAAGCTGGTTTATATACTTGGTTAATGGTTGAAATGACTAATTAGTTATTGAATGGAATATTAACTGGATGATTGACCTGTGTCATATGTGAATAAGGAAAGGGTAAAATCTAGGGAATTGAGTAGTTGGAAATAAACCCTAAAGATGGCCTAGATGACATATGCTATTACATGTGTGAGTAATTATGTGATGATAATGTAAAACCAAGTATGATATATTCTACATTATTTGAGCTATGCATGATAGCATGTCCTGATGTACTTTTACCTTTATATATGGCTCTATTATGATGCATGTTGTATTTTATATCCATTTATGGTAGAATTTGTATACTTGTGCTTACATTGAGAGAGAAATTTGGCTTACTTAGTAAGTAGCATATCGATATGCCCGTTTACTCAATCACTTGCTCATTCCCATGAGTAGAGGGCCTTGTGTAGATCTTTGGAGTTAGCTAGTAGAGGGCCTACCTCAGTTGAGTTGGGGCTTGAAAGTGTGGGAATCCGAAGATCTAGTGGGGTATGTAAGGGACCATGGTTTTTAATTTGGGTATCATACCCTAACTAGTTTTAATGTAGCTTTGTATTGTTAGCTACATGTATTTGAAATGATTTGGTTAGGGACCGTTAATGTCCTCCAATGTAAGCACTCTTTTAAGTCATTTATATAATATTTTATTTATGCACTATGTTGTTTTAAATGTCTTGGTTATTTTTAATCTTGTACATGATATGAGGTAGGCAGCAGACGTCTATCTTATGTAGGGTATGATGTAACATCCCATTTTTCCTAGGTATGTTTTAAGCTTCTGCAATGTTTGAAACGAAATTTTTCGGTAGTGAAAAATGAGGGTGTTACATAAATTTTTTTGAATTATGTTTATATTTTATTGGTTTGGATTGGTTCCATGAAAATGGTTGGTTTGTCTTTTTGGTTGTAAAACCTAATTAGGAAGTCACTTTCGATAAAATTAACTTATCCTCTATTTTCCTTTCCCTAGTCTTCCAAATTAATTTGAAATGCCCTAAGTGATATGTGTTGAACTCGATTCGGTTAGTAGTTAATTTTAAATCTTAATGGAGCTATTCTCTTGAGCCTTAGGTTTTGGACACGTTTTCTAAGAAAGTCCATCTATGTCTCTTTTGTTGATCAAATGGTAATACTTTAACTGTTTATTGATAAGGTAGTTTCTAACCCAATCCTATGATTTCTATCGATAATCTAGGAAATTATTCTCGTGGATTCTCAAGCTCTCAATATCTCTTTCTCTTTCTCAATTTACTTAGCTATTTTGGATTCAGGCAAGTCATTACATACCTTTGCTTATGGTGGAATCATGGGATATATGTCTTCTTGAAATGGGAGGTGATGTAACACCTCAAATTGAGAGGAGTGCTATAAGGATTGATCTGGCTACTTATATCAACATGATATAGCATCCTTTTGGTGATTTCATCCTAAGAACTCCACAATTAAGCGTGCTAGTCGTAAAAAAAAATTTAAGATAGATGAATTTTTTGGGTAGCTCTCACATGGTCATATCGACTTAGGGTGTTATAGGTGATGAGTGTGCTTTATGTTATTTAAATATGACAAGCGTATACTATATTTGTGTGGTAATTCTATGTATCTATGAGCTTATAACTTATATGTGAACACATGTCAGCATGCCTCTTAATTATTGTATATATTTAAGCATGTGAATGGTTAAGCATGATTATATGGTTAACATGTTTAGCTAATTTTGTAGTGTCTGGTGCTTTTAGAATATGTTCTAATGTGTCTCAATTATAATTGGATTGGAAACTCATATCATTGGTTAAGTATGGATTAAAATTGTATAATGACTTATTCTGGATTTTTATGCTATGAAATTATTCAGCTCTAATGCCACTTGAATTATTTGGCTTTAATGCCACTTGGATTGGATCAGCTTTAATGCCATTTGAAATTGATCAGCTTCAATGCCACTTGAAATTATTCAACCTTAATGTAACTTGGATTGATTAGATTTAATGCCCCTTAGAATAGATATAATAATGGAAATTTAGTATGATCACAATAATGGAATATAATAATCGATTATCATCCATTCATGGACTTTATATTTTATTATAGTATGCATGTCTCTTAGTTGTGTTCCTTAAAATAGTGCTATCATTTGACGCATATCTGCACCTTGTTATCACATGATCTATGATTTAAATTGCATGCGGGCCTTATGTGCATAATGTTATTTTCTATGGTAGTTGTGTTACTCGGTATGCGTTCATGATTCCTTATACGCTTGTATGTGTTGGCATGTCTAGTCATATATTTATGAGCATGAATACTTGACCACATGTTTTAATGTATTTGATCACATATCTCATATTCCTACTACCACATGTACGCACGTGTGCCATTGATATTTATGACTAGGATATTCCATATAGACATGACTTACCTTAGCTATCATATGTGTGTCGTGCTCTTATCATTCTCTGTATAACTTTCCTTAATACTTGTTGAGCAGGCAATTAATAGTATGTTATATACTTTGTAAAATCGTATTAGTGGAATCTTTTTTACATCGCATTTATACTTGAGCATGAGTATTGCAAGTTAAAGATTACCATATTGTATGTGTACTATGTTTCCTCCCATGTGTTAGGTAGTTGTGATTTACTTAGTACTAGACTCGTACTGATACTAGCTTGGTTGTCTGAGTCGTGTGACGATCTACTTATGGGGGGAGCATACCTCTTGTGTAGGATTAAGATCGACTGGTATTGATGGGTTGAAGACTTGGGCTTAAGAGAGTAGACAACCTTAATTTTTATCCATCGAGGATTTATCTTTATTATTTGTACCTATTTTGGAATTTTCAATGGTTGTATTGAAATTTTAATGATGTTGTAACTGAATTTCAATTTCCTGTTACTTTTATAATGTTTTAAAATCTAGGGTTATTTTATAGGTTTTCCGCTGATTTGATCAACGATGATTTTATTCTATAGAAATATTTGTTTCACATCTACCATTGAATATATCCATATAGAAATTTATCTTCTTGGTATAGATGAAGTTTGAATTTTAGTTGTCTAGGTTTTAGCCTTACATATAGCATGAAATAGATGATGGACATTTATCTTGTATTAGGTGTGGTGGTAATGTTCCCCATTTTCTATTTTAGCTTTAGCATATTTTCTTTTTAAATAAAATTTTTCAAGAGTGAATTATGAGGGTGTTACAAGTTGGTATTAGAGCTTTTGGTTTTGAAATTTGGATTTTATGTTTTTTTTTTATAATTGAATTTCAACGTTTGAAATTTTTTTAAGTGCTCAATTTGGGTTTTGATAAAAGATCAAGTGAATTTTCAAACCTAGATTAGCTTGTGAGGAAAGTGTGATTGGGTAGTGTAAGTGGCCTTGTGATTTTCTATTGTGTTTTTGTCTCCTTATATGATCATTTGTTGTTTTACTTGCTTAACTTGTGTTAACCTTATATTATATGTGTTGCAAGTATGATGCTTTTGTAATTAGTTTGTTTTTAAAGGGGTAGTAAGCGCACTAGGTTAACCCTAGTCTTGCAAGTTTGGTAGACTAATAACCTAAAGGTGTACCTTGCCAGATGTAACATGACGTGATATATATTGTAATCTATTTTAGTTGAGTAGCTTCACTTTTTTAGAATTGTAAGAAACTTAGGGTTGTGACCTTGATGATGATGTTTAGATAGATATGTCCTTTTTAATTTGAAGAAACTTAGAATTGTGATGATGATGATGATGAGGTTTAGATAGAGGTATTCTTTTTCATAGGTGGAGTGTAGGGTGCCTCATTTACCCTAGTGACCTTGATGAGATAATATGACTTTCATTAAATGTTTATATTTTAGTTTTCTATTGATTGGCATTCAATTACATGTTGCTTTGGTGTTGTATGTTGTGTTAGTAGTTTCAACCTTAATGTATGAAGATTCTTCCTAATAAAATGCGCATGTTTTCTTGTCAACTTGCATGGTAATGTGTTAGATTTTGTCTTGTATGATGATAACTATTAGCGGGTAGTCTAAAATTGGACTCTGCATTCTATAGTTGACATATTTGTAGTATTTGGGAATTGAAGTGTATAATATTATGTACTCATCGTATAAAGTGTTGCATGCATATTATGTACTTGTTGTATTGTTGGAGTTGTATAATATTTAGAACATTTGTTACCTTCCTTTTATTCGAACTTCAAATTACACATTTTCCTTATTCTTAGATTCAGTTTTATTTTAAGGAATAGTATTTCCGTAGCTTGTTTGACTTAGAGCATAAATTTCTTTCCTATTTGAACCCTATTGTATCTTATTTGCTTTGTATTATTTTACTTTGTATGCCTTGTTTTAATTAAATTTTGATTTGTTTAGTTTTGTAAAACATTATTTCTTTCTCTTCGGATTAACTCTTAACATATTTATTGCAATCAAACTTTTATTAAATTATTTTGTCAAGTTTTCGTTGTTTCGATTTCGTTGAACTTCGAGAATAAAGTTCCTTTTTAAGGGAGTAGTAATGTAATACCCTGTATTTTTAAAATTCAATTTTATTAATCTTAATTATTTTATTAGTATAATTTGATGAAAATATTTAATTATTTAAATTTCGGTTCATTGTATGGATTTATCGATGATTTTGACTTCACATTAAAATTTGATTAATCGTTGTCATTGTGGATCATTCTAAATAAATTTATATACAATTATGATTTTATTATATTCATATAATTTTAATTTTCGTTTAAAAATATATATTTATGTTCTTTCTCGTATTTTAATTTTTTAATATTTTAGATTAATTTTTTATTATAACTTTGTCGTGCAATTATAACTTTATTTTAGAGTTATATTTTGTTTACAAAATAAATTATTTAAATTATAAAATTCCTTTTAAAATAGTAAAATTATTTTAATGATTTTATCCGTCCAAAATATTTTTAATTTTGAATTTTTTCTGAGGTCGTTAAGATCTTTGAAAAGTTTTAAATTAAAAAGATTTTCGTATCTTATTTATAATTTTTTTTCAAAATTAATTTTTTTCCGTTTTACCCATTTTGGTTTGCGGATGACCATTTTCGAAAGTTATTTAAATTTATCCCGGTCTCTTAAAATTTGATTTGAATATTTTCTTATAAGGTATAAATATTTTTTGAGGTATTATTATGTATTTTCGTAAATAATATAAATTTCTACGTTCGTTTGTATTTCTTTCGAAAGCTTTTCCGATATTATTTAAATAGCTTTTATATTAATTTTATACCTTTGGATCCTTACAAAAGGGTTTTCATTAAATGAGTTTTAAATAAAAATTATCTATAAATATTTTTCAGATATTTTATACCATCTTACATTTATGTGTATTTGTAAAAAACAAAACCATGACATCTTGGTCTCCCCAACTCTTCCTTTCTCTTCCTCTTCCCATTTCCTTCTATAGAACCCAAACCCGAAATCCTTTCCAACCTCCCGCCTTATGCTTCATTCTCCAACCACCACCACGTCATTGCTACCACTTCGTTAAATGAGTTTCAAGTAAAATTTATTTGGAAGTAATTTTCAGGTATTTTATACCATATTACATATATGTGTATTTGTAAAAAAACAAAACCATAACCTGTTGGTCTTTCCAACTCTTCTTCTCTCTCCATCTTTTCTTTCTTCCTCTTCCCACTTCCTTCTACATAACCCAACCCCAAAATCTTTTCCAACCTCCTGCCTTATGCTTCATTCCCCATCCACCACCACGCCACTGCCACCACTTCGTGTCAAACCACCACCACCAACTATTTCAACCTCCAACCTTGTTGCCCGATTGGCCGTCTCCCCTCTAACACTAACAACTTTAATAGCAACAATAGGATTAAAATGTGCACCACGTACCATAATTATAATTTTATAATATTTCTTTTTTACCTATTCAACTATAGTATAAAATCTCTCTTACATTCCTAATCCTAATAATCAATTGAGACTAAAGCCAAAACAAAAACCCATTCCACACTCATCCCCAATCAGTTGATAACTTGTGGCAAACCCATCCACACATCACAAGTTATTGTACCCTTTCTGACTTGGCACAAACACACGATTTCAGCAACTCATTTCACCAATAATCATCAATCTTCGTTCTTTAGGCCTTAATGAGGTCTGTATTGCGAATACAATTCACCAAGTATGGCATAGGTTAGATAGCTTCTCCCGTTCTCTCCTACACTTCGATTCGGCAAACGTTATTATCCCAGTTATTGGACGTAGTTGTAGTTGATCTTCAAACCTAGTTTCTTGAGAATGAGTATAGTAACGGTTTTCGATCTGATTCTGATTATGAAAGCGCTGTTGAACGAGTGTCGGACGCCTCGTTTCTTGAGCATCAAGTAATGACAGTTCTGGCATAAAGCTTCCCTACGAGCTTTAGAGAAAATTAAGGTCGACGACGTTAGTGATCTGGATGGTGCCGGACTGATGGGTTTATCAGGTGCTGATGATAATGTCCGTCCCTGTGCTATTTGTTTGGACAATTTAATAGTGAAGGATGAATACGAGGATAGAGAAGTAGAGCTTATTCGCCTGACGTGCAACCATTTGTTTCACAGAAGGTGTATCATCACTTGGCTTAAAACTAGTCACGTATGTCCCTTATGTTGTAAAATTATAACTATGGTACTATTTATATTTTTTTAGTTGGATAAAAGGTAACCAAGTTATGAATTTCATTTTGTTTGATTGGAAAACTATTTAAGATTGAAAGAAAGGTTAGAGGATTAGTTACAATTTATTTTGGTTAATAAAATTTTCAGAATGTTCAATAATTAATACTTATTGAGAAAAAATGTCAATTGGATTCCAAATATCATAAAAATGTATGGAAATGTGTAGAATAATTATAGAAAATTAAATATATAAAAATATTGGATATTGAAGTTGGTTTGATTATTGACGGATGGAAAATAAACGAAAGCGACAAAAATGGATAAGCCGGGGAAACGTATTATCCCGCAAATGCACAAAATGAGTAACAAGGGTTCATATTGTCACAGATTAATGTGAAACTTTTTTAGGAAACGTATCATTCTAGATAAATTCTATGATTTTATTATATTTATATGATTTCAATTTTCAGTTAAAAATATGTATTTTCGTTCTTTCTCGTATTTCGATTTTTAATATTTTAGATTCATTTTTTATTATAATTTCGTCGTGTGATTACGAATTTGTTTTGGAATTATATTTTGTTAACGATATATAAATTATTTAAATTATAAAATTGTCGTTTAAAATAGTCAAATTTATGTTAATAATTTTATCCATAGAAAATATTTCCGACTTTGAATTTATTTGTTTCCGAGGTCGTTAAGATCTTAAGAAAGTTTTAAATTAAAAAGATCTTTGGAGCTTGTTTATGAATTTCTTTCCAAAATTAATTTTATTCTGTTTTATCCTTTTAGGTTTGTGGAAGACTAGATTTGAAAATTATTTGAATTAGTCTCGGTTTATTAGAATTTGACTTAAATATTTTTTTATATACTTTTAAATATCTTTTCGAGGTCTTATAATGTATTTTCATAAATAATATATATTTTTATGTTCGTTGGTAAATTCTTCCAAAAATATTTCCAAAATTCTTTATATAGCTCTTATAACTATTTTAAGCCTTCAAATTCTTACGAAATGATTTTTCTTTAAATAAATTTTAGATAAAATCTTCCAACAATTTTTTTAGATGTTAGTATCTCTTTGTATATTTTTAATTGCAAAAAAATAAAATAAAAAATTTAAAATTCCAAATCGGTTCCCCCGACCTCTCTTCTTCTTCTTTTTTTCCTTTTCTCTCTTATTCTCTCCCTATTTTCTTTTCCCTCTCTCCTTGACTTGTCCCTGTTCTATGCACCCCAAACCCCAACCTTCCATCTTCTCCCAGCTCCTCCATTGTCAACTGCCAACCAGCCGACCACCGGCTACCATCGATGCAGCCACTCCAACCACACGCCACTGACGTAGCCGGCACCACGCAGTAGCCGTAGCAAGCAACAACCGAAGCAGTGCAACAGTCACGCTCAACATGTGCCGCTGTCCAGCCACGACGAGCTTCGCTGGCTACAAGCGAGCACTGGTCAACCTCCGGTGAAGCTTCCCTGACCTTCACCTGTCCCGATTTGCTAATTTTATTTGGTATAAAATTCTAAAAACCCTAACCCTTGTTTTAATTGATTGAGCATGAATTAGCTTATGATAAGCTAAATTGATTTATTGATTATGTATATATGTGTTGTAAAATTGATTTAGATAGGTTAGTTGTATGGTTTATGTTGGAATTCTAAAAAATTAGATTTTTGGCCGGGTTATGCCAGAATTTGTCGGATTCGCTGGCTTAAGCTATTTTGGGTATATTAATTTTATGTTATGCTTCAAAATGTATATAATTTCAAGTCAGAACCATCAATTGGAGAATTTTGGGCATAATTAATCGGAATTGACTTTCTTGGTCAACATCCATGTGTGATGAAATTGGATTGCATAATGGAGTTGTTTCACTCAATTGATTTTACAATATCCTTTGAAATGTATTTAATTTTATATTGGAAGTGTTGATTTGGAAAAATTGTATGAAATTGATCAGAATTGGATTTTTAGGTCAAAACTCTTGTGGATCTAAATTAAATTGTGTAATCGGGTTATTTTATTCACTTGATTATGTAATTTACATTAGAATACATTTAATTACAATTCTGAACCATCAATTTAAATATTTTAACAATATTTGATCCGATTTGCGTTCCAGGCTCAAAAACCCTAATTGTGTTGAATTTGGTATTTCTTTCATTGTTTTTGATTAGTTGATTATATAATATGTTATATAATATGTCTAATTGTATTTATAAACATTCAATTTAATTAATTTAATAGAATTTAACCAAATTGCATTTTGGGCCTAAAGCCCTAGATTTCAAGTGAAATTATGAAATTAGTCATTTGTATAGTTGTTTTTCTAAAATCAATTTAAAATGCCCCAAGTTATATGTGTTTAATCCGATTTGATTTAAAATATATCTTAAATCTTAATAGAGCTACGCTCGTGAGTCCTAGGTTTTCGACACGTTTTCCAAGGAAGATTGTTTATGTCCCCTTATGTTGATTTAATTATAATAACTGAATTATTGATCGATAAGATGGTTGCTAACCTAGTTCCAATTTCCATCGGTGATCTAGGAAAACCTTCTCGTGGATTGCCGAACTCTCGATAGCTCTCTCTCCTTCTCAATTTGCTTAGCTAGCTTGAGATTTAGGTAAGTCCTTACTTACCTTTACTTATGGTAGAATCTAGAATGTATGTCTGTTCAGAGTGGAAGGTGATGAGTATGCTTATCGATTATTTAATCATGTCAGGCGTATGCTGTGTTCTTGTATGGTGATTATATATATGAATGAGTTATAGCCTCAACGTAATTGTGTGTTAGTAGGATGTTTGAATATTGTATATGTGTATGTGAAGGGTTGGGTATGGATTGAAATTATATAATACCTTATGTTGTATTTTTATATCATAGAATTATTCAGCTCTAACGCCATATGAGATTATTCGGCCTTAATGCCATATTAATTGGTTCAGCTTTAATGACCCTAGAATTGATGGGCTTTAATGCCCCTTGAATTGGATCAGCTTTAATGCCTTGGAATCGATTGGCTTTAATGCCACCTGGGTTAGTTTGGGTTTAATGCCACTTAGATTGGTTCAGCTTTAATGTTGCTTGAAATTTATCGACTTTAATGCCACTTGAAATTGATATGATAATGGAAATTCATTGTGTTGATGGAAGTGAGCTAAGTGTTGTTATGTGGGCCTGATTTATGATTGGTTAAATCCTTGAATAAAATATTAATCACTTAAAGTGAAAGATCTTGAGTTAGGACTTGTATCACTCAAGGTAGCTATCCGATTTATGTTTGGTATTCACTTGGTATCATTCTAGTGTTTTCTATTCTGTGATCCCGGGTGTCTTACAAGGTCCAGAGAGACCCTCTTCTACTCTATAGATGTCTTGATATATTTCAGCCCTACAGGGGGTATGCATGCTTAAGTGATTAGGTATCCTATTTATTGGTGATCTGGTTATGTTTTTGGGCTGGCCAACCAAGGCAGTACTAGATTAGTTATTACGATCCCTTTGAGTCCCCGTCCTCAAGATAATATAATTAAATGGTTGTGATCACGATAATGAATTATTCTTGTTGGCTCTTGGACTTTATATTTCTGTTTTCTATACATATCTCTTGGTTCTCTCTTACAATAATGTTTCCATATGACACATGTCCTTATTCAATTATCACATGATCTATTATTTAAATCGCACGTGGGCCTTATGTGCAGAATGTTATCTTCTAGGGTAGTGTGTGTTACTCAGCATGCGACTGTGATTTATTATATGCTTGTACCCTATGTATTGCCATGTATTATAAGCATGAATCTATGACACCATGTTTTATTTTATGTATTGCATGTGTAATCGAGCATGAGTTATTATATGAGAAGAATGGTATATGTATTGCATGTGTTATTATATGAGTAGAATGGTGTATGTATCACATGTGTAATTGAGAATGAGTTATTTTATGAGTGGAATGGTGTATGTATCACATGTATGATCGAGCATGTGTTATTATATGAGTAGAATGGTATATGTATCACATGTATAATCGAGCATGAGTTATTATTTGAGTAGAATGGTGTATGTATTGCATGTATAATTGAGCATAAATTATTGTATGAGTGGAATAGTGCATTTATCATATATATAATTGAGTATGAGTATTATAAGCTAAATATTGCCATATCTTATGTGTATCATGTTTCCTTTCATGAGTTATATAGTCGTGATTTATTCAGTACTAGACCCGTACTGATACTACCTTGGTTGAATGGGTCATGCGTCAATCCACTGATGGTGGGGAGCATACCTCTTGTGCAGGTTTAAGATCAGATATTACTTTTGGGTTGAAGGCTTGGCTTAAGAGAGTAGGCAATCTAGAGTTTGATCCATCGGATTTTGTCTTTGTTTAATTGTATTCATTTTTATAAGTTTTAAAGTGTTGTATTAAAATTTCAAGGGAGTTGTAATTGAATTTTAATTTTCCATTACTTTGATAAGCTTTTCAAATCCAGGATTATTTCATAGGTTTTTGCTTATTTATTCAATGATGATTTTATTCAGTGAAATTGTTTACTTGCCATCTGTATGTGGATATCTTCTTGTGGGAGTTTATCCTAATGACATAGATGTTGGTTGAATTTTATTGGTCAGGTTTTAGCCTTGCATTTAGTATGAGATATATGGTAGACATTTATCTTGTATTAGGTGTGGTGGTAACATTCCTCAAATCCTATTTTAGCTTCTCCATTATTCTTTTAAATGAAATTTTTTAGGAGTGAAAAATGGGGGTGTTACACTTGTTGCCACTACCCATCATTATCGCTACCTCTCGTTGCTTCTATTGCTCGCGATGGAGTGTTGTAGCTCTACGGCGGGCGAGGATGAGTGGTAGTGGTTTGAGGGCAGGTGGTGAGGTGTTGTGGTAGTCGATGAAGGAGAAAAGAGGAGTAGGGAAGAGGCAAGTCGGGGCTGGGTTGGATGCATGAAAGAAGGGAAAAAGAAGAGAGAGAAGAGAAGAGAAAAGAGGCAGATAAAAGAAGAAAAGGGGGGAAATCAGTTGGGTTTCCATTTTTTTTTTATAAATACACATATACATAAAGAGAGGGTATAAAATGCTTGAAAATTATTCATAGATAATTTTATTTGAAACTCATTTAATGAAAATCCTTTCGTTAATATTTGAAGGTATAAAATTTATATAAAAAACTATTTAGGGAATTTCATAAAAGCTTTCGAAAGAAAATACCGATGAACACAGTGATTTATATTATTTACGAAAATACATATTATAAAATTGAAAAATATGTAAAACTATCTAGAAATATTTAAACAATATTATAAGAAACTGAAATTAATTTAAATAATTTCCGAAAAAGGTCATCCATCAATTAAAAGGGAAAAAACAAAAGAAAATTATTTTTGAAAGGAAAATCATAAATAAGTTACAATTTTTTTTTAACTTAAAACATTCCAAAGATCATAACAATATCATAAAAATAGATAAATTCAAAGATGAAAATATTTTCTACTGATAAAAATTATTTTAATATTTTAAATTGATTTTTATAATTTAAATAGTTTATTTTGTTAACAAAATATAACTTTAAGAAAAAGTTGTAATCACACGATAAAGTTATAATTAAAAACAAATCTAAAATATTAAAATTTAAAATATGAGAAAGAATGAAAATATATATTTTCAAACGAAAATAAAAATCATATGAATATAATAAAATCATGGTCGTGAATGAACTTATCTACAATGATTTGCAACAACAGTAAGTAATTAAATTCAAATATGAATTTGAAATCGTCGATAAAACCATAAAACAAATAAAAATTGAAACAATTAAACATTTTTATCAAATTACACTAATAAAATTATCAATCTTTAAAAAAAATTAATTTTAAAAATATGGGGTATTACAAGTACTTATTTAGAAGAGGACAAGGGGAACACATGCATGCTTGGGGTGCATTTGGATGGGTGACTGGATGAGAGAGAAGAAGAAGAGAAAAGGAAAAGGAAAAGAAAAGAAAAGAAGGAACGATTGGGCTAGGGTGTGTTTCAGGGATAGAAAAAAGAAAAGAAATAGATGGTTAGACTAAGTGGCTAGGGATGAGAGAAAAAGAAACAAAGAAAAGGAAAAAAGGAAATAGAAAGAAAAAAGAAAATAAATTTAAGGTTAAAATTAGAATTATGTATGATTTATGATTATGATGAAATTAATTTAATTGGATTTAGGATATCTAATTAGGAACAATAAAGTGGGGTAAAATTTATAGATTTAGTGTGGATTTAAATAAAAAATAAAAGATAAAATAATTAAGATAAATTTATGTAAGAATTTATCTAGATTTGCAGGTCAAATATTAACAAACATAATTAAAATAATATTTAATGATTAGGACAAAATAAAAATTAATTGAGATTAATATTAGATAATATTTTAGAGTATTATAAAAAGAATTACAATAAATTATGTTTTCTGTTGAAAATTAACATGAAAGAGATGGAATTTGACAATATATTTTTTTAGGTGTGCTACCAGCCCAATCCCATACAGTAATTAGGGTTTGACCGGACCAGATATTACATATACACAAATTCTTAACACCGATATAAGGGCACATGTTATGCAAACCCTTTTATATTTTTCATTCAAATTAGGAAAGAATGAAGGTAATTTGTAGTATTGACTACTTTTACACAGTGACCGCATATTTACATAGAATATATAATTTTTTGAACCAATAAAGTAAAATAAGATCAACAAGTATATATTATGTACTAAATTAATTACTTTCATATCCTTTCATTACTATTTTAAATTTTACTTATGGACAAGAGAAATAAATTATATTAATTTGGTGTAGTTAAAAAGGTTACGAAGAATATCATCATATACACCATACGTTTAGTAATATATTGAGATAGTATTTAATTATAATAGCTAGTAATTAATTGGGTGGTGACTCATAGAAATATATTAAATTATTGACTAGTTAAGAAGAACTGAGATTATTTTTTTTACTTGAAAAGTTAAATTTTAGAATATTGGAAATTTTCGTTGGTATTATTATATGTTTATTTGTTCATGATCCTTTATGAAACACTTAGTATGCTTTAAAATATTATGAATAATAATTTTTTTAAAGATATTTCTAATATTAAATTGAGTGAATCACATTTAAGGTTCATCAAATATTTTTTTTTCACATTTAGATTAATTTTATTATATAAATTAGGCCAAGTTTTAAATTTGATTTGTTATTATACTTATTTTTTTATCTTAACAAAATTAGTTATATTTTTTCTTCATGTAATTGATTTAATTTTAAGCGATGTGTCTCTATAGTACTTCATATCATTAATCTCACTCGTCTAAAAATACAAAATATCCCAGTAATTGAATTATTTTAAAAAATTAGATCAATAAATACAAAGAAAAAAGAAATTAGGCATGAACATAGATTCCATCGCTTTCGTATAGTTAGTTAAGATCAAGGTACATTCTGTTTCGGTTGCTTTATGCTTTAATCTAAGTTTCCTTATCTTTGCAATATGCCATTAGTCCTTCAACCGCTTACCAAAATCTATAGACCATGTTCCACCGACTGACCTAAATTTATATAATTAAAAAGTCACCAATCGTCTTTTTACTCAAGCAAAACCCAAAATCACTCTTCCTAAAATCTAGAGATTACCTTCTTCTATATAGTCATTAAATATCAGTTAACCCTCTAGCTTTCTTGTACGGCCATCAAATCATGAATTCCGAACTACATTCATCTGATCATGAAGACTCCATTAACGTTGCTGCTTACCTTCACCACAGAGTTCACCTTGGAGGCTTCGCAACATACGACTACGATGACCACGAATCCCCGGCGCCGTCCTTTGAAATGATCATCGCCTACAAAACCATTGATCGCGTCCACGAAAATACATCAACAATGTCTGCCACTGCCGCCGATTATATTGATTATCCTGGCCCGACACATGAAGACAGATACGTAGTTTGTAGCGATGAACGAACTTCCATCAACAGCTTTAGATTCCCATGGAACTGGCTAGTAACCACCAAGCTTCGTTCTTTAGGCCTTAATGAGGTCTGTATTGCGAATACAGTTCACCAAGTACGGCGTCGGTCGGATAGGTTCTTTCGCTCTCGCCTACGCTTCGATTCGGGTCGTGCTATTATCCCTGTCATTGTAGTTGCAGTTGATCTTCGAACCGAGTTTCTTGAGCATGAGTATAGTAATGGTTTTCGATCTGATTCTGATTATGAAAGCGCTTTTGAACGAGTGTCGGACGCCTCGTTTCTTGAGCATCAAGTAATGACAGTTCCGGCATCAGAAGCTTCCCTACGAGCTTTAGAGAAAATTAAGGTCGACGACGTTAGTGATCTGGATGGTACCGGACTGATGGGTTTATCAGGTGCTGATGATAATGTCCATCCCTGTGCTATTTGTTTGGACGATTTAATAGTGAAGCATGAATGCGAGGATAGAGAAGCAGAGCTCATTCGCCTGCCGTGCCACCATCTGTTTCACGGATGGTGTATCATTACTTGGCTTAGAACTAGCCATATATGTCCCTTATGTCGTTCTGAAATCACACCCGCATGAATGTATTAGTTAGTACAATTAATGAATGACTAGTTATTATCTCGTGCTAAGCATAGTTCTTTTAATGAATATTATATTTTTATTATTTAGTTTTGATATATTATGTTTCATTTGCATAATTTGTAGCCATTATTTGAAATACAATATTTAAAAAACAATAATTTATTATAAATTAAATAATAACATAAAAATAAATGCTTGGATCTCATGTAGTAACCTTATTATTTTCTCTATTATTTCATGCAAGACTCAATAACTATTACTTTGTACTTAATAAAACTAAAAGGAAAAAAATGAGATCATTCTTATTTATTTATTTATAATACATATACTGACACTTAAATCTAACATATTACTATATAACATTGACCAACATAAGGATAATTAAACTATTATAATTAAATTGAATTAATTGTAATTACTAATTTACTTTGAGTAAATTAAAGAAGATGTATATAATAATACATACGGAGTAAACTTTTTGCTTTATATCTTTAGATTTTATCTTACTAAATATTGCAATGTATAAATGCTTAGATTTTCTCCATAATTTTCTCCACCCACTCATGTGAATAGAGAGAGATAGTTGCTTACACTTTCCATTATTTACCATGATAACGGGGGGAGAGAGATTTAGTGAAATTACTCAAATATTAAATATTGTGTCTATTGTGAAAATTTGATGAAGAAAGAGAAAGAATACAAATTTATAAAAGAATATTTGAATTCTAACTAATTAAATAAATAATTGAAAAGAAAAGGTAAGTTATTTTAAAGTTTATATTTTATATCATTATCGTATAGTTAAGGTTTCATAAATATAAGAATTTGGTAGTTTAGAAGTTAACAAACAAGTCTCAATGTACCTTATTAGGTCCAAAGTTTTGTCTATATGATAAACTAGTTTACAAAATTAATGTGTCCACTTTATAACTATTAATGTGACTACTTGTTGCTCTAATAAATTCATGAAAATATCAATAAGATATAATAATAAGTAAAAGATAGGATAATTAATATTTTTTTATATCTATTAAATTAATTAGAAAATAAATAAGAATGTAATATCCAATGAGATTAACATTTAGTTAGGAAAGTGAAAGATTTGAAGATATATGGTTTATTTGATGATTGAGCAAAAGATAATTTAAAAAATTTTGGATAATTATTTTTTTTATTTATCTAATATATTCATGCACAATCGTTATATCATGCACCTCATAACATATGGTAATATCCCAAATTTTTACTACTTAAAATTTTCATTTACAAGTGAAATCATATTTATAAAATAATGAGGATTACCAACACGTTTTGTGCGAGTCTGATCACTATACCATTCTCTTACTAAGTGCAAGGCTAAAATACTTAGGACCAAGAATGAAACATGAGAAACATCTACAGAGATTAACCCTGGATAATGCATCAAAGGGGAGGAGGCAAGCAAATGTAAAACATAAATGACAAATAGTCCAAAAAGAGATATCAAAGATCTAGGGCACATGACTCATGTTACCTTGAATAGCTATGTAATACCCTCAAAATTTACTACTGAAAAATTTTATTTAATGAAAAGGTTTAGCAGAAGCAAAATAACAAAACTGTAAATTCTGGGGATAGTATCGTCACACTTAGTACCAAACTTGTTCACTCCTACCGTTTCAGTACCAAGTGCTAAGGCTGGATAGGATTAACATCAAATACAAGTCGATAAATTAAAATGAGCATTCATAAAATATCTGAATCGTTCACCATATAGATAATGAAAGTGAGGTATACAAAAGAGTTAGAACCTAAAAGTAAGGATTTAAAGTTCCCAATGATAGAAAACACTGTATAACAGAATAAAACTAAATCATTAGGATACAAGGAAAATGAAATGGAAGATAGAATCTGGCCAGGTCAATCTTAATCCCCAAGCTAGGTCCAGGCTCAACTCTCAGCCCCGCCCGATGCCTTGTAAGTGTCGTAGGCATCGAAGATATCAACATTCACCTACCTGCACAAAAATTAGAGGGGCCTTCTGCTCGTGGGAATGAGTAGCATCCATAAAACGGATGGTCAGTACACTAAGTACTGAGTAAGGTAACCGTGTAGCTAAGACCAAGCATACAAAAACATATAATACAAGTATGATCCATATAAACGACATACAATCATTATAGATGAATAAAGGCCAAGTTCTAATCCAGAAGAACTAATTCTTTCATCAATACTCATTTCATATCATACTTATTATCATTCCATGTGAGTGCGGGAGCTCCACTATTATAGCCGGTGGACCAGAAACATATAGGGCATCAATCTCTTGACCACTATTATTGCCGGCGAATCGGTCTCCAGGGAAAAATGCTCCTGGCCACTATTATTTACCTGTGGACTAGTCTGGCCCCAACTCTCATGTTGTTTCACTGTAAGTACTTAGTATATTTTTTCCATGTCACAATTATGTTCGGTTTGTTGAGCAAGGGATAGCCCACTATTGTAGCCGGTGGACCGAAAACATATATGGCATAATGCGCCCGACCACTATTATTAGCCGGTGGATCGGTCTTCGGGCACCTCGGCTCCTAGACACTGTTATTCACCAATGGACCAATCTAGGCCTGGCTCAAAAGTCTTCCTCTTTAAATGATTACTATCTTATTGTGTCTTATTCAACAAGTTTTCACCCTAGACATGCATGTCGTACTCCATCTACTCTTATTCTCCTAAGAGGGCTCGTCTCATATCTTGAGACTCTACCCCTCCTAAAACACCCCAACATCCCTTCCTTATTCCACCTACTCACACTGGAGTCCCAACTCCTAGGTGTGTGGGTCAAGGCTCACTACCTAACACCATTAAGCCCATTTACAGTCTTCCCTAGGGTTTTCTCCAAAAAACCTTAATTTGGGCTTATGTGGTCCATCTTTCTCTACCTCACACTACCCAAACTGTTTTAGCATCTCACACATCACAACCCTTAGATTCAACCCTCACCATCTCACGTTACTCCCCTAAATACACGTGTGACCACGAAACCCTAGGTGGCCACACCAAACCCTAGCATCCTCCTTTTCACATGTCACCTCTTCATTTCTCACCTTCCACTCTCGCTTTCCCCTGATACCCATGCTCACCCCACATATGATAATCCTCTATCATCATCTCATACTCTACTCACCCTCATGTATTTTTTCCTTTTTTCACCTTCTCAAATTAGGATTTCCTCCCAAACCCTAGCTCGGTCTCCTATACACCCTCATACTGTCCCACATATTAGTTTTCACCCAAAGCCTCCAATCACCCAAACAACTCTTCCATTACCTTCCTCACACCCTAAGGCAACTTTCCATACGTAAAGTTTACTCTCATGCAAACTCTATCCATCCCATGCACACCCGCGAAGTTTTCATGCAAAACCCTAGATTCTCTCGTGCAGACCCTAGATTCTCCCATACAAAGTCCATCTACTTTATTTTGTTTAAAGTCCCCTTTGATTCTTCCTTTCATAGATCATGAGATGCTTAGGTCAATCCCACATTCCTTGGTCAACTTATCTTCCTTTAGTCAACTTACTTCTTCTTGGTCCACTTACTTCCCTGTTTTTCCTTTTTCATCCTTTCGCCCCATATTACTACATTAACTATCCTAGCATATATATCCTAAAAGGGCCATATCACATCACATCACAATTCATAGTACAAACATATTATACACATGTCATAAGCGAACACGAGAGCTTATCCCAACTCCAAGCTGCGGTACACATAAAATAGTTATAACAATAACACAAGATACACAACATATCATTATACTTGGCATTCAAGGCATATAAGGTACATAACACACATAAGGCCTTAGCTATACCCTTACCTAATATGACACTAGTCTTGGAGCTCGCTCCTACGCCTCCTTAGGGTTTTGACTGGTTTCACCTATAAGAGGGAATAACTAAGGATTAGTTTCCCTTCTACCAAAAATACTATTATTTCCTATTTTATTCTAAGATTAGGGTTACTATTATTGAAGGAAACTTTACAAGTGAAAAATAGGGTTTTTATCCTCAAGTTAGCCTACTAGATTATTACTAGTCAAAATAGATTTATAATAATATCTATAGCCATATTTATATTATTAAATCTAATAGCTTTATTTCTTCTAATATTACTACTAACACTAGTTATAGCAAAAATAGTGATATTAGTGATAATAGTAATACTAATACTCCTAGTAATAGAAACCCTAGTATTTTTAAGGCTAATGCTAATAATAGGGTTAGGGATAAAATAATAATATAATAATAGTAATACTAACAAAATACTAATATTGCTAAGGATAATAATAATAATAATAATAATAATAGTTATATTTGAAATAATGATAATATAAGGGTTCGAATATTTTTACCATAATAATAATAATAGTAATAGTAATAATAATAATAATAATAATAACAATAATAATAGTAATAAAAATAATACTATAGTAATAATGTTAATAATAAAGGCATTAGGAATAATGTTAGCAATATTCAAATAATAAATAATGATAATATTAAGGTTAGAGTATTCGTCTTTTATAACAATAAAATGATAACATGCCAAATATAGTATCAATAATAATAATAATAATAATAATAATAATAATAATAATAATAATAATAATAATAATAATAATAATAATAATAATAATAATAGAAATGGTAATAGTAATATAAGGGTTCAAATATTTACCACAATAATAAAGGTAATAACAATAGGCCAAAGATAGAATTAATAATAATAGTAAGAATAATAATGAGGATAATAATAATAATAATGGTAGTAATAATCGTAATAATAATCATAATCATAATAATACTAAAGTTGTAAACCATTAATAATAATATTTTTATTATAGGTTAGGAAAATTCTTAAGTAAGGTTAAGTAAATAGTAGTAGTAGTAGTAGTAATGATGATAATAATAATAATAATAATAATAATAATAATATGGATAATACCATTAATACTATTCAAAATAGGTAATACTTGTATAAAATGGGTTTGGGGGTTGTGAAGGTTAGAGTACCACCTATGGATGGTTGTGGCACCGGCGGCGGCAGCTGTGGAGGGAGAAGAGAGGTGGAGAGATGGTTATATAGGCTAAAGGGGAGGGAATGAGGGGTGATTGAGGTGGTGGAGGGTGCCTCAGGTGGAGACGGGTGGAATGAAGGTGGCAGTGCAGCCAAAGGTGGCGACGCACGGTGGTGGGTGTGGTGGTCGAAGATTGTGGAGGGAAGAGAAAGGAGGAGGAGAGGGAGGAAGGGAAAAAGGAGGGTAGGGAGAGATAGAGGAAGGTCTATAGGTGCTTTTGGGAGGTGTAAAGGGTGGTGGTTGCGATGGGAGTGGTGGTGGACGGTGGTGCGAAGGGCAGCGAGGGTTGATGAGTGGTTAATCAGGAGGATAACTTTGCACGGCCAGGGTGGCTCGTGTAGGGAAAATCAAGGGAGGAAGGAGGTGCAATTGGGTAGAGGGTGGTGTAGGGGGAGTTCTGTGGATGGTTGAGGCAGCGGCGCTAGTCGGCGGCTACGGGGCAGTCGTTTGATCTGGAGGTGGCGCAAAGGGGGAAATTTCTAGATTATGAAATCGAAAGCTCGATCAAGGTTGCCTATAGGGTATTTATAGACCAATTGGAGGGTAAAAAACAAGGGGAAGAGGACAAGAGGGGTGAAGGTGCTAGGCATGTTGGTCGGCAATGGCAAGTGGCGCGGGTCTGCCATGGCAGGGGCGGTTAGGTCGAGGGGAGAGGAGAAAAGGAAAGGGTAAGGCACGCGTGAGAGGAGAGGGTGTTGGTTAGGTTGAAATAGTGAAAGAAAACGATGGGTGAGTGAGGGAAAGGATGGCGTATGGTGGTGGTCGGAGGAAGACGGGGTTGTAGGGCATTGGTCACAGGTTGTGCCTTAGGGAAGAAGAAGAAGGCTAGATCGAGCGGTCTAGGAAGAAAAGAAAGAAAGAAAGAAAAGAAAGGGGATTGGACTGGCTGGGGAAAAAAAGAAGAAAAGGGTGCGGCGTGGGCCTAGGCTGCATCAGGGGAAAGGAGGGGAATTGAGCCAAAGGGCTGGGCTGGCCCAGGTTAGGGAAAGGAAGGAAAAAATAAAAGAGGAAAAAGGAACGAAAAGGAAGAAGAGAGGAAAAAAGGAAAAAGAAAAATAGGTGGGTTGGGTTTTTAAAGTATTTTGGTATTTTTGAATATTTAAAAATAATAATTAAATTCTCTTTTTAGGTTAATTTAGGATTTTTGAGAGATTTTTCATAAATTTCATTTTAATTAACAAAACACCCTAATTTTTTAAAGTAAATTATTCATAAATTTTCTCTTGATTTTTCCCTAATTACTCCTTCTTATTTTAATAAAATAATTTAATTAGCCATAATTCTCGAAATTAAGGTTTTGGGGTATTTCAAGCTATAACTATATGCTCTATCCAAGTACAACCCCAATATCACTCCACCCAAAATACCTCATCAAAGTTAGCAATGTCATCATCAAATACCTAAGACACACTAACTATAAAAGTATAGTATCAGTATACAACTTCTATAGAGTAAAACAACCTAAACTAAAGAAATATCACATAACACAAAGGTCACATGCGATAACATATGATAAATCATGCCATAACATATGGTTCAATATATTAACAAGATGGTGAGACATGTGATCATAGAAAATAACATTAATCAAGTTGACACAAACCACTATGATAATACTGTGTCTTAATGACCCCCCAATAATGGTTACTTATAAAATGACGTGAGAAGTATGATTTTTTGAGGGTGAGAATTTGGGTGGAGTTGAAAAGTAAATTTAGTTTCAGATAATAGTTATTAGGAAACTTTTCATCTAAAAATGCCCAAAAAACCATTATCTAACCCTCAATAATTAATTTTTTAAATGCGTAGGGTTTAGATGATAGTTTTAGGTAAAATCGCCATCTAAAGTTGCACAACACAATACTGATAATAGTTTTATCTAAAAATTGAAATCTAAAGTGCAACACCTTACTGTCACAATGTCTACCTTTGACCCTTTCATCTCTTTTTGTACAAGTATAACGTTCAATAGATAGCCTTATCTCCCTGTCACACACTCTCTCTTATTTCCCTTTCCCCCTCCATTACTAACTTCGGAAAGCAATTTCCCCCAACATCTCACTCCTTCACCATAAAAGTGGTTCATACAAAAGTCTTTGGAAGCTATTCTATGTTGATTTTTCTTGTGGTTTACTCATTATCCATCTTCTCCATCTTTATTTTCATCATTATCATCAATTGCCGTTATGTTTTTGTATGCTTTATTCTTTTCTTTTCTTTTTGTTATAGTACTAACTTTCAATGGCTTGTGTACCCTCTCTCTCTCTCTCTCTCTCTCTCTCTCTCTCCCTCTTCATTCTCTATTATTATCTTAGATTATTTTTGTTGTGATCTTATGGGCAGTCTTCTCTTCATCATTTTTGTCGGTTATTATATACCTAGGTAAGCTTGGTTCTTCGCTATTGTAGATTTAGATTTTAATTCATGATTTCAATTCTTTTTTTTTTTGTATTTTCATACAATTGCATGTTTTTTTTTGTTATTGACGATTAGTTGGTTAAACTCAAGTAGTTGTGCATTGTTAGATTTTTCCTTTGATGTTACAACTTTTTAATTTTGGTTGGTCTAGATTTGATCAACTTTATGCTTGCAAGATGTTCAATTCTTGGTCCTTTTTTTAAAAAAAAATTGGTTTTATTTATTACATAAATCCTTAAGTATTTATTACTTGACATAAATGTTCATGTTTTAAAGTTATTATTATTAATATGTTGCTTGTGCTATTATATATTCATTTGAGGTAGAGTTTTGTTGATGAAGAATTTCTAGCGATTATATTTTAGTTTTAGGAGTAATGTGATTATGTATCCCTTTTTTGTTTCATTGCAAATACGTGAGAAACTTCTATATAGGCTCGTTGTTTGAATCTTGAGAGTTGCTACTTCAAAGGGCACATTTTGCATTTCCTTACTATTTGATTTTAACTTGTATTTTGTTTGATTTTTGTTTTTAGATTATTGCGGTGGTTTTGGCACTAAAATAATTACTTGTTATCTATTTTTTATTTGTTATACGTTATTAGTTTAGAGAAATAAATTGTAATTCACCATATTTTAGCTAACCCTAATCCTGAATAATTAATAACGTAACATAGTTCTAATATCATGAATTTTGTATTTCTATTTTATCCTATCCTAAATTATCTTAACCTAATTCTAAATTTTAAACCCAAAATTAATTTCTTTTCCTTCTCTTTTTTCCTTTTTCCTTTTCTCCTTCTCTTTTCCTTTTCGTGTTCTCCCCCCTACCCGACTTAATTTTTCTTATTCTCCCTAGGCTTATGTGAACATGTTCTTTTTCCTAGACCAAATCTCCCTCCCATGCTTCCGTCCCATGACTGCACACTACCTTTACCATCACCCATCAACTCTTTTTTCTGCACGATGGGTTGTGCTGACGAACATACTGATCTCCTCACCTTCCCTTCTCCCTCTATTCGCACATGCAACTTGTCCATGTACACACACACCCCCCTCATGCATCAAGCCACTCCTTCCACTTTTCTATTGAATCATCACCAATGTAGCTTCTTCTCCTTATTATCGTCCCCAAAACAACCTCAAAAAATTACCACTAATGATCCCAACTTAAACACCCCCACATCCTTTAGTAACATTTGTCATTCCTATCCCCAACCAATGCCCATTCCCACAAGTGTCTTACCCCACATTTCGATCAAACACCCTATATCCACACTCCTTCCTTTTCCTTTCCGTAGTTGTAGCCACATCAACTGCAACCCACACCTCCATTGTCGACAACTTTACCCGTAGCCTCCCCCTTTTCTTTTCTTCCTTGGCTGTAACAACTCCCATCAATGCACCCCCTCAAACTTCGGCATCTCCCACCGGTGCACCCCCTCCAACTTCGTCTACTTACATCACACCACACTCTCCACCACTTAGCCCTAACAGCCAAACACCATTCCCCTTGTTTTGGAAACTTCCACTTAGGGATGGTAATTTTTTCCACAGGTTTGAGGCCCCGTCAGGGATTCTCAGTTTGGGTTTGGGGAGAGAATTTGGTGATTGGTTTTGGGTTTAGGGATTCTTAACAGGGATTTTTTTAGTGACGAGGCTGGGACGGGTTTGGGGTCCCTATCCCTGAACATGCCCCGAATAATTTTTTATATATCTATTTATATTTTTTTTATATAATTATATATATATATATATTTTTATAAGATGTAGGAGCATCTAGTGATTCTCAAAATAATGAAGAATTAGCATTTCTAATAATGGAGCTGATCACTTTTAAATATTTTTTATAATATTTCTATCCTTGATATTTAAAAGACTTTAAGATGTTCTTGTGGGTATGTTACATATTTGCAAGGTGAAGAAGTCAAGATACATGAAGATACTTAAAGTGTACAATGCATTCAAAGCATGCAAAGCTATGGCATATATGTGATGACAATACAACAAGATTGATATGGTGATCTCATTAGTTATATTAGACTTATTGTAAACCCTAAGATATATTTCATGTAAGTTAGGGTTTTGTTGTTATTTCATGTATGTACCATAGTTGTAATAATTTGTAATGTTTGCCATTAATATCATTCAAATGATGATATTACAACTAGGGTTAGGTATTATAGAAGCTTAATTCAGGTTGGTTAAAACTAGCTTGAGTTAAGGAGATTAACGGCTATTTTTATTAACGTAAGTTAGCTAAGTCTCCTATATATACCCCTTATGTCATTGTACACACAAGTTGAAGGTTCATTTTAATAAAATTCACAAGTTAAACACTTTAGTATTCTCTCTTTTGAGATTACATTCTAGCTAGGAGATTACCTGGGGTAAAAATCCTACTTAGAAACCTTTGAATGTATCCACCGATTCATTCAAAGTTATCCATCCTATTGAGTTTAGATTGAAGATTCTTTCTTTTGTGGCTTAACAACCAAAAATCGTGCCTTGTTCTCTTTACAACTTCAAACCCTTCTTGAAGATAAACCAAGGAACTCACGATCAACACTTCCCTCCCTTTGATCCACACCATTTTTGGTATCAAAGCTCTTAAAGTTCTTTTGGTTTTATTTTAGTCATCCAGCGTTTCTTCGACCTTCTTGTAGTTGCATGCAAGAATCCCATTCATCCATGAAAGGATGAAGATCTTTCTTCCACCAATCTTGCTTGAAGATCTTCCCGTCTTCAACTGAAGTGACCATACTCAAGTCAAGTATGTGTTGATCCTCCCTTCTTCAACGTCTCCCTTCATTCCATTATCCATCTTCCAAAACAAAACAAAAAACGAGAGTTCACTTTCGACACTACCAACATTTCTCCTTCCACTTCTCCTTACATATCTTCAATCTAGATACCATTCACCCCCACTAATTTCCATTTGGTTCGAATATTACCTGTAGTATTCAAACCTTGTAATTCATCTCCCATCCTTCAACATATACTCTCCTTCTTTATTCTACCTTATTCAAGCTCTCCTTAATTTAACATCTTCAACTTGAAGATAATAGTCCATTCATCATCTTCTCCTTTCTCCTACATGTCTATACTTAACTTCTAGCAAGAAACCTTCCTCACCAACCTAAGAATTATCCTAAACCATTCTATCACCTCCCTTTTATTCTTACGTGATCAAATCATTAAAGAAGCCATCAAGATTCGCTTAAACCCTTGCAAGAACCATCCTACACCTCTCAGGTGCACTTAAATCTATCAAGAACACCTTCAGTTGTTATTCTTTATTGGAGGTTGAGATTTTTTTTAATCAACACTATGTCATGGCTAGTGAAGATGTGCGGGCTTTGGTAGAATCTATCAAGAGTCTTACCACCCGAATGGCCGCCCAACTTAAAACTCATGCAGAACTCCAACAGTAGCTGCAAAGTGTAGAAGCTAAATTAGCCGACCAAGACAAGCTTCAACAATTGCAAAATCAAATGGAAGCCACGCAAGATAGTGTAGAGGGGATGATGAGGCGTGTTATCCAAGCTAAAGGACAACGTGTGCATGCAAAAATGGAATACGTCGATGATGGAGAAGAAGAAATAGGTTCTCATGGATCAAGTAACCATAGGAGACCACATCAAACTCAAGTAAGACATTCACATAATGAGGATCAAGGTATCAAGCTAGATCTCCCTAATTTTTATGGTGAATTGAATGTGGAATTATTCTTTGAATGGTTGCATGAGATTGAAGTTATTTTTGAATTTAAAGAGTATGATGATGAAAGAAAATGTAAACTTGCTACTCTTAAATTTAAAAGGTTTGCTAGGATTTGGTATGGCAACTTGAAAAAACAAGAGAAAGATAAGAGAAATCAAAAATTAAGTCATGGGAAAAACTTAAAGAGCACCTAAGAAGAAAATTTGTGCCTAGGGAATATGAACAAGATATGTATGTAAAGATGACAACGCTAAGGCAAGGATTTATTAGTGTGGAAGAGTACACTAGGGAATTTGAAAACCTAGCACTTATATGTGATGTAAAAGAAAGAAAGGAACAAAATGTGCTAGATACTTAGGTGGACTAAATAATTTGATATGTGACAAAGTTGATATGTATGTATATGATTCTCTTGATGACTTGATTAAGTTGGCATTATAATTTGAGAAACAAACAAAATCAACCAAGGCCTACGTTAAATCTAATGCTTCAACTTCATCTAAACCATATTCGAATACATCATTCATGCCTAAATCTATATCCTCTTATGATAAAAAAAAACTAACCGAGATGACAAGGGTAAAAATAAGATGGTTGAGATCTCTAATAAACAGTGTTTTAAGTGTAAAGGATATGGACACTTTGCTAGAGAATGTCCTAACCAAAGAACTTTGACCTTAAGTGAAATAGAGGAAATTGAACCATGCAGTGAAGATGATGATCTAGAAATCAAATCTCCGAATAATATTTTAACCATAGGTGAAGAAGAAGGAGACCATGTTTTGTGCTTCAAAGAGTGTTACAAATACAACCTAATGTGACACCTACTCAAAGGGAGAAATTTTTCAAAACTAAATGTAAAATAGGTGATATAGTTTGTAGACTCATTATTGATAGTGGTTTATGCACTAATGTTGCTAGTGAAGAAATAACCAAAAAGCTTGGTTTAGATACTACTAATCATCCTAAACCTTATTCGTTACAATGGTTAAATAAAGATAAAGGAGCTAAGGTAAACAAGAGAACCCTAATATTATTTTGCATTAGAGACTACCATGATGAAGTTTTGTGTGATGTATTGCCTATGGATGTTTGTGGTTTACTTTTAGAATGTCCGTGACAATATGATAGAAAATAAACTCATGATGAAGTGAATAATGAATATTTCGTGAAAAAGGGAAAGCAACTATATAGATTATCGCCTTCTCTATGTGATAATATGCCTTTAAGTGATGATAAAAAGAGATTATTTCTACATGAAAAGGTTATGGAAAGATGCATAGAAGAAGAGGGAATGTGTTATGCTTTAGTTGCTAAATAATCTCAACTCGGGGAGAAACAACATAATAATCCTAATCTAAATAAGCTACTTGATGAGTATCATGATGTATTTCCTGATGACTTACCTCCTGGATTACCACCTAAACGAGGTATAGAACATGTTATAGATCTTATTCCTAGAATGCCTCTCCCAAATAAACCTGCTTATAGATGTAACCCAAAAGAAGCTAAGGAATTACAAAAACAAATATAAGAGCTTATGGATAAAGGATTTGTGAGAGAAAGTATGAGCCCTTGTAGTGTACCTGCCCTACTAGTTCTTAAGAAAGATGGTACTTGGTGCATGTGCATAGATTCTAGAGTCGTAAAAAACATTACTATCAAATATCGTTTTCCTATGCCTAGGTTAGATGATATGTTATATGAACTTTGTGGTGCACAAATATTTTCCAAAATTAATTTAAGAAGTGGTTACCATCAAATGAGGATTAGGAATGGAGATGAGTGGAAAACCGCTTTCAAGACTAAATATGGTCTCTATGAATGGATGGTTATGCCTTTTAGGCTTTATAATGCACCTAGCTCATTCATGAGACTTATGAATGAAGTTCTCCGACCTTTCTTTGGTGACTTTGTTGTTGTCTATCTGGATGATATACTTGTGTATGGTAAAAATGGATATGATCACCTAGTGCATTTGAGAAAATTATTTGATAAGCTAAGGGAAGCTAAAATTTATGGAAAACTTGAGAAATGTGATTTCATGCTTCCAAGTGTAGTTTTCCTAGGCTATATTATTAGTGGCAAGGGTATTAAAGTGTATCCTTATAAGATTAAAGCTATACAAGAGTGGCCTATCCCTAAAGATGTACATGATGTGAGAAGTTTCCATGGGTTAGCTAGTTTTTATAGAAGATTCATTAAGGATTTTTCTACTATAGCCGCACCTATTACACAACTCATGAAAAAAGTGAATTTAATTGGGGACAAGAAGCTACTCAAGCATTTGAAACCCTCAAAACTAAACTTCGTAATGCTCCTATCTTATCTTTACCCAATTTTGATCTACTTTTTGAAGTGACTTGTATTGCTAGCGGGGTTGGGATTAGGAAGTCCTCTTACAAGAAAAAGCCTATAGCATTCTTTTCTGAAAATTTGAATGGTGCCAAACCTAACTATTCGAATTCAGACAAGGAATTCTTTGCCATTATATAGAGATTAGAGACACGGAGTCATTATCTAAGGCCCAAACCCTTTGTGTTACACTTAGATCATGAGAGTTTGAAATACTTACATGGTCAAAAGAAAGTCTGAGGCATGCAAAGTGGGTGAGCTTCTTACAATCCTTTGTGTTCTCTGTCAAACACTTAGATGGAAAGGAAAATATAGTAGTCGATGCTCTTTCTCATAGATCTACATTGCTTGTCATGATGGATGCTAAAATCTTAGGTTTCGAGATGTTAAAAGAATTGTATCCTAAAAATGAAGATTTTATGGATATATTTAATGCATGTAAAGAAAATGGATGCCATGGTAATTATATCTTACAAAATGGATTTTTGTTTAGACTAAATAAACTGTGTTCGTAAATCTAGTATTTGAGATTTATTAATAAAATAGGTACATGAAGGCAGCATTGCGGGACATTTTGGAATACATAAAACTATGGAATTATTACAAGAAAATTTCTACTGGCCACGTATGATTAAAAATGTACAAGCTATGATAAGTCAATGTTCTACATGTCAAAAATGTAAAAGTTACTTTCATAAAGGCTTATACACACCTTTACCCATTCCTGATGAACCATGGGAAGGAGTTAGCATGGACTTTATCCTAGGGTTACCCAGAACACAATGTGGTAAAGATTCTATTTTAGTGGTGATAGATAGATTTTCAAAAATGGCTCATTTTATTCCATGTAATAGAACTGACGATGCTACGCATGTTGCTGATTTATATTTTTAAGAAATTGTTAAACTTCTTGGTGTGGCAAAAATTATTGTATCAGATAGGGATGTCAAGTTTGAGTTATTTTTGGAAAAATTTGTGGCATATGCTTGGTACTAAATTTTTATTTAACACTTCACATCATCCACAAACTGATGGTTAAACGGAGGTCACTAATTGAACCCTTGGTACATTATTAAGAGGTTTGGTTAACAAAAGTACTAAAGATTGGGATATTAAGTTAGCTCATGTAGATTTTGCTTACAACCAAAGTCCATCAAGTACTACTCAATCTAGTCCGTTTGAAGTGGTTTATGGAGTGAATCCACACATGCCGATCGATGTGGTTCCTTTGAAGAAAGGAGAATTACAAAGTTATGAAGCCAAAGATAGAGTCAAATTCTTTCAACAGCTTCATCAGAAAATAAAGACCAATATTGAGAAAGCTAATGCCAGGTAAAAAGCTCAAGCAAATAAGTATAGAACCCCATAGGTATTTTCTCCTGGTGATTTAGTTTGGTTACATTTACATAAAGAACAATTTCCTAACTTACGTAAAAATAAACTAATGCCCAGAGTCGATGGACCTTTTAAAATACTAAGAAAATTTAGGTATAATGCTTATAAACTTCAACTTTCAGATCATTATGGAGGAAATTCAAGAACGTTTAATATTGGTGATTTTTCTCCTTATTATAATGATGATAACTTGAGGATAAATTCTTCTCAACTAGGGGAGAATGATGCAGGAGCATCTAGTGATTCTTAAAATAATGAAGAATTAGCATTTCTAATAATGGAACCGATCATCAGAAATATTTCTAATAATATTTCTATCCTTGAGATTGAAAAGACTTTAAGATGTTCTTGCAGGTATGTTACATATTTGCAAGGTGAAGAAGTCAAGATACATGAAGATACTTAAAGTGTACAATGCATTCAAAGTATGCAAAGCTATGGAATACATGGGATGACAATACAACAAGATTGATATGGTGATCTCATTAGTTATATTAGACTTGTTGTAAACCCTAAGATATATTTGATGTAAGCTAGGGTTTTGTTGTTATTTCATGTATGTACCATAGTTGGTTGTAATGCTTTGTAATGTTTGTCATTAATATCATTCAAATGATGAAATTATGACTAAGGTTAGGTATTATAGAAGCTTAATTCAGGTTGGTTAAAACTAGCTTGAGGTAAGGAGATTAACGGCTAGTTTTATTAACTTAAGTCGGCTAAGTCTCCTATATATACCCCCTATGTCATTGTACACGCAAGTTGAAGGTTCATTTTAATAAAATTCACAAGTTAAACACTTGAGTATTCTCTCTTTTGAGATTACATTCTAGCTAGGAGATTACCTAGGGTAAAAATCCTACTTAGAAACCTTTGAATATATCCACTGATTCATTTAAAGTTATCCATCCTATTGATTTTAGCTTGAAGATTCTTTCTTTCGTAGCTTAACACCCAAAAACCATGCCTTATTCTCTTTACAACTTCAAACCCTGCTTGAAGATAAACCAAGGAACTCATGATCAACACTTCCCTCCCTGTGATCCACACCAATATATATAATATATAATTTTTTTTATAAAATATAAATTAAAAGTATAATATAAAAAAAAATTTGAGGATCAGGGATCGGATATAGAGCTAGCTTTTAGGGATCAGGTTGGATTTCAAGGTCGAAGAATAAATTGGGATCAGGTTGGGTATGGGGATTTGATCCCTGCAGGGATCAGGTTGGGGAATCCCTGATAAAAATATCAAGGATCGGGTCAGGTTTGGAGATTATTTTTCATATTGGGTTCAGGGATGGGGTGGGGTCCCCGTCCCCAACCAGCCCCATTGACATCCCTACTTCCACTGGTACACACCCCCTTCTTTGGCCAATATCACTGGTGCACACCGCCTAGCAACGGTAGCTTGTGCAGTTGTTACCACCTAGCAACGGCAGCTTGTGTCATTGTTACCACCCATCTTGGCTTGCTCCTGTGCCACTCCTTTTCTCTTGTTTGGGTAAGTTCTCTTAAAGTGGTTTGTCTTTGTTTAATTCTCTGTTCTTTCACCCTTCCATTTCCTTAATTATGTTATTTAATCGTAATGGTGTTTTATTATGATTTTCTTAGGTGATTTTCCTAAGGTTTCTGAAGAGGCAGAATAGGATTTGCATGCTTATAAACCAGATTCATTTTTGTAAGGATACTGGTCGTAGTTTAGGATTTATGGGTACTAAAGTGTTATGCATGTTTTTTCATTATACCATATTATTTTCATTATGTGATTTAATGTATGATTGTTAATGCTATGATATGCTATTGATATTATATGATATAAAATGAGTAAGTAAAGATTATGCAGTATCGTTATTTTATATGGAAAAACCTTTGGTGTGATATATGGTTATAACTTGGGTTTATCAATTAAGGCATGATGAGTATGAAATAAGCATAATAAATTACATGGAGATGAATGGAGGATTTGGGATAATGTTACCAAACATATAAGTTTTGAATGAAATAAAGGTTTTGGTTATCGAAAAAGGCATTTTGGTCAACATGGGTTAAAAATGAGAATCATGGCATTTTAAAGTGTTATTTCATCTAAAATATGCTAAGGATTTTATATAAAACGCTTAGAGTATTTGTGAATGAGCTAAGTTTAATAAAGTATGAAAATAGTTTGATTTGGAAATAATAACCCTAAAATAATGAGGTTATTATCACATTTGTGAAACGCTAGAGTTAGATCACAAAATTTGAATATGTTGTTAAACTTAGTGTTTTGGGGATGTATATTGAATCTAGTATATATATTTTAGCACTATAGGAAAAGTTATGATGGATTTATAAAATTAGCGTTTATAAGTTTTGAAAATAGTAACTTTTGATATAGGGTTATTATCGCATGTGCAAGACCTTAGAGTTAGGCCTTGAAATTTAAGTATATTGATAATAATAATAATAATAATAATATTTTAGGAAGAGGTACTAAGTTCGGTGGGTTAAAGAGTAACAGAAGAAGAGTTATGATAAAAGTATGAAATTAGGGCTTTATGGAAATATAAGGGTCTTAACCCTAGAGTGTAGCCTTATGATCTTTGTGATGGGATTTACCTACTCTAAATGTATTTTATACTCTTCAAATCAATCATGAATAAGACATTAATCATCTAAAGTGAAAGATCACGTGAGTTGGGCTAATGTGTCTTATGGGTCTGTTTTAGTAGATTATAATAGTGGTGTGTTATCCCTGGAAGATGCTTCAGACTGTTTCACCGATTTAAGAATAATAGCTCGGGAGCGTTTTACCTTGAGAGATGATAGGCCCATTTCACCGGACGATAATAGTAGCTCAGGTGTGTTATATTAAGTGGGTATTAAAAATTTACCACCAAATTTATTACTTAAAATTTTCATTTTGGGGAAGCATTAATTGTAGAAATAATAGGTATTACTTCCACATTTAGTATAAGTCTAGCATCTTCTGTCATTCTTATACTAAGTAGAAAGGCTAAAACGTCAATTTAATTAAATTAAAATTTTCAACATAGGAATAAAATAGTGATTTCATTACAAATTAACCTCATCCTAACATGTACAAAAAGGATCAAACAAAATAGTTACAATATAACAAAAATGAGATATAGTAAGGGAAATAAGAGTTCAAGGAATATCCAGATCAAAAGATGCTGAGGCAAACACCGAATAATCCTAACACTCGACCCTTAATAGAGTCTAACAAACCGAGCCCTCAAAGTATTCTGACAAGATAAATACTAGCCATTGAATAGGTAGGGAGACCACTAATGGAATTTGTCAATACTAAAGTACTGAGCAAACCATTACACAACACTAATATGGAAGGCTGCATGAAATACATAGGTAATAACATGGTAGGGATACATTAAGGAAATCATGCGATACTGAAATGACTAACACTGACATAATAAAATCAATTCCAAATACCAAAGGTAGGGCCCTAAGGTAACTATTAAATCAACAGATCCATATTCGTTCCGATTACTAAGATAAGGCGCTAAGAAAACTATTATACCATATACCAATTTGTGAGTGCACAATGGTAGTTACCAAAACAGTAGTCTAGAACAACCCTTAATATTATTACACAATAATTATTTCTATTTTACTTACTAGAGGGGGTACAATAATAACTCAAACACATAAAATTACACTGATCATAGTGGCGCACAAAGCATCATGATATCCTCCCAACCATCCAACCTAGAGGTATAATAATACTCTAGTCACGCTGGTGTAAAAGGCAACACTTTACCCTCCACACCTAGGAAACCTAATGATTAAGTATTAATACTCCCTTTTAGGACTTGTAAGTCACCTATAGAGTATACTAAGGCCTTATTGGGGCACAATGATGCACTAGTGAACCAAACAAACCGATGGCTCCTACCTCATCTCTAAGGTAGATAATCCTAGAGAGCAATCATTCCTAACTCAAGGTTATCCACTTTATGCATTAATATTTTATAAGGTAATCATAGATGTCACATATTGCACAATTATTCCCATTTCCATAATTAACCATTTTTTCTTTGTTTTCTATTATCTAATTCAACATTAAGGTCATGGTTTAGGTCAAGGTCAAAGTCAATATTAGAGCCAAACTATCACAAGTCTAAGGCCTTCCTATGTTGAATTATTCATAAATATGCATTAGGTTAAAAATGACTAAAATGCGCTCAAAATCCAAATTTCACCATTATTATCCAAATTTCATAACAAACATTATTATTATGAGGATATGCCTTGAAAAGGTTAAAAGATAATGATCTATAATATTTTAGTGCATAGGTAATCTTTACGACTTAGCAATTGACTATATTTTCTACTTTTCATTCATTTAGTGAGTTACATCCACAAACCCTAATCATATATTTCTAACGCATCATATAGTCATATAGTCGATGCAACACATACATACATATTTATAGAATATTATAGCATTTAATAGGGCAATTAACATCATTTTGCTTATGAGGAAGCATTCGTAAATCTAGATCACATGAATAACAATTATCATATTCTAATCCTAATCATATATGCATGATTTTTATTCTATTTATATCAATTCTAGCTACTATGCAATGAAAATCAGGGAAATTACATCATAATTTAACAAGATTGTAAACCATAACAAAATCTAAGACATGCATATGTTAATCATTCAGAAAAATATACATATGCATATCTTCTATTGATAGCACATCTAATACATGCTAAATATTCAACATTATACTTTTATGTTACACTTACTCATACAACTTGCATACCTATTGTAAAATTTTTAGCATATAGCATGCTCATATATCTTTTCAAAACTCATACATAAATTATACCCTAAGCACATAACAACTTTTTGTGTCACCACATAATTTCACGTTTTAGTAGAAGGGTACGGTTACCTCTTATCTAAGTAATAGAAATAAAGTAAGATCCACCAAACTAGTCTTCACTCAACTTCTTCAAAACCCTTACATCAACACAACAACACATATATTGGCATCTAATACAACACAATCAACAACCACATTTAATTAAAAATGAGTTAAAAAAGGTTGGGAATTAACTAGGCCAAAGGTGTTGCAATGGTGCAATAATGGAGGAACGCATACGATAAAGAAAGGTGGCACTAAGGAGATGGGGGAGAAACAACACAAGTTGTTGTTGTTGTTGTTGTGTGAGGAATGACAAAAGGAGTCAAAATATGGGATGGTGCTATGGAGGAAACTATCAAAGCCAAGGAGAGGGGTTCAGTGCCTTTGTGTGAAGTAAGGGGAAGGGGATCGGTGGTCTTGGACAAAGGAAAGGGGGTGGCTTTGGTTGGTTTAGTCGATGAACAATATGAGTAATAAAGTGGAGGGCTATGATGAAAATGGTTGGTGTGGAGGGTGTGTTTCGGTGGCTTTTCCCAAAGGAAAAAGGGATGAAACAAAGGGTAAAAGTGCAACTAAGGGAAGTGTTATGGTCGTGGAGAATGTTGCTAGGGCTTATGTTGGTTTTGGGGTATTTTTAGCGACAACGAGAGGGAGGTAGGAAGGCTACATTTGGTGGTGGTAAGTTTTCATAGAAAAATGGAGGGAGGAAGAGAGTTGTTGAGGCATTTAATGTTCCATATATATAATCATGCACACAGAGGGGAAGATGGAAGTGAGGCATGGTTGAGCAAGCCAACCCTTATGCGATGAAGATGGGAGTTGATAGGGTAGGGTGTAGCTGATGGATATGGCAGGGAAATGGTAAAAAAAAATGTGTGTCAGAGAGATGGTGTGGGGAAAACGATGGGTATAAGACAAAACTCTAGTACAGGGTATGGTTACTATTTAGAAAAAGTTAAACAAAAACACAAACATATAATTATCAAAATTAGGGTTACTCGGTGACATAGATACTTATTAGGGTTCCAAATAGAGTTAACATTAATAATAACAATTCTATAAAATTTTAATCTAATTAAATGTATATCTAAACTGCCATAATAATATATTTAATATGAAACATCCTAAAATAACTATTATAACTAATTATACATAATTATCAATTTATAATTAAGGTTTATAAAAATAGGGTATTACACTATGTTTATAGTGGTTATATGTAGCTTTAAATTCTTATATGAAGCTTATATATGTGTATATTATATATGTTAATATACCATTTGTTTCTTTACATTCACTCTTCTCTTTGAGCTTCCAATTATTTTTTTCTATTTATTTACCTTGATTCATTATATTATACTTTTTTTTTCTAACCAAATCTCTAATTTTGTAAATAGGAGCATGTATAATATATGCCTTAATGATGTATGATTATTTTCTCGTAATTCAATTATAATATTCTAAGTTTCTAGCATGGGTAGTAATACCATGATGTTACAATATCCCTAAACCCTAAACCCAAAGTAACAGTTTTTTATATCATTCAGTTTTTATCATATTGTTGATATAAATTATGACCCAAAGCTAGCTTGAATTATTGGGATATGTCACCATTGATTGTTTTTCTTTACTGTAGTAATATTTTTGTAGGAGACACATAGATTGGAAATTTTTGGTCAGGAATGAGTGTCTACAAAGTGTTTTCCTAGGGAGTATAAAGAAGGGATGAAGTTTTTCATTAAAGTTGCAATGGAACATGCTAAAGACTTTAGTATAATAACCTATCCATGTTTAGTTTGTACTTAAGCCAAATATATCAATGTTGATGAATTGAGAGATCATTTATTTGTGTATGGAATAGATAAAAGCTATTCTAGTTGGATAATAACAAGGAATATATGAGGGAAAATAGAGGGTGATTTGAGAACTATATGGTAGATTCATTATAGGAGATGACTCAAAAGGCGGAGGCAAGTATTTAGGATTGTTCTTAAATGTTTGAGGTATCAGTAAGTGATTCAACAAAAACTTTTATATAATGGTTGTACATTTACTAAATCATATAATATTTTAAATTTTTAAAACTTGAAAGTATGAAATGGATGGAGTGATATGAGTTTTGCAAAGATATACTTCCTGATGATAGTGTTATACCTAATCAAACCTATAAAGCCAAAAAGATTATTTCATCTATGTGAATGCATTATGAAAATATACATGTTTGCCTTAATAATTGAATACTATTTTGTAATTAGTGTGTATCTTTAAATAGGTTTTTCAATCCTAGATTTAAGGCACCATGATATAAAACGAACAAGGTTCCTGTAACAACCTCGAGTAGATGCAACCACACTTGGGGGCTCTAGAGTGCTTTTGGATTGATTATCTGATCTCATAGATCAATATGAGTCATTTTAGCATGTTTTGTCCTCAATCATGCGCTTTTCAAGAAAATTTTAAAAAAATTGTAAAACTTTGAAGGAGGGTCACCTATTCTAGAAATTACTCGATGACAATCGGTAAGCACACTTAATTATGAAGTTCGTAAGACGAAAACACCAAAAATATGTTATACCATGTTGATATAAATAGTCTTATCAATCTTTATAATACTTCTCTCAATTTAGGGGTATTACATTCATCCCCACTCAAATAACACAATGTCCTCTTTATGCCTCGACCACTAACTATTTCGATACACTTTATCCCAATAATTGTTTAGCTAGGTGGCTAACTGGCTCATCCAAGTTTACTTCATGGTGGCGGTTTTGCTCTGATACCATTCTTAACAACCCCAAGTAGATACAACCGCACAATAACCATTCTAGAGTGCTTTCAGATTGATCGACTGACCCCATATATCAACACGAGTCCTTTTAGCTAAAGATGGTAATGGGGTGGGTATGGATCATGTACCCTTTATCTGTACCCGAACTCGATAAGAATTTTTTTTAACCATACCAGTACCCATACCCGAACGGATATCCATTACTTCACCCATATCTTTATCCAACGGATATCCGATACCCGACGTATAATCTGTAACCGACGAATAATCCTGTTATCCATCAAACTCGTTACCTAATAAATTAAAATTACCCATTTATCCATTACCATTACTCGTTTATCCGTTATCATTACCTGTTTACTTGTTAAAAATTTTAATTATGCAAAATTCACCCACGAAATTCTTTTTTGACATTAAAATGTATATAAAAAATTAGAAAAAAGTAATTAATTCATCATCTTAGTAGCTAAAGTTGATAATGTCTCTATAGCATAATAGAAAAATATAGTAAAATATGTCAACAACAATATTATTTAAAACTAGTAGATAATGCCCAAAATAAAAAACTAGTAGAACACAAATGACATTCATGAATCATAATAAGATAAACTTTTCAATCTACATTCTTAAATCTTCATACTTCAATCATCATGCATCTGCATGATACATTAAAAAAGTAAAAATAAATAGCCAAAAAAATATATATTCATATATATTACATTTACTAATAACATTATAAAATTTAAAAACATTTAAGCTTTACCTCATTTTTACCATCATCTCGGACTCCTCACCTCAAAAGAAGCACGACAAGTGCCACAATAATATGATACTTCATAATCATTATTATCTAGAAAAGAATTGAAATAATAAAATCAATATATAAAATAATACATATTTTATAATTAAACTAAATTTTAATAATATAAACAAAAAATCACCATTGTCACTCATTATTGCTACCTAAAGCTAATCTCGACCACACATCAATGCTTCTAAAGTCTTTAGATGTAATCGATTGCTATGAGGAGTGATAAACCAACTGCTTATGTTAAATCTAATTCTAAAAGAACCGTGGAAATAGGAATAGCAAGAATATCCCTAGCCATGTTTTGCAAAATTAGAAACTTAGTGTTTGTCTTCCACCATGACAAAACATCAAAGTTGTCCATCCTTGGCATAACAACCTCCTCCAAGTAATATTCTAACTTGTTCTTTTGTGATGGATTAGTGACGCCATGATTAGTTAACCACTTTTCATATATGGATGCTCCTCTAGAACCCAAACTAGCACTACCACCATAGGAAGTATGACTAGAAATAGTTAAACCACAAGATGTGCTTGTATTTCTCTCTATACGCTTCACTTTCTCCTCATACTCATGAAATAATTCATAACATGTTCTACAAACTTTCTCTACCTCATCATAAGTGGAGTCCAGATAAATAAATGAATAATAACATTCCACCAAGTTCGTTTTAAATCGTGGATCCAAAATGGTTGCTACTACCATAATCCCATGAATTACACTCCAATATTTATCAAATTTCTCTAATATTTTTTCAGCCATATTCTTCATATCTTCATCTTTCCTCAAATTCCCATTTAGTCAAAGCCAATCTAATATAACATACCTTAGGGAAATACAAGTTAGAAGTAGGATACTTATTTTCATAAAACAACAAAGTAACCTTATAAAACAACGATAATTTTGAATAAATAATCTGAGCCATTTTCCACTCCTCAGATTAGGAAAACATTTAAAGCTAGCCTCCAACCATGATAACTGCTCAAACACATCTTCATACAACAATGCAACATTAATTATTAAGAAAGTGGAGTTCCATCTTATCTTACAATCTTGCACTAAGGCCTTCGTATATGGAACTTATTTTTGTTGACAAACCTCCACAAACCTTTCTATTCTTTTTTATGTTGCCCTCCAAAACACCACATTCTCAAGAACATTTTCAATTGTCTTTTAGATTACATTCATCCCATCCCTAACAATCAAATTAAGAATATGCACAACACAATGCATGTAAAAATAATTTCCATGCAATAAAAAACACTTCGCTTGTAATCTTCTTTTCATCTCATCAATCATAGCATCATTAGTAGTACAATTGTCAACAGTTAGTGTTGTGAGCTTTGTATCAATATTCCAATCCACCAAAACAGTTAACAAAACATCACAAAGAACCTTAGCTGTGTGGGGGAAAAGGAACATATATGAACCTTAACAAAGATAAAAGGAAACAAAATAACAAATAAAAATGAGAACAACACATTATCACATAGTATTAACATTAAAACTTAGAACTTGATGTGGATAAAATATTAAAAGTACCTGAGTATCCAACTTTGTAAGTTCCATTGAGTATCAATCCAATAAGCTATTATTGCCATAAAGCCCTTCTTTTGATTTTGAGTCGTCCACATGTTGGTAGTGATTGAAGTCCAACTATTATTACATCGTAATAGGGATATTGTTTTATTTTTCTCAAATTCAAACATCTTAAGGATATCACTCTTTAATGTATTCCTCAAAATAAACTTAAAAGAAGGTTGAAGATCCGACACAAACATCTTAAATCCTTCATGTTCCACTATAAAAAGTGGATACTCATGCATGACCACCATATTACACAAGTCTTGCCTTGAAACTTCTTGATTGAATTTAATGATCATTATATTTCCTTTTCCTTCTCCCTTTTGAGTGAATTGCAACTTGTTTTGTCCTACTCCTTGTATAACCTTAAAACCTACATACTTCTCTATATGCTCATGCAAATGAGAAATGTCATTTTTGGGATCCTCACTCAAACTTTAATTACAACCTCTACAAATGGCCTTCTTCTTCCCATTAGTTTCCACTACACTAAAACGTTCTCATACATTAGAAGTTTTCATTCTTTCTTTTTTTTTTCTCTAGAGTAAGTTGTTTCACTTCTACATCTTCCTCTTCCTCATTTGTAGACGGCACATTAGTAATAGGGTTACTAGCTACAGTGGATGAATATGGTCTATATAAAGGTATTTGACTTAGTGAATCGGTAGTACTAGGTCTAGTTAACATCCCTAAACCTAAAGAGAAAATTATTAAACCACATAAAACATTAAAACTTCACAATATCAAATAGAATACAAAATAGTAAAGTCATTAAGTAATACATAACTTTAATGTTTGGAAGCTAGGATAAGTGTTTGATTAGAGTAGCAGATCAGAGATCACAGAATAAATTTTCATTATTACATCAATCTAACCAGTTGAAAAAAACATACATACATCAAGAAGCAAACAGCCGGTGCTCCAGCAAAGAGAACAAACAGGTCATGAATCCTATATGAAATGATTACTAATATTGGACCGAAAAACCTTCACTCACTTCAGCTCTTGTATACTTTTTATTAACTTCTTAAGTCTTATAACAATTGGGAGTTTGGCTTCATCAAGCCTAATGGAATCTAATTTTAGGGGTTTCACTAGTCTGAGGCATACTCCATAGTTGTTAGGTGTAGTCTTTTAAAATCCAAAAAAAAAAGAGAACAAATATATAGCCGGTAAGGCAGATTCTTAATGCTCAGCTTCTCAAGATGCCAAGTAACATTGTGACATGACATATACATTAAAAACCAAAGAACAAGTTGCTTGCCTGCCGCTAATGATCTGAGAAACACGTTGTGGTTTTATATTTAGCCGATAGTTACAGCAAAGAGGAGATATTTATAACAAAATACACTAGCCAACAATAATCTCTTATTATTAAGAATAAAATGCACAACCTTGTCAAGTTGAAGTACACAAGAACTTTGGTTTACTACAAATACTTGTGTGTGTGTGTGTGGAGGGGGGAGGGGGTGTTACCAAATAATGAGCTTCCATTGATCCACTAATTCAATACAAAATTATCCCCCAAAATATCATACTACCTCCGTCAAATTAGCTAATTTCATATAGTGTTATCGCCAAGTTAACATGAACGATATAACAAAAGAGAAACCAACTTAACACCTAATTTTAATTCCACACACAAGGCATCAACCCCACCAAAGGCTACCAATTCAACTTGTTCTTAATTGGCAAGCTATAAGGGAAATTACTGAATAAATTTGTATAAAGACAACACAATGAAGGCAACACCTAAACTCTTCAAAGTAAAGGATTGGCAATAGGCAGCATATAGAAATTGACATCTTGTTTACCAGCATAAAATCAATGTGTTTTCCAAATGCGTTAGATTTCCCCTATATTAAGTCTATAAAATGGATTAATAACTCCAAAAGAAATAAAAACAACCAAGTCTTTGCTAAAGAAGAACAAATTTAAATCTTAACCAATATATGGATGAGGGATCTGCTTGTTGTTGCCAGTGAAGACTTTGTCTGGCATATCTGGCTTAAAGGTTATCATCCTTGTCTTCTTCACTGGTTGGCAGAGGAGAAAGCAGAGGAGAAGAAAAGGTATGGCAATTAAGAAAAAAAAAACAATTGATTAATTGAGAGAAGGAGGTGGCCTTATGAATACCTTGTCTAACATCTTCGGTGTGACAAAGTTCGGGCCGTGAGATGGAGTCAATGATAGGACACTACGATAGTGCGACTAAAAATTACAAATTAGTCTAACGAAGATCGAGGAGAGGTTGAAACGAAAAGACCAAGTGAAAGCCTAGAAGGACGTCGCAAGCTTCAACGACTGATGAGACTAAGAGGCTGTAAATGGTAAGTAACTGGGCAGACAAGTAGAGACAGGAAGGGGAGGCCAATAGTCTACTACACTAAAATGAGTCAAATGACATCAAGCCAATTATTTATTTTGTTAGATTTTTAGGGTTTTTTATTTAATTTACATTTTTAACCATATCGGATGTATTTTTATATTATTTAAATGATGGGTGAAGTAGTATTTTTATTATGAGTAAACGGATACGGGTACAGATGCGAGTATATAAGTAGGTACGAATTTGGATACCCTGTACCAGTATCTGTAAATGAACTTGATGGATTTTTTTTAACTCTCCTCCATATGCATATCCAAATCCGTTTATATAGTCAACGGATTTTATCCATCAGGTTTCTGATAAAACCCACCCAATTGCCTTCCTTACTTTCAGCACACTTTGTCCTTACTTATACTCTTCTCCAAAAAATTTCAGAAAACTTCCAAATCTTCTCAGGAGGGTTGCCCATCCTAAAATTTTCTCAATGGCAAACATGCTTAACTCTGGATTTATTAGGACGGAATCACCAAAAAGATTGTATAACATGTTGATATAAATATTTATATCAATGCTTATAACACTTCCCTTAATTTGGGGGTATTATAATTCCAGCTAAGGTGTTGTGGTATTTTCCGATAATACCAAGATTTAGGCGGATGTTGAATGTCTAGCAAGATGTGAAGAACTTGACGTGGTATGCTAATGAGAATATAGATGATAGGCTTCTCAAACATCCATCTGACTCTCCACAATAGATGATGCTTGATAACACATTCATTGAATTTGGTGATGAATCTAGAAATCTACGTCTAGCATTTTCTATCAATGGAATGAATATGCACAATTAAGGTGCCTATAGCATATTGATGACTTCTAACTGCATGAAGTAGCACACAAGGTCAATCCCATAAGAACTAGGAAATGAGTAATGGGATAATGAAAAGATCTCCTGTGTTTAAACTAATGATAGGGGCAGATGATTTCTAACTCTAAATAAAAAGAAAATGTGCAAATTAAATCCAACTATAGTATAATAACAAGTGAAATTTAGTTAGAGAAAAGGCTAAGGTTCTGATTAATCCCCTTAAACCCGATGTGATTGAATATTAACCCCAAATCTCAAATCAAAACACTTTGTCATGAATGCCAACCAAGGTATGTAGTGTAATGCTCTTTCAAGCCACTATACCCTGTTGTCTATTAAAACTCATCTATCTCTAGTATGAATGCAAAAATAGGCAATGCATTATTATATATCATCATTAAAAGATCATTTCCCACTTTTATTCTTCTTCCTTTTCTTTAATTTCTAATTTCAAAATTTACATTTTTTTCAATTCAATTTTTTTTAAAGAAACATAAGAAATGCATAATTATAAATATAATGTAAGAAACACAAGCAAAGTAAAATGTAACCCTACAATATCTCCCCCATGCTTATAATTCACATTGTCCCCAATGTGCTGACAAGGTAAAACGGACGAGAGGAACTCACAAACCATGATTACTCAGTGGATGGTGGTGCAGCAATGGCAGAACATCCATCGTCAGTTCTGGATCACTTTAGAGACATAAGTAATCTATAACTGTGGTTAGGAAATCAAAATCCTCAATTTTTGCCAATGAAGAATAAACCTTGGATGCGGGTTACCTAAAAATAATTCTTAAATTCCAAAATCTCCCAACACATAAAATATATGTGAATTAGTATAAGCTACAAAAATTAAAAGCAAAAAAAAAAAGAAAAAAAACTAGGTAAATGAAAGCATAAATATAGGTTGCCTCTCAAGAAGCGCTTGTTTAGAGTCATTAGTTCGACTCCCTCATGTTAAATTTTTGTTTTTCAAGAGAATAACGGTCTTGAGTTGTTCAACACCACCACCATTATATGGTTTTAATTGTTGACTATTAACCATGAACGTTCCTTTTTCAGGATGGGAAATTTCCACCGCATTGGAAGGATATAAGTTTACGACTGAGAATGGGCTGAACCATCGGGATTTCAACTTTCCAAGGAAAAGCCTCAACCTAGAATTAAACAGAAGCACTTGTTTTCCCTTGAAAAAATCACACTTTAAAATATGATTATCATGTAAATTCTTGGTATGTTCTTTGTAAAGATTTGCATTCTCATACGCATCAAAACAAAAATCATTCATTTCGTTCAGCTGAAGTTTTATGTGCTTACCTGCATTACTCAAATTAAAATTTATAAATTTCAATGCCCAATATTCTTTATGTTCATGTTCAATCGGGAGATGACATGCCTTCCCATTCACCAAACGGTAGGGGGACATGCTAATCAGAGTTTTATATGTTATTCTATAAGCCCAAAGCCTGTCATCTAATTTTATAGACCAATATTTTTGAGTTACACTTATAGTTTTCTTCAAAATCCATTTAATCTCTCTATTATTTACTTCGACTTGGCCACTTGTTTGAGGATGGTAGGGAGTTGTCGCTTTATGCGTGACTTCATACTTAGCTAGGAGGGATTGAAATTGTTGATTGCAAAAATGCTTCCCTCCATTTTAAGAATATTTCATTTTACGAATAATAGCTCTAGGTGTACCAAATCACATGAAAATATTTCGTTTTAAGAATTTAACAACCACCTTAGCGTCATTCGTGGGAAGTGCCATAGCTTTTACCCACTTAGACACTTAGCCCAAAACCACAAGGATATACCAATTATCAAAAGAATAAGGAAATGGTCCCATGAAATCTATACCCCAAACGTCAAACAACTCACAAACTATGATATTAGTTTAGGGCAATTCATGTTTCCGGGTTATATTTCCCGTCCTTTAACACCTATCACAAGTAGAAATAAAGGTGTGAGAATCCTTAAAAAGAGTAGGCCAATAAAATCCACATCATAAAATATTAGCTGCGGTCCTATTTGGTCCAAAGTGGCCTTCAACCTACTTACTATGAAAATGTTCCAGGATGGAATAAATCTCCTTATCATTCAAATACCTCTGAATTACTTGATTAGCACAAACTCTGAACAAGTATGGATCATCCAAAAAATAATACTTTACCTCAGAAAGAAACTTTCTTCTGTGGTGATATGAAAGATGAGTGGGTAAGATATTACCTGCCAAGAAATTGGCTATATCACCATACCAAGGAGTAGGTGTGATTTGAACATTGTAAAGGCGCTCATCTAGAAATTCTTCATTAATGGAATTTGTTGGCTCTTCTATGATAGATTGAGGAAGTTGTGAGAGATGCTCTACAACACTGTTCTCACTCCCCTTTTTATCCTTGATCACCAAGTCAAACTCTTGGAGCAGCAATATCCATCTTATTATCCTAGCCTTAGCATCCTTCTTAGCAAACAAGTACTTTAACGCGGAGTGGTTAGTGTAAACAATGACTTTATTTTGATAATAAGTAAGAACAAAACTTATCAAATGCAAATACTATGCTAACAATTCTTTTTTAGTAGTAGTATAATATTACTGTGCAAAATTTAGAATTTTACTGGTATAGTAAATGGTATGAAAAAGTTTATATTTCCTTTGACCCGACATAATACCAACAGAAAAATCACTTGCATTCAAAGGGTAAATTCATCAACTTTTCTTTCAATGTATTCAACGCATACAATAACTCATTAGAAAAAATAAAAGTAGCATTTTTAACAAGCAACTCATATAGGGGCTTAGCTATTTTTGAGAAGTCTTTAATGAGTTGTTGTTGGTGTTATTATTATTATGGTAAAGGGGTTGAAGCCCTTATTTCAATTTCTTTTTGAATTATGTTCTTTTTGTTATTATTATTATTATTATTATTATTATTATTATTATTATTATTATTATTATTATTATTGTTATTGTTATTGTTATTGTTATTTTTATTATTAGTAGTATTATTTCTAATATCATTATTAATTATTATTAGAATTAAATCTTTAAACCTTATATTATCAACTTTTACAATATTACTATTATTTATTATATCCTTAGCAAAATTAGTAATTAGTTAATGCTATTATTATTATTATTATTATTATTATTATTATTATTATTATTTTGTCAAAAATATAGCCTTAGAATAAATTAGTAAATAATAGTATTTTTGGTAGGAGGGTATCTAATCTTTAGCTTAAGGAGGCGCAGGAGCGTGCTCCAAGATCAATGTTGTTTTAGGTAAGGGTGTAACTAAGGACACTTGTATGTAATGCGTTTTACATGTCTTGTATGCCATATGCCATAATATATGATGTATATTATGTGTATTGTTATAACTAAGTTACATGCAATATGACTTGGAGTAGAGGTATGTTCATGTGATATTTTATGGCATGCGTATGATATGTATAAGTTGTGTTTTTAATGTGAATTGATTTGGCCCATAAGACATGCATACTAAGTTATGTAACATGTTGATATAGAGTGAAATGTGGTGGAGTTGACCTAAGTGTTGCATGATCATAAGTGGAGGAATCTAGAGTTACATAGAGGAATCTAGGGTTGTATGGAGGAATCTAGGCTTTGCATGGAGAATTTAGGGTTTCATGTGGGAGTTTTATGGTTTTGCATGAAAAGTTAGAAAGGTTGCATGGGATGTACAAAGTCTGCATAGGGGGTAAATATTACGTATGGAAAGTTGATATGGGGTGAGAGGAAGATAATGGAAGTGTTGTTTGGGTGTTGGAATGCTTTGAATGAAAAATAGTACGTAGGACCATATAAGGTTGCGTAGGAGACCAAGCTAGTGTTTGGTGTGGACAGTTAGGGTTTGGTGTGGCTACTTAAGGTTTTCGTGGTAGCACGTGTACTTGGTGATTAAAGTGTGATGATGAGGGTGGAATCTACAGGTTGTGATGTGTGGAGTGTTAAAATGTGGGTTGTGTAAGATTAAGTAGGATGGGTCACTTAGGCCTAAATAGGATTTTTAGGGAAAACCCTAGAGTAAGGTAATGAGTGGATTGGAGGAGTATAGTAGTGGGCCTTGACCCACATACATTGGAATTAGACTTCTAGTGTGAGTTAGAGTATGGAGGAAAGGTTGTTGGGGCAAGTTAGGAGGTGCAGGGTTCTCATGATATGGTACAGGTTAATTGGAGGATAAGCGTAGAGGGAGTTAGTCATGCATGTATTGAGTTAAATTCTGAATAAGACGCTTAAGACATTAATCATGTAAAGTGAAAGAGTATTGAGCCAGGCCCAGACCGATCCACCTACATAATAGTGGCCAAGTGCCAGGGTGCCATGGAGACCGATCCACGGGCATATAATAGTGGTTAGGACATGTTGCCCTATGTGTGACTGATCCACCGGTTATAATAGTGGGGGATCCCAAGCTCAATAAACCAAACCCTAAAGTTTGTTAAAGCACATAAAAGACACTAATACTTATAGTGGAACACCATACGAATAGGGGCCAAACCGATCCATTGGCATATAATAGTGAATAGGGTATGTTACCCTATAAGTGACCGATCCATAAGCTAAAATAGTAGCCAGGTGCCGGAGTGCCTTAGAGACCGATCCACCGGCTAAAATAGTGGGGTTCCCGTACTCGCGTGGACTTGATAAAGAGCATGGTGTGGAATGAGTATCCATAAGATATTAAATAAGTAATTAATTTGGACTATAAATGGCCTTTGATTATTATTTCTCCAAAGTGATTGTATGTTTTCTTTATTATTATCCAGTTTGAATTGTGTGCTTATATGTATTGACCTTAGTGCACAGTTACTTTGCTCAGTACGTAGTGTACTGATCACCCTTTTTATGGGTGCTGCTCATTCTCACGAGCAGGAGGCCCTTTTGACTATATGTAGGTGGGTGATGCCTTCTTCGATGCCATTGATGTCCATGAGGCATCAGGCAAGGCTGAGTGATGATCATAGGCTGATTCGATTATCAGAGTGGTGTGGCTAGTTTCTATACTTATGATATTACTATTCCTTTCTATCATTTCTCCAATTTATTGAATTTATTAGAATTGACTTTAATGTTTGTAGACATTATTCCCTTTCAAGGAACTTTGCTTTCGTACTTCAGATTATGTAAACGTTCATGCATACTCTGATTTCTATGTTATGAACTTTTGGTTTAAGTATTAATTTGAGTTGATGATAAACTTTTCTTAGCCTTAGTACTTGGTACTGGAATATTCTGAGTGAACAGGTCTGGTATTAAGTGTGGCGGTAACATCCCCAGAATTCATGGGTTTTAATTTAAGTGTTTCTATTATTTTTTAAAAAAAAGGTAGTGAATTTTGGGGTGTTACACCTTATATATCTCTTTAGTGCTCTTAAAATCGCCATCTTTTTATCCCATTTGCTTCTCTTATAAACTAAATAAAAACAAGTTTATATATACATAACTGCCCATCAACACAAGCGTGCAAATCAACATGGCAGTGTCGTTTCACTACTTCAGCTTTGTGCATATTTTTTATTTTGGCGATAACTTCTTCGTTTGACTTTAGATTGAGCTAATTTTTGATGTGTTGAAAAGATAACAAAAGTATCTACAACTTTCATGTTCAACACTTTCCCAAATTCATATCGAATTTTGTTTGGATTTTCAAGTCTTTATTCTTTTTCATACTTTAAACACTAGCATTTGCTTTTATTTTGTTCCAGCTATTGTGTTTTAGCTCTTTTTGATCCCATATTCTTGAAATACCTACCAAATATGATCAAGTGTTTACAAGGACAAGTGGACTAAAGTATGAAAAAAATTATCATATAATTACATTAAATCTTCATGTTAAAGCACATATGATTGACATAATTCATGCCTATCACATATAATCGGCTATTTTAGGGATATATAATCTACCACTGTGACTTAACATGAAATGCAAATATATGATGTTGTATTTACTCATTTTAGAGCCAAACCAATCAAAAAATGATATTAATGTTTATTTAACATCTTTGATCGATGATGTGACATTTTGGTCAAGCAACAGTGTCAAGGTATTTGATGCGTATCATCAATAATACTTCACTTTAAGAGAAATAATGTTTTGGGTCATAAATTATTTCCCATCATATAGGAACTTGTAAGGTTATAGTGTGAAAGGTCATTATGCATGCCTGATATACAAGCATAATAACTCATTTTTTTTAGCTAAAGCATAGATCAAATATATTTTTCCTTGGATATTGTAGATTTTTACCCAAGAATCATTATTTTCGTAGGTAAAGAAAAGCTTTCAACATATTGCAAAAAGAAAGAGAAACACTGATTCCATTAACAAGTCAACAAGTTTATTTGAAGATTAAACGATTGAAAATAAAGTTTGGGAAAAGGTATAGGAACTTCGATTGTGCAATTCAAATTAATTTTGAATGTTCATGTCTATTTCACTAGTAGTTTGACCAACTCCTTGCCTTCCTTCTTCTCTATCCCTAGTCTCCTTCCACCTTTCCTTCATTATTCATCTATCTACCTATCAACTGTCTTCAGTTTTGGATGCTAGATCAATTAGTCTCATTTTTCTTTATATGGTGCTCGGCAGATTTTGGATATTATAAGAAAATATGCTGCAAGTGCCTTATTATATTTTTGTTGATCTAGTTTTTGAGATTAGAAAAATTATATAGATATTTAAGAAATCTTAAATTTTTTATGTCAGAAAATTTTGGAAATTCTACATAACAGTAGAAATAATTAATCAAAATTGATTGTTTCAAGGTCTTTATAGGTGTTTAAGATATTTAGTATTACATAATTGATGGAAATTAAGGGAGAAAAAAAAAGAGGGAATAATAAAATGGGGTTGGGATAAAATAGTTATTTTTCAGAGTAATTTTTGAATTATTTTAAAATATGGCAATTAGTCAACAATTATTGTTTATATAGGATTATATGATGGGGATTTGTTTTAATTTAAGATTATTTGGTATCTTTCTAATGATTTAAGATCATATTATATTTATACATAAATTTAGGGTAATATTGCTTAATTTTTTTTCCATATGATTCAAAATTTAAGGATATTGATTTATAAACCAAATGTTAAAATAACCTTTTTTTTTGTTCATTAAATACTATAATAGCCCTTTTAGTTAAATAATAATAAAAATAGTCATCTGTTAGTAAAGGGGTTTGGTATGGCTAAAATACCCCTAATGATCAGGTATGTTTCATTTAAGTAAAAATGCCTAATGATAAAGCATGTTTTATTAAAATCCAAATGAACTTTTTCTCTTTTTATATGTCAAGCATATATGCACCTATCCATCAAGCATGTCTAGTGCACCTTAAATCATAGCCAGTTTCCTTCATACTGACACCCAAATTCATTTTCTTTATTGCACTCTCTTCTTTCCAAACTCGATACCTTCATCTTCAACTATTTCTCAAACTCCAACTTCAAATTTCTCAAAACTTCCATTTTCTATACCCTATCTGATTATATCTACACACTACATTTCACTCTTATAATGTCATCCAATAATTTTAGGTAATACTTTTACATTTAGAATAATTATTTAATTATTTTGTTTAGATAACATTTCATAATTTTTTCTAGTTTGTTATCCAAGATTTTATAATTTATGAATATATTGCTATATATGCATTTGAGTTTATATTACTATCATGCTATATATATGTATTATTATGGTTGTATATTTAAATATTTGTCAAATACTCTTAATTGAAATGTAGTTTTTAGTCAATTAAAAAGATAGTTGTTAATATGTGTAGCCTATCAATATATGTTGAGTGCTGCTATAAAGTTGTTTATGATATTATAAAGTTAAATGTTATCATGAGATTAGAATGTTTTTTGTAATTAATAGTAAAATTTGACTATTGTAGATTGATGGCATATTGAATTAGACATTTGTACAAAATTAATAAATTAGACAATGTTTATATCTATCTATCAAATGCACAAAAGGTAATATTTCCAAGGATTCCTTTTTTTTTATTAAGAGAAATGCCTGATATAGACAAAAGCAAAAGCTTTACTAAGTTAGTTATTATATGATTGAGGTGAAGAAAAGAAAGGATTCAGCATAGGAAATAGATGAATCTCTTTTGAAGTAGCTCACATATTTTTAATTTAAGGATCTAGAGTTTGTGACATACCAATAAATTTATATACTAATTACGAACTTGATGATTTTTGGATTTTATTTGTAAGCGTGCAAAACACTAGACATGTATCCCCTAAAACCATTAAATGGATTATCAATGCATCCATCAGTTTTCAATTGGCAAAACTAATAAAGAAGTGTTTATTATGTTTATAGTCTATGTTTTTAGTTTTTATTAATATGTTGTCATTTAATAGAGAAGATATCAATAATTATGATGTCAAGAAAAGAATATAATTATTTTAAAAACTTCATCAACAAATTAAAGATAACATTGAAAAATCAAATTCTAAATACCAAGCTCAAGCAAATAAAACATAATTCAACAAGTGTTTAAACCAGGATATTTGGTGTGGTTGTATTTGAGAAAAGAAAGATTTCCAAACTTAAATAAGAATAAACTAATACAAATAGCTGATGGTGCATTCAAAATCTTAAGAAAATTTGGAAAAAATGCATATGAACTTGAATTGTCTAAATATTATGGAGGAGTATATAGAACTTTCAATTGGTGACTTATCCCTTTATTATAGTTATGCTAATTTGAGGGTAGAATATTCTTTACAAGGGAAGAATGATGTAGGAGCATCTCTAGAACACTCTCAATATTCTTCTTCAAATGATAAAGAATAAGAAGAATTAGCACATTTAGAGATGGAACCCATTGTACTTGAAAATTCTTATTCTTCTAATATTTTGTCAAGTAATTCTTGCAAGTATTATACATGTTTGCAAGAAGTTCATGTTGATTGAAGATTTTTGATGTAAAAGGCAATGACAATGGATTACAATGATTACAGAGTGCAAGAAAGAATAAGGCTACAAGACTACAAAGTTAAATTACGTATGATTACATCTATGTATTATATTATTAAGTTGTGTGGCTTTGTTATTTGATGTTTACTTTGTAATACTTGTAAATTATCATTGTAACCTTTAAAATATGTAGTGTATCATGTATTAGATGTTTATTTTATTAATAAGGGCTGATTAGTGGGCTTATTAATGAAAGGGTCTTTATGGGTGCATGCATATATATACCCCTTGTACTCATTGACGTAATACATGACATAATAATAAAGGTTCATTCGTGAATTTGAGATAGAGCTACATGAGAGATGTGTTCTTCTTCTCATCTTCTCCTTCTTCAGTTGAGTGTATTGGAAAAAGTAGAAAGTATTCTATTAAGAAATGAAAGATTTTTCTTTAGAAGGCTTAATGTAACACTCTCAAAATTTACTACTGAAAAATTTCATTTTATTAAAAGATACAGCAGAAGCAAAGAAAATATAATGGTGAATTTCGGGGATATTACCACTGTGATCAGCACAAGCCTGACTCCGGCCAGTCTCGTCCTATCCACAAGGCTAAAGAAGAGTTATCGTCGACCATTAATCAAACTTAAAATAGGAATTCATAGGAGAATTGGAAAGTTCATAATACAAAAATTAGAGTGCGCATAAAAAGAGTTTACAATCTAAATGAGTGCATAACTAAAGTTCCCAAAGGGAAAAAAGGTGCAGTATGATAAAATAGAATTGAAGTAAACCGATACAAGGTAAATAAATGGTAAAAGAGAATTTGGCCAAGTCACTCTTGGTCCCCAGGCCAAGTCCAAGCTCAACTCTCAGCTTCGCCCGATACTTCATAAGTATCATAGGCAACGAAGATGACATCTTCTACCTGCACAATTCAGAAGGGTCATCTACTCATGAGAATGAGAATCACCCATGAAATGGGTAGTCAGTACGCTACGTACTAAACAAGGTAACTATGAATCTAAAGCCAAACACACAAAGGTATATAATACAAGCATAATCATATAGACAACATACAAACAATACAGATAATAAAGGCCGAGCTATAGTCTAGATAAACTGATTCTTTAAATATCTGATCAATACTCATTTCAAACCATGCTTATTTTCAATCCATACAAGTACGGGAACTCCACTATTATATCTTATGGATTGAAAACTTACAAGGCAGAATGCTCCTGACCATTATTATTGCCGGTAGATCAGTCTCTAGGGCAAAGTGCTCTTGGCCACTATTAGTCGCTGGTGGATCGGTCTGGCCCAGACTCCTGTGGTGTTTCACTATAATTACTTAGTATCTTTTCCATGTCTTATCATGATTATGTTTGGTTTGTTGAGCATATAATCCCCTACTATTATAGCCAGTGGACCGAAAACATGCAGGGTAGAATGTTCCTAGCCACTATTATTCACCGGTGGATTGGTCTCTAGGGCACCCCGACTCTCAGCCACTATTATTCGCCGATGGACCAGTCTTGGCCCGGCTCAAAAATCTTCCTTTTAAAATGGTTAGTATATTATTCATATCTTATTCGATAAATATTTCCACCCTTGACATGTATGTCATAATTCGTCTACTATTACTCTCCTAAGAGGGCCTGTCCTATATCTTGGGACTTCTGCACCTCCTAACACACCTCGACACCCTTTCCTTCTTCCACTTTCTCACAATACCCAAATCATAAGTGTGTGGGTCAAGGCCCACCACCTTATGCCATCTAAGTCTACTCACTATCATCCTCTATAGTTTTCCCCTAAAACCCTAATTAGACCTATGTGGCCCATCCTTCCTCTGTCTCACACCACCAAAGCTCCTTTACCGCCCAACATATCATCTCACTCAAATTCAACCCCAATCATTTAACTTTACTCCCCAATTACACATGTGACTGTGAGCCCCTAGTTGGCCACCCAACCCTAGCACCTTTCTTTCCCCATGTATCACCTCTCCATTACTCGCCCACTATCCTTTCTTCCCCATGACACCCATAATCACCCTTTATATGGCATTATTCTACTCTTGTCCCATATTCCACTCACCCTTCATTAATTTCACTTTCACAACCTCCTCCATTTAGGGTTTTCCTCCCAAACCCTAGCCAAGTCCCCTATACACCCTTATACCAACCTATGTACTATTTTTCACCCAAGGACTCCAATCACCCCCAACAACTCTTCCCTTATGTTACTTACACCCTAAGACAACTTTTCCCACATAAGGATCATCCCCGTGCAGACTCCATCGATCCCATGCAAACCCTAGAAGTTCCCATGTAAGATTCAATCCACTCTTTTATTTTATCCATATTCTCCTTTTATTTGTCCCCTCATAGATCATGAAATAATTAGGTCAATCTCATATCCCTTTAGTCAACTTACTTCCCCCTTTTTCCTTTTCATCCTTTCACCCCACATCACATTATTAAAATATCTTAGCATACATATCCTAAAGGGTCACATCATACAACACCACAAGCACAACATACATATCATTATACACATGCCTTAAAGAAGTCACATAAGCATACCTTAACTCAAGCTACACTACAAGTAAACAATCATAATAATCATAAAGTACACAACATAATATAGCACATGACATACAAGGCACATAACACACATATAGTTGGTCTTAACTATATCCTTACCTAATACAACACTGGTCTTAGAGCACGTTCCTACGCCTCCTTTACATTTCGACTTGATTCACCTATAAGAGGGAAATACTAAGGGTTAACTTCCCTCGTACCAAAATTACCATTATTTCCTAACTTACCCTTATCATAGCCTACTATTAGGGTTACTAATATTAACAACAATTTTATAAGTAAAAATGGGGTTATTATTCTTAAGGTAGCTAATTATATTATTACTAGTCAAAATAGATCTTAGTAGATATATTGGTTCATGTTAAAGTATTGATAGCAACATTTATATTATTAAAGATAATAGCTTTAATATTACTAGTAATAATAACAATAATAGTTGCAGTGATAATACTAATAACAACTCTAATCTTAGTAATAATAATAATGATATTAGAAATACTAAAGTAGCAACAATAATGATAATAATATTAATAATAATGCTAGTAGTGATAGTAATATTAGTGATATAGGTAATATTAACAATAATAACAAAGTAGTAGTAGTAGTAATAGTTCTAATCTTAAGAATAATACTAGTAAGGGTCCTAATAATCATAATAATAGTAACCTTAGTGATAATAGGGTCAAGGTTAATAATAATGATGATAATAATAATAATAATAATAATAATAATAACGACGACGACAACAATAATAATGTTAAGAATACTACTACTACTAATAATAATTGTAATAGTAATAATAATATAAGGGTTTGAATATTTACAATAATAATAATAGTGATAAAATGCCAAAGTTAGCATTAATGATAATAATAATAATAATAATAATAATAATAATAATAATAATAATAATAATAATAATGATGATGATGATGATGATGATGATGATGATAAATATAATTATATTCATAATAACAATAATAATAAGGTTTCAACTAATAATAATAATAATATTATTATTAGTAGTAATATTATGAAGTCAGATTTAATAATAATAATGGTAAAGATAATAATAGTGATAACATAATAATAATAATAATAATAGTGACAATAATAATAATAATAATAATAATAATAATAATAATAATACTAAAAATGATAACACTTGCATAAATAAGGTTTAAGGGTTGTGAAGGTTAAGGTACCACCTAGGGACAATGGTGACCAGGCGACAGCTATGGCAGCGGCAACGGTGGAGGGAGAAGAGAAGGTAGAAAGGTGGTTGCCTAGGTTAGAATAGGGGGAGTGAGAGGGTGGTTAAGGTGGTGGTGGATGCCCTAGGTTGAGAGGATTGGAATGGGGGTGGTTGTGCAGCCAAAGGGACGGCGCAGGTGGTGGTTGGTGTGGTGGTCGAAGGTGGTGAAGGGGGAGGAAGGGAGAAGGAGAGGGAGGCAGGGGAAGGAAGGTAGAGGGAGGTAGGGGAGGTCTTGCTAGTTGTTTTGTGGGTTAGGGGAGTGGTGGTTGCGGCAGAAACGGCGGTGGACTGGGGCGTGAAGGGCAGTGGTGGGTGAGAGTTGGTTGATCGAGGGGCCAGCTTTACATGACCAAGGCGGCTTGTGTAGGAAGAATTGAGGGTAGTGAGTGGTGTAGTTTGGTGGAGGGTGGTGCAGGGAGTGGTTTGGTAGGTGGTTCGGGCGGCAGCGATGGGGTGGTCGTCTGAATGGGCAGTAACACAAAGGGGGAAATTTCTAGGCAGGAGAAAAAAAGATCGAATGGGGGCGGTTATGGGGTATTTATATGCCATTGAAGGGGAAAATGACAGAGGGGGAAGAGGAAAAGAGAGGAGCATGCGTGGCAGGTTGTTGGCTGGTACAGGCCTACAAAGTTACAAAACCTGATTGGTCGGGGAAGAAGAAAAAGAAGGAGGAAGGGCATGCATGAGGAGAGAGAGAAGGGTTGATTGGGTCGAGAAGGGAGAGGAAACAACGGGGGAGAGATGGAAGGCGGGCAGGCGGTGCACTGGTGGCTGGTTGGTGGTGGTAGGGTGCAGGTCTGCGCGGGGAAGGAGTGGGGAAGACGAAGGGTCGGGGAAAAAGGAAAGGGAAAGAAGTGGATCGGCCGGCCTAGGGGAAAGAAAAGAAAAGAAAGAACAAGAGGGAGAGGATAGAGTGGCTAGTGACAAGCGGGGGAAAAAAAGAAAAGGAGAGTGGGCTTGGGCCGTGAGGGGGAAGAAGGGGGTCTGGGCCACAAGGGGGCTAGCCCAGATTAGGGGAGGAAGGAAAAAAAAAGGAGAAAGGAGAGGAAGGAAAGAAAAAAGAAAAGGAGAAAGGAGAGGAAGGAAAGAAAAAGGAAGAAGAAAGGAAAAAAGGAAAAAGAAAAAGGGAAAAATAAATAGGTTGGGGTATTAAGAATAGTCTGGTATATTTGAATATTTAAAATAATAATATTTTAATAAAATAATAAAAAAAAATTCCTTTGTAGATTAATTTAGGATATTTTGAATAAAATTTCCTTAATTCCATTTTAATTAGAAAAATACCCTAATTTTTTCTAATTAAATTATTTATTATTTTCCTCTTGATTTTGCCTTAATTACTTCCTCTTATTTTAATAAAATAATTCATTTAATTGATTTCCTTAATAATTTCTTTTTTAGCCATAATTTCTTAAATTAGGTTTTTGGGGTATTTTATTTAAGTTCTTGGGATTAGATCTTGCCACCTTCCAAAGGATTATCGACATTACTATCAACTTATTCCATTTTCAAGACTTTGAAGACTTTACAACGACTTGCTACCTATAAAAAATTTCCCTCATTTGTAGAAGATTATTTGGTGATGATCTTCCACATCAACATATATGCTCACAATCAATTTAAAGCCAACATACACACACACACACACACATATGTTCTACCAATGTATAACATATCAAATAGCACGGATCAAAGACATTAAAACTCCCCACTGACTAAGTATTTAATTAAAATAGACTCATGCAACGTAATATGAAAACTATCAACTCATCTCATATTCCTTCAATCACTATGAGAAAATTGAGAATAATGACTTAATATTTTTAATCTAATGAATTATATATATATATATATATATATATAATATTGCAGTTAGTATCATATTACCTATATGTGATAAATTAAATTAAACACATTAATGTATAATTTTATATAATTAGGAGTGTTGTGGCTAAGTCCAAATCACATAAATTTATGCTAATAACTTATGATACTCATAAATTAATAAATTAAACCCATCCAAACATGGCCTTAATGTGTGTGGGAACGCAACCATGAAAATGTGTAATACCCCAAATTGAGTGGCGTGTTATAAAGTATTGATGTGGCTACTTATATCAACATGGTATACCATTCTTTTGGTGATTCCGTCCTAATAACTCCATAGTTAATTATGCTGGTTGTAAAGCAATTCGTAGGATAGGTGACCTTCCTAGAAAGTTTTGAAAATTTTCTAATTACTTCTCAGGTGGGTGAGTGAAAACAAAGCGTGTTGAAAGGACTTGTATTGATTTGTGAGGCCAGTCGATCATTCCAAAAATAATTTAGGATAGCCCCCATTTGATCATATCGACTTAGGGTGTTGCAAAAGGAAAAAACCAAAACCGACCCTATGGAAGATAACACAGTCTTATCATGCAAAAATGCACAATCATGTCGCAAATAATGAGCAAAATGCTTAAGAAACGACACCTAGAAAATTAGGTTATCAATAACATATGCACAAAAATATCATAAAGAAAACTCATAATAAGGATGGTTCAGCGCATCATGTAAGGCAAAGGTCATGGGATCAAATCCCGATCCCCGAGAATTACACCTTTTTTAGTCCAAAGCATATCACAAGTTCAAAATAATAATAAATAGAACTAAGGATACATAAATATTAAATAATGCAGGCGGCACAAGCAACATAATGCTCATATTCATGTGAAAGATTGCAACATCGAGTGTCACCGTCAACAAGTATTTTATTTTTTCAATCAAAACCCCAAACACGGTACACAAATCATAAATTCAACTATAATTATCATAATTAAGTACACACAACCACATATCAATCAAGGTAGATGCATATATTGCTCTAATACCAAATGTTAGGTAATAATATAGTATGAGTCATATAATTAACACGTTATTAATATAAATTCATGCAAAATCAAATTAAAATTCATATGAAATCCTAATACATGGAATAAGAAACTTAATGCTGAATTAAGATCATATAATACTATATATAAATTATATATATAGCATACTTCCAGCCATTGGTGGGATTATCAACATAAGAAATTATAGAAACGATGTACGCAACAATAATTGTCTCTTTTACTCCATCTTTCTCAAACTCGATGGTGTAAGATTCCTTTATGAAAAACAGGAATAGGGACCTGCTTGAATCTCTTCTTCAAAATTGATTTGCAATAGAAATTGCACTCAAATTCTTAAAGAAGAATCCGCACCTAATTCTCTCCATATGAATGTATGTTTGTATGGTGAATATGGGGTTATATATATTGAAAACGAGAGGAGGAAGACATAACTTTCTATAGAACAAAAAAAAATGCACTACACTATTTAAAAGTGCATACTTTTTCCTTCACCTACATTATGGGAATTGGTTATTATAACCACCCATGTTTTCCTCCTTCTCATTTCAAAACACATAATTGGGTAATTAATTAATTAATTAGTTAACTTAATTATCTACTTTACTTCTTTATCATGTGGTAAACACATGCTTAAGTATACACATATACTTTACTCTAATTCTACCATCAAGAATTAGATAGAGAGGTAGATGTTAGGCATAATTACTAACATAGTACCATATATTATGAACTTTATGTAATACCCCGTATTTTTAAAATCCAGATTTATTAAGTTTAATGATTTTATTAGCGTAATTTAATGTAAATAATTAATTATTTTAATTTCGATTCGTTTTATGGATTTATCAACGATTTTGAATTCATAATTGAATGTAATTAATCATTTTCGGGAAGTAATATTTTATCGACGTTTTAAATAATTGAATGTAATATTTTCGGGAAGTTTAAATTAAAAATAGTTTCAGAACTTATTTAAGAATTTCTTTTTGAAATTAATTTTCTTCCGTTCTACGCTTTTTAGTTTGCGAAAAACCGATTTCGTAAATTATTAAAATTAGTCTTGATTTATTAGAATTTGACTTAAACATTTTATTATATACTTTTAAATAATTTTTTGAGGTCTTATAATACATTTCCGTAAATAATATAAATTTTTATGTTCGTTGTTAAATCCTTCCGAAAATGTTTTCTAAATTCTTTATATAGCCTTTTTACTAATTTTAAGCCTTCGGATCCGTTCGAAATAAATTTTTGATTAAATAAATTTTAGATAAAATCTTCCAATAATATTTTGATGTTTTTAGTATTTTATCTAATGTGTATTTGTAAAAAAAAAAAAAAAACCCGCACCCCAGCCCCGACCAGCTCCCCCTCCCTTCTTTTTCTTTCTCTCTTCCCTTCCCCGACCCCCTGTCTCGCAACCCTAACCCTAACCCTAGCTGACCTCCCTCACCCCTCTCCATCTCCCCAGCTCCTCCTCCCTGCTTCTTCTCCGTCGGCCACGACCGCCACTAGCGACATAGCTAGCCCGACCACCGAAGGCTGCAGCAACCAGCAACCGCAGCAGCAACCAGCGACAGCAGCGCACAGCGGCAGCACCCGTGCAAGTTGCTTCGCCGCCGTCCGGCTCCGGCGAGCCTCGCTGACCACCGGCGAGCCACCCCCGACCCCCGACGAAGCTTCTCCGACCTTCCTTTGCCCCGAATTATCGGTTTCTGTTTGGTATAATTTCCGAAAAACCCTAACCCTTGTTTTGATTAATTGGGTATGAATTAGCTTATAAAAAGCTAAATTGATTGTTTGATTATGTATATATGTGCTGTAAGATTGATTTGGATAGGTTAATTGTGTGGTTGTGTTGGAATTTTGGAAAAATTGGATTTTTAGCCGGGTTATGCCCAAATTTTTCGGATCTGACCGTTTTTGCGATTTCGGACAAATTGATTATACAATATGTTTTAAAATGTATCCAATTTCATTTTGGAACCGTCAATTTGAGAAATTTATGCAGGTTTTATCGGAATTTGATTCCTAGGTCAAATTTTGGGTGTAATGAAATTGGGTCGTATAATTGAGCCGTTCCGCTCAATTGATTTTATAGTATCGTTTAGAATGTATTTAATTTTATATTGGAAGTGTTGATTTGGGAAAATTGTGCGTAATTGACCGGAATTGGATTTTTAGGTCAAAACTCCCGCGGATTTAAATTGAATTGTGTAATCGGATTATTTTATTCAATTGACTATATAAATTACATTAGAATATATTTAATTACATTTTCAAACTGTCAATTGATATGTTTTGGCAAAAATTGATCGGATTTGCGTTTCGGGCTCAAAAACCCTAATTGTGCTAAATTGTGTATTTCTTTTACTAGTTTGAGCAATTGATTATTTGATATGTTATAAAATGTGTTTAATTACATTTCTAAACATTCAATTTGATTAAATTTATAGAATTTTAACGAATTGTATTTTCGGGCCTAAAACCCTAAATTTCAAGTGAAATTATGAAATCGATTACTCGTATTGTTGTTTTTCTAAAATTGAATGTATAGAAATAGTTGAAATGGTATTAATTGCTTTCTAATACCTTTAATTTGAATTACTTGAGTTTGTGTCGTGGGCTTAAAAACCCTAATCTTCAGGGATGATTTTATAAAATTGATTTTTGCTATGTGTATTTTATCTAATCGATTTCTATCTTTGGGTTTTAAATCATTTAAATTATGTTTTAACCTAATCGGTTTGGATTTGGTCCTATGTAAATAGTTGGGTTACCTATTTAGTTGTAAAACCTAATAAATAAGTTATTTTCGATAAATTAACTTATGATCGATTATTCTTTCTCGGGCTTCCAAATTAAGTTGAAATGTCCCAAGTGATATTTGTATTAATCCGTTTTGATTTAGTTTTAACCTTAAATCTTAATAAAGCTATGCTTTTAAGTTCTAAGTTTTGGACACGTTTTCTAAGAAAGATCATTTGTGTTGTTTGTGTTTATTTAATTAGAATATGTGAATTATTGATTGATAGAATAGTTTCTAATTTAGTTTTCGATTTCTATCGGATCTAGGAAAGCTTTCTCGTGGATCCACGAGCTAGTGATCTCCCTCCCTCTTATCTCTCTTAGCTAGCTTCGGATCCAGGTAAGTCTCTAATTACCTCTACTTATGGGTGTTTAGTAAGGACGAATGTTATGGCCTTGTGCTATGTGTGATGTAATGTGCAGGTGAATGATGAGCATGCCATGTTGATGTGTATTATGCATGTGTTATGAATAACCTGTTTTGTGTAGCGCAGCATGGATCATGAGGTATGTTGTGTGTGCCTTGTACTATACGTGTATGACATGTTCCATGTTTGATGTTGATGTTGATGATGTGACTTGTTATGGCCCTCTAGGACATGCATGCTAGGGTTTGGGGTAGCATGAAATGATAATAAAAGAACAACGGGGAAGTGGACGTTTGGGAAGTTTGCATGGGGGGACTAGACCTTGCATGGGCATGATCCTTACGTATGAAAAGTTGATTTGGGTTGTAAGTAAGAGCTTGGGAGAGTCTTGGAATGATTGGTGACTTGGTATGAGAAATAGTACGTAAGTTGGTGCGTAAGAGACCTTATTAGGGTTTTGTGTGTAAGTGGGCGTTGGGGAGTCTGCATGGTGTATTTGAATTACGCATGGGGATGAATCTTACGTGAGGAAAGTTTATTTAGGGCGTAAATGAGATAATGTCAAAGTTATGGGTCCATTGGAGACTTTGATGTAAAATAGTACGTAGGTGGATGTAAGGGTATCTAAGGGACCCAATTAGGGTTTTGGGAGGAAATGAGCAATTTGAAGGGTACAAGGGTAAAAATGATCAAGGAGAGATGGAGTATGGGGTTGAGAGTGAGAGTCCACTTGTATGAAGGATGAGTATGGGCTTCTAAATGAGAGAAGAGGTTTGGGGAAAAGAGGGGAGGTTACTTGGGGAGGAAGTAAAGTGCTAGGGTTTGGTGTGGCCAACTAGGGGTTGGCGGTCACATGCGGAGTTGGGGAACCAAGAGATATATATTTTGGGAATTTCTTAGTAGAGACGGGATGCGAGACAAGGAACAAAGTAAAGTTAGGATGAGTAAGAAAGAGTTGGGCCATATAGGCCCAAATTAGGGTTTTCCAAGGAGGAGCCCTAGAAGGGTGAGGACATGCGGGACCGATATCGTTGTGATAAGGTTAGCCCACATTCTCGAGAGAGTGTGCCCTTACTACGTTTCCTTATGTATACGAGTAAGAGGGGATGGACATCGGGCGTGAGAAGGGGAGAACAGTCTCAAGGTATGGGACGGGCCTCCTCGAAGGGAAGGAGTAGAGAGTAGTAGACATGCATGTCAAGGGTGGAACCTTATTTAATAATACATGAATAAGACATTAACTACTTAAAGAGTAAGATTGTTGAGCCGGGCCCAGACCGATCCACCGGCATAATAGTGGCCAGGTGCCGGGGTGCCCTGGAGACCGATCCACCGGCGTATAATAGTGGTTAGGTGTGTTCTGCCCTATAAGTGACCGATCCACCGGCTATAATAGTGGGGGATCCCGATCTCAACAAACCAAACAGTATGTTGTAATTAAATCATGGGAAAGATACTATATACTTACAGTGGAATACCATGAGAGTTGGGGCCAGACCGATCCACCGGCATAAAAGTGGCCAGGAGCGTTGTGCCCTGGAGATCGATCCACCGGCATATAATAGTGGTTAGGTGCGTTCTGCCCTATAAGTGACCGATCCACCGGCTATAATAGTGGGGTTCCCGTACTCACATGGATTAACAAAGATTATGGTGTGAAATGACTTACAAATAAATCATGGAAAGATACGTTATAATCACAGTGAAACACCGTGAGAGTCGGGGCCAGACCGATCCACCGGCATAATAGTGGCCAGGAGCGTTCTGCCCTGGAGACCGATCCATCGGCATATAATAGTGGTTAGGTGCGTTCTGCCCTATAAGTGACCGATCCACCGGCTATAATAATGGGGTTCCCGCACTCTCATGGATTCATAACGATTATGACGTGAGTCTACTATATTTACCAGAGATCTAAAGAACGAGTCTACCCGGACCATAGCCGGCTTTTATTATCTGTATTACCACATGCTGCTTATGTGCATAATGAGTTACTTTACATTTTGGTCATAACACCCTTATATGTTTCAATACGATGTTACACATGTTTCATATGTTACTATATGGGTATGGTAGGACTTGTGATGTGGGTTTTGAGTATGCGTAATAATGTATCAACGTATTGTATCATGATTTAATACGCACTTGATGTATAGTTGCGTCTCTCCCATAAAATAGGGTAGTGGAGCTTACTCAGTATTGGACCCATACTGATACTACCTTGGTTGAATGGGTCCTGTGATGATCCACCGATGGTGGGGAGCAGACCTCTTGTGCAGGTTGATACTGTGTTGGGGTGGAAGGCCTGACTTGAGTGAGTAGGCAATCCGGATATTGATCCTTCAGAATTTATTTTTGTTTAGCTGTATTTTGTATTACATTCCTATTTTGAGAAACATATTCTAGGGTTGTAATCCTAAATCGTATTCTAACTTCTGTTTGACTTACCACTTATTAAGGATGTATTTTAAATGTTGTCTTGCGTTTTTGATACTTCGTACTAAAGGTTGATCGGATTTAGGCTTAGCACTTAGTACTGTGTTGGGGTGGAAGGCCTGACTTGAGTGAGTAGGCAATCCGGATATTGATCCTTCAGAATTTGTTTTTGTTTAGCTGTATTTTGTATTACATTCCTGTTTTGAGAAACATATTCTAGGGTTGTAATCCTAAATCGTATTCTAACTTCTGTTTGACTTACCACTTATTAAGGATGTATTTTAAATGTTGTCTTGCGTTTTTGATACTTCGTACTAAAGGTTGATCGGATTTAGGCTTAGCACTTAGTACTGGAACGGTAGGAGTGAACCGGTCTGGTACTAAGTGTGGCGGTAATACCCCCAAGTTTACGGTTTTAATTCTTTCGCTTCCGCTAAACCTATTGATTTAAACGAAAATTTTCAGTAGTAAATTTGGGGGTGTTATACTTTATGTCCATAGTTTATATTTAATTAATATGGACCACACTTTAGGGTTATAAAAAAATACTTTACATATAAAACAATAATGATAATTTTATTTAAACCAAAATATATTAACAATTTATACTACAAGTTCATGAATTATCATTTACATGTGCGCCCATTTTATCTAATGCAATATTTTGTTTTAAGGTCATTGTTAACTTTGTTCTTTGAGTTTAGATAATTAATTTTGTAGATTTTTGTATTTTGGCTCGGAAGTGTGTTTGTAAAATTTGATTTTTTTTTTTTATTCTATTGTATGATTCCTCTTGTGTTGCCATTGACATATATAGGCTACTGATGCGTATATTTATCGATATTTGTTGTGCCTTCTTTGACCTAATTGAATTGTAGCAGTGGTTTACAGGATGGAGCAGATTGTTTTTTCCAACGAGAATGAAACTTATGCACTACGTTTAATAATGATTTATTTTCACACAGGAAAGTGGCGGTAGGACCTAATTCAACTACTTAAAATAGTGGGTATTTCATTGGAAAATTAACTACTGTCACCTTTTTTTTGTGGTTTCTCATTTACCGAGCTTAGAATCCTGTCCAAGATCACTTTTCATGGCAATAATGTGCAACGATCCAATCATTTGTTGATGTTTTTAATTTCTGATGTAAAATGCAAAAGTAGTGTGACTCAATGTCGTCTTCAAAGTTTTTCCAAAGAGAATATACGGCCCGTTGACAATTTAAAGCTGATAATAGCATCTTCTCCTTGTTTATTTCACACAGCTATAGCTGCTTGTCCTGACATTTTTTTTTTGCTTCGTTGCATTTATGGCATTTTATTTGCTTATTAAAGATCTAGGAGCACACAAGCTTGGTTTTCCTTTTTCCACTCTGTTATTGAGTCCATCTGCTTTCTCCAGCCCTTTAAGGATCATTACCTCTGATTTATACCATACCTACTTTGTTACGTGCTTGTGAGTATAGTGCTACTATGTTGGCCTCCAGCTACGCATAGCCTGAAGCGTATTCCGATACTTATCGAGTACAAGGCTGATGAAGAAGGAGGAGGTATGGATTGATTTCTTTCCTTCTGAACGTAGATGCCCGATAGTGACACTTTGAATCGTGGCGTGGGGGATGATGCACTACTAAAGTCTATCAGCTCCCAACATGTGCCGATAGCTTTTGAAATGAACTTCCCCGTGCATGTTGTTGTTTGCAGGCCTGGAAATTGAGTGATTTTTCTTTGTGACCTTTGGAAGAATATTCATGTACGATATCATGTCCTATCCCTATGGTCCAGTTCTGATGTTCTTAAAAGTAGAGCTGATTCAATAAAATCTGAAAAGTTTAGCAATCCATTTCAATTAAAATATGATCATACATTAACCCGACCCAACACTAACCTGATAACAATTAATCCAAACAGGATTCAATCCGACTATATTCCAATCCATGATCCATCATAAACCCGTCACAATAGCAACCCGACCTGACATTAACCCAACCTGCCGTTAACCCGACCAGATATCAAAATCTATAATAATAATAATAATAATAATAATAAATTACACATATTTCATTATTCATTTAAAGCTTTTAAAAATATAGTGTTTTATAAATTGTACTTATTTTTTTTTTACTTTTACCCTAGACATCTTTATTTATTAATGATATCTTAATAAAATTTTCCACACAAAAATACAATATTCAGAAGTCATAATAATAACTTAATAAACAAGTAACAATTAATAATATATGTTTAATTATATGCCTATATAAAATTAAACTCAATACTTACTTACGAGGTTAATGAGTTGAAATAATTTTGGTGGTGGAGGTGTATATTAGATAATTATTTAATATCTTTTATCTTCTTTGCCTAACTACTTTTACAAGCTCACAATTTGTAAACATGCACATGTCGTATAATATCAAATGAACTTATACACATAATCATTAATACTACTCAACTAGCAAATTAGCAAATTATTGATTTATTATATTATATGTTATTACTTATGGTGTAAAATAATATTTTTTTTCTCTAATTCTATCATCCATGACATGTATAACAAATTAACAACTAACAAGTATCAATCTGTTATTTGAATCATTTGGATCATTATTCTATGTTTTTATATAAAATAAAGTAAAATATTTTATGTATTAGTAAACTCATTTAACTTGACAAATGACAATATATTTCCAACATCTTCCTTAATAAATAAGATATATTATTGATACATTAAAAAATAAAATAAAAAAGGCAAATATCCAAGTGCAAACCTGCAAAATAATTTCCAACAAATCTTCAACTACATCCACCTATTTGAAGAAACTCTTAATATAAGAGCATAGTCGTGTCTATTATCACCCACAAAATCCAACAAGTAATAGCTATGCCTAACAATAACTTAATAAAATTATAAGATCTAGGGAATTCTTCGATAACATCCATAATTCATGCATAAGTAATAAACTTATAAGTTACAACCTACAGGTTGTATAGATAATAAAAAAAAAGACATCAAAATGACCTTCAAGGCACAAACATACACACCACCTACAAACTATTACAACAACTTCTAAATAAAATGTCCACTACATACAACATGTTAGAAAAACTAACAAGGTAATAAAACAAGAGTAGCAATTCCAGAATATGCCATTTGTAAGTTGTAACACAATGCCAATGGCAGTAATAAAACAACACCAGTAGACAGTAGTTGGCCAACAACATAAAAATTATCTAAGTATGGTAAATGATAATTATGATTTTTGATAATATTTACAATGTAATAAATGATAATTATACATTATATAGTCATATTATGATCACCTTTATTTTATAAAATTATATTTTTTTAAGTAATCAAATAAATGATAAATATCTTTGTTAGATTGAACCATGCAATGTTTTTTATTATTAAAATTTATAAATATTTTTATTATTTACTGTGAAAATAAAGTGTATATAATATTTTTATTTCATTTATCTATAATTGTAATCTTATGATTGTCTCTAATATTTACAATGTAATAAATGATAATTATACATTGTATAGTCATATTATGATCACCTTTATTTTATAAAATTATATTTTTTAAGTAATCAAATAAATGATAAATATCTTTGTTAGAATGAATCATGTAATATTTTTTATTGTTAAAATTTATAAATATCTTTATTATTTACTTGTAAAATAAAGCGCATCTAATATTTTTATTTCATTTATGTGTACTAGTAATCTTATGATTGTCTTTAATACTTACTATGTAATAAATGATAATCATATATTGTATAGTCATATTATGATCACCTTTATTTTATAAAATTATATTTTTAAGTAATCAAATAAATGATAGATATCTTTCTTAGATTGAATCATGTAATATTTTTTATTATTAAAATTTATAAATATCTTTATTATTTACTTGTGAAAATAAAGCGTATCTAATATTCTTATTTTATTTATCTATACTAGTAGTCTAGTAATCTTATGATTGTTTTTATCCCTAATATTTATAATATAATAAATAATAATTACCTAAACTTGAATTTGACTCAACCCATCAAAACTCAACTCGACTGGACTCATCAAGTTAAACCGTAACTACTCAAATCCAACCTGCCAAATTGCACAAAATGTCTCGAACCATCAAGTTAATCCGAAACAACTCGGACCCAACTGGACCAACCTATCAAATTACACAAAATGACCCGAACGGACCGAACCCACCTAGTTAAGTTAACCAAAAAATAACTCGAAGCTAACCTAATCCTACCAATCAAGTTAACACGAAATGACTTGAACTAGAGTTTGCTTAACCCAAACCCAACTCGACCCAACAAATTAATCCGAAAAGACCCAAAACTACAATGACCCACCGTAGAACTGACCCGACCAAAATAATATAATGACCTGAAATGACCTAAACCCAAAATGACCCGATCCGACCTGTAATACCCCATATTTTTAAATTTTAATTTTAATAAACTTAATTATTTTATTAGCGTAATTTGATGTAAATATTTAATTATTTTAATTTTGATTTATTTTATGGATTTATTGACTATTCCGACTTCACATTTAAATTTAATTAATCGTTCTCATTGCGGATCATTCTAGATAAATTTATTCACAACCATGATTTTATTATATTCATATGATTTCGATTTTTGGTTAAAAATATATATTTCCATTGTTTCTAATATTTTAGATTCGTTTTCGATCATAACTTCGTCGTGTGGTTACGACTTTATTTTGAAATTATATTTCATTAACGAAATATATTATTCAAACTATAAAATTTCCATTTAAAATAGTCAAATTTATTTTAATGATTTTATCCGTAGAAAATATTTTCGACTTTGAATTTATTAGTTTCCGAGGTCTTTAAGATCTTTTGAAAGTTTTAAATTAAAAAGATCTTTGGAGCTTATTTAGAGATTTCTGTCTGAAATTATTTTTCTTCCATTTTACCCTTTTTGGTAATGGAAGACTAGTATTGAAAATTATTTAAATTAGTCTCAGTTTATTAGAATTTGACTTAAATATTTCCTTATATGCTTTTAAATATTTTATGAGGTTTTATAATGCATTTTCGTAAATAATATAGATATTTACATTCGTTCGTAAATTCTTTTGAAAATATTTTTGAAATTCTTTATATAGCTCTTATATCGATTTTAGACCTTCAGATCCTTACAAAATGATTTTTCGTTAAATAAATTTTATATAAATCTTCCAATAATATTTTTAGATGTTAGTATCTCTTTGTATATTTGTATTTTTTTTAAATAAAAAAAAAACCCAAACCCAAATCTCGACTGGCCCCCATCTTCCCTCTTCCTTTTTCCCTTTCCCTCTTCTTCTCTCCCTTCTTTCTCTTCTTCATGTCCCCGACCTACTCTCTACTTGAGCCCCAAAACCCCAGCCTTCACCTTATCTCCTTCTCCTCCTCTAGCCGATTGACGACCACCACCACTCTAGCCGCGACGCACAGCAATAGCAGCTACAACACACCATCACCGATGAATATAGTAGCACCGAATAGCAGCAGGAGCAGCGGACAACAGTGACACAAGTTGTGCTGCTGATTGGCCACAGTGAGCTCGGGTGATGGCTGGGGAGCACCCATCAACCTCCGATGAAGCTTCTCCGGATTTTATCTGTCCCGATTTGCTAATTTTGTTCGGTATAAAATTCTAAAAACCCTAACATTGTTTTGATTAATTGAGTATGAATTAGCTTATGATAAGCTAAACTGATTGTTTGATTATATATATACATCTTGTATGATTGATTTAGAGTGGTTAATTGTAGTATATTTGGTTGATTTGTGAAAATTAGATTTTTTTACCAAGTTTTGCTAGAATATTTCAGATTCGTCCAATTAAGCTATTTTGGGTAAATTAATTTTACAATATGCTATAAAATATATCTAATTTCATATCGGAATCGTCAATTTGAGAAATTTATGTGGAATTAATCAGAATTGACATTCTAGGTCAAAATACGTGTGTGATAAAAGTGGGTTACATAATTGAGTCATTTCACTCAATTGATTTTATAATATCGTTTGAAATGTATTTAATTTTATATTAGAAGCTTTGATTTGGGAAGATTGTGTGAAATTGGTCGAAATTGGATTTTTAGGTTAAAACTCTTGCGGGTCTAAATTGAATAGTGTAATCGAGTTATTTTATTCAATTGATTATATAATTTATATTAGAATACATTTAATTACAATTCTAAACCGTCAAATCATATATTTTAGTAAGAATTGATCGGATTTGGAATCTAGGCTCAAAAATCTAATTATGCCAAATTGGGTATTTCTTTAATTGATTTTGATTGGTTTATTATATTATATGTTATAAAATAAATCTAATTGCATTTCTAATCATTCAATTTAATTAAATTAATAAAATTCATTCGAATTGTATTTTTGGGCCTAAAACCTTAGCTTTCAAATGAAATTATAAAATTGGTCATTTGTATAGTTGTTTTTATGAAGTTGAATTTATAGAAATAGTTGAAATGACCTTAATTGCATCCTAACACTTTTAATTTAGATTAATTAATTTGAATTGTCTGAGTTTGTGTCTTCGGCTTTAAAATCCTAATTTTTGGAAAATGATTATCTTGAATTGGCTACTCATAAGATTGTTTTTATTAAAATTGATTATCCAGATTTATCTAAAATTAGTTTAATTGTGTTTTAAAACTATTAATTTGAGGTAATCAATGTTAATTGGTTGGTTTGCAGTTCGGGCCTAGAAACCCTAAATGTCGAAGGTAGTCTTATAAAATTGACATACTATGTTTCTTTTACCTAACTGATTACTAGCTTTGATTTAAAATTTATTTGAATTATGCTTTTACCTTATTGGATTGAATTGGTTCTCTAAAAATGGTTGGGTTGTCTTTTTAGTTGTAAAACCTAATTAGTAAGTCATTTTTGATAAAATTTACTTATCCTCTATTGTACTCTCCCCGGTTTTCTAATTCAAGTTGAAATTCCCTAAGTGATATGTGTTGAACTCGATTTGGTTAATACTTAAGTTTAAATATTAATGGAGCTATGCTCTTGATTCATAAGTTTTGGACACATTTTTCAAGAAAGACAGTTCTCCTTGTTGATTAAATTGTAATACTTGAATTGTTGATCAATAAGGTAGTTTCTAACTCAATCCTATGATTTTTAACGATGATCTAGGAAAGCATTATTGTGGATCCTCAAGCTAGTGATCTCCCTCTCCTTCTTATTTCTCTTAGCTAGCTTCGGACCTAGGACCTAGGTAAGTCTCTACTTATCTCCACTTATGGGTGTTTTATGAGGATGGATTGTTGTGCATGTGTGTTAAGAGGTGGAAGTTGTGTGACTCACATTGGTTGGTATGTTAAACATGTAATATGCCTTGTATGATGCTTTGTATAATCATTAGGTTTAAGTAATTCATACTTTAGCTTATTGTTGAGCATGTTGGGGTAAAAATATGCATGATAGGACTATTTGACTCTTCTAAGGAGGACAAATGTAAAAGAATGTGCTTACACGTGTTGGAATGAGATTGCATTTTCTGCTTAAGAGTATGATTGAGTAAAAGAGCAGGTTACAAGCATGATTAAGTAACAAAGCATGTTAAGCTTGTTACCTTCAGGCAAGGACAAGTGAAAGACATGTTAAAAATCGTAATATATATATAAGATTGATAGGAAAACATCTTAATATGTGGCATGAATTGTTTGCCAAGAGATGGAGCACACTTTAGGGTTTTCTAGTTGCATGGTGCATTATGAAAATGATATGGATTAACGTTGATAATTTAATGACTCTCTCAGTGTAACAAAGTGTTAAATGTGTTTGAATCATGGTTCGAGGTTGAGCATGTCCCTAAGTAATGTTCGCGGCTAGACATGTCCCTGAGTAATGCTTGGGGTTGAGCATGTCCCTAAGTAATGCTTAGGGTTGAGCATGTCCTTAAGTAATGCTTGGGGCTTGACATGTCTCTGAGTAATGTCCGAGGGCTAAATGCCTGATTGGTTTGGTTTGGCATTGTCCATAAATGCTCGATTGATTTAGTTTGGAATTGTCCATACATGCCCGATTGATTTGGTTTAGCGTTGTCCATAAATGCCCAGTTGGTTTATTTGAATCTCTTATTAAATTAAGATGTTTGCATATGAAATTATGAGGTTATGTAATGAGTTGTCAATGATATGGATTATTCCTACCTGAGGTGCATGAACTACTTTACATTTTTGTCATACCACACTTACATGTTTAAGTAGGATATTATATATGTTTTGCATGTTATTATATGTGTATGGTAGGATTTGTGATGTGGGTATTGAGTATGTATAATATTGTATTAATGTAATGCACTATGATTCAATATGCACTTGATGTTATAGTTTATGTCTCTCCTATAAGATAGCTAGAGTAGTGGGATTTACTCAGTATTGGACCCGTACTGATACTATCTTGATTTTTTTGGTCCTGTGATGAACCATCGATGGTGGGGAGCAGACCATTTATGCAAGTTTAGTATTAAATGTCTTATTGTCGGGAGGAATGTTTTTCTTGGATTTTAAGAGTAGGCTATTTGATGATTTGATTTAGTAAATAAAGTTGGCTCTAATGTTGGGATGCCCCTTGTTTTTTTAGATTTTATTGTATCTCAAATGTATTATTTTAGTATGTAAATCATTCACTTGATTTGTATTTAGTTGGTTTGCGATTTTGTTGGAGATGTATTTAGATTTTATATCCTTTTTCTTTTTAAGTTTTAAAAATCTAGGATTATATCAAAGGTTTTTCGTTGGCTTTATCAGCAATGTCTTGGTTATGAGAAACCATTCTTGTCTAGCCAAATTTGAAAATTTATTGTGGGACTTTACTCCCTTGATTTAGTTGAGGTTTAAATTTTGATCAGAGAGGTTTATTCGTGCATCTGGCATAGGTTAGGTGAATGCGCGTACCTCTCCTTATATTAGATATGGCGGTTTTATCCCCATTCTTATTTTATCTTGCGCATTTTTTTTTGTAAAATGAAATTTTTTAGGAGTGAAAAATGTGGATGTTACATGACCCACAACCGATCCGCAAAAGACAAATGACCCAAAATGACCCGACCCGACCTAATTGCCACCTCTACTTAAAATGAACAAGGCAAGGGATCCAAATTATTTTTTTCTTTCAAAATTAAAGTTAATATAGTGTGGCTTTTGGGACTATGTAGTACTCTATCTCTGTGGGTTGGGCCCTTACCTATTTTTCAAGTTCAGTTTAGATATTAACTTAGGGAGGGAATGTTTTAATCATATTTTAAAAATTCAGATCAGTCATCAAACCCATATTATGAATGATTTACTGATTTAATAGTCGGATTAGTGGTATATATAATGTCAAAAAATATAAAATACAAATTACACATAAATTTAACAGGTCTGACTGGCTGGTTCTAATATCATGAGAATCGATACATGAAATCTAGTCAGTTATTTGACCGATTTGATCTAATTTTTAAAACTATGATTTTACCATAATGATGCTCAAAGATATGTTACACATCTACTCTTGTCATATTTATTTTTCAAAGTGGCGGTGTATTACATCTTATATAGGATGTAGTTACATAGTTGTCTGGTCAAAAGCCTTAATGTTTTCCTTTCTCTTGGTCGCTTGACTTGTTGAATGGCATTACGAAGAAACTAGGTTTGTTTCGGTGTGTATTTTATGACTTCAGCTGTTGATATGTGATCTGTGTTGAAGTTAGAATGACAAGGCGTTCTAAATGTTTTGTTTCAATCTATTCGTGGGTCTCCATATCCATAGGCTAGCCTATAGAAGCTAGCTACCTTGCAATGACTTAATCTCTGTGTTGATCCATGGATCAAATCGACGCCACATGTGGAATTAGTAAGGGATCATCAAGTCTTTATTTCGCCCCCCCCCCCCTCCTTTTCCCTCTTTCGTGTTGGTGCTGCATAACTTGCATTAATTGAAATCCTTTATAAAGGGAGGGGGCGGGGGGAGAAGAAGAACCCACTACATAATAAGTAAATGTCTTTCGACTAGAGAGGGGAATCAAAGGGACAGAAACCGCTAAATCGAAACCATAGGTAAAGTAAATAACAGTAAGACGAGGGGTTTTGCTTGGATTTGCTGCCCTGACGACCTGCTTTGCTAGTTTAGAACCTCCCACATTGATAGAAGGTGATAGGATACTGTCGGAGTAGGAAAATAAAAGAGAATCATCTACTACCGTCCTTCATACTTACCTGGACGGGGTCTATGGGCGATCAAGAAGGCTCATGGCCTAGGAAGGTGGCCTTCATTGCACATTGAAGGGGTGCCTGCCTAACATCTCCTAAAATTAGGAGAGTGTACGTCACAATTTGTTGCAGTGGGGGCCTGCGTTCGCGCGGCCCCTTGCCAAATCTTGAGTCAAAGTTTAGTAACTCAGGCGAAATTGTCCAGACCTGACGTAATGCTAGTTTTGCACATATCATTAAATGTTAGGATTCGGCGGGTGCCTTGGTTTCACCGGACGTCAATTGATCTGGGTCCAATTTTTCCTGTCTTAGGCGATTGCACTAATTTACCTACCACGTACAAAGTAAAAAAAAAATAAATTTAAAATACCCACCATTTAAAGCAAAACAAAAGGCTAAATTGGACGTCATCAAGGAGCGTTTGAAATAAATCTATTTTATATTAAAGGAAGAAAAAAGACTCCAAAACCGAAACAGAAGTCGGAAGGCCGAAGTGGAAACAATGCTAATCGAAAGCTAGTGTTCAGTAATTTTTCCAAAGAAGCCGTAATTGTGGGTACAGGAGCGAACTACGGCGGGTTGCTACCCTTCCGTGGCTGAGAAATGGCAGCGATGGATGGCAGATCACGGCAAAGTTATGAAAAGTTGCGGCCGATTAGGAGGGTTGGCTGTGGGGTAACTTTGAGCCTTGAGGAACAAGACTTACTGGTCCCACGATTTTTTGTTGAATAAATTTCTAGGTCACATTGAATCGCCTCCACTAAACCAAAAATAGTTTACTACAAATTTTGTAAACTGTCGGTCGGTTAGGGACTATGCGGATACGGGCCCTACTAACACAAATTATGACGTACAATTTCCAAATTAATGGATGTCTTAGACAAGCTCACCTCCGAAATGCAACGGAGACCACTTATGTAGGCCATGAGCCTAGCTGGATTGCTTAGGACCCCGGACATGCTCGTGAGTCCGACCAGCCCCAACATGTGCAGTGGATGATTACCGTTTGTTTTCCTTTTAGGTCGAAAATATGTCAAATAATACGAAAAATATTGATAATAAAGGTGGCGGACCTAGCTGGGAAAAATCATATTGTTTCATTATAACAATTTTAATTTTAAATGAATTATTAAAAATATTATTATAATAATAAATGTTATAATAAAATATCAACCCAAAAAAAAGTATCAAACAAATTGTAATTAAACGTCAAACTAAAGAAGAAAATATATCAATAGAAGCTTGAATAAATATTAACCCAAAAAAAAAAGAAATATCAAAGTACACAAATAATGTGATAAAAGTTCTATTCTTTATATTTAAATATTAATATTTTTCTTTCTACATGTATCTTATAAGGTACGTTTGACAAAAGGGAAGAGTTTGAGTTAAAATTGTTTTAGAAGGTAGATCTCTCTTCTTTTTGGTCCAGCCCATGATTCTGTTAATCAGCTTGATATTAGCCTTAGATTATCGGAGGATTACTCTCTAGAGAATAGCCTTTGCTGTTAGGGTGACTGCTGAGACACCCTCTTCTATGTTCCTCTTTAGTCACTTCCTTCGATTCAGGAAGTTTGCCCCTTTCTTTTCAACGATGGCTTCATTCCCTCCGAATTACAGCAGATAAATTAGTACTCTTCGTCTCATACAGGCCTTATATTCTCTCTATATTAACGGAATTACGCTCTAGAGAATGGCCTTATATTCTCCCTCCTTGCTTAAATTCTCGAGCCTCCGCTGCTCAAAAGGTGGACTGAAGGTCAGAGTACCCGTCAATAGTTGTCATCATACGGCCCAATGTAAATGAAGCATTGATTCCAGAGCAGTAATTAACTTGGTTTGCACGCTCGTTGAACCTTTACTCAACTGGGCTGTTGTGACCACCTAACGTGAATGACGAGCCGAAGAATCGAGTACATTATTCTCTGCAACAGGCCCTTCGTTCTTCGTCCCTTCCTAGGTACCGCCCCAGGCTTAACGAGTCGTACCAAGCAAGACAGTTTAAAAGTACCCCCGCTAGCATAAATTATGACGTACGCTTTCTAAGTTTATAGAGACGTTAGATAGGCGCTCCTTCAGAGTGCGATGAAGGTCACCCCTCTAGGCCATGAACATTTCTGAACTCCCATAGACCCCGTCCAGGTAAGTACTGGGGAAAGTGGCACAGAGATTTATTTTAAATCTTACTCTTCCTCCAATTCTATATCTAGTTCCAATGTGGGATGGAAAACAGAGCCACAACAGAAAGCCAATCTATGAGAACTCGGTTGAAATCAATCGTCCTGATTTGTCTTGCCCGATTGTGTCTATCAACCTCATCTGTGACCGTTTACTCTTTGTCACGAAAAGGGCCATTTTTCTCCTTGACTCTTGGCACCCTACCTTTGCCGTTCTTTTTCAAAGAGAGATCGATTCGATATGATTATTTTTCTAAGTTGTGATAGCAGGTAGGAGATATCTGACATGTTCTGAGAAATTGATTACTGTACTTGTAAACATGGATCAACTCGATTATTATAGTATTGTTCTTGAATCATAAGAACAACATGTTGGATTAGCGAAGCAATTTTTTGGCCTTCTGTTATCTCTTCAAATGCAATGACAACAAATTTTTTTTCCCCCTTCAACTGAAAAACAAGCAGGTGCTGGCACTATTTCGCCTATGTTTGTGTTGCTCGCTCCATACCTGATTCGCCTGTGTTTCAAGTTCCAGATACTGATATATAATTTATTATTAGATTAGATGTTCGAACTGGGTGTAATGGAGCCTTCATAGTCTGGGTTACCAATGACTCTGCAGAGAAACCTGAATTCAAATACTGTACATTAGTTTTCTATGAACCTATCCTAGTTTTTTTTTTCGATAAGTTTTGAACCCATCCTAGTCAGAGATTTGAGGATATATTGTGAGTCTTATATTCGGTTATTCTGCAACGATTGCAACTTTTTTTTTAATAACAAAAGTGCCTCTTTATTTTTATTATTTTTATTACAAAATACTTGGAAAAGGAACGGATATTATATCTGCACCCAACTAAACCCCTCTCTGGTACTTTTTTTCTTTCACATGATCGCTTGTATCAAAATGATTTACTGTGTTATGAATGACCATTTAATTTATTTTGTAAAATGGTATTAATTTAGAAACGCAATATGGATAGATGTGTTATTTGATGTTATTAAAGGTTCAACATTTCCATATTTAGTGGTTTAACAATAACCATCAAAGCTAGCTTTAACATTTCCTAATATAATAATAATAATAATAATATATTTTTATTATTAAAGTAATTATAATTATTATAGCATTTATCATTAATAACTATGTTGTTGTTATTATTATATCATTACTATTATAATTTATTAATTTAAATTTAATTCAGATCAGATGCGAAGACTCTCGACCAGATCAGATTAACAAATTCAGCCGATGAGAAATAGACGCTAAATGCAGCCAAGAATGAAAGGATACATAGAAATATACTCGCAGAACCATGCGGTTAAAACAGGAGAAGCAGATTCTTTATACTGCTACCAAAATTGTGCCGATGGGAACGAGCATTAACTACAACGCCAAATAACAAATTGGTATACTGGTAATTGATTACCATACAAATAGCTCCCGTAGGAGATGAATCACTGTGAATACTTCTCAAAAATGGCAATTTATAACAGATAGTAAAATTGGATGCCTCCGTTTATCTATTATTCAGAATCCCTAGAAACCTCACCAGTAACCCAAATTTTCTTCTGAATGATAAAGACAGTAACATCTTCTTCATCGTCTGCATCTGCTCCTGACATACCCATTCCAACTGCTTCCCAATGCAATGCTGGTAAGTACTTCTTCACATACTCTACCGTTGATTGCTTGTCTCGTATAATTAGGAAACCGTCAGGCCTAAGGATTCTGTCAATTTCCAATAACAGATCTTCCACGCTGCAACCTCGTTTTGCAATGTCAGATATGATAGTCCAAGCATGGAGTAGGTCGTAGGTTCGTGGATACGTTGAGAATGATTCACACCTGTCAAAAAAATATTTACGTGGGCACTTGACCATCATATAGATCTGCTTTTTTAAGTCAGCTATACAAAATTAACATGAAAGTATAGAGCTTATATGTATATACCAGTTTTGTATAGTGCCAATAAGACCCCTGTCATAAATGATCTTGAGAGTGTTGGGTCCATCTTCAGGTACAGCGTTCATAACCCAAACTGGTTTATCCTTGAGAGCAGCAGCAAAAGATCCCATGCTTGCCTTCATGTCCATTATATTTCTCAGTGTATCAGGTTTAATCTTGTGGTTCAATATACTCCAGTAATTGTCAACCCTCTGACGCCATATTTCCTACAAGAATTGCATGACAACTATCATGAAATTCTTTCCTGGATCGCTACATATATGATGCTAGAGATACACATGTCACTATGGTACAAACGAGGCGCACTATCACCAAGCACAGAGAAGAAATTTAGTCATCAGAATGAGAATTACCATGTCTTTTTCGAACATTTCATTGGTGAAGCCGAAGTCAGCCAAACGGGGTGGTGGTGTTGTCAGTCGAGCAGGCCAAGGAGCTAACTCACTTCCACCAGCTCTGTGATCATCTGACAGTGCCGGTAGAAAGGATGGAAGAATGAGCTTCCCATAGTTACAAGTCAATATACCTATTGGGTTACTTAATTTCTAGTAATAACACGTCACTAATTTTGACTGACTAATTTAAGAATGGGGGAAAAGGAAACTTACGATCAGAGTAAGGAGTTATACAAGCTTCCATATTAACTCCCCAAACAGCATCAGGATCATCATCAGATCTACACAAAGGAGGTTGAGTACCAGATGTTCTTTGGTTATAACAATCATTATTCAACGGTTTCACCCAAATAACAGTTTGGTTCTTCTTAGAAGCAATCTTCCAACACATTCGTTCAACGAGCGCGCTCATTTCTTTCCAAATCCTGAGATCCTCTTCATCTTGTGCATAGGCTTCGGGAGACGAATAAGCAAAATAGCCACCAGGTCTAAGTACTCTATCAAGCTCAAGTAGAAGGATTCCATTCCTTTGAAGCCAATCAATCCGACAACGAGAGCAATGAGCAAATTCGAATGATCTACTAGGATATGGCAGTCTCTTTGTACCTAGCACACCAAGGTATGCAGGGATTCCTCTTTCTAAAGCAAATTGAATCTGGTTTTGATGTACGTCATTAGGTGCTAAAGACATAGCGATTACATTGTGTTTGAGGAGGTATGCACCGAAACTAGCAACACCACAACCGACATCTAAAACTGTTCGGAGGTTTCCTCCGTTGTTTATTTCGCCATTTGGGAATTCCAGCATCTGCCAAATATCAACATGGTGAATATCAATTATCTTTTAGTGAAAAAAAAAATTAGAAATGAGAGAAAGAGAGACACGGAGGAGAAAAATAAAATGTGCTTTGGCACTTTGTTTGCCTTTAATATTAAAGTAAAGGAAAGAAATTTAAGGATTATTTGACAAATATATGAGCTAGATTTCCTCACATTAGCCATATGTCTAATGTACTTATCAGCTCCGTAGTGGAAATGTGTTCCTCCACCAGGAAACATGATTTTTTCACCTCTGACAACCATCCAGTTCTGGTCCGATTTCTCCGTTGCCAGATGAGTATGAGGTATATTTGCTTTCCACACTTCATCTCTACTCCTTGGCCACTTGATTGGGATCTATAAGTTGATCATCAACAAGTGAAAATTTGCCTACAGCAATAAACAGAAATCAAGTAACCATAATGAATTTACAAAAAGGATCACCTTGTAACCGAGAGGAGGGGGTATCAGACAATTGTACCGCCTTTCAGGAGGTGGGCAGTGTCTTTCATAGTGCTCCATTACTGATAAATCAAGCTTCAACCTTGTTTGGTATATAAAATTTCTGTCTAGACAGGGAATGATCTCTGAATGCCGATCATCACAAATCTTCTCACAGTTGAGGGGGAAAAAAAAGAGGGTGATATATTAGCATGGCATACAAGGGCCTAATGAAGCTGTGAAATAACATATGATTACAAAGTTACTTACTGGGATGCTCTTTACTACAACATCGTCCTCTGTGTCCTCAACAACTGTTGTTGCAGAATCAGTGTCCTGATCATCCCAACTCAATGAAGATCCTAATTTCTCAGAAAATCGAGTACTCAGCTCTGCAGGAGAAGTACCACTGTTTCGAGAGTATATGTAAAGGCAACCAATAAGGATCGATATAAGTATTATAGGAATCACTTTTTTCCTTTGGCTCCCCTCACCCCTTTGCCTCGTCATTTTTTTTTGCCAGATGGGATAAGTCAAAATGTTGGTCTCAACTTAGCATAAGGTTAGTCTAATGAATGCAGTCCTAGATCAATGCTGGATCTTTGTAATTCTGTGTTTGTTCAAAAATGGTTTCCCGTCCAACATCACCTGCAAATTCACAAGAGAATATTATTTTGACTCCTCCATGGAAACCACACACTTAAGTGCAAATAAGAGATTCCACTTGAGTAATTGCAAGACCTCAATATTCAAAGGGCACGGTTAGTACTACTCTCTCAGTAAGCAGTTTTCTTTTGCAGGGACCAAGGTATTAACACAACAGAATTTCAGAAGGCGTGAAATATTGGTGAAGCTTCTGGCATTCAAATATAATATGAAATCAATTTATCTTGTTCAGGCGGACTTTAGATACAATATTGTTCAAGGGATCTTGAACTGCAATCCCTTTATGGGAATGATGTCAAACAACAGACAATTATGTGGAGAAAGTCGAGCCAAGCTTCTGTGCTCTCAAGAAGGACAGGAAAAAGGCATCAAATCAAAGTAGGCTCCCACATTGGAGAGCAGGTGAACACTAAATCTAATGGACAGGAGGAAACTAAAAGATTAAAAATGAAGAAGTCTACCATTAATAGCATCAAACAACAAGTATATTTATCATGCATCCCCAAATTAACACTATTTTGGAAATTAAACACTTATCCATAGCCCTAAGAGCTATAGACTATTGTTAGCAACCATTATTCATATTCATATTATGGTAAAGTTTTCTGCTCCCAAAACGTTAGCATCCTTTTCAGGAGCCTAGCTCCAATGCAAAGTGAAAGCATGCATCACAACTACAGCCAGCTACAGGTATCAAGACACAGCCTGCAAGGTTGTCATGCGAGTTGAAGCATATCGCTAGTTAGCCACCAAAATGGTCGTCTCAGCACCTCATGCCATTGGACTCCTACTCATGTGTGTAGAGGTTAGATCGACTGAACAAGAAATGCGCAAAATTTATGGACCCGTTTTAGAGGTGCAATAGAAAAACCTTGCTTCACCGGAGAATGACCCAAGATAGAAAAACAAGAAAGGGACGGCCATTGCAGTTCAATTCATTAACAACAGGAACATATGATCAGATATAAAGCGATTAATTGCCTCATGATTCAAATAATTTCACTGAGCATAATCTAATGGCCGCACTGGAACACGCATGAAAAACAAGAACTAGAAAAAGGCATTCAAGATGAAAATCATACATCTCTAGATCGCTTATGTCTCTCCTTTCTAGAAATCTTAATACCATGAAAATTAACCTTCCATCTTAACGCAAATTGCCATTACGAATCAATGCCCGAGACCAGTACTAGCACCGGTGTCAGCATCTAAGTGGAACTCACTGACTAATACTACAAAATGACTTAACAGACAAAATTGCAAGTCCTTGAGGCAACGAGGCAGATCAGAATATCAGATTCAATAAAGGGGGGGGGGATAACTCAATATAGTGCCCGTAAGATACTGCAGCGCTCACAGTGCCAATCAAATACACCCCACCTTACCTGGCAGGAAAAGTTCCCCTTTTAATGCTCTCAGATATGAAATTCTGATAAAAACTCAAAAGGCTAAGCTAAATTTCATCATTATGTTAGAGAGGGGGCAAATGATAATGCAGAGAATTAAATCTAGGGATGGAGAAACGGACACAGGGCAATTGATATCAAAGTTGATGAATTTATGCATAACAATATATTCCTGGAAACAAGATCCTAGTAATAAAAGCACCGACAATACCCAACGGCAATAATTGACACTAAAAAAATGAGAGTGTCGGCAATGGTGCAGAACACAAGGCAAGAAAGTGATTGACAAATAGTAACAGACCATAAAAAGTGTCGGCAGTGAACTGATCCCCAGCCAGAACATATTGGCACGAGAGAGAGAGAGAGAGAGAGAGAGAGATCATCTACAGTATTAGCCAATAACAGAAAGATCTAATTTTGAACAAATTAACTGAGCATATTGGACTTTAAGAGAGAGTGAATTTGAACAAACAAAATGAGAAAGTGATAATCTTTGAATCCTTAGAGTGTTCAATTTCATTACCGATTCATATTCATACTGAAGGCAGGAAGAATGTACGCGGTAATGGGCCTAATGGCTGATGGCCGATGGGGATCAAATTGGTGGAGTACGGTTGGAGCGGAATTAAGTGCTGGTTACGAGAGGGAAGATAAATGGGAGTGTTCTGAGAAGGAGTAAAAAAAAAAGACTGTTTCTAGTCATTCGATGTGAGATCCAAAAAAAAGAAAGATTCGTCAATTGCATGCCTTTCGTCATGTAAAATAGAAAGAGATCACCGCGGCGTTCGTTTCTCATTCTCTGACCCGCCCTTTTTGGCCCATCTTTCGTTGAGCTGTGCTGTCTACTTTTCCTTCCTTGTTTATTACTGTTTCGTTGTCTCGTGCTTTGCTGTCCGATTTTCGTTTCTTATTTTATGAATTTTTTTTTTACTTCACCTTTATTATCCAGAACTCCGCTTTGGATTCAAAGCTCCGACTTAATATATACGTGTCCACGTGAACGGGGGAATACAGCTTCTTTGCAAGCATTGATGCAATCTCAATGTCTTGACCCTAAATTTTCTAGTTATGTTGGAATCATAGTTATAAAAATTGAGCCGATTATTAAATTGATATTATAATTAATTTTTTGATTTATTAGTTGTACTAGTAGTTTAGGTTTATCGAATTAATAATATATATTAAGTTAAAAAATATTAATATATATATATATAAAAGTATACATTAATTTGATTGATTTCTAATTAATATTTTGATCGGTTCGTCGATTTTCATTAATTTGATCAAATTTTTAACTAATTTTTACTAATTTTGAGTTTTTGATAGTTGGTGATCTGACATATTTATTGATTTTTAAAATTATAATTAGAATAACTTATACCAATGATCCAAATATTCATGCATTTATTATTTATTGATTCATGTATTAAAGGAATAAATATTTCGATTTCTTTATGAACTTATGCTTGTTTGGTAAAGGATAATTGGCATGAAATTTTTTATATCTTTTATATCAAGTATCTTAAAATAATAAATATTTTTTTTAAATATTCATTTTCAGTCAAATTAAACAAAAAATATGTACTCATCTAAAAAAATTATTTCATTTCACATAAATTATATAAGAGATGTAAAATGCTGAGATAATTTTTAACTTTATTACCCCATACAAAATGGGCACTTAATTTTAACTGTTATTTTTAGTACAAAAAATGATTATGAAACAAGTTATAAAACCAATCAAATTTAATCTTAATATTAAAAAAATTACTTTTAATCTATACCTCACATATTTTATTTATAGTAATTATTTGATTACTTTTATTATTTATTAATAATTCCCTTTCGAGTTTTATAAGTTTTTATTATTAAAATATTTATTATTAATTGAAATTATATTATATTTAATTAAAATTATTATTAATATTAGTAATCAATTTATATAAGAGTGGTGATATTTTTCTTTAAAATTATTATTAATTAATATTTATTACAAATTTATGAAGTTAGTTTTTAGAATCATTAATATGTAATCTAAATTAACAAACCAAAAATAATAATTACAAAATAAAAGTAAAAACAAAATTTAAGTAGCAACGACGATAATAATAATTATAATTAAGATAAGAACATTAATATATGAATGATAATAATAATAATAATAATAATATAAATTAAAAACAATAGTAAAATAATAATAATAAAATTTTAAATCAATAATTAGATTTTTGGGGTTTTGGTAGAGAGGGGGTAGAAAAAGGAGAGAATTTATTTTTTAAATCATTAAAAGAAAAAATCATGGGGAAATCTATTTAAGGAAAATTGAGTCTCTATTTATATATCTCAATTTTTACTATTAATTATAAAAACAATTTTTTACTATTGAAAATGTTGAAAAAAATATTTTGGATGAAATATGGGGCGACCAATCGAAGGTCGATACATGGCAATACAAGTGTCAATCACATCAATAGGGCCGGCCCTGACATTTGGGGGGGGGCTTAGGCATTAAAAAATATTGTTGCCCTATATTTTATACATGTAAAAAAATTATAAAAATAAAATTTTGTCTAGTAAAAAAAAGTAAATAGTTCTATAAAATTAAATTTGCAAACCAATGAAAACAACCATAATAAAACACATTTTTTAAAAAATAATACAACTATTACAAACACTATCGAAATATCAACCGTCTTTCAGTTTTTAAAGCAAAAGTCTTAATCAAGTTATCATAGTCAAGCTTGTCAACAATATTCTTTTCGATGGATAGCATAGCCAAATCGTTCAATCTTTCTTGTGACATGGTTAAATGAATGAAAGACTTGATCAACTTTAACTTTAAGAATGATCTTTCAGTGGAGGCAATTGTGACAGGAGTTGTTAAAATAATTCTATAAACAAGCCTGAAAATCCTTCAAATAATTCAACACCTCAACAACTCTTTTTGTTTCTTGTGGTATAGCTTCTCTTAGGCGACATAGTTCAATAAACAACTTGAACCCATAAATATTTGACATATCACCATGCTTTAATATGCTTTCAAGATTTGAACTAAAACTTATCAAAGTCTCATCATCAGAAGACTTTAACTCCTTCAAATCAAACAAAAGACCAAAAGCTGCTTGATATTTATGAAATTACTCAAACCTACTTTGAAGTGAAGAAATAAATTGATCAATAACATATAAAAAGTAATTAACCTTGAATGATTCCATTATCGATTGTGTCACCTCTTCAGTATTTTTATCGTCATTATCACCTCTTCAGTATTTCTTTGGTTTGCTGATTCTCTTTCCACGATATGTAGCTTCAAGATTCATCTTTCTTGCAATTTCTTGAGCTTCAATAAAAGAAATCTCGAAACCAGTTTCTCTATAGTTAAGCAACCACGACATAAGACTTTCTAATTTATTTATAGCTGTAATACCCCATTCTCCCAAATCCTAAATACCATATATGATTAGCCTATTGTCACGTCTAAGCTACCTATCTATCTATCTATCTATCTATCTATCTATCTATCTATCTATCTATCTATCTATCTATCTATCTATCTATCTATCTATCTATCTATCTATATATATATATATATATATATATATATTCTATTATCAAGCCTCATTCCGCTTGTGTAAATTTTTAGACATTTCGTCGATTATTTCTCTTGTGTGTGTAAAACCATTTATTGAAATTCTTCCGATTCTTGTGTTTTTACTCTTTTTGATCCCTTCAAAATTTGTAAATCGATCTAAAAATATTTTTGAGTTCATCAAACCATTATATTCATTCATGTTTCTCCCTTTTTTTTCTGAATCATCAAATTGCAGAAAAATTCATTAACGCGATTAGACGATTTTAGCAGTTTTTTCTATTTTTAATCCATCGGTCACCAAATAAGTTCTGAGACCAAATATTTTTAAATATTTGATTTTATAAAAATATTTCACATAAACACGTGATAATTTGAACCCATGTTATTCATTTTGTGAATTTGCGAAAAAATGTGTTTCCGCAACTTACCCGTTTTTGTCGTTTTTGGTCATTTTCCATCCGTCGAGCTTAAAACCAACTCCGATACTCAATATTTTTATATATTTGAGTTTCTAAGATTATTTCGAATATTTTCATAAATTTTTTTGATTTTTAGAATTCAAGTGATATATTTTTCAATAAGTACCCATTATTAGACTTTCTACAATTTAATTAATCAAAATAAATTGTAACAAATTCTCTAACTAATATTCCAATCCTAACTAGTCTCCTAAACAAACTAAATCAGATTTGTAACTTGGTTACATTTCTCCCAACCAAAAAGTGCAACTAGTACCATAATTATAATTTTATGACATTTCTCTTACACATTCAACCATAACCTATCATCTCTCTTACACCCCTAATCCTAGCACTCAAGTGAGGCCAAATTCAAACCAAAAACTCAATCCACACTCTTCCATATCAGATATCACTCTATCACTCTATTTTTGGCCAAATCATGCGTTCCAATCTCAAACCACACATAAAATCATGAATTTCAGCAAAGTGCAAAGTTAATTACTTTCCAACTTGCAGCAACTCGTTCTCTCTCTGTGGTTATCCTATTCCTTTGTTTTTTGTTTCTTTGGAAAGATTACATTGCATAATACGACTCCATATAATTTAAATCCCTTATGTCAAGCTCCTTCTATCCCATTCATAACCAAACTTTTGCTTCCCGACTAGATTCACAAAATCAACAAAGATGATTTTTTGGGTGACTTCCAGCATCTACCACGGGACTACCTTGCTTCCTCTAAACTATATTCTTGTTTGGTATTTTTCCTTGCATGTTATACCTTATATAGGGACCCTTATTACCAAGTAAATTGTTCCCCTACCCTCTCTTTTTTCCTCTCCTATCTGCCTTGCCGAACAACTTTGGAGTTTTTGCTGCAGTGGTTAAGTGGGTTGCGGCAGAGATTTTGTGCCTTTCATCCCTTATTTTCTCCTTCATTTCCTCCCATTTAAACCTATAAAACCTTAATCCATCATTCCTTTATGGTTATTGGTTGTTTTTTGGTGGTTTTCTAGCCCCCTATTCAAGAGTAATATTTTACACTTCACTTCTTCCATTCCAATTCCTTTCTTTCCCAATTTTCTTATTTATTAAAATTGGTTTATCTAACTCTTTTATCTTGTATTATTGAAGGTGACCAAGTGGGTTTAGAGAAGGAATTAATAGATTCCTTATTTTAGCTTTGCTAAGGAGCTTAGGAGTTTTGGTAACTAAACTAACCTTTAGAAATATGATTTTGTGCTAGGTGTATTATATGTTCTCTCATGTGTTGATGGCTTTATTTTAATTATAAGCATGAAATAATATCTTGAAAAATATTGTATGGCATGTGTATGTTTCTATATTATGTGTTTAAGCATGATCATCTAATGAGAAGATGGTTTATGTGATTCTTTTTATATGTTTATGCCCGCTCGAAAGGTGATGAATATTTAGTGAACAAGTGATGAATGTTCAGTAGAGTCGTGATAAATTTATAGCATAGTCATGATGAATATGCTTGGATCCGAGTAGTTTAGCTCTCATCCTTGCTATTTTTTGTGAGCTTTGGTTGTTTTAAATTTACCTAAGTATTTTTCTTGTATGTAGAAGCTAGTTTATGAGTTTTAGATCATTTTGAGTTGAAATAAAATTTTTATAAGGCTTAGACATATTCAACCATGGGTAAATTGGGCAATAAATAGTGTTTTAAAAAGTTTTAAGTGCACCATTGTCTTAATTAGATCTTTTACATAAAATTTGGTATATGATATGATAAAACTTGATGTTTTTTAGAGTAAGTTAAAAATTTTAGAAGTTTAAGGTAATTTTTGGTGAATAAAGACATTTTGGCCGTTATATGTAAAATTTTAAAAATTTTGAGACCTAATTGTATATTATGCTAACATAAGAATTTAGAATGTACAATTCTAATACTTGGGTGACATTGATGAGTAGACTTAAAGACCTTAATTAAAATAATTCATTAAGTAAGAAAAAGAAAAGAAAAAAGAAAAAGAGACATTTTGGTTACATTGAGAAATCTTAATATTTTATCTTATTGTCCTATTTATATTTCATCCTAAGAAAACAATTGGTTAAGTGTAATAAATTTTAGCATGAAATACACTTCTCTTGACCTTAAGTTAAATTAGTTGACCTTATTGACATTTTAGTCATTTATTAAGTCTTTAGACTAGCTATTTAATTTAGCATTATAAGTGAACCCTTGGTTGACTTAAATATTGGTTATTGATCTTTATCTCAAATAATTTGATTTAATGTACATTGAGAACTAAATATATTGGGCCTTTCATGGCATGAAACTTAGGCTTTAACGCCTTAACGATCTTCCTTAGGCTTTCATGCCTTAATGATATCCCTCAGGATTTAATGCCTTATATATTCAATTGGACTTTAATGGCATGATTATGGGCCTTTGTGCTCTAAATGGATCAAGCCTTGATTCATCTATGGATTAAGTGTGTAGGTAATATTGGAATTTGATAAACTAATTGGTTCATTTTCAAAGAAGCGATTAAGTGATTTTCTGTGGCCTTGTTCTTGTTCAACCTAAATCTTTGATAAGACATTAATCACTTAAAGTGAAAGATCTTGAGTCGGGACTTGTACCACTCGAGGTAGCTATCCGAGTTAGGTTTGGTATTCACTTGGTACCATTCCGGTGTTTTTATTCTGTGATCCTAGGTGCCTTACGAGATCCGGAGAGGCTCTTTTCTACTCTATAGGTATCTTGATATATTTCGGCCCTATAGAGGATATGCATACTTAAGTGACTAGGTGTCCTATTATTTGGTGATTTGGTTACGTTTCTGGGCGGGTCAACTAGGGTTAGTACCATTCAAGTACTAGATTAGTTGTTATGGTTTCTTTGAGCCTTTGTCCTCAAGTTAATATAATAAATTGGTTGTAATCATGATGATAAAATATAATAACCAATGGATCCCATCTACCCATACATTCATATTACATTATTTTATGCTTGAAGGTTGATTTTCGTGTTCTCAATTAACATATATATGTAAGCATGATATTATCTTGTTATTATATGCTCTATTGCTTTCTTCGCATGGACCTCACACTAAATGCTATCTCTTTAGAATAGTTGTGTTGCTCAGTACAAGATGCGTACTGATACTACACATTTGTAGACGTTGTATCGTAGGTATATGATGATGATCTTGTTGACTTTGAGGAGGTTCCTCAAGAAAATTAATGCAGATTTATACCCCCAGGGTTAGGGCTTAGAGTTATTTCTATCCGAGATTGTACATGTTATGTGCCCTAGATTTTGGATATCGCTTTTGGACTCTTCATCTCTTTTAACTCCCTTATCTTTTTTTATATATTGTATTCTCTGGAGCATGTACTCCATACTCTGTTATTATGTCTAAATTATCCAAATCTTTTGCTACTTATATCTATTTCCATAAGTTTTGATTTACTCGATGTAAAGTTTTAGCCTTGCACATAGTACGATAAAAGGTATGGACTAGACTCGTGCTATATGTGGCGGTAACACCTATTATATTATGTTAATGCTTCCACTTAAAAATAAAAATTTTTACTAGTAAATTTCGGATTGTTACAATAGCATAATCCAAGTGCATATCTTCAGCTTGAAGAATTTTTCTCACAATGTTAATATGATCCAATAAATCATACCAAATAACCATGCCAAATATATACTCAAAATTCTCAAGTTCATGTGTTAGTAAAGCACTAGCTTCACTTCTTGTTTTAGAATCATCACCATATTTTTTCAAATGTGCTAAAGTATCTCGTATTTGTGGAGCTTGAAATCTTATTACTTTCACACTTTCAACATGACTTTCCCATTGAGTTTCAGACAATGGCTTAACAGTAAGCCCTATTACATGATCTCTAAAAATCTTCCATCTCTTTGTAGAAGATGAAAAAAATAAATATATTCTTTTTGTTGCTCTGACAAAAGAATCGGCTTTCTGACAACAACTTGTCATATCACAAATTGCAAGATTAAGACTGTGAGAACCACATGGTGTATATAGTGCTCTAGGATTTACCTCAAGTAGTCTTTTTTGCACCCCTTTGTGTATTCCTCTCATATTAGCTCCATTATCATACCATTTTCCTCTTATATCATTGAGGTCAAGACCAAGAGATTCTAATGCACTTGTAAGCACCTTAAAAAGGCCAAACCTAGATGTATCATGCACCTTTAAAAATCCCAAAAAGAATTCTTCTACAACTATAGGATATGTAGATATATTAACACATTGTGCCAAAAGAGACATTTGTTCATCATGAATAATATCAGAAGTGCAATTAAGAATAATAAAAAAGTACTTTACTTCTTTGATTCTAGCCACGATATAGTTTCTTACTTCATTTGCTAGAATCTGAATCATTTTATTTTAGATCTTATGACTCAAATAGCGGTAATGAGTCCCTTTTTTCATGATACGCTTAACATGTTCATTTATTATTGGATCAAACTCTAATATCATCTCAATCATCTATAAAAAAAACTCCATTATTTTCCTTATACAACCTCTCATTATCTCCAAGAAATGGCAAATTATTCTTTGCAAGTCTCTTCACAATAACAATGATTCTTGTGAGTAATTTCCTCCAATGCTATCTTTCTTTATCAATATGTTCTTCAATACTTTTATCAATTGTCTCTTTCTCCTTCAATCTTTCTTCTAACCGGATCCAACTCATAAAGCAAGACATATGATATCCACTCTTTTCATGACTTAAAATCCGTGCACTTATACTTTTCCAATCTTTCACTCCTTCATTTCCAAACTGACCCGCAAGATTCTTGTTATGATCTTGCTTGAATAACTTACAACAGAAACAAAATACTTTGTTCAATGAAGCTAAGTACACCAACCATCAACAATCTTGCTTTTCTCCATTTGGAAGCATATGATAATATTGTGAAGAGCTAAAATGTCTATTTGAATAATTTGTAGGATAGATAATATCATCATCTCGTTTAGGGCCTCTTTTAGTTAAGAAATCCCTAAAATTGTTCCTCATTTTGTCCCAATTTTCTAGATCATCAACATCAAAGGGATACACAAAGTCTTCAGCTTCTACTTCATATTAATTATGATTAATATTCTCATCACCTTCTTTTTCCTTATTCAAAGGTTGATTTTCTTCTTCTAATGGTAGAAAATTTCCTTCAACATTATCATTATTCATGGTTTCATTACCTTGAAGTAGTTCTTCATTATCATTCATCGATTGATCATGTTCTACATTGGAATTCATTTGTCTACTAGTATCTTTCTCATTCTCATGTTCTTTATTTACCACAACATTTTGTGAAGTATCACCTTATTTAATAAAGAAATTATTGAGAGAACCTGCTGAAGCTTCACTAAATCTTTTTTTCTCTCATTGTCTCTTCTTTTTTTTGGCTCTATATGGGTACTTTCTAATAGGAGCCATACTTACTGTAATACCCCCAAAATATACTACTGAAAAATTTCGGTTTTATCCAAAAGAGTTAGCGAAAGTGGAATACAAGACTGTGAATTCTGGGGATATTACCGCCACACTTAGTACCATACCGGTTTACTCATACCGTTCCAGTACCAAGTGCTAAGGCTAAAGAATAAAACACAATTTACAAACTATATTTAAATTAGAGTAGCGTAAGAGACCATTTACAATAATAAAATCCACCAGTGGTGTTTACAAGAACAACAATTGCATTAAAACTAGAAATTTAAAAGAGAAGAGAAAAACCCTAACAGTTCTAGATAATTCCTTACTCTCTTTTCCATTGCCCACTTGAATAGTACCTGAAAAGAGACCTGCAAGGGACACTAGCCATTGAATAGGCAAGGGCCCCATGAATGGAACCCTTTAGTACTACGGTACTGAGTAACCTTTTAAAACACACTTAAAAGTAGGCCTGCAATGTAACACATGATATATCACTATACCCATACCTAATGATAGGTGTAAACATAATAATCATACCCATGCATCCATATAATTGACAAGTCAATTAGATATTAATGGTGCATATATAAATATTCACTTTTGTACATTCGCATACTTAAGGAGTCAATCAAATATTGATAGGCCATAATGAACAATTGATACTTTTAGAGCCTTAAAGCCATTAGTCCATCATTAATCAATCATCTCAGAGTATAAATGTCCATGTGAGTGCAGGAACCCCACTATTATAGCTAGTGGACCGAAATACATACAGGGCATAACGCTCCTGACCATTATTATTCGTCGGTGGATCGGTTTCCAGGGCAAAATGCTCTTGGCCACTATTATTCGCCGGTGGACTGGTCTAGCCCCAACTCACAAGGTGTTCCACTGTAAGTGATTAGTGTCTTTCCCATGTCTTATCATTATTACGTTTGGTTTGCTGAGCACAGAATCCCCCACTATTATAGTTGGTGGATCGGAAATCATGCAGCGCAAAATGCTCCTACCCACTCTTATTCGTCGGTGGACCGGTCTCTAGGGCACCCTGGCTCCTAGCCACTATAATTCGTCGGTGGACCGATCTAGGTCTGGCTCAATAGTCTTCCTCTTTAAGTGATTAGTGTCTTTCAAAATATTTCACCTTAAACATGCATGGCTAACTATATCCACACTTATCCTCCTAAGAGGGCCCGTCCCATATCTTGAGACTTCTGCACCTCCTAACTTGCTCTGACATCCTTCCCTTATTCCGCTTACTCACACCTGGAGCCTGACTCCTAAGTGTGTGGGTCAAGCCCACTCATCGCCTTACCCTAGGGTTTCTCCAAAAAAAAAACCATAATCTAGGCCTATGTGGCCCAACCTTCTCTGCCTTACACATCCCAAACTATTTCAACACCCCACACATCACGACCCTTAGATCCAACACTCACTTTCTACCCCATTCATTCTCGTTTATTTTTATTATTTTCTTTTTCCACCTTCTCAAATTAGGGTTTCTTCCCCAAACCCTAACTCGGTCTCCTATGCACCCTTATAGTATCCTATGTACTATTTTTCACCTGAAGCCTCCAGTCACCCAAACGACACTTCTATTACCTTCCTCATGTCCCAAGGCAACTTTCCATACATAAAGTTTGCCCTCATGCGGACTCTAACCCTCCCATGCAAACCCTAGATTCTCCCATTCTTTCAATTTATGTAAAGTCCCCTTTTATTCATGCACTCATGGCTCATGGATTATTTGGGTCATTCCTACCTAGGTTAGCCAACTTACTTCCCCTTGGTTATCTTACTTTCCTATTTTTCTTTTTTCATCCTTCCATCCCACATTACCATATTAAATATCCTAGTATGCATGTCCTAGAGGGTCACATTCCATAACATCATACACACAACAAATATAATCATCGTCCACATGCCATAAGGAAGTCACATAGGCATATATTCACTCCAAGTTGTGCTATAAATGTAGCATAACACATGACACAGAAGGCACATAACTCACACATAGTTGTTCTTAGCCACATCCCTACTCGGTTAAGGTTACTAAGTTATCTCCTACACTTATTAGGTCACTAATCACCCTTCATAATTGTTACATTTATCATAATTCCCATTTGGTGGTTAGATTACCCAATTGCCCTTCTCCTTTGTTGTAATTACCAAATTACCCTTTTAGTTGCATAAATTACCATATTGCCCTTCTCTTCTAAATTTACCATAATACCCCTTTTACTTACAATTTACCAATTTATCCATTTACTTACAAAATTACCATTCTAACCTTTATTCACAAAATTACTATTTTATCATTTTACTTACGGAATTACCGTTTTGCCCTTTAATCACAAAATTACCATTTTACCCTTTACTTACAAAATTACCATTTTACCCTTTAACTACAAAATTACCATTTTACCCTTTAACTACAAAATTACCATTTTACCCTTTAATTATGAAATTACCATTTTGCTCTTTAATCACAAAATCACCACTTTACCCTTTAATTACAAAATTACCATTCTACCCCTTAATTACAAAACTACTATTTTACCTCTTAATTATAAAATTTCCATTTTACCCTTTAATTATAAAATTTTCATTTTACCCTTTAATTAAAAAATTACCATTTTTTCCTTTTAATTATAAAATTACCATTTTACCCCTTTTCTTATAAAATTACCATTTTCCCCTTATTACACCACTTATATTAAATTATTATCACTACATGAAATTAATATTAATACTCCACTCACAATATCCAACTCCACCAACTATTATATTTTAATATACTACTGATTAGCACCCACACATATTAGGCCACATTCTTGCATAAGAAATATTACTAAAATGCCCCTAAGGCTCACAATAATATTATTCATGCATAAATGACCACAATAACATAATATGACATGGATAAGTACTTAACACTTTCATTAATAATCAAAATCTTCCCTTAAGCAACATTTTCACACATGGCATATAAACTAGCATACTTTCCTTTTTATCATTCAATACAAGCAAATATATATATTATATTAAACCACAATATAAAGCATAATAACATATTAAAATCCTAATGTGCTAACATACGCTTATCCATGTGTTTAAATGGGGTTTAACGATTACTTTAATTCCCACAAAAATTAAAATTTACCTGTATTTTGATTAAAGATTCAAGCTTTGATTAGAAAAACCAATACCTAAAAATAACATCAATATCTATTATATTAGAAATAAGAAAAACCAAAGCATAAGACTTTATAAAATTTACTGAATGAAATAATTAACTTAAATATTATTATGCCTTAAAATTATTAACAAAAATGGGCCAATAAATGCAGCAACTCATCCTACTTATACAGCATGAGCTGCATGCAAAATTAAGGGTGGAAGGGTCAAAGGTTGCATGAAGAAGAGGGTGGAAGGGGTGTTTTCAGGTTGGGGTCTTTAGGCTAGAAAAGAAGGTAGACGGGGGAGGATTTAGGGCAAGGGAAGGGTGTAGGAGTGAAGATGGGGTGTAGATGGTGGTTGGAGGTAGGTTTATGGCGGCTAAAGGCGGTGGCGGCATCGGCGGTGGTAGAGAGGCTGCGAAGGTGGCTATTGAGGTGGGTCAAGATGGAGGGGGTTGAGGAGGAAGGAAAGGGAGGAGGAAAATGAAGGGTGTGAGGGCTGGTTTTGGGAAAAGAAGGTGTGGGGGTGGTATAGGAGGTTGCAGGGAATAGATTGGTGGTTTGGGTGGCGGCAGAGGTGGCCAGATGGCGACAAATGGTGGGGTTGCAGGGGGCTGCGTAGAAAGGAGATAAATAAGTGGGGAGGAAGAAGGGGGTTGTGGGGTGGCTTGGATGGTCTTGTGGTGGTGCAAGGTAGAGGTATAAGGTGGAAGTAGGTGGTGTAGGGGCTTGGTGTGGCGGTTGAAGCGACGGAGGGCAGCGGTGTAGCCAAAGCAGGGAGGAAAAGGAAGGAGAAGAAAAGGGAGAAGAGGGAGATCGGGGAAGGGGAAAGGCTCAAAGAAATGGGGCAGGGAGAGGTCAGAGAGGTGAAGAAAAAGGAGAGGGAGAAGAGGAGGGCAGCTGGTGGCCTAGTGGCAGCGTGTAGGGTGGTAGGGAGGAGAGCCGAAGAGGGGGGACAGGGCATTAGGGCTGGTTTGCAAGGTTGGACAGGTCCGAAAATGGGAAGAAAATGATGGGAGAGAGGGAGGGTTGCAGTGGTGGCAGCAGTGCTGTGGCCGACGTGCCCGAGGCGGCAGACCTGGTCGACGAAGACAAGTCAGGGGAGCTGGGTCGAGGCAAAAGAAGGAGGAAGAAAGGAAGGGGAGCAGGTCGGCGTAGGGGAAAAAAAGAGAGTTCGGCCGGCCCGATCTAGGGGAGAAAGGAAAGAAAGAAAAAAGGAGAGGAAGTTAGGCTGCTGCGCCGGGGGAAAGGTGAAATGCCCCAAAAATATTTATTTTAGGAAATATAATTAAATAAGGATTTATTAGGGAATTAATTAATTTATTTATTTTATTTAGAATAGGAAGTATTTATTTAGGGAAAATTAATAAAAATTTAGAAATATTTTTATAAAGGAAAAATTAGGCTTTTTAATAATTAAAAGGAATTTAGGAGAAATATTTTCAAAAACCCTAAATTAGCCTAAAAAGGAAATTTAATATTATTTTAATTAAATATTTTATTCTAAATACCTAAAGTATTCTAATTAATTAATTTAAACCCAAACCACTTAAGTTTTCCTTTTTTCCTTTTTCCTTTTTCTTTCCTCCTTTATATTTCTTTTCTTCTTTTTCTTTTTCTCTTCTCTCACCGGATTGGGCCTGGACGCGACCCAAATCCTCTTTTCCTTTCTTCTTTCCTCCACAGCCTAGTGTAGTTCTTTTTCTTCTTGCTGCGGCATCTCGACGCTGTGTTTTATGCCTCTTATTCCCGAGACACCGCGTTTCATTTAAGAAAATTATAAACGTTGCCAGCCGACCGGTTCTTTCCTTTTCTTTCTTTTCCTCGACCGCCCGGTTCAACCCTTCCTTGTTCCTCCTTCAGCGTTCGCCGTCGACCTGTGCCTTCAAACCTCCAAAAATGGTGCTAGTGGCCACACCGGTTTTGATCGGTCGTTTCTCCCTTCATTATCTCCCTCTTGACTCGTAGATGAGCTTGGTATAATCCTCATCCCTTATCTCTCGCTCGTTTTCTCTCTTTTTCTTCGTGAATGTTCGACCCGACCATAAATTCCACCGGCCACCCAAAACCTAGCATCCAATACCCTCCTGCCAAAATCCAAAACCCTACCATCCCATCTAAGCCCTATAAATACCCCTAGTGTGGGTGTTTTTGTAACACCCCCAAAATTCACTACTAAAAAATTTCGTTTTATTAAAAGATAATTGCGGAAGCAAATAAATAAAACGTGAACTTTGGGAGTATTAATGCCACACTTAGTACCAGACCAGTTCACTCATACCGTTCCAGTACCAAGTTCTAAGGCTAAGAAAAATGAAATATAATTTGAAAGACATTCAACATGCATAAATCAGAGTAAATTGCAAGAAATTCAAATACTTAAATCAGAGTAGCGCATCAAATCGTTTACAGGAATAAAATCCACCAATGGTGGTTACAGTAACACATAATATTAAAACCAGGAATTTAAAGAGAAAGAGAAAACCCTAACGATTCCGGATAACTCCTTACTCTCTTTCCCGTAGCCCACTTGAGTAGCACCTGAAAATACCTGCAAGGGCACTGCCCATTGAATCGAACGGGAGATCAATAACTCGGGACACAAAGGTACACCGGTCATACCGGTGCATATTAGCTACTTAGTACCCTTCAACCACAAACCCAAGGATGCAAAGGTACCCTGGTCGTACTGGTGCATAAAGCTAACTCAGTACCCTACCGACAAGGACACCTAATCCATAAGTATGCATACCCCCTAAATAGGTCCGTAGAGCTAGAAAGAGTAAGATATAGGGCCTGGCTGGGGCACAAAGGCACACCAGCAAATACCAGAATAATCGTGGACTAAACCACGTCCTTAGGGTAGAGACCCCTAAGGAGTCACCATTCCCGATCTCGAGGTCTTTCACTTTAAGTAATAGTGTCTTAATTAAGGTGATCACGAAAAGCACGATAATCAGATACTTATTCACTTTCAATCGTTCTGATATCATTAATCGTTTCTTATTCAGATGATTATCCAGGATATCACAGAGAAACCATTAAGGCCATACTAATGATCAAATACTCTTACTTGGCTAATCAGCATTATTTGAATCATATTATAATGTTCCACAATCATAACAATATGTTAGGTACAAATTACTCATTAACCCCTTACTTATATAACTGCTAAGTATTCCTTCCTTACTGGACAATTTACTCCATTACCCTTTAGGTTGCGTAATTACCAAATTACCCTTTGTCCAATTTAGATTACCAAATTATCTCATACACTTTTTAGATTACCATTCACCCCTCATAATTGCTACACTTATCATATTTCCCATTTGGTTGGTTATATCACCAAATCGCCCTTCTCCTTTGTTATAATTACAAAACTGCCCTCGAGTTGGATAAATTACTAAATTACCCTCCTTCATTATCATGATTACTATTTTGCCCCTTTAGTTGGTTAAACAATTTTCACTTTACCCTTTAATCGGCTAAATTACCAATTTTCCCCTTTAGTTGGATAAATTACCAAATTACCCTTCTCCTTTATCATAATTACCATTTTACCCCTCTCAATTATTTTAGTTGCCATTTACCCTTTTTAATTATCATAAATCCCAAATTACCCTTCTTCATAATTACCAACATTAATTTACCCTTCTTCATAATCATAATTATTAATTTACCCTTCTCCATATTTATAATTACTATATTACCCTTCTCCATTATTAAAATTACCATAATACCCTTTAATTGGTTACTTTACCAAAATACCCTTATTCACAATTTTTATGAATTTACCATCACTACATAAAATAATGATATTAATACTTCATTCTTATCATCTAAGTCCACCAACTTGTCATTATTCAACATAATACTCATTAGCAACTACATACATTAGATCACATACTTCATAAGCATAATTACTAAAATACCCTTAGACAATAATATCATTCATGCATTAGCAACATAATACTTCATAAACACGCATTTAGCATTTCCATCAATAATCAACTTCTTCCTTAATTATCATACCTACACATGGCACAAAAGCTATCATGCATTTCCCTTTTTCTTTCAATCAATGTAATCAACCATTTATATAACATGCTAGGCTCACAAAACATACATAAAATCATACCAAAATCCCTAATGTGCTAGCTAACGTTTTTCCATGTATTTAAGGGAGGATTAACGGTTACCTTAATCCCACAAAATATCAAATCTTACCAAGCATAATTAGCAACTCAACACCTAAAAATAATATCCATCATATTTATGTCAGAAATAAGAATCCAAGCATAAAACTTTATAAAATTTAATTAGTAAAACACTTAACATAAAATACTATTATATCTTAAAAATTAGCTAAATAATTTCCAAAATAAAGGGGGAGCTCATGCTGCATGAGCAGCGTGAGTCTCATGTAGAAATAAGGGGAGAAAAGGGCTCAAAGAGGGTGAAGGGAGCAAATTTTGTTATTTTCGGGTTAGGGTCTTTAGGCTAGAAAAGAAGGTGGATGGGGGAGGTTTCAAGGTAAGGGAATGGTGTAGAAGTGAAGAGGGGTGTAGGTGGAGGCTAAGGGTGGTTTCACGGCGGCATAGGGCGGCGGAGACGGAGACGAAGTTGGCTGTTGAGAAGGGTCGGGGTGGAGGAGTTGTGAAGGAAGGAAAAGGAGAGGGAAAAATGGAGGGGTTCAAGGGCTGTTTTTAGCCAACTGATGCATGGCGGTTGTAGAGGGGGTTGCAAGGTGTCAAACGGTGGGTTGGGTGGTGGCAAAGGTGGCCGGAAGGCGGCGGAAGTGGCGGTTATAGGTGGCTCGACGGTAAGGGGGAAAATGGGGAGAAAAGAAAAGGGGTGGAGAAGGGAGGAAGTGCAGGGCTCGAAGGGGCTTGGGGGGTCTCGTGGTGGTGCAGGGTGGTAGTAGGCGGTGGAAGAAGGCGGTGCAGGGCTGAGTGCGGTGGTTCAAGTAGCGGCGGCGTCGGTAATAAAAAAATGAGGAACGAATGGGAGGAGGAGAAAAGAGAGAAGAGGCTCAGGGAAGGGGGTGTGGGTTTGAATTTATGGGGAATGAATGGCTGGGGAGATGAGGAAAAATAAGAGGGAGAAGAAAGGGAGCAGCGGCTGGCCAGTGAGAGGGTGCAGGTGGCAGGTGGTGGTCGGTTGGCAGGGGAAGAGAGGGAAGACGAAGGAAAGGGAGAGGGGCATGCAGGGTGTGGTCCAAGAGCCGGTTTGGCTCAAAAAAGGAAAGAAAATGATGGGGGAAGAGAGAGAGGGAGAGGGGGAAGGTGGTGGCAGCTGCAGGGTGGTGGTTGCAAGCGGCGGGACACTCGACAATGGCAGAACTGGCGCTGGTCGGGCGTGGGAGAAGAAGAGAGGAGAAGAAGGTTGGCGGGTGGCTGGACCGGCATAGGGAAAGAAAGAAAAAAAAGACGAGTCGGCCGGTCCAAGGGAAAAAGAAGGAGGGACAGGCTGGATGTGCGTCAGGCACGAGAGAGGGAAAGGAGGGTAGAAGCGGGCCGAAGACCCAGTCGCGTGGGAAGGAAGCCAGGCCGGCGACCCAAGGGAGGGGGAAAATGGGAAAAAGAAGAGGAGAAAAGGAAAAAGGAGAAAAAGGGTAAGAAGGAAAATGGAAAGATAGGGAAAATAAGGTAAATTAATTTATAAAATCATAAAATCTAATATTCTTGATAAATTATTTAATTTAATAATTTAATTCATTATAATCTAATATATTAGTTTAAAAAGGATAAAGTTGGTAAAATATTAGTTTGGAAAATTATTTAAATAAAATAATATGATAACTAGCAAAATATTTATTTTTAATTTATTAAATGCTCTTATCCAAATTTACATACTCCAAAATCTATAAAGTAATTAAAATAAAAAATTTTAAAAGCTAATTTATCTCAAATAGAAGTTATTTATTAAATTATTACTTTTCTAAAAATTTGGGGTATTACAGTTTTCAAAACCTTTTTCTCCCTGAAACCCTAAGAGCTAACCATATGCCACCGTGACTTTAGACGAGCCGTTCGCCGCCGTTAGCCAACTTCGCCGCCACCTCTGCCTCCCAAATTCTTCCCCACACTACACTCTAGCTAACTAAGCTCTCCACCTCCTTTGATTCTTCTAGCACGAGACACCATAGCCGTGTGAAGTTCAATGTCCATCTTGAAAAATATTTTACCCTACAGCCTTTTGCACCACTGTCCACCACCATATTCGCCACTTCTACTACCTTCTGCACCACCCAAAAACTTCTACTAATTCTCCTCCACCGAACCATAACCTCCTTCTCCTCCCCTCTTTTTCTTCATCTTTTCCCCTTTTAGCTCTCTTTTCCGGCCACCACCATGCACCACCGCCGGTGCCACCCATCCTTACCGACTCAAGTTGAAACCATAGATCTTCTCATCCCTTCTTTTCTATTTATTTTAATTTATTCTATTTTTATTCCAATTTTTAGTATTTATTTGAATATAATTATTCTTATTATTATTGTTGTTATTAGATGTAATATTATTGATAAATTTTGTTGGCAGGGTGGAGATTATTCTTGAGTTGATTAGATTGTTAGTTTCGAATTTTAGGAATTTATTTAAATTGTTATAAGTATATTATAATTATTAATACTATAATTAATAATAATATTATTAGTATAATTATTTTATTATTAATGTTAATTATTTTAGGGGGGCTGAGACCTTAAATATTAATTAGGTCTCGCACCCTTGTATTTTTAGTACTATTATTAATATTTTTACTATTATTATTATTAATATTATTATTATCTTTAGTATTTTTAATATTATAAGTAATATATATTATTAATATTATTATTACTATTATTAAATAGTACTTTTATTATTTGGGGTAGGTTCGAAAGCCCACCTTGTAATTTTAGGATTATATTATTATTATTATTATTTCTACTAATATTAGTATTATTACCAATACTTTATTATTATTATTATTATTATTATTATTATTATTATTATTATTATCTGTACCAACATTATTTTGGTGAAGGGTAGAAACCCTTATATCACCATTCGTTTTAAATTATATTAGTATTATGATTAGTATTTTAGTAGTATTTTGTATAGTTAATTTTAGTATAGTATTGTTTTAATTAAAAACTAAGTCTTAGGATAAGTTAGCATCTAATGGTATTTTTAGGAGGGAACCTAATTCTAGTATTTTTTCCATAATAGGTGAGTCCAGTCAAAGCCCTCAAGAGGTATAGGAGCGTGTTCCAAGACCGATGACATTTTAGGTAAAGGGTGCTAAGGCCATTTGTGTAATATGTGATTTATATGCCATACATGCCATGTGATATGATTTATTGTGTATTTCATGTGTATATTGTATAACTATTATGAATGCAGCATGATATGGAAGTTGAGGTGTGTTTTGTGTAAATAATTGTGGCATGAGAATGATGTGTATAAATGTGTTATTATTAGGGTATGATGTGGCCTTGAGACTTGCATGATGTTAGGGTTTTGCATGGAGTTGCATGGTGTTAGGGTTTTACATGGAGTTGCATGGTGTTAGGGTGTTGCACAGAGTAGTGGTTGCATGGTGGGATTAATGCTTGCATGGGGGTATAGGGTTTGTGTGGTGATATTAATTTTGCATGGGAGTTAGGGTTTTGCATGGAAGTTAGGGTTTTACATGGAAGTTAAGGTTGCATGGGAGTTAGGGTTTGCATGGGAGTAGGGTTTACATAGAGTTAGGGTTTGCATGGGTGTTAGGGGATGTTATAATTAACTATAGTGGTGGTGGTTAACTAGGGTTGGAGTGGTTAACCCAAGTCAAAGAGTAACCATGGTAGGAGTCTGAATTGCATGTCTTGGTATTGATCTTCGAATAAGATACTTAAAATATTAATTACGTAAAGTGGAAGATGTTGAGCCGGGCCCAGCCCAATCCACCGGCATAATAGTGGCTAAGTACTACGGTATCTTGGAGACCGATCCATCAACGTATAATAGTGGTAGGGTCCCTAGTGATCGATCCACCAGATAAAATAGTAGGGGATCCCGAGCTCAACAAACCAAACCATATATGTTGTTAAGATATGAGAAGACACTAATGACTTACAGTGGAACATCGTGCGAGAAGGGGCCAGACCAATCCACCGGCATATAATAGTGGTAGGGCATGTACCCTAAGTGAACGATCCACAGGCTATAATAGTGGCCAGGAGTCTAAGTGCCCTGGATACCGATCCACCGGCAAAAATAGTGAGGTTCTCGTACTCGTATGGACTTGATAAAGAGTATGGTGTGAAAATAAATTCGATAAAGGCTTGATGAAGTAAATAATCTGATCTATATTGAATCATGGTATTTCACCTGAGCTTTTATTTTATCTTGTGTTATTATGATTTAATTCTATGCTCCTTTATTATTATGCATTGGTAGTGTGAATTTTGTATGTTGGCCTTAGTGCTTGGTTACCTTACTCAATAGTCAATACATAGCGTATTGATCACCCGTTTCATGGGTGATGCTCATTCCCATGAGCAAAATATCCGTTTGACTTGTTGCATGTAGGAGACGCTTATTTCGATGCTATTGATATCTATGGAACGTCAGGTGGGGCCGAGTGAAGTTTGGGTTGGATTAGTTCCCGGAGTGACATGGTCGACTTTCCATATGATATTATTATTCCTATTTTCCTTATTCATGATTATCACGTTGGAAACAATTTTATTATTGTAGTTATCTCTTTTCCTTGAAAAACTAACTTTCGTATTTTGGTTTGTGTAAAGACTTATGCATACTCTAATTTTTGTATTTATGAATTTGGACTATTAATGATGTTATATGTAGTGTTCTCTTAGCCTTAGCACCATAATAGTAGGAGTAAATCGGTCTGGTACTAAGTGTGGTAGTAGCATCCCCAGAATTTATGGTTTTAATTTATAAGTATTGTTTTAAAAAAAATGTAAATTTTCAGTGTGTTACAAAAGGAGAGGAGGGAAGGGAGTACGCTGGAGGCCCACGCGTAGGGGAGAGGGAAGAGGCTGGCCTGGCGGCCCAAAGCCAGGAAAAAGGAAAAAGAAAGAAAGAAGAAAAAGGAGAAAAGGGAGAAAGAAAAGGAAAATGGGAAAATGGGAAAAAGAAAAAATAGGGAAACGAAATAATTTAATTTATAAAATAATAAAATGTAATATTTTGATAAATTATTTAAATATAATTTAATATATTGGCTTAAAAAGAAAAATTTTAATATAATATTAGTTTGAAAAATTATTTAAATAAAAAGAGTATAATAGAATAACAAAATATATATTTTAATTTATCAAATATCCCTATCTAAATTTATATACTCAAAAATCCATAAAATAATTAAATTAAATAATTTTAAAAACTAATTTATCCTAAATAAAAGCTATTTATTAAATTTTAGGTTTTTTTTTAAAAAATTCGGGGATTACACTTATAAATACTAGGCCCTGCATAATTGATAAAATTCTGATTAATATTTAGCTTTCTTTCTAAAAATGTTCAAACACAGTAAGGGAGATTAAAAATCTAGAAAAATGTCTAATAAATAATTATTCATCATTGGAAGATGCTGCAGATCTATACATAACTCCTTATATCAACATATGGAATCAAAAATTATAGTCTAAATGTAAATTTCTATTATGCAATTGAATCAATTTTTTACTTATTATAAAAATTGAAAACATAAAATAGCTTACACAATGCAATTTGAATCACTTACCAAAAAAAATTACATGGAATCGGCAACAAATTGAATCCCCAAAATTGAGATAGTAGCTAGCTAAAAGTTTTGAATAGGAAATACCGAAATGGATGGGGACTAGAGGCTGGAGTTTAGAGAGAGCCGAAAGAAATTGAAATAATATAGAACATTTTTTTTAAATGAAAAATAAATAGAAAACTAAGAGAAGGAGAATGGTTTGCTAGATAATTTATTGTTTACATGATTTTCTATTGCCGTTTGTTTTGTTTCTCAAAAGGATGTTGAAGAATCACGACTAGCTGTTGAGGACGAACAATCAGTGTGTAGTAGCGTGCAACAGTGTAAAGCATACAACATTGTGCAACGATGCAGCATCGTGCCTATTGACTGGTACCAATAAAGTATTAAGGTTAATAAAAAGTAAAAAAAAAATTACTTGGGAAGGGGATTGAACCCCTGACTTGTTATATTAAAGCTTATGTAATTTTATTGTCTGACCATGTATGTTAGGCTAGCTTTTTATTCTTATATCATATATCATTATTATAACACCCCAAAATTCACTATATTTTTTTTAAAGCGGAAGCAATTAAATTAGAAACACTAAAAACCTGTGAATTCTGGAAATGTTACCGCCACACTTAGTACTAGACCGATTCTCTCCGACCGTTCCAGTACCAAGTGCTAATACTAAGAAAAGAAATAATCAATTATAAATCAATACAATCCAAATTCCAAATAAGCATTAAACGGTTGTAAACAAAATCAGAGTACGCATCAAGAATCACGAATTAAATAAATATCAGAGTACGAAATTAAAATTCCTCGAAGGGAATAATCTTACGATCAATAAAAGATTTATTGGAAACACTTAATACAAATAATGAATCATAAGAGGGTAATTTAATATACCAGAAATAACACAATGATATAAAATCACATGAAGAGGAAATGCGGCCATAATACTTTCGATCATCGAGCCAAACATGCTCAACACTCAGCCCCAATTGATGTCTCGCCCACCTGCACAAATTCAGAAGGGCATACTACTCGTGGGAATGAGCAGCACCCATGAAAAGGGGGATCAGTACGCTACGTACTGAGTAAGGTAACCGAGCACTAAGGCCGACACATAAGCACATAATCCATGCAGATTAATAACAGGGCATAATCCAACATAACAACATAAAGGTATATGAACAATTCATGTGAAAGTACAAAGGCCCATATAATCCAAGTTAATTGTTTAATAAATCTCTTATCAGCATTCGATTCACACCATACCTTTAATCAATCCATGTGAGCATAGGAACACCCCACTATTATAACCGGTGGGCCGGTCACTTGCGGGACAAGGTCCACACCACTATTATTTGCCGGTGGACCGGTCACTTGCGGGACAAAGACCGCACCACTATTATATGCCGGTGGACCGGTCTGGTTCCTACTCACATGGGGTTCCACTGTAAATAATTAATATCTTTTAAGTGTCTTTAACAAACTCGGGTTCATTTTTATTGAGCTCGAGTCCCCCACTATTATTCGCCGGTGGACCAGACACTTGCGGGACAAAGTCCACACCACTATTATTTGCCGGTGGACCGGTCTCACATAGGGTAATAACCCTAACCACTATTTTTAACCGGTGGATCGGTTGGACCCAGCTCAATAATCTTTCGCTTTAAGTGATTAATATCTTAATTATTTTATTCAAAGATTTCACCCTAGACATCACACATACACATGATAACACACATCATAATTGTAAAACTTAAGTCATCACACATCACAAATCATAAAATTCCACCATCATAATTACAATTAAGTCACCACATACACATGATAACACAAAAACCCTAATCAGCCACCACATACCTCAATTAACCACAACAAACCATAGTTAACCACTCCAAACTCTATTTAACCATACCAGTCATAATTAGCCACTCCACACCTTAGTTAATCATAACAAACCATAATTATCCACTCCAACCTTAGTTAATCACAACAACCCAGAGTTCATTACTCCAAACCCTAATTCAGTCTCTTCCGTACCCTCATAATGCTCCACGTACTATTTTCCGTTCAAAATAGTTCAACACCCAAATAACACTTACATTACCTTCCTTACATCCCAAATTAACTTTCCACACGTAAATTTCATACCCATGCAGACGTTAGTCTCCCCATGCAAACCTTCAAACCTTTTTCATGCAAACCCTAAAATTCCACATGAAACCCTAAATTTAACCATGCAAATCCTAATACCGCCATTCAACCATTAATACCACCATGGAAATCCTAATACCACCATACAACCATAAATACCACCATACAAGCTATAAATACCACCATACAACCTTAATAACATCATACAAACCCTAATACCACCACACAACCATAATTACCACCATACAACCCATAATTCCGTCATACAAAACCCTAAATTCAATCCACACAAAACCAAAGATTCACCCATACCAAACCTAAATTCAAACCATATAAAACCCAAAGATTTGTCCTTACCTTACAATTGATTAGATTCTCTCATTCATAACCACAAATTAAATTTTCCCATACAAGACCATAAGTTAGATTCTCCCACATAAAATCATAATTTAGAATCTCCCAAGCAACCCATAAATTAGATTCTCTCCAACGAAACCCTACATTTCCCATTTTATTTTTCCACCCATAAATCATTAAGATACTTAGGTCAACTCACATCTCTTGGTCAACTTCTTTCTCCATCCTCATTTTTCATCCTTTTCCCCCGCACAAATCATATCAACATCCTCACATGCATGTCTTACAGGGTCACAACACATATTATCATACATAAATAATATACATGCCATACAAAACATACTTCAACTCCACGTCATATCATATACGACATAATTAATAATCATAAACATAGAATGCATAGCATATGAAGCACATAATGCATAGAAGCACACAATGGCCTTAGTAAACCCTTACCTGAAACTACACCAGTCTTGGAGTACGTTCCTACGCCTCCTTAGGGCTTTGACCAAATAATAACATATTAATAAAATAACCTTAACAAAGTTATAACTTTGCTAAAGACATAAAAATAATAGAGATATTATAAACCTTGATAATATAGGGTTAAAGACGTAATAATAATAATGATACTAATATAATAATATCAAAGATAATAAAACTAATATCAATGAGAATATAAACCATAATAACAATAATAATAATAATCATCATCATAATAATAACAATAGTAATAACAATAATAACATTATTAAAAATACTAATGGTAAAATATTTGCATTAATAATAATGGAATAAGAATCATAGAAATTCGAAATAGAAAATAATAATAATTATTATAGTTATAACATATTAATATTAATAATAGTAATAAAGAAATAATAAGGGGAATAAAAATAAAATCAAATTAAAATACAATAAGGCTTCATCCCTCAACATAAATAATAATAAAAACAACAATAATAATAATAATACACATTAAGAATATAAATATTAAGAATAATAATAATGGTATTTATATGCAAATAATTGAAATAAATTAAATCAAGGCTTATAATATTATGGAAAATGGTTGAGAGGGTCTAGGTTTGAACCTTAAGCTGGTGAGGATAGGCGTCACCGGCAGTGGTGCACGGCGACGGCAGCGGTGGCCGGAAAAATAGAAGAAAAGAGGGAAAGATGGATGTTGGGAAAAAGATAGGGAGAATTGAGGTGATAAAAGAGGTGTTTATGGTTTCCCAGGAGGAATGAGACAAAATGATGGTGATGGTGCAGCCAAAGGTGGCGGCGAACGGCGGCGGAAGGCGGTTTAAGGCTTCGGGGTCAAAATTCAGGCGAGATGAGCAGCCAACTTGGCACGGCTATGGAGGCCCGTGCAAGAAGAATCGAGAGGTGAAAATGGTTTAGTTAATTAGAGGAACTTTTAGGGAAGAAAATGGAATGTTTCGGTGGCGCTGAGGTTGGCTATCGGCGGAGGACGACGCATCTTAATTTGCGGTGATGGAAGCCCTCGCTGAGGGTTTCGGGGAAGAAAAATCTTCCACAACTCCTACAATCAGGTTTTTTTTATAGATTGTAGATGGTATAATAGGGTTTTGGGGGTCGGCAGGAAGTGGTTAGATGCTATTGTTTGGGTGGCCGGCGCCAGAAAATGGCCGACGATTCCTTGGTTTTGGTCGAAGGTTCGCGGGGCTGGAGAGAGAAAACGGGCGAGAGTTAACGTCGAATAATTATGCCAATTTATTCTTGGAGTTAAGAGGAAGACAATGAGACAAGAAATGGCCGGTATTAATCACCGTAGCTAGAGAAGCCATTGATGGGTCGGGAGCTTGCGTCGCAGCGATGGAGAGGGAGGGAGGAAGAAGGAAGAAGAAAGGGAGGCAGGCCGGTCGGCCGAAAAAAGAAAAGAAAAGGGGAGAAGAATCCGGGCGGTCAGGCGCGGTCGAGGGTGCGACTAAATGGAACGCTGCGTTCCAACGAAATAACGAACGGAATGACGCGCAGAGAGAGGCGGAAGAAGGGCGACGACACGAGGGTAACAAATTAAATTAAACGGTGAGTTTCGGTGGTAATTGGATCAAAACGCAGCGCAAAGACGACAGAAGGAAGACGCCGCGTGGGCTGGGCTGAAGGAAATGAAGGCGGGGGAAACTGGGCCGCTGCGCCAGGCCCAGTCGGGGAAAAGAAGAGGAAAAAGAAAAAGAAAGGAAAAGAAAGGAAAAAGGAAGAAAGAAAAAGAAAAAGGGAAAAAGGAAAAGAGAAAATAGGGGGTTGGCATAATTAAATTAATTAGGACATTTAGGTTATTTTCAAATAATAATATTTAAATAAAATAATAATTAAAAATCCCTTTTTAGGCTAAATTAGGAATTTTAAAAGGTTTTCCATAAATTCTATTTTAATTAGGAAAACACCCAAATTTTCTTCCATTAAATTATTTATAAAATTAATATTAATTTGGAACTCTTTCCTCCTTCTTATTTTAAATAAAATAATTTATTTAAATAAATTCCCAAATTAAAATATTTAATTAGTCAAAATACCCAAATTCCTCCTAATTAAAATACTTATAAATTTATTCTTGATTTGCCCTAATTAATTTTATTTTATTTTAAATAAAATAATTTACTTAATTAACTTTTATTATCAAACCTCATTTAAATGTACTATTTAAAATTAGGAATTTTTTGGGGCATTTCAATTATACATATAAATTTGGGGCCCATATTAATTGAGGGGGCCTAGGCACAGACGTAGTATTGTTATATTCATGGCCGGCCCTGCACATCAAGGTGCCCCTAATTTTTTTGGTAAAAGATGGCCACCGAAATGACTATAATAAATTAACTTTCTAAAATATGTTTAATATTATAATTATGGGGAAAGAAGGATAAACAAAGATTTATGGCATCTCAAATGATTTTTCTATGTAAAAAATACCAAATTTTGGAGATTATTGTATTATGACATTACTGAATTGAAAATGTATTAAAAATAATTTTATTTTTTATTTTATTATTTTCATATTCATGTTGTCAGTTTTAGGTAAAATTAACTACAAAAATCTAACTTTCAGCACTTAAATCTTATTTAACTCACTTGAGATTTAATCCAATCCCTCCAATCATGATAGACATATCTAATACCACGTTTTCTCACACCCTAATCACCATACATAATTGGACTAATATTGCATCTCCATACACACACATGCACATACTATTATCGAATTTCATTCAGTTTGTGTTATTTTTAAAAGTTTCATTTTTATTTTCTCTTGTATGTAGAAAATACATTTTATTGTAATTCTTCTAATTCTTCTAATTCTTGGGTTTTCACTCATTTTAATTCATTCAAAATTTGTGAGTAGACCCAAAAATAATTTTTTAGTTCATCCGTCCATGATATACATTCATGTTCTACCATTTTCTTCTTAATCGTTAACTAACGAAAAAATTCATTTACGCGATTAGACGAATTTAGCCACTTTTGTTATTTTTAATTCATTGGTTATAAAATAAGTTCCAATACAAAATATTTTATATATTTGGTTTTATAAAAATATTTAACATCAATCAGTAGAAATTTAAAACCCCATTATTCATTTTGTATATTTGTGAAAAAATAAATTTCCACTACTTATCCATTTTTATCATTTTCACTAGTTTTCCACTTGTAAAGCTTCAAACTAAAATTGATACCTAATATTTTTATATATTTGAGTTTATAAAATTATTCTGCACATTTTCATGAATTTGTATAATTTTTAGAATCCAATTGATATTTTCTTTAATAAGTGTCTATTATTGGACTTTTTGCAATTTAATTAATCAAAATAAATTGTAAAAAATAATCTAACCATTATTTTATTCCTAACTAGTCTCCTAATCAAACAAAATTAAATTTGTAACTTTGTTACCTTTCACTTAACCAAAAAATGCATCAGATAACATAATTATGGTTTTATAATATTTTTCTTATACACTCAAACATAATTTAACATTGCTCTTACACTCCTAATCCTAGCATTCAAGTGAAGCTAAAGTCAAATAAAAAACTCACTCTATACTTATCATAATATCTCACTTTATTTTTATTTTATCAAATTGTGCATCTCAAGTCAACCTCACATAAAATCATAGAATTTTAACAATAAAACAAATTAGATTTCTTTTCAACTATGAACATCTCTCTCTCTCTCTCTCTCTCCCTCTCTCTCCTCTTCCCTTTATTCTTATTTCTTTGTAAAAATTACATTGCATACTATACCTCTATACCATTTTATTCCCTAAAATCAAAACCCTTCATGCTTCCTTGTGGCCAAACTTTCACTTCTCGACCAACTATGCAACTATAGTGAAACTGACTTTTTTATAAATTCCAGGGGATACCATGCTTCGATCTTACTTCATTTACCTTATATTCTTATTTTTTATTGTTCCTTGAATGTTATACTTCATGTAGGAACCTATTTTATCCAATAAATCGTGCCCCTCCCCTTTCTTTTTTCTTTCCTATCCGTCTTGCCAAGTAGACTTGAAATTTTTGATGCAGTTGTTATGTGTGTTGCATCAAAGGTTTTGTATCTTTCTGCTATTATTTCTTCATTGTTTTCATTTTCATTAACCCTTCAATGCCTAATCTCTCATTCCTTGGTGGTGGCTAACGATTTTTTTGTTATGGTTTCAAAACATCCATATTAAATATTAATTTTTCCATTTTACTTCTTCCCTTTCATATCCTTTTTAATCTAGGAAAAGCATCTATAGCATTGACAAAAATCATCGCTGAAAGCTAATTTTTTTTTTTATAATAACTCTACAGTGACGACATATCATTGGTATAACATTTGCAATAATGACAATCATTATCACTACACATGTATCTGGCAACGACATATTTTAAAATTAGGTTTCCTTTTTTAAATATATATATATATATATATATATATATATAATTTTTAGTGAAGACATGTAATTTTGCACAACAATAAAATTCAAAATTTCTAACCATTATTTTCAAAAAATTAAATTTTATAGCGATGACATATAATCACAGAAAAGTAATTGCATTGACACTTTTAACTATTCATTTCTATATAAATAAAACCAAAAATAAAAATTGAATGAATGTTGTAGCCGCGTCATATTATCGCTAAAGCTATCTATAGCAACAACACATTTTTCAAAAAAAAAAATTATTACACTTTAAAAATAATTTTATAAACATTCAAATATGTGTGTGTGTGTGTGTATATATATATATATATGTGTGTGTGTGTGTGTGTGTGTGTGTATATGATAAAACATAACCATTAAGTGTTAAATTTAAGTATACCAACTGTTTTATATACTAAAAGCTATCTAATCTAATTGACCATGGAGAATCCGATAGGAAATGGTTGTTGTCCATGTACTAGCTAATCTCTATGTAAATTGAGGTTTTTTCATTTTTTTATATGCCTTTGATTTGTCTCGTCGGATGTATTGCAATAATAAATGTATTAGAAATCAATATTATGAAGATAGAAAAAAATTATTCACAAATTTCAATTGAGTTTGCAGTTACAAGACTCACACTTAACTTACAATGGATGAGGACCTAGAGGGGGATCATTGCCTCCATTTTACAGCTACTATGGTATCTAACAACCCCGTCAATCATAACGTAATACACTCAATAACTAAATTATATATATATAATTTAATTAATTGTGAAATAATATGCTATAACACTGAATGAGTAAGTTATGTAACACTTTTATTACATAGAGCTATAAGATAACAAATACAAATCTAAATACCATGTACATATTAATTAGAACAATAATCAAATTCGTCACTATAATTATTTTTATCTTCTTCAAAACTATCCATATTGGAATCCAAATAATCCATCCCCTCATGTTTCATGCCATCGTCTCTAACGATAATATTTTAAATTTATTCAAAAAATATTTTTTAAAATTATAATATTAATAGAAAATAATGTTTAATTACATACTAACTAATTTACTTTATTTTTACAAGAATTTGAGCTATATTAAATACAACTTTTTGATAAGCAAATTTCGTAGTATATATAAAATTATAACACTAAGATTAATACATATTTTCTTGTTAAAAGGTTTAAAATGAAATACAATTATAAAAGTTAATTTCTAAAAATCTAAATTATAAAAGTATATATATGCTAATTTCTAATTTATCAAATTGAAACCTAGACTTGATATATATGATTAATTATAAAGACAATATTCTAATAATCTAATATATATATCTCAAATATCATATACAATATTCCAGTATAATAATAAAAAATAACAATAATTAAACTGTACTACAATGCACCAACAAAATTGAAGAAAAATCTAAAAAGTTGGTCCAACAATGGCAACAAAAACTGGGTCTGGCGAGACTTTATCAAGATTCCAACAATACTTATAAAAAAATTAAAAATAATCCCAAATGAATTGAAACAATTGAACAACAATACAAACAACAAAGAACAACCCAAAGATAACATTTGTTGGCAAAAAGGGGAGGTGATAAGGACTATAGAGGTGGTGACAAGGGAGGTGGTTCAAATTCCACCTTAAAAAAACTACAAACACAAGTAAATACAATAATAAATGCATAAATAAAATAAATTAGCAAATGAAACACAAAATTGATAACAAAACTAATCTCCAAAATCAAGTTAGAGTATATAGAGAGAATCGAACCAGAGGAGAGAATGCATGACAGAGAAGACAAAATTACCGGCCGGGGGGGGGGAGGAATTCAACACAAGGTTTTAAAGGACTTATAGTGACAAAACTCTTTGTAACACTTTAAAATTTACTACTAATTTTTTTAATATTTTTACTAGAAGCATAATATCAAATTTTGTGGGTGTTAGCACCGTACTAGACATAAGTTTAACTTATTATACCATCGTTATATTGAATACAAGGCAAAATAGTTAAGACTTAAAATATGATAAAAAAGCAATAAGAGGATTTCATAAACATAAATAAAAGGTTGTAAATTAACTTTGAGTGCAATATCAAAATACAACAAAATGGATCCCATGGAACCAATAGTCCAAAAAGATATTTAGGTAAAAGCTAAATATTGGATAACATGACTCTTTGCCCAACCATGATACATAAGAACCGCTCTTCCACACATAAGACACCCTATACAACAAAATTATCCAAAGGGTTCTTATCGACTTGGACAAAAACATTCAGGTCATCTGCTCATGAGAATGAACAACACCCAAGAAAATGATAATCAGTACACTATGTATTGAGTAAGGTAACTATACATTCGAAACAAGGGTATAAAAGAGATAAATCATACACGCGAGTTAATAAGTAGTGCAAATTAAACATTGATTCCATAACTCATTAGATATAGACAAGATCTATTATTTTATTTATGCTAAGTTTAGGGACCCCACTATTATTAATCCGATGGAACTGATTGAAGCACACCTCAAGGCTAAATACACCTGAGCAACTATTATCGTCCAGTGGAACAGGCCCAACATATACTAGGGCAACACGATTCCAACCACTATTCTTAAATCTGTTGATTGGTTCAAAGCACCTCTCAAGGCAAAACACACTTAAGCCACTATTATCATTCGGTGGAATTAACATAACAACTAGGTCCTGAATCACATAATCTTTCACTTTAAGTGATAAATATCTTATCTATTAGTTACTCATCTCATAATCATATTCTTATTCACATTGAGTTTAAGAGCCACTATTCTTAATCCGCCAGAATAGGCTAATACACCTCTTAGAGCATAATGCTCCTAAGTTACTAGTATCATCCGATGGAACGAAACTAACATATACCTCAACCCGATTCACTTAATCTTTCACTTTAAAATAAGTAAAGTACAACCACATGGTTATCGGGGCATTTTCCAAGAAAAAAGTTCATAATTTCCCTAATAAACCCTAATTTCACAAGGTCAAAATAATTTCTCATTTTATTGTGTTTATACTACTCATCATTACTCCGACTATTTTTAGTACCATACTTATATTATTTAAAATCTATTTCCCTTTTTAAATTACCAAAATTCTATTTATAATCTTAATTTACTAAAATTCCCTTCCTATACCAAAAATCTTATAATCTCATATTAGGTAACTTATGTCTTACTCAACCATTATTTAATCACATTACTTATGAAATAATTAATAACGCCCTCAAAAAATTATCATGCCATTATTATTTCCCATATTATCATCAAATTACCATAATGTCATTACGTTAGTCAAAATGCTTATGTTTTTTCCAAAGACCTTACGAGTCCTAATATTAATGAATTTTAACCTCCAATATTTATATGAAATATATAATCCCAATTTTATATATAGGTACCATGTATCTATATTCATGCCACCCAAAAATATACATAAATGTATACTTTCACATTTTTCTCACTTTCAATATATCATATAATAGCATTATCATTATCAACATCATCCATGTAACATTACCAAATAGGATATTACATACAAAAATACACATTGTACATAAAATCCCTAACTAGAACATGTATCCTTACCAACAATGACACAGATCTCTAAGCATGTAAGCTTAACCCGTATCCTAAAAGATCCCTACAAAATCACCTATAAAAATGACAATAAAACATAATTAGAAGTTAAGAATATAACCAAGGAAACGTTAAGGTAAAAGAGGGTGGAAATGGAGATAACCAAACTAAGTGAAGAAGGTCAAGCTGCATGGAAGTATAGTGGTGCTAGAGTGGAGCATGGGTGTGATAAGAGGGAATCACACCTTTACCAAAGGAATTTCAAAAAGCACAAGTGTATCATGTAATGCGTGAGCTGGTTGAGAGCATGGAACATACATAGGCGGGGTGTGCGAGGTGTGTATTATTGTGTGTGAAGCATATGGGGGAGGGGAAAAGGGTGTCACGAGCTATGTGAGAACCATATATGAGTTGTACGAGAGAGGCATAGCTAGGGTGTGTGAGGGGGTTCACAATTGTGCACCTCAATAAAAACAAAGTAGACCACAATGGGGAGAAGGAAAAAGAAAAGGATTGGGGTGGTAATGGTTGGACAACGATGATGGGGTGGTAATGGTGGTTCATTTTATAGGGGAATTGTGGTATTTGGTGGTTGGTGGTGGTGAGTTGAGTTGATGGTAGATGACGTCAATGAATAGAGAAAGGAAGGAGGAGAAGGAAAGGTGTTTGGGATGGCTTTGATCAACAGAAATGGAATGAATGAGGGAATTAGTTGAGGTAATAAATGAGGCAAGGATTAGGACAGGGGTGTGTGTGTGTGTGGTGCACATGATCAAATGAATCAGCAAGGAAGAAATGGTAGGGGGCACATGTACAAGATGGGAAGCATGATTGGGGGCAGTTTGGTAAAATTTTCAATGATAGATCCCGTGGATTGAGGGAGATGATGACTATGATTAGACTATGGTAAGTTTGGGAAAGAAAAAGAACACATAAGGTAGAAAATGAAAAAAAGGAAAATCATTAGAAGAGAAATATAAAAAAAGAGAAGGAGAAGGAAAAGGAAAAAAAAAGAGATACCAATGGAATTATGGTTAATATTAGGTTAAAAAATGTGATTAATAATATTAGGTAAGATTAAAATATTAATCCTTTAGGATTAGGTTTAGATTAAATATATTAATAAAATGAAAAAAAATATTAAGATTAGGTTAATACTTAGGATTAAATAATTAGCGTAAGGTAGAAATATCAATTTTTTAATTTAGAATTAGGTTAAAATATTTATTACTCGAGATTAAAATTATATAAAATTTGGGGTATTACACTCGGTGTCACTATAGGTACCGTACAATTGCAAAAACTAGAATAGGTATGTATGGCATGTGATCCATGTTATCGTTAAAGAGGCTTATATTGATGATAATGTCGTCACTGTAAAAAAGGTATAGTGACTTTTTTTTAAGGGAGAAACTAAATCACTTATTTATGTTTTCACCAATCGTGTCGCAACAATAGGGAGTATTAGCAATAGCATATGTCATTGCTAAAAGATATTCAGTATAATAATAATAATAATAATTTATTTTGAGGGAAAAAAATTGGCTTTATTTTCAACTATGACATATCATTGCTAGAAGTTTATCATGATGATTATTTCCCTCTAATTCGGTAACATCGTCGGTATATTTATAGCTATGATTTTTTGTCTCTATTTTTTTATAGTGATGGCATCACTATAACCATCATTGCTATAGGAGTTTTTTCTTATAGTGTTTACCTATTTATTGATCTTAGTTTATCTAACTCTTTTATCTTATATTTTTGAAGGTGACTAATTATTTTAAAGGAGTTGCTAGATTCCTTATTTTAGCTTTGCTTGAAAGCTTAGGAATTTTGGTAACTAGACTAATATTTAGAAATAAGATTGTGTTGGGTGTATTATATATGATTTTATGCATGATTAACTTTATTTTAATTATAAGCATGAAATAATATCTTTAAAAACCTTGTATGACATGTGTGTGTTTCTATCTTATGTGTATAGTTATGAATTTTTGATAAGAGAATGATTTGTGTGATTTTCACATATTCTTATGTCTCCTAAAAATGTGGTGAATATTTAGTGGAGTCGTGATAAATGTGAAACAAAGTTGTGATGAATATTTCTAGATTTAAGTAGTTTAGCTCTTGTCCTTGTTATTTTATGTGATTTTTTATTGTTTTAAATTTATATAGTATGCCCTTGTATGTATAATAAGATACAGAAGCTAGGTTATGAATTTTGGAGTATTTAGAGTTGAAATGACTTTTTTTAGGTATTGAACATATTTGGCCATGGATGTATTGGGTCTTACTTATTATTTTTGAAGGTTTTGTCTTCCTTGGGTGATTTACATAAATTTAGTATATGATATACTAGTGTTTGATATTGTTCAGAGTAACTTATGAGTTTTAGAATTTTAAGGTAATTTTAGGTGAATAGGGTCATTTTGGCCAATGCACTTAAATTCTATAAATTTTGAGACCTATGTGAGTATTATGTTAATAAAATAAGTTATAATGGACACGTTTGAAACTTGGGTGGTATTTGATGAATAGACCTAGAGACCTTAATTAAAATTCTTAATTAAATAACAAAAGGAAAAAAAAAAAAATAGAGAATTTGAGTGCATTCGGTAGTCTTAGTATTTTATATTTAGTGTACATATTTATATTTTATCCTAAGAAAACAATTATTTGAGTATAACCCTTTTTTTATGAAATAAACCTCTTTTAATCTTAAGATAAGTTAGTTGACCTTAAAGATATTTTAGTCATTTTTTATGTCTTTAGACTATTTATTTGATTTGACCTTATATGTGAGTCCTTATTTGACTTAGATGTTGGTTATCAACCTTGTCATGAATAATTATAGTTAATTTAAATTGAGATATAATTTTATTGGACCTTTCATGGCACAAAACTTTGGCTTTAATGCTCTAATATTTTTGCTTGGGCTTTAATGCCTCAATAATCTTCCATGGGATTTAATGCCTCATATATTCAATTTGGCCTTAGTGTTATAGTAATGGGTCTGTGTACTTTGGTTTGAGCTTCAACTCCTATATGGATCAAGTTTGTGGATAATGTATGAATTTAATAAAATAATTAGATTATGTCCATAGAAGTGATTAAGTGATATTCTATAAGCCTTGATTCTTATTTGAACTAAATATTTGATAAAACATTAATCACTTTAAGTGAAAGATCTTAAGTTTGGACTTGTATCACTTGAGTTATCTATTTGAGTCAGGTTTGGTATTCACTTGGTAACATTTTATTTTTATTTTTTAATTCTATGATCCTGAGTGTCTTACGAGGTCTAGAGAGACCCTCTTCTACTATGAAAATGTCTCGATATATTACAACCCTATGGGGGGTATACATACTAAAGTGACTAGGTGTCTTGCTATTTACTGATTTGGTTATATTTCTAAGCATGCAAGCTAGGGATAATACTATTTATATTCTAGATTAGTTGTTATAGTTTATTTGAGTCTTCATCCTCAAGTAAATACAATATATTAGTTGTGATCATGATAATAAAATATAATAAATAATGAATATCATCTATCAGTGCATTCATATTACATTATTTTATACTTGATGGTTGACTTTTCTTCTTCTCAATTGATGCCTATATGTAATCATGTCATTATCTTGTCATTGCATCTTTTATTACTTTCTTTGCATGAGACTTATATATAATGATATCTCTCTAGGATAGTTGTTTTATTCAGTATAAGATGCGTACTAATATTACACTTTTTAGGTGTTATGTTGCAGGTATTTGATAATGATTATGATACTTTGGGGAGGTTCCTCTGATGGAGTGATGAAGGTTTACACCATTGGGTTAGGGCGTAGAGTTATATATATCTAGGGTTGCACATGTTATGTACCCTAGATTTTGGATATCTCTTTTGGATTCTTCATCTCTTGTGTTCCTCTTCTCTCTTTTTCTATATATTATTTGGATCATGTAATTCATGCTCTATTCTTATGATTAATTTATTAAACTCTTCCACTATTTCTATGTGAGTTTTGATTTATTTTTATAAATGTTTTAGCCTTACACTTAGTATGAGAAATTTATGAACGAGACTTAATCTAAGTGCAGTGGTAACACCCTCCACATTATGTTAATGTTTTCACTTAAAAACATATTTTTTAGTAGTTAATTTTGGGGCGCTATAGTGTCACCTCCCCATGAATGAACCATACCCATTAAGACCTTAAAGAATATTACGCATTTTTGACATGAAGACTTTTGGTTACCTATGTTGTCTTGTTGTCCCCTAAAACCACAACAAATACTTCACCATTTCTTCCTTGTTTTATTCTATCTCAAACTCCCCCAAATACATATAAAACATTAATCTTATCTTTTTAACAAGTTCATCCCTCTAATCCCCGTAAAATTAAATGATGATTTAGATAATATTCTCTCTTATATTTTAAGATCATATACACTTCACCTCTCCACTTCTTTCCATTGTGAAATTCAATTATCCACACCTTTGTCCCTGATATTTTATTCTTTGCATTTCCCCCTTCAATTTTTGTGGCTCTTCTATAGCCAAGCACCATAGTTGAAGCTTTGAAACTCAATCTGACTTGAAGATTCAAATCTTCTTCTACCATTCAATATCTACTCTTTTTCCTTGGTTTTAAGTATTGATTTATAATATTTTCTTATTATTCCTAGGTTCTCAACAATTTATTTGAAGGACTTGTAAGCTTTTTATTTCTTCTTTTTCTATTTTTGATAGTATAAGCTTACAAGTAATATCTTTTTACTCACTTTGAGCATGATTTGTGTGGTTTGTTGTGTGTTTAGTATCATATGTTTATCCTTGGTTGTGATATGAGTAAATTCATGTATGAAACATAATATTATGAGTTTATAAGTATTAAAATAATTATATCTTGATTCCTTCATGTTTTGGTACAAGAATTTTCTCGAAAGAAACATGAAAAGGGTAGCATTGGAGACCCTCAAATTTGACATTGGTTTCATGGAAAAACTATATTGATTGGATAAGAGTTATAATAAAAATAAGGCACAAAATTAAATCTTATGATTTTTAATTTACCATAAATTTTATGGTTCACTAAAATAATAAATATGTAAAAAATTATGGCCAAAACCGTGTAAGGTGTAAAATCTACTAGATTTTGGATTTCATGTGTTAGGATTGGACTTCTTAACTTTTTTTGTATATTCTTGTTGTTTTTAATTTAATTTTATTATTTCATTTGAATTTTTAGATTTTTTACTTCAAATTTAATGTAAGATATGATATCATTTGGATAAATATAACATGAGTTGTGGAAGGTTAAATTTTAAGCATGCTCTAAGTCATTTTTGGTATTTGTTGTACAAAGCCTAGTTTTTTGGAAAATTCCTTGTGATTTTTATATTTTTAATTAACTTAAAATATACCATTCTAATCCTTATAATTTTTGGATGAATTTTGATATAACCTACCATTATTTAATCATTTTTTGGTAGGTTTTACAAGTGAGTAAAGTTTATGCTGCTTTAAAGTTATTCAAATTATTCTTCACAAATTCAAAGTGTTCTTCACATATTCAAAATTTTCTTCACTAATAACTCACTAATTACCATAATTAGAGTGAAAATATAACTAGTCATGTGTTTGGAAAACTAGGGTAAACTGACCATTAAGGTCATTATGCATTTACTTCACCCTTGAGTTTGATAGTAATTTTTTTGGAAATGGTATATGGCCTTATTTTGTGATTTTATACTCAATTATATTTGATATTTTAAACCCTAAAGTGGTATTTTAATTAGCTTTATTTTATGCTAAATTTTGTGTTATCTATAAAAACATATGGTGATATATTGGAAATGGATGTGTTTTGTGTAATCACTTGAAACACATAGGTTGTTGGGCCTTATAATTATTTCAGGTTAATCGACAAACCTAAAGAACCCTAGGATGGCTAGTTATCTATCTTATACAAGATTCTACACACCTGATATAAGGTAATCATACTTAAGAACAAAGATACCCATTAGTTAGTGGAATCGCCATGACCATGAGTAGGCATGTATGGGTATACCCAACCCACCACGGTCTTAAGATACCCTGGGAGGTTGGTACACCATCTCTTGGCTATAATGTTCATGGTTTAGGATAAAAATTTGTGTCCTATGATTATATATGACCATATTTGATTCTTTTTAATATAAATTTTACTATCTTTTGGATGGATGTAGCATATAACATGATTTCCATCGGTTGAGATTTGTTATACTATATGTGTTATATCCTATGGACTATGCTTAAGTTTTGAACTATACCCATAATGCATATTATGATTATTATTGTTTAATGTTAACATGTGTGTGGGATGTCATCATACATTCCATGAGAATCTTTCTTATGTGTAGTAGTTAGATATTACTAGTAAGACATAATATTGAGGTTGTTGTATTATGGTCACCTACCTATTCTATGAGTAGTTTATGGCATGCATATGCATAGTACTAATTTCCTAGTAGATGAGTGTAATACCCTAAATTTTAACCAACCTAATCCTAAATAATTAATGCCTCAATCCAAATTCTAATCTCAAGAATTTTAGTTTAGCCCTACCCTAATTCTTTGATCCAAAAATCTTAACCTATTCTAATCTTTTACCTGAGAAATTTATAATTTTTAACCTAACCTTAATTTCGGTTAATTTATAATATTAATCTCACCTTTTTAACTACATCAAAATTTAACCTAATCTAATCCTAACTTCTAGCCTTCTCTTTTTCCTTTTTCTTTTCTTTTCCTTTTTCCTTCTTCACCTGCTTTGATTTTGTGGCATATGGAGTTTTTCTTTCTCTACAATACACAATCATCACCTTGCCTCCCACATGCACCATGAAGCCATCATCCTTACTATCCCTCATGCCTATCTTTCTTTCTTCTTCTCTTCCCCTACCATGTTGATCACCATCATTCTTCATCCTTAGCGAGTTTTCACCCAACACCGCCATCACCTTCCCTACTTTCCTCTCTTGCGTACTTCTTCTTCATGTGTCACCATCATCATCATCATCATCCTTCGTGCCTCTGCCCGATCTTCATCAATTTCAACCATCACCATCACCTCTATTCCTTTTCTTTTATTCTTCTCTATCGATTATCATCATCATTGTTGTCACCCCTCTATCAGTCTCCTCCATAGCACACCAACTTACTAGTATAAATATGCCCCTCCACCCTTACATTTTTGGTCGTCCATAACCCAGTCCCAACCTTCTTCTCTTCTTCTTTCTTCCTTCTTCTTCTTCTTCTTCTTCTTCTTCCTCCCTACTTTTTTACTCTGTTTTGCTAGTCATCACCACCCTCATTATCGTACACCACCACAGCCACCAATCACCGCACATTGGTCGGTGGACCGACCACTAAGGTCACCCCAACCTTCCCCCTCATCGTTGCTGGCCATCGCTGAAATGCCCCAAAAATATTTATGTTAAGAAATGTAATTAAATAAGGATTTATTAGGGAATTTAATTTAATTAATTATTTTTATTGGAATAGGAAGAAATTATTTAGGGCAAATTAAGAGGAAATTACAAATATTTTTATAAGGGAAAATTTGCTAATTAAAAACGAATTTAGGAAAATTCTTTTAAAAACCCTAAATTAGCCTAAAAATAAAATTTAATATTATTTTATTTAAATAATTTTATTTTAAATACCCAAAATATTCTAATTAATTTAATTGACCCCAACCTACTTAAAATTTTATTTCCCCTTTTTCCTTCTTCCTTTTTTCTTTCTTTTCTTTCTTTTCTTTTTTTTTCTTTCTTTTTCTTTTCCTTTCTTTCTTTTTTCTTCTTCCTTCCAATTAGGCATGTCGTGGCCCGATCCCTCCTTTTTCTTTCCTCTCTTTTGTGGCCCATCCTCCATTCTTTTCTTTTCTTCCTTCGGCAGACGAAGCACTGAGTATTGCTCCTTTTCCCCATGGAACGCCGCATTCCATTTAAACTTTTATAACCATTGCCAACTGGCCTGATTATCCTTTCTTTTTTCCTTTCTTTCTTTTTCCCTAGCTTCCCGGTTCACTTTCTTCTTCCTCCTTCCTCTTCCTCCTTCCTCCTCCACCATCGACTTGCAGCTCCACCGCCTCCGAAAATGGCGCCACCGGCTACGCTTGACTTGACTAGTCGTTTCTCTTCTCTTTTTCTTCCCCTTGAATTGCATATCAACCTAACCTAAACCACTTCACTTTTCTTTCGTGCAAAACTCTCCTTTTCCTGCACAAAAAGTCAACCCCAACCTAAATTTGTGCCAGCTGATTGACACCGCGGGCTACCCTAAACCCTACCCGCATTATCCTCCTGCCGACCTTCAGAACCCTATTTCCCCTCTAAACTCTATAAATACCCCTTGTTTGGTTGATTTCGAAACTTTTCCCCAAAACCCTAAGAAACCTACCCTGTGCACCACCGTGAATTCAGATGACCTTTCCTCCGTCGTCAAACAACTACGCCGCCATCTCCACCTACCTAAGTCTTTCCTGCACCGCCCTCTAACAAACTAAGCCACCCATCTCCCTCGATTCATTTTGCACGAGCCACCACAACTGAAATGTCCCAAAAATTATAATTTTTAAAAATTATAGTCAAATAAGATTTTATTAGAAAAATTTATTAAATAAATTATTTTTATAAAATAAAGGGAAATTAATTAGGGAAAATCAAGAAGAAATTTATATGTATTTTAATTAAGAGAAATTTGGGTATTTTAGCTAATTAAGTATTTTATTTTGGAAGTTAATTAAATAAATTAATTTATTTAAAATAAGAAGGAGAACATAGTTTCAAATTAATATGAATTTTATAAATAATTTAATTGGAGAAATTTAGAGTTTTTTGCTAATTAAAAAGGAATTTATGAAAAATATTTTAAAAATCCTAAATTAGCCTAAAAAGGGATTTAAATATTATTACTTTTAAATATCCTAAATATCCCAATTAATTTAATTAACCTAACCCATTATTTTTCCTTTTTCTCTTTTCCTTTTTCCTTTTCTTTCTTCCTTTTTCCTTTCTTTTTCTTTTCTTTTTTTCTTCCTCCCCTCCCCGACCTGGGCTAGCTCAGGGACCCAAGTCCTTCTTCCCTTCTCTCCTTTTACTTTCCGCGGCCCAAATCCCCGTTCGTTTCTCCTTCAGTGCAGCCCGACTCCGAAATGCCGCTCCTTCCCCTTTATTTCCCCAAAATGCGTCATTTTATTTAAAAAACATTAGCCTCGCGCCCAGCCTGGTTCTTCCCCCTTTTTCCTTTCTTTCTTTTTCTTCTAGACTACCGGTCCAGCCCTTTCTTCCTTCTTCCCCTGTCGACGCTGACCTACAACATCGCCACCGAACGTCTCGAGAATTCCACCACCGATCTCTCCCTTTTCACTGGCCATTTTCCCCTCTCTCCCTCACCGATTTAATAGCCACGTCGACCCAACCAAACGTCCCCTATTCTCACGCATTTTCCCTCTTCCCTGGCCTGCGCAACCCCCACCCCAACTTTGAAATTCCACCTGCCAACCTCGCCGCCGGTAAGCTCGAACCAACTTGCCCTATTCCCTAGCCGACCCACAGATCCTCTCTTCTTTTCTCTATAAATATACCCATAATGAGCTTGGTATTGAGCTCTTGATCCCCAACCCAGAAAACTCCCTTTGTCGCCGCCACCCCTTTATACGCCTTTTCCACCACCTCCGACCAACTCCGCAACCATCTCTGCCCACCCCACTCATCCTTGTGCTGCCCTCTGACTACCTAAATCTCCCTCATCCCTCGATTCTTCCTGCACAAGCCACTCTGACTATGCGAAGTAGCCCCCTTGACCAACCCATTTCTGCCTCTACCACCCTTTGCGCCGCCATCCACCACCTCTTCCGCCGCTGTCGCCGCTTCTTTCACCTTCCAATCTATTTTGCAGACCACCCTCTACCTTCCCCTACCTCTCTTTTCCTCTTTCTCCCTCTCCTTCTCTCTTTCTCTTCTTCTCCTCCATTCGGCCACCGCCGCCGCCGTGCGCCGCCACCTTTGGCTGTGCCACCACCCTTTTTCTATTCCTCTCCTTCTGGGCAACTCTAAACATCCCAACTTCCACCTTCTTTCTCCCTATTTTTTCCCCAACATTCAACTTTTCCTCTTTTCTTCTCTTTTTCTGGCCACCGCCATTGTCGCCGTGCACCACCGCTGGTGCCACCCATCACCTCTAGCCTAAGGTTGAACCCTAGACCCTTGAGAAATGACTCTAAGGAACCAACAATTCTCTCTTCTTAAAAAACCTATATATTCAACACTTAATGAGCATTTGATAGCTTATCCAACCCCGAGCAATCTTAGTTATTGGTGGGGGTTCGGTTCGTTAGCTGGTATTTGTTTAGCCATTCAGATAGTGACTAGCGTTTTTTTAGCTATGCATTATACACCTCATGTGGATTTAGCTCAACAACGTAGAACACATTATGAGAGATGTTGAAGGGGGCTGGCTGCTTCGTTATATGCCAACCCTTTTCCCTATTTTTACAAGCCTTAATTTATTTTATTTCATTTATTTGAATATAAATACTATTATTATTATTATTTCCATTATTAATATGTATTATTATTATTATTATTAATGTTTTTATTATTATTTCTGTTGAGGGTTGAAGCCCTATTGTAATTTTTATTTCAATTTTATCATTATTACTCTTATTATTACTCTTATTACTATTATTATTAATAATATGTGATTATTATTATTATTATTATTATTATTATTACTATTTTGAATTACTATTATTATTATTATTATTCCATTATTAATATTACAACTACTTTACTTTTAGTTTTGCTATTGCTATGCGATTATTATTATTATTATTATTATTATATTTTTTTTAGTGTTAATATTATTATTCTATATAGGGCTGAAATCCTATTATGCCTATTTTGAATTATAGTAGTAGTATTATAAATATCAAGTCTTATTATTATTATTATTATTATTATTATTAATATCATCATTATTTTTATCATTAGCATTTATTATTATTATTATTAGTGTTATTATTATTATTTAATAAGTTTATTATTATTCAATGTAGGGTAGAAACCCTACTTCATTTTATCTTCGAATATTATCCTTACTATTATTACCATTATGGTTATTATTATTATTTTTAATATTATTATGGTTTTTATAATCATTATTATTATTACTAAATTTGGTTATTTATTTTTACTAATATTATTATTAGTATTATTTTGGTAAAAGGGCCGAAGCCCTTATTTCACTATGTTTTTGAGTAATGTCATTTTTATTATTATTGTTACTATTATTATTATTCTTATTTATATTCTCATTGATATTATTTTTAGTATCTTTGCTATTATTATTTTAGTATCATTATTATTATTAGGGTAAAGTCTTTAACCCTATATTATCAACTTTTATAATATTTCTATTATTTCTTATATCTTTAGTAAAGTTAGAAATTTGTTCATGTTATTTTTATCAATATGCTATTATTTTGTCAAAGCCCTAAGAAGGCGTAGGAGCATACTCCAAGACCGGTGTCATTTTAGGTAAAGGTGTTACTAAGGCCTATTATGTGTTGATGTGCATTAAATGCCTTGTATGTTATGCATCCTATGTTATTATTGTAATTATTTCGTATATGGTATGGCGTGGAATTCAAGCATGTTTTTGTGTTGTTATATGGCATGTGTATTATGTATATGTGATGATATGTGTTGTGACCCTATAAGACATGCATGTGAGGGTGTTGATGTGGTTTGTATGGGAGAAAGGATGAAAAAGGAGGATGGGGAAAGAGGTTGACCAAGGGATGTGAGTTGACCTAAGTATTTTAATGATTCATGAGTAGAAGAATAAAATGGGAAATTTAGGGTTTCGTGTGAGAGAATATAATTTATGGTTTTGTATGGGAGAATTTAATTTATGATGTTATATGGGAGAATCTAATTTATGGTGTTATGTGGGAGAATCTAATTTATGGTGTTATGTGGGAGACTCTAATTTATGATGTTATATGGGAGAATCTAATTTATAATATTGTATGGGAGAATGTAATTTATGATGTTATATGGGAGAATCTAATTTATGGTTTGTATGGGAGAATCTAATTTATGGTGTTATATGGGAGAATCTAATTTATGATGTTATATGGGAGAATCTAATTTACGGTGTTATATAGGAGAATCTAATTTATGATGTTGGTTTAAGTCATTTCATTATTATTATTTCTACTACTACTACTACTACTACTATTATTATTTTATAATTCGACTATTATTATTATTAATATTTTTATTAATAATGTTTTAATGATATTTTTAGTATTATTTTAGGTGGAGGGTAGAAGCTCTTATACCACCATTCGTTTTGAATCTCTTTTAATATTATTATTAGTATCTTTGGTATTATTTTTGTGTAGTTATTATTAGTATAGTATTATTTTATTTAAAAACCTAGTCTTGGGATAAGTTAGTAAATAATAGTATTTTTAGGAGGGAACCTAATTCTAGTTTTTTTCTCATAATAGGTGAGACCAGTCAAAGCTCTAAAGAGGTATAAGAGCGTGCTCCAAGACCGGTGATATTTTAGGTAAGGAGTAACTAAGGCCATTTGTGTGTTATGTGCTTTATATGCCATGCATGCCATGTGATATGAAATTATAATGTATTTTATGTGTAATTGTATAACTGTCATATATGCAGCATGATATGGAGTTAAGGTAAGATCATGCATTAAATTGTGGCATGTGTATTATGTGTATTGGTTGTGTTATTATTGTGGTATGGTGTGGCCCATAAGACATGAATGATAGGTTTTGTAAAATAATGATGGGGAGTGTAATAATGTGGAGTTAGGGTTTGCATGGTGTCAAGGTTTGCATGGAGGTAGGGTTTGCATAGAGTTGGGGGTTTGCATGGAGTAGGGTTTGCATGGAGCTAGGGTTTGCATGGAAGTAGGGTTGGCATGGAAGTAGGGTTTGCATGGAGTTAGGGTTGCATGGGTGTTAGGGTATGCTATGGTTGTGGTGGTCAACTAGGGTTTGGAGGATAAGAATAGTAGGAGTTAGTCATGCATGTCTGGGTGAAAGCTTCTGAATAAAATACTTAAGACACTAATCATTTAAAGTAAAATATTATTGAGTAGGGTTCAAACCGATCCACCAGTTAGAAATAGTGGTGGGGACCTGATGCCCCGAAAGTGACTGGTCCACTGGCTAATAATAGTGGTGTGGACTTGTTGTCCTGCAAGTGACCGGCCCACCAGCAATAATAGTGGGGGATCCCGAGCTCAATAAACACAAACTAGAGTTTTCTAAGTCACTTAAAATATACTAATTAATTACAGTGGAACACTATGTGAGTAAGAACCAAATCGATCCACCGATTAGAAATAGTGTTGTGGACATGTTATCCCGCAAGTGATCGATCCACCGACGAATAATAGTGGTGTGAACATGTTGTCCCGCAAGTGACCGGCCGACAGGCTAAAATAGTGGGGTGTTCCTATACTTGCATGGATTTGATAAAAGGTATGGTGTGAATCGACTTCCATAAGAGATTAATTAAATAATTAATTTGGACTAGTTGGGCTTTTATGTGTGGGCTTGATCATTTATAAGCTGTATAATATTCTGCATGACTTTATATATTATATGTGTGGGTTTAAATGTGTGTAAGTTGAATATTATCCTACATTATTTTATGTGCTTGTGTGTTGACCTTAGTGCTCGGTTACCATGCTCAGTATGTAGTGTAATGATCACCCTTTTCATGGGTGATGCTCATTCTCATGAGCAGAAGGCCCGTCTGACGTGTTGCAAGTAGGTCATGTCTTCTTTAATGCCATTGATGTCTATGGGACATCAGGTGGGGCCGAGTGATGTCTTGGGCTGGATCAAGTCCTGGAATGGCATGGCCATTTTCCTATCATGAGATTATTATTCATTTTCTCTTTTAACTATGTTTGAAACTCCAGAAACAATTTTGTTATTGTAGCTATTTTTATTCTCTGAAGAACTATCTCGTGTATTTTGGATTATGTAAAACTCATGCGTACTTCGATAATTGATTTGCGAACTTTAATTTATGTATTTATGTGTGATGATGACAATGTTTTTTTTAGCCTTATCGCTTGGTACTGGAACGGTAGGAGTGAACTGGTCTGGTACTAAGTGTGGCGGTAACATCCCCAGAATTTACGGGTTTTAAATTTAAAGGTTTTTTTTTTAAATAGTAAATTTTGGAGTGTTACAATCGCCACCAACCACCACCTCTTTTCCCTTCTTCTTTCTCTCGTTTCGAACTTTTGCAGAGTGCACAGCCTATGCACGACCTCAGCACGACCGTGCAACACTAAGAATTTCCTATTGCACAACTGTGCAACCTTTTCACCGCTTGGCCATGCATGGTATTTTCTCTTGGTTTGGTGTGCACTACTGTAGCACAACCATGCAACCTTTGCTCCACCTGGCCATGCGTGATATTTTCTTTTAGCCTGGTGTGCACCATTGCAGCACATTTAAGCAACCTTTGCACCACCTGGCCATGTGTTACTTTTCTCTCAACCAAGGGCTACACCACCTGCTGCAAAGTCTTGCAACTTCCCATTTTTGGCCATGCACCCCTATTTCCCCCAAACCTTGTCCAAACACCACCAAAATTTCACTATAGCACTACTATACATTCCACTACACTTCCATTCAACTTTCAACTCAGATTATTTCCATTTTTACCTTCCTCTTTCTTAACTTTTCCCTCAATTTTAATCTTAAATCCTAATCCTATCTTATCTTATTTTCTTAGGTGATCTTCCGGTGATCTCGAAGGAGGTCTAGGATTTACGTGCATATAACTCGATGTCTTTGTTAGTAAGGATACATGTTGTAGTTAGGGATTTATGTGATGCATGTATTTTTTATATGTGTTTTTATGTTGAGTATGCTATATTGAGTAATCTATTTATGGATATACTATGAAATGATATTCTTGAGAGTAATAAAATTATGCAAGTATGTATTTGGATATAATGTTGGATATAGGATATCTATGAGAAACTGAGGATATGTACTTCGAATAATGATTAGAAATTTATATGTATTAACATTGGGTTTCATAAGGCCTTTGGAAAAATACGATTATCTTAACTACCCTGAGGGTATTATGATCATTTGAGGATAATTATGTGGTCATACTTATGTTGTTCAGTCATATGTATTGCACATTTATATGAGTTTAGCATGATATTATACAATTAACTTTGAATAAGGTACTAATCATTTAAAGTGAATGATCACGTGAGTTGGGCCAATGTGTTTATATGGGTCCATTCATCGGATAATAATAGTGGATCGGGTCTGTTGTCCCTAAGAGGTGCATCGGTCCATTCCATCAGATTAAGAATAGTGGGGCCTCATACTCAACGTGAATGAAAATACGATTAAGAATTAAAGTATAAATGGAAATATACTAATCATTTAAAGTCGAAGACTAAGTGAGCCAGGACCGAGGTGTTGAGTATGTTCCACCGGATAATAATAGTGGCTCGGGTATTTTGCCCTCAAGAGGTGCTTCATACCATTCCACCGCTTTAATAATAGCGGCTCAAGAGTATTTTACTCTGAGAGGTGTTGGGTCCATTCCCATGGATAATAATTGTGGCTCAAGTGTGTTGTCCCCGAGAGGTATTTCAGATTGTTCCACCAGTTTAAAAATAGTGGGGTCCCTGAACTCAACATAAATAAAATATTAGAATATGGTATATCTAATGAAAGACCCAGAATTAGTAATTATCTAGCATTCTTTGATTTATGCATATATGATTTTCTTATGAGAATTCTTGTATCATATGTAACCTTACTTTACTATACCGTTACCTTACTCAGTACGTAGTATATTGATCATCTGTTTTATGGGTACTGATCAATCCAATGAGTAGACGCCCCAGATGTATATGTGTAGGTTGATGAGGATTAGGTAGAAAAATTCACTACCTTTGATGCTATATATGTGGAGTAGTGATTTCTTTTGTATCACGGTTTTGGGTGTAGAGTCATGTTATCCGGATGATATTTTTACCTGGATACCTTTTTGGACTCTTAGTTCCATGGAATCCTTTGTGTTGTATTTTGATATTGTAATCGGAGTTGATCTCCAAATGCTTATTTGATGTTATTAAAAGTTGTATTGTTTCTTCCTATCATGTTTTAATTTTCTAATCGTTTTGCCTTGTGATTGGCGTAAAGATGGTGGAGTAAGCCAGACTTATGTCAATCACAGCAGTAACACCCAACTATTTGATTATATGCTTTTGCTTAAAATAAAAATTTTCAGCAGTAACTTTTGGGGTGCTACAATGAGGACCGTGATAGTCAATTCTTTAGTGGAAACCAGTAAAAGCCTGCTTGAAGGGGATCCATCATAGAATAGAGCTAAGCCAACCAATGTTATATTTTATGTTTTGTTGGTTATTTAAACTATTAGTTTAATCGTGTAATATAAATAAGCATTGTTGTATATTCAGCTACATTACCAACTTAAAGTGTATTTCTTTCTCTCCTTTGAAGAGTACTCGTTTGTATAATATTGAACACTCTTAATTTTATGCCTCTTTAACCTTGCTTTATACATTAGTTAGATGTTGATTATACATCTCTTTATTTTAGAGGTGATGGTTTTACCCCCCATTTTTTTTTTTTGCTTCTACATTATCTTAAAAGTAATTTTTTTAAGCTATGAAAAATTATAGTATTACAATGACACCCCTTTTCTCTCTAAAATATTGTTTCATACCCTAATCTCTCCCCTTTTTTTATCATGTTCTCCCTCAAGAACCAAACTACCAAACTTCCTACTTTTTAAATTGTTAGAATCTTAATGTTTCTTCCCCCTCTAGCTCCATAAATTTAATGAAACCATTAATTTTCATGGTAGTTGGGCTCATTTTTGAAAAACCATAAATGTTTCCAAGTTTTTGGATATGGTATAAAATTTTGTGAGTTGTTCCTATTAAAGTATAAATATTTAATATTTTATGAATTTAAAACACATTCTTAGTAAAATATTAATATTTTATGTGTACATATGGTATGCACACGTTCTTGATATGTAATATCATTGTTAATATAAAACTACACTAATAATATATTTGTATTTCAAACTCTTGTGCTAATATTTCCCTAAAAACAAATTTCTGAAGATATTCTTAAATTGTAGCAAATTGTGAAAATTATTAAAATTATAACAAAAAATATAGAAAAAAATTCTAAAATTATATATATAGTTTCTAAATTGTCTAAAAGTTGAAAAAATAATACATATTTGATAAAATATTATGGAAATAATTAATAGCTATATAAAAAATTATTTTCAAATTGTAAAATATGATGGATATTCTAAATTTCTTAAAATTTTAACACTTTATTCTGATAGTTTTTTTAAACGTCATAAGAAGTCTTTTTATTATTATAAATTATTGCATCTTTTGTATAAAATATATAATAAAACTCGAGGAACATTTAAAATATATTAATATTTTTTATGTAATTTATATGATTCCATTAGCTTTTTTCTAAAATTATGGGAATTTCACCTAGACAAACACACAAATAATTTTAAAATAAAATTTCAAACTTTAAAGAAGGTTTTTAGAGAATTTTTAATTATCTCCATAATAATATATGAATTTTAAGATTTTTCAAACAAAATAACTTAAAAACAAATACTAAAATATGTTATGTAATTTTATAATTGTGAGCTTTGACTAAGTATTTTATGCATAACATAATATTGTGTTGGTTCATGTAGGTGGTAGACAAGTTTGGGGTTAATATGTGGATTCTATGAGAAATACGAAGCTCCCATGTTTATTAACACAAACCATGTTTTCTCATAGAATATTTTGATGTATTTTTGGCAAAAATCTAGCGGCAGTCTTGTGTTTCCTAAACATGGATTGTGTTTTTTAGTGAATTTATGAACATGTTGTTTTGTCCGGTAGAATTTTTTCTAGTATAAAAGAGATGTGAGAAAACTCTAACCATAAAGTTGTGCCCCCAAATTCTTCTTCTCTTCCATGGAATTATCCATTATTAGATAATTATAAATCTGTGTAATTGATTGATTAGTTTAATCATTTTGTAATTACATAAGAGCATGAATAAATGTATCTATTTTTCCCTCAATCTTTTTGTTTTGTGATTTAATCATCAATTTTTCATCATATTGTAAATTATTATTTTTGTTTGGATCCATTCAATCCACATAATTCCGCAACAATTTGATATTAAAGCTGTGGTTTTTGAAGATATATTGTTATTGCGATGGGTACAAGATTTGATATTGAGAAATTCAATTTGTCCAGTAATTTTGGATTATGAAAATTGAAGATGTGGGTGATCGTAATCCAAATTGTGTTAGAAAAAGTATTATCCAATCATTTAAACAAACTAGATTTAATGAAGGATGAGAGATTCAAAGAAGTATATCTGAACTCTCTACCATACAACTGTTCTTGGTGAATAAGGTATTGTGGGAGTTGGCAAAATAGTCAACAACAATTATCTTGTGGTTAAAGCTTGAGTCATTGTAAATGAAAAAATTAGTAGCAAATCGACTACTACTGAAGAGTCGGCTTCATGAGATAAATTTAGGTGATAGTTAGTCCTTGAAATCTCATCTTGATGAATTTATTCTATTGTGATGGATTTGCATAACATAGAAGTCAAATCAGATGATGAAGATTTGATCATTATGCTATTATGTTCTTTAATTGTTAGTTTTAATTATTTTTGGGAGACTATGTTATATAGGAATGATGAATTACTCCTTTAAGATGTAAAATGTTCCCTACTATAATGAGAATTAGTTGATAGCCAGCTGAATGGTAGCAATACGTCCAGAGACTTGCATAGTGAGAGATTGGTAGCCAAGGGAAGGACACATGATCAGGAGTTTGGTGACTGTAAGAAGTATAGATCTAATTCAAAGAGTTAATAGAAGAACGTGTCATGCTATGGGTGTCACAAGAAGGGGCATGTTAGGAATTTTTATCCTAATAGAAAGCCCGATGTTAAGTCTGGTGAGTCATCTAGTATAAATAATGATGTTGTTGTAGCTCATGATGACAATGATGGAGATGTGTTATCGACCACTGATAGACAGACCAAGATCAATGATAGATAGATCTTGGATTTTGGTTGTTCTTATCATACATATCCCAATTGGAGTTTTTTTTATACGTTCAAGGTGAGTCGGGATGGAGTTATTTTGACAAGCAATGATGCTAGAATTGGGGCAGTGTGTAACACCCCAAAATTCACTACTTTTTTTTTGAAAAGCGGAAGCAATTAAAATAGAAATACTTAAAACCCGTGAATTCTGGGAATGTTACCGCCACACTTAGTACCAGACCGGTTCTCTCCAACCGTTCCAGTACCAAGTGCTAAGGCTAAATAAAAGATTTATGCTAAATTTAAATTAACAATTCATAAAAGGATTCGAAGATCATACACAAAATCAAAGTACGAGAAATTAAGAGTTAATTACAATACCCTTGAAGTTTCAAATAAGACTTGTAACTTCCAAATAGAAATACATTTAAACAAGATAAAACCCGATGGATCAAATTCCGGATTTCCTACTCACTCAAGTCAGGCCTACCACCCCAAAACAGTCTCTGATCTTAAACCTGCATAAGAGGTCTGCTCCCCACCATCAGTGGATCATCACAGGACCCATCAACCAAGGTAGTATCAATACGGGTCCAGTACTGAGTAAGGTGACTTGATCACTAAGGCCAACACATAAATCATGCAGAACATAAAAGAGCATAATTACCAACACAATGACATAAGGTGCTTACGACCATCCAAGTAAGAGTACAAGGCCTGATTGTAGACTGGATTAATTTTTAAATTAATCTCTGATCAGAATTCATTTCACACCATACTTTTTATCAAGTCCATACGAGTACGGGAACCCCACTATTTTAGCCGGTGGATCGGTCGCAAGGGTAACATACCCTGCCACTATTTTAGCCGGTGGATCGGTCGCGAGGGTAACATACCCTGCCACTATTATATGCCGGTGGATCGGTCTGGCCCCTTCTCGCACGGTGTTCCACTGTAAGTAATTAGTATCTTTCCCATGTCTTAGCAACTGTAGGGTTTGATTTTGTTGAGCTCGGGATCCCCCACTATTATTTCCGGTGGATCGGTCGCGAGGGTACATGCCCTGCCACTATTATAGCCGGTGGATCGGTCGCGAGGGAAATATTCCCTGCCACTATTATGCCGGTGGATCGGTCTGGGCCCGACTCAACATCTTTCACTTTACGTGATTAATGTCTTAAGTATCTTATTCAAAGGCTTTCACCATAGACATGCACGAATCATAAATCATAATTTCCACCATCATAATTACACTTTATCACCACATACACATGATAACACAAAGACCCTAATCAAACACCACATACCCTAATTGACCCCCACAACCATAGTCAATCACTCCAAACCCTAATTCAGTCACCTCCATACCCTTATAATGTCTTACGTATTATTTTTCACCCAAAACATTCAAACACCCAAATAACTCTTCTACTTCCTCCCTTACATCCCAAATCAACTTTTCACACATAAATTTAATACCCATGCAAACATTAATCTCCCCATGCAAACCTTCGAACCTTTTTCATGCAAACCTTAAAATTCCACGTGAAACCCTAAAGTCAATCATCCAAACCTTAATACCACCACACAACTATAATTACCACCATACAACCTTAATATCATCATACAAACCCTAATACCAACATACATCCATTAATACCACCAAGTAAACCCTAGATTCCGTCATACAAAACCATAAATTCAATCCAACCAAAACCAAAGATTCACCCATACCAAACCCTAAATTCAAACCATAAAGATTTTTCCATACCCAACCCTAAATTCAAGCCATAAAGATTCTTCCACATAAAATCATAAATTAGAATCTCCCAAGGAAAACTATAAATTAAATTCCCCCAAGCAAATCATAAATTAGATTCCCCCATATAATATCATAAATTATATTTTCCCAAATAACATCAACTCTCCCAATCAAATCATAACTTAAATTCTCCCATATAATATTATAAATTACATTCTCCCAAATAACATCATAAACTAAATTCTCCCAAACAAATTATAAATTAACTCTCCCAATCAAATCATAACTTAAATTCTCCCATATAATATTATAAATTACATTCCCCAAAATAACATCATAAACTAAATTCTCCCAAACAAACCATAATTTAATTCTCCTAATCAATCATAAATTAAATTCTCCCATATAATATCATAATTTAAAATTTCCCAAATAACATAAAAAAATTTAGATTCTCCCACACAACCATAAATTCGATTATTCCATATAACCTTATAAATTACCTTCTCCCAATTAACATCCTAATTTAAATTCTCCCAAATAAACCATAAATTTGAATCTCCCATATAACATCATAAATTACCGTCTCCCAAATAACATCCTAAATTAGATTCTTCCAGACAAACCATAAATGTGATTATTCCATATAACCTCATAAATTACCTTCTCCCAATTAACATCCTAATTTAAATTCTCCCAAATAAACCATAAATTTGAATCTCCCATATAACATCATAAATTACCGTCTCCCAAATAACATCCTAAATTATATTCTTCCAGACAAACCATAAATGTGATTATTCCATATAACCTCATAAATTACCTTCTCCCAATTAACATCCTAATTTAAATTCTCCCAAACAAACCATAAATTCAAATCTCCCATATAACATCATAAATTACCGTCTCCCAAATAACATCCTAAATTAGATTCTCCCAAACAAACCATAAATTCTGTTCTTCCACACATAAAATCATACATTAGATTATTCCTTATAAAACCATAAAATTTAGGTCAACTCACTTCCCTTAGTCAACTTCTTTCCCCATCCTCCTTTTTCATCCTTCCTCTCACACAAACCACATCGACTTCCTCACATACACAACACATATCATCATACATAATTAATACACATACCATGCACAACATACTTCAACTCCAAGTCATACCACATATAAAATATTTAATTATAATAAACATTAGATACATAACATGCGAAACACATAATATACATAACCACATAAAAGGCCTTAGCACTCCTTACCTAAAACGTCACCGGTCTTGGAGCACGCTCCTATGCCTCCTTAGGGTTTGACTGGTTTTACCTATTATGAAATAAGAGCTAAAATTAGACTCTCTCCTATCAAAATAATATTAAAAACTAACGTAATATAAGACTAGGCTTTTGGATAAACTAATAATAACAAAAGTACAAAAATAATATCAATATTAATATTAATAAGATTAATAAAAATAGTAGAAATAATAATAAAAAGGCATTACTCAAAAATAAAGTGAAATAAGGGCTTCAGACCCTTTACCGAAATAATACTAAAAAGATTATTTGTAAATTAAATAACCCAATTCAGAAATAATAATAATAATAATAATAATAATAATAATAATAATGATAATAATAATAATAATAATAATGATGATGATGATGATGATGATAATAATAATGATAATAATAGTAAAATTAATAACAACACTAATGTTAAAATATTTGTATTAATAATAATAAATAAGAATAATGGAAATTCGAAATAGAAAATAATAATAATAATTATTATACTTATAACATTTTAATATTAATAATAGTAAATATAGAAGTAATAAGAAGAATAATAATAAAATCGAATTAAAATATATTAGGCTTCAGCCCTCAACATAAATAATAATAATAATAATAATAATAATAATAATAATAATAATGCACATTAAAATATAAATATTAAGAATAATAATAATAGTATTTATATGTAAATAATTGAAATAAAATAATTTAAGGGTTATAAAAATAGGGAAAATAGCTGAGAGGGTCTAGGGTTCAACCAAATGTTGGTGGGGATAGGCGGCACCGGCGGTGGCGCACGGAGGTGGCGGCGGTGGCCGGAAAGAGGAAAGAAAGAGGGAAAAGTTGCATGCTGGGAATAAGATAGGAGGAATTAAAATGGGAGCTGGGGTGTTTTGAGTTCCCCAGAAGGAGAGGGACAGAATGAAGGTGGCGGCACAGCCAAAGGTGGCGGCGCACGGCGGTGGCGGTGGTGGCCGAATGGAGGAGAAGAAGGAAGAGAGAGGAGGAGAGGGAGAAAAAGGAAACTAAAGGTAGGGGAAGGTAGGTTAGGGTCTGCAGCACATTTTGGGAGGTGAAAGAAGTGGCCTTAGCGGCGGAGGAGGTGGCTAATGGCGGCGCAAAGGGTGGCGGAGGTGGAAGAAAGGGCTGTTTGGGAAGGCAACTTTGCACAGCTCGTTCGGCTTGTGAAGGAAGAATCGAAGGGTGATGGAGGTTTGGTTAGCTAGAGAAAGGTTCAAGGAAGAGATTGGTGGCCAGGGATGGCGGCGAAGTTGGCCGGAGGCGGCGGGCGAAGCGTCTAAAGAAGTGGCGGCGACAAGGAAGGATTTCTGGGTTAGGAAATCCAAACTTGAAACAGGGTGGATGATGGGGGTATTTATAGAGTTATAGGAGAGGTTAGGGTTATGTGGGTCGGTGAGTAGATAATGCAGTAGGGTTCGGGCTTACCGACGGCGAGGGTGGCCGGTGGGAGTGAGTTTCGGGTAGGGGGTTGCGTAGGAGAGAGAGAGGAAAAATCGCACGAAAAGGGGAGTTGATTGGGTTTATGCAATCGCCGAATCAAGGGAAAGAGAAAGGGAGGAGATCGGCCGGCGAAAAACCAGGGCGGGCGGCGGACGTTGGAGGCTGGCGTCGGGGCTGGCAGGTGCGAAGACTGGGGAAGAAGAAAGACAGGTGGCTGGACCGGTCGGCCGGGAAAAGAAGAGAAAAGAAGGGAGACAGACCGAGCCGGTCGGCGCGACTAATTATTTTATTTTAAGTAAAACGTCGTGTTTTGATGTAAAAAGAATCGAAGCGCGGAACTTTGGAGTCGGCCGCGCTGAAGGGGAACGGACGGAGGTTCGGGCCGCGGAAAGGAAAACGGATAAATGGGTCGCAGCCAGGCCCAACTCGGAGAGGAGAAAAAGAGAAAGAAAGGAAAGAAAAAGAAAGGAAAAAGGAAGAAAGAAAAAGGAAAAGGAAAAGGGAAAAAGGAAAAATAATTAGATTAAGGCCAATTAGATTAATATGAATATTTAGGATATTTAAAAATAATAATATTTAAATAAAATAATATTTAAATCCCTTTTTAGGCTAAATTAGGATTTTTAAAAGATTTTCCATAAATTCCATTTTAATTAGAAAAACACTCTAAATTTCTCCAATTAATTTATTTATAAAATTAATATTAATTTGAAACTATTTTCTTCTTATTTTAAATAAAATAACTTATTTAATTTATAAAAGTGCTTAATTAGCTAAAATACCCAAATTCTTTTCTAATAAAAATACTTATAAATTTCTTCTTGATTTTCTCTAATTAATTCAATTTAAAAATAATTTATTTCAATAATTTATATAATAAATATCCTTTAAATGTAGTTTATAAAATTAGAAATTTTCGGGGCATTTCACGGTGAAGGTGAAGATGTATGATGATGTGGCTAGGAAATTGTTCAAAATGAGGCATGTTTCTGAGATGACCAAGAACCTCATCTCTTTGAGTTCATTAGATTTTAATGGGTACTAGTGTGTTATTGAGGATGGTACTTTGAGAGTTATAAAATAAGCTCAAATAAGAGGCTTTGGTGGAAATGAAGGGAAAGCGATCCGGGACACTGTATGAGTTGATGTATTCCACTATTATGGTATAACTATTATGACATTGCCAAGGTTGTCAGACTAAATGTTACAAGACTATGGAAAATGACACTAGGACACAAGAGTGTTAAGGGTCTTACTGAACTCTCTAAGAGGGGGTTTCTAGACAGATAGAGTATAGGTATTATGGACTTTTGTGAGTATAGTATGTTTGGCAAGTAGAAGCGAGTTAATTTTTCAACAGCTAAGCATAGTATAAGAGTGCCTCTTGAGTATATCAATTCAAATTTGCGGGGTCCAATAAGAGTGGTCTCTAAAGGTAGTTCATGGTACTTGCTCACATTTATTGATGAATTTTCTAGAAAGATATATGTTTATTTCTTAAAGCATAATAATGATTGATTTGGTGTTTTCAAATGCTTAAAGACCTTACTAGAGAAGAAGATTGGGAAGTAAGTTAAGTGTGTCTACACAGATAATTATTTTAAGTTTTTTGAGTTTCACTAATTTATACCAAGACCATGGGATATTGGGACACTACACTTGTGATGGGAGACCACAGCAGAATGGGGATGTTGAGAGGATGAACAAAATTCTATTGAAGAAGGCTCATTATATGTTATCACAAAGATGGATACATAGAGGGTTTTGGGTTGAGGCGTTCACATGGAAGCATACTTGGTGAACTAGTCACCAAATCGGTCCATTAAATTAAATATAAAAAAGGTTTTGTGGTCTAGTAAGACCATTGATTACTTTGATTTGCATGTCTTTTGTTGCCCTACTTATGCTTATGTGAATGATGGTAAAATTTAGCCTAGAGCTAAGAAGTTTATCCTTCTTATCTTTACATCTGGAGTGAAGAGGTATAGGTTACGAACCCAGTTGCATCCATGTTCTTGACTAGTAGGGATATTAGCTTTAATGAGTTTGTGTTCCTCTAAAAAATTGAGTCTTGTGACGATGTATCTAAGGAGGTGGAGCAAGATAGTGTTTTGGGCCAAGTGGAGGTTGATTTGGATGACAAAGACCCTTATGGTAGACCCACTATTTCTAAAGTGGGTGGATCCAAGCAACAGGTGGAGTAAAAGGGCGTTGCTCCAAAAAGAGCATAGAGGATTTTTAAGCCTCTAATTAGGTATGGTTTTGAATAATTGGTTGGCTATTCTTTATCTAGTGTAGAGAGATTGATGTTCATGATCCATCATCATTCTCAAAGGCTATTGAGAGTTTTAATTATGTTGAGTGGTGTGTTGCTATGGAGGAGGAGATGGATTCCTTCTTAAATAATTATACATGAGAACTTGTGAAGGTACTAATGAAGAAAATATAGTTGATTACAAGTGGGTATATAAGTTTAAATAGGAAGCTTAAGGGGTCGAGAGACCAAGGTATAGAGCTCATTTGGTTGCATGTGGATTCAACCAAATTCTAGGTGTGGAATATGATGAGGTATTTTCTCTTGTGGTTAGATATACTTATATTTGTACTTTACTTGCACTTGTGGCTATGCATGATCTAGATTTGCAACAATTTGTTGTTAAAACTAGGTTTTTTCATGGTGAGCTTAAAGAGGATATTTACATACGACAACATAATGATTTTTTTGTTGAAGGAATTCATGACCATGTGCGCTTATTGAAGAGGTCACTATATGGTTTGAAAAAAATCTCCTAGATAGTGGTATAAACAGTATGAGTGGTTTATTCTTAAGCCTGGTTTCTTTCAGAGTGAGTATGACTGATGTGTGTACTTGAAGGAGATTGAGGGAGGCTCTCTTGTGTATCTTTTGTTGTATGTTGATGACATGATTATTGCATCAAAAGATATATCTAATGTTGATAAGGTAAAGATAATGTTGATATTAAGGATATTGGAGTTGCAAAGATGATTCTTGGAATGGAGACCATAAGAGATGTTGAGCGGAAGCTTTTGTACTTGTCACAATAGTCCTATTTAAACAAGGTACTAAAGAGGTTTCATATGATATATTCCAAGATGGTGAGGACTCCATTGGATACTCATTTCAGATTGTCAGGTTTGGATTTTCCCAAAATCCAAATAGAAATAGGAGTTCATGACTATTACTTTGCATTTGAAAGTTGTTGGTTGCATCATATATGTTATGGTATGTACTCGGCCCGATATCACTCAATTTATTAGTGTGGTGAGTTGATATATGGTAAATCTAAGGAAGGATCACTATCAATATGTGGAGTGGGTTATGAGGTATTTGAAAGGTACTACAACATCTTATATAGAGTATATGAGAGATCGACCAATTCGTTAGTTGGGTTTGGGACTCTAATTTTGGTGGAGACATTGATAAAATGTGATGTGTATAAGATTATGGACTTATGATTAAGGTAGTAATATGGGTCGGTTAGGGTTTGGATATGATGATATTTATTTGGTGATGATATATTAAGAAGGATATTGGTCTAATGTTTAGGGTTTTGGGATGATAGGGTTCTTAGGTTAGGGTTAGGGTTAGGGTTTATGATTAGGGTTTTGTTATGGGATGAAGATAATGAAGATGGACGATTGGGATGATGATGATTTGATGAAGAGACCTTGAATATTATTTGGAGATGGTGAACATGTGATAATAATAAATTTATTATCAAAGGTTTGGAAATAAAATAGGTAGAATTAAGTAAGAATAATAGGTTGAAGATGAAGTTGAAGATGATGAATGTATGATAAAAGTGATGATTAAGGTTGATGATTGGCATGGGTTATGGATAGGTTTGGGGATATTACTTAACCTCTAATTCACAAAGACAAAAAGATTAAGGGTTTCAATAATAATCACTCATACATAATTGATTATAATTGAGAAGAACTCTCATAGAATTTAAATAAGGAATAACTTGTATCTCACTCAATTTGGCTATTCATACCAACATGTAACTCTAAGGCTTTTATAGTCTATTTGAACCTACTCAATATTAAAAGATAATTATAATTAATTAGGAATAAAATTTTGATCTAATCAGCCCCAGACAATGTCTTGTTCTCCACTCCAAGCATATCTTATAAGATAAATCCTACAAGATAGAATAAAGCTATGTTATGCACTAGCCAATCATAATTCAACTAATTCACAAAATAAATAAATAACACACTAAATAAAGACTAAACACATGCCACTTAAGTCTAAAAAAATGTTCTCATGCATCCCATGCATGCCATGCACACGCCTCTATTGTTAGTGACTTGTTTTGCAAGTTTCGTCTATAACTTGCAATGTAGTCATCCGTTTGTCTTCAAATTCGTAGGGTATCCTCTCTAGATAAGGAAAATAGGCTCCATAATAATAAGTTTTAAGCCTTTATTATTTTCTCCTGCATCATTATTCTCTTGTTGACATGCATTTGTCCTTCAATTTACATGTCCATAGTAAGGACTAATATCTCAAACATTTAATGTTTTAGATACCCCACAATATGAATAAGGTAAATCTAGCTCATAACCATTCTCTCAAAATTTTATAAGTATTTTGAAAGGACCATATGTCCTTGGTATAAGCTTATTTTTCCTTAGATTAGGAAACTTGTCCTTCCTTAAGTGCAACCATACCAAATCTTTCAATTAAAATACATGTTGACTCTTATGTTTTTTTTTTACTTTTGCCTTATATACTTAATTTTCCTTCTCAATATTGTGATTGATTTGTTTATGAAGTTTCTAAAAGAACTCCATTCCCTCTTGTGCATCATAATTCTTCAGTTCACCTTTCTTTAATGGTACCATATCAATCGGCATGTATGGATTAATACCATAAACTATCTCAAATGGACTAGAGCCTATTGCAATTGAAGGACTCTAATTGTAAGAAAACTTTGCATGTGCTAACTTAATATCCCAATCCTTATAACTCTTACTCACTAATCCCCTTAGTAAAGTACCCAATCTTCTATTAGTAACATCGGTTTGACCATCCATTTGAGGATGATGTGATGTACTAAATAGAAGCTTTATTCCTAGCATATGTCATAATGTCTTTCAAAAATAACTTAGAAACTTCACATCTCTGTCCAAAACTATACTCCTTGGAATCCCAGGCAATCTCTTGATATACTTGAAATATAAATCCGCAATATGAGTAGCATCATCGGTCTTGTGGCACGAAATAAAATGAGTTATCTTGGAAAATTGATCCACCACAACCATCATAGAATATTTTACTCTTTGTGTCCTAGGTAATCCCAAAATAAAATCCATTCTAACACCTTCCTATGATTGAGTAGGTACAGGTAAAGGTATATATAATCCTTTGTGAAAGAAACTCTTTCTCCTTTGACATGTATAACACCTAGCAACTATAACTTGCACTCCTTTTTGAATTCTTGGCCAATAAAAATTCTCTTGAAATGGCTTCAAAGTCTCGTGGACTCCAAAGTGTCCTACAATACCTCCTTCATGCACTTATTTGATTATAAAATATCAAACTGATGTCTTAGGCACACACAATTTATTTTGATTGAATAAGAATCCGTCTTGACTAACATAAACTCCATGACTTCCTTGTTTCTTTCACTCTTTAAAAATCATAGCAAAATCATCATCAATGGCATATTGACTCTTCAACATCTCAAAGCCCAAAATCTTTGCATCCATCATCATAAGTACCATCGTCCTTCTAGATAATGCATCCACAACAACATTCTCCTTGCCATCCATATGTCTTGTAGAGAACACAAATGTTTGCAAAAAACTAATCCACTTGACATGTCTTGGACTCACTTTCCTTTGACCATGCAGATACTTCAAACTCTCATGATCCAAGTGAAGCACAAAATTTTTGTGTCTCAAATAGTGACTCCATGTCTCCAAGCAATAAACAATAGCATAGAACTCCTTATCATAAGTTGAATAATTGAGTCTTACACCATTCAAATTTTTAGTGAAAAATACAATTGGCCTCTTCTCTTGTGAAAGCACACCTCCAATACCTACACCACTAACATCACAAGTTACTTCAGATAATTTATTGAAACTAGGTAAAGATAATACTGGTGCATTTGACAGCTTTGTCTCCAAGTCTTTGAAAGCCTTTGCTGCATGTTCATTCCAATGAAACTTCCCCTTTTTCACCAATTATGTGATTGGAGCCGCAATAGTAGAAAAATATATGATAATAATCCATGAAAACTCTAGACCTCATGGACATTAGTAGGGATAACCCATGTTTTAATAACTTCCACTTTTGAAGGATCAACTATAATACCATCTCCACTCACAATATAACCAAGGAAAACCACACTCTCCATCATAAAATTACACTTCTCCTTCTTTTTTTCTCCTTCATTTTTCATTAAATATTCAGCTCCCCCTCGCCTTTCACTCCTCAAAACTGAACTCCCCACATGTATATTAGGCTTGTGAACTTCTTTTTTCCTTTTCACACCATATACTTATTAAGGACTCCATCATGTGCAACCTTCAAAATAAAATATGATAGGCGTCTACAGAAAGAATATTGTATAAAACACCATCAAAATAATTTCTAATTTTAAAAGTGATAAGATATTGTTTGGTTACCCTTACATGTTTGTCCTTGTTTGAGCCATTGAAGTGAATATGGCCTTGGATGATCCATGGTCTCCAATTCGAGCTTGCTCACAATTCTTTCACTAGCAACATTGGTACAAGAGCCACTATTAATGATGAATTCACACAATTTATCTCTAACTCTACACTTGGCTTTAAAAATATTCTCCCTTTGAGTAGGTTGAGGTTATTATTGCAATTAAAGCACCCTTTGTAATACATAGTAATCAACTTATCCATCTTCTAAAGCATTATCCGAATTATCACTTCCTTCTTTAAGTTATTCATCAAAGTCTTTATTTTCATCATCACAAACCTCCATGCTTGCTATCTCCCTCAAAGTCAATGTATTTTGATTTGGACAATACCTAGCATAGTGACCATAATATCTACACTTGAAGCATTTCTTTTTTCACCTTGTCAACCACTTTATCTTTACCCTTCTCTTCATGATTGAACCTCCTATTATTATTTTGATTTGTGGCTTCAGAAGTTGATGGCTTTGACATCCCCTTGAAATTCAAACCATATGGTGTATTGGTGGATTTAATTTGTGACTTTGTTCTCATCAATTGCTTCTCTAACTTGATTTCTAGTTTTGCCAATACTTCAAATAACTCATAAGGATACACCTCCACCTTCTCTCTAATATTCATATTTAGACTCCTAATAAACCTTTGCTCTTCTCTTTCTTGAACATTACAAATAAGAGTTAACATTTCAAACTCTCTAATGTACTCCTCAACTCTAAGCAACCCTTGCCTCGAAGTAGTTGTCTTTATGAAAATTTCTTACTCATATTCTCTAAGCACACATTGTCTTTTTAAGTGCCTTTTTAATTTCTCCTATGATCTTATTTTCATTTTTCCTTCTCTTTCCCTCCTCCTCTTTAAATTATCAAATCATACTCTAGAAAATTTCTTAAACTTTAATATGGAAATTTTGTATCTTTTCTCATCATCAAGGTCTTTATATTCAAAAATAGATTCAATATCTTGTAATTATTCAAGGAAAGACTCTAGATAAAGATTACCTTCAAAATCAGGTATATCGAATCTAATCCCCTTTTCCAAATGATTATATTATCTTCTTGATGTATCTTGGGGTCATCCATAATTCCTTATACTCTCTTTTTCTCCTCCTTCCATTTGGTCATATCGTCTCTTTACATGATCTTCTTCTACTTGACCTCTTTGATTTCGATTTTGGATATAGGATCATTGTGCTTGTGAGGATTCCATCCTTCCCATACACAACTTACTTCCTTGATATCCTCCACTGGCACCTTAAGAACATCTCTTGAATCCTTCTCTTTCCTTGCCATGTCTTCCTTGCACCAACCAAATGTTATACCTCAAAAACTCCTCCCAAAATCAATTAAAATCTTGAATTTTGACACCTTCACTACCCCGAGAAGGGGTTTTAATAATGGTTATTTTAAAGTTTTAATAATGGTTTTGAACCATTATTGAACCACTAGTTATTAAATCTTTAATAATGGTTCATAACCGTCATAAAAAATATACAAAAACCTGCGAATATGTGCGTAAACTTCATATTTAATAACGGTTTTCAAGTAAAAATTATTGTTTAAAACCATGTTTTAATAACGGTTTTCAAGTAAAACCGTTATTAAAAATAAGGTTTCAATAAAGGTTAAAAAGTCAAAAATATTGTGTAAAATGAGGTTTTAATAACGGTTATTACAAATATCGTTGTTAAAATATGATCCAATTAGGGTTTCAGTCAATGATTATGCATTTATTAAACCCTAATACGTATTCAATGAGCATAAATTTGAGATCAAATGCACAATTTTAATAATGGTTTTTATAAGAACCGTTATTAAAACTATATGATCCAATTATGGTTTCGGTGATTGATTATACATTTATTAAACCCTAATTATTGTGTTGTTGGAGATGTATAATATTTATAATATTTGTTCCCTTCATTTTCTTTGAACTTCAAGTTACACATTTTCCTTATTCTTAGATTAAGGTTTTATTTTAAGGAATAGTATTTCCATAGCTTATTTGACTTAAAGCGTGCATTTCTTTCCTATTTGAACCTCATTGTATCTTATTTGCTAAACATCATTTTTCCTTTCTTCTATTTTACTTCTTATGCCTTGTTTTAATTAAATTTTGATTTGTTTAGTTTTGTAAAACATCATTTCTTTCTCTTCGGATTAACTCTTAACATATTTATTGCGATCCAACTTTTATTAAATTGTTTTGTCAAGTTTTTATTGTTTCGGCTTCGTTTAACTTTAGGGATGAAGTTTCTTTTTAAGAGGGTAGTAATATAATACTCTATATTTTTAAAATTTAGTTTTATTAAACTTAATTATTTTATTAGTATAATTTGATAAAAATATTTAATTATTTAAATTTTAATTCTTTTTATAGATTTATCTGCAATTTTGACTTCATATTATAATTTAATTAATCGTTGTCGCTATGGATCATTTTAAATAAATTTGTTTACGACTATGATTTTATTATATCCATATGCTTTATATTTTCGTTTAAAAATATGTATTTCTTTTCTTTCTCTTATTTTGCTTTTTAATATTTTAGATTCATTTTAGATTATAACTTTGTCGTGTAATTACGACTTTATTTTGGAGTTATATTTCATTAACAAAATAAATTATTTAAATTATAAAATTCCTTTTTAAATAGTAAAATTAATTTAACGATTTTATCTGTAAAAATATTTCCAATTTTGATTTTTTTTGAGGTCATTAAGATCTTTGGAAAGTTTTAAATTAAAAAGATTTTCGTATTTTATTTATGATTTTCTTTTCGAAATTAATTTTTTTTTCGTTTTATCCGTTTTGGTTTGCTGATGACCATTTTAGGAAATTATTTAAATTAATCATGGCCTCTTAAAATTTGATTTAAATATTTTCTTATGTGGTATAAATTTTTTTGAGGTATTATTATATATTTTCATAAATAATATAAATCTCTGTGTTCATTTATATTTCTTTCGAAAGCTATTCCGACATTCTTTAAATATCTTTTATATTGATTTTATACTTTTGGGTCCTTACAAAAGGATTTTCGTTAAATGAGTTTTAAATAAAATTTATCTATAAATATTTTTTAGATATTTTATATCATCTTACGAATATGTATTTGTAAAAAATAAAACCATGACCCATCAGTCTCCCCAACTCTTCTTCTCTCTCCCTCTTTTCTTTCTTCCTCTTCTCGTTTCCTTCTACGTAATGCAACCCCGAAATCCTTTCCAACCTCCTGCCTTCTGCTTCATTCCCCAACCACCACCACACACTACTACCGCTTCGTTAAATGAGTTTCTAATAAAATTTATCTGTAAATATTTTTTAGATAGTTTATACCATCTTCGATATATGTGTATTGGTAAAAAAACAAAACCATGACCTATCGGTCTTCCCAACTCTTCTTCTCTCTCACTCTTTTCTTTCTTCCTCTTCCCATTTCCTTCTACATAACCGAACCCAGAAATCCTTTCCAACCTCCTACCTTTTGCTTCATTCCCCAACCACCACCACGCTACTGCTACTACTTCATGTCGAACCACCACCACCAGCTACTACAACCTCCAACCTTGTTGCCTTGTTGGCCGTCTCCCCTCTAACACCGACAACTTCGGTAGCAATGATGAGACTAAAAAGTGCACCATGTACTATAATTATAACTTTATAATATTTCTTTTACCTATTTACATCCCTAATCCTAATAATCAAGTCTAAAGCCAAAACAAAACCCCATTCCACACTCATCCCCAGTCAGTTGATAACATGTGGCTAACCCATCCACACATCACAAGTTATATTCCCCTTTCCGACTTGGCACAAACACACGATTTCAGCAACTCATTTCACCAATAATCATCAAGCTTCGTATTTTGGGCCTTAATGAGGTCTGTATTGCGAATACAATTCACCAAGTACGGCGTTGGTTAGATAGGTTCTCCCATTCTCGCCTACACTTCGATTCGGCAAACGTTATTATCCCAGTTATTTGTACGTAGTTGTAGTTGAACTTCAAACCTAGTTTCTTGAGAATGAGTATAGTAATGGTTTTAGATCTTATTCTGATTATGAAAGCACTGTTGAACAAGTGTTGGACGCCTCATTTCTTGAGCACCAAGTAATGAAAGTTTCGACATCAGAAGCTTCCCTACGAGCTTTAGAGAAAGCTAAGGTCGACGTCGCTAGTGATCTGGATAATGCCAGACTGATGGGTTTATCAGGTGCTGATGATAATGTCCATCCCTGTGCTATTTGTTTGTACGATTTAATAGCGAAGGATGAATACGAGGATAGAGAAGTAGAGCTTATTCGCCTGACGTGCAACCATCTGTTTCACCAGAAGGTGTATCATGACTTGGCTTAACAAAATCACGTACGTCCCTTATGTCGTAAAATTATAATTATGGTACGTTTTATATTTTTTTAGTTCGATAAAATGTAACTAAGTTATAAATTTAATTTTGTTTGATTAGAAAACTATTTAAGATTGAAAGAAAGGTTATAAGATTAGTTATCATTTATTTTGATCAATTAAATTTTCAGAAAGTTCAATAATTGATACTTATTGAGAAAAAATATCAATTGAATTCCAAATATCATAAAAATGTATAGAAATGTGCAGAATAGTTTTAGAAAATTAAATATATAAAAACATTGGATATTGGAATTGATTTGATTATTGATAGATGGAAAACACACGAAAGCAACAAAAATGTATAAGTCGCGGAAATGTATTATCCCGCAAATGCACAAAATGAGTAACAAGGGTTTATATTATCACAGATTGATGAGGAATATTTTTAGGAAACTTAATACTGTTACAAATATTTGGTGTCAGAACTCATTTGATGACCAAAAGATTAAAAATAATAAAACGACTAAAATCATTTAATCACATAAATAAAATTTTCTACAATTTAATGATGTAGAAAGAATTAGTGAAACATGGATGAGTGGAATGGACATATGAACTTAAAAATAATTTTTTGGTCCATCCACATATTTTGACAGAATTGAAAAGAGTAAAAATATAAGAATTAAAAGAATCACAATAAAATGTGTTTTCTACGCACGAGATAAATAATCGATAAAACGTTTAAAACTGACACGAATGGAATGGTGTTTGATAATAGTTTTTTTTTTTAATTTAGACATACTAATGACCCAATTACGTATGGTAATTAGCATTTGAGAGAACGAATTATTACACATAAAAAGTTTTAACACATGTATAAGGGCACGTGTTATGCAAACCCTTTTATATTTTTCGTTTAAATTAAGGAAATAATGAAGGTAATTTGTAGCACTAACTACTTTTACATGATATGCGGATATTAATATAGAACATATTTTTTTGAACCAATAAAGTAAAATAAGATCAAGAAGTATATATTACGAACTAAATTAATTACTTTCATATCTTTTTATTACTATTTAAAATTTTACTTACTGGCTAGAGAAGGAAATTATAATAATTTAGAGTAGTAAAAAAGGTGGTTAATCTGAATTTTATTGGTTACTAAAACCAGTTAGGAACGGACTGTTCCTCTCTCCCAAGAACTCCCTGAGTCTTTGAAGGAGGGATTCCGGCATGGCAGGACGAGGCAGACCGCAAAAGCATTAGCAAATTGCAACAACGAATTCAGCAATTCGAGACGAATCTACAGATAGGTTAATTGAGGACAATGGTTCACCGATTGAAAACCTAGAGAACCATGCGCAATCGGCATCGCTGATCCACTTTGGGGATTTCTTACCCCCGACTTTTGGAATTGCAGGTAAAGATTCATAACCAAAATCTTCCCTAAAATTGGGACCTGACCCTGCAGAATTGATTACCCAAATTCATGAGACATAATTTCATAGACCCCCTATCGAGACTGATGAAAAACGAATGGATTTGAAGAATTCATGGGCAATGAAACTAAAAGCTGATAATAATTCGGACATGAATTTGGAATTCCATCCAAATGAAAATTTGGATGGTGTGGTTGAAATTATGATGGAGGATATTAAAGAGGAAATCGAATACCGGGAGAACACATTGGTAGGGTGTGTATTAGGAGGAAAGACAAATGTTCAGCAGATTAAGTCGTATGTGGACAATCATTGGAATCATGTAATCAAACCAAAGGTATTGCATTACAAAAGAAGTTGGTACTACTTTCATTTTGAAAATGCAGAGGATAGAGATCAAATCCTGAGAGGAGGACCATGGACTCTTGGATCAAAAAGTCTCATTCTGGAAAAATGGACACCTGGATTTAACTGTGAAATTGAGGACAACAGCATTGTGCCTGTCTGGGTTCTACTACCAGAATTGGAACCTTGCTTTTGGTCGAATAAAGCATTGAGTAAAATAACCAGTAAATTGGGTACCCCATTGATAGCAGCAGACATGATCACTACAACAAAGGAGAAAATAGCTTTTGCTAGAGTATAGGTGGAGATTGATGTGTCAAAACCCCTTACTAAGGAAATCATAGTGAAGACTCCTTTCTCAGGTACCAAAACTCAAAAATTCATCTATGAATGGGTGCCATTTTACTGTCATACATGCAAAAGATTGGGGCATGAGGAAAAGGGTTGTATGACTAAAAAGATGTGGAGACCTAAAATAGCAAAGGAGAATTCTGCACCTTCAAAGGACAGTGAGCAGGAAAAAAAGGATGATGATAACACAGAAAAAAGTCCAACACAAGTTGTGGAAAACTCATAAAAACAGGAGAAAATGAAGACCAACTACAGGGATAATTTTCAAAAAGAGGAGTGGTCTACTCTTAGAAATATAGCATTGGTCCATACAAATAACAAAAATCCGATGACCCCTATTTCAAATTAGTATACAGCATTGTCCTGGGTAGAAGAGGCAGAACAAAATGAAGGCACTGAGGATTTAAATGAGCTGGAGACAAGGGAAGGGAAGATGATGTATAAAACCCTTGTAACATGAATATAGGGGCAGGGAATATAAGGGGCCTCAATGAGAGCCTAAAACAACAAGCTGTGATTGATTTTGTAAATAAAGAAAAGCTGGACATTTTGGTAGTTCTAGAGACAAGAGTCAAACCTCAGAATTTTGAAAAAATAAAAAAAGGAGATTCTCAAAATATATGGTGACACATAACTACAACTACCATCAGAATGGTAGGATCTGGGTTGTGAGTAAACGTGGAACAACTCATATTGAAGTCATAAGTTCCTCAAAGCAAGCTATTCATTATAAAGTGAACTGGAATATCCTGAATAAGAACATTTGCATCTCTTTTATCTATGGTTCCAATGATGCTCAGGAAAGGATGCAACTTTGGACAGAACTACATCAAATCTCTCAGATGAATCATCTTCGTTGGCTGTTAATGGGAGACTTTAATGTAGCGGCAAGTATTATGGAAAGAAGTAGTTGTTGCCCACCTAGGATGAATGATATTGTGGAATTTTTAAATATTATTCACAAGTTGGGTATTGCAGACATGGCTGCAACTGGACCTTTGTTCACTTGGAGTAATAACCAGGATGCTGAAGACGGGGTTTGGGCAAAACTTGATAGATCAATGACTGATACAAACTGGATAAGACAAGGGATTCAAAGTGGTGGTGTCTTTTTAGATCTAGGGATTTCTGATCATACTCCAATAAAAGTTCATATCAGGGGTGAGAGTATAGGCCCTAGACCTTTCAGATTCTTGAATTGTTGGTTGCAGGACCATAGAGTTTATCCCCTTATTCATAAAGCCTGGTCCCAATCTATCCAGGGATGCCCAATGTACAGGATGGTCTACAAATTAAAGAGTCTTAGGCTCCTGCTGAAGGAGTTCCACAGGGAACATTACTCCAATATTGAGGACAAAGCCAAACAGAGCTATGAAGAGTGGATTGGAATTCAACAGCAATTAATAAGAGGGGAGAGGGATCAACTAAAGATTGAAAAGGAAATAAAACTAAAAGAACATTACCTGCACCTAAAATAAGCTGAACTAAGTGTCCACTATCAAAGAGCAAAAGCTTTTCATATCCAAAAAAGTGATGAAAACTCTGCTTATTTCCACCACAAAGTAAAAGAAAAGAATATTCTTCACAAGGCGGGGGCAATAAAAGACAAGGAGGGGGTCCTAAGGGAGGGGTAGCATGAATTTGCTAAAGCTTTTGTGGACTATTATACCACATTAATGGGTACAAACAACCATGTTGAAGACTTTCAAAAAAAAATGTATGAGGAAGGGCCACAACTTGATCCCAATATATTTTCTTATCTTACTGACCCTATAAGCAATAAGGAGATAAAGAGTGCCCTGTTCTCAATTCAGGATGATAAAAGTCCAGGGCCTGATGGGTACACTTAAGCTTTCTTTAAGAAAAATTGGAGCCTGGTGGGTGTAGAGGTATGTGATGCTATTGCAGATTTTTTTCACACTGGAAAAATTCTAAAACAAATTAATTCCACCTATATTTCTATCATCCCAAAGACAGAAAACCCTTCCAATGTTACAGAATTTCGTCCTATTGCCTCCTACTCAGTTCTTTACAAAATAATCAAAAAAATTTTGGCAAATCGAATCAAATCTCTCATGACCACCTTGATTGGTAAGGAGCAAGATGCTTTTGTCTCTACTAGATGTATTTTTGATAATATAATCATGGCTCAAGAGATGGCAAGTCATTATGGAAGAAATAATATCTCTCCAAGAGCCATTATTAAAGTGGACATTAGAAAAGCATACGACACTATAAATTGGAGTTTCTTGAAAAATATTTTGCACTGTTATGGCTTTCCAGAAAAATTTGTACAATGGGGTAATGACTTGTGTAAACTCTGCTAGATATTCTATAAATATTAATGGAGAGGTGCATGGCTATTTTAAAGGTGCTAGGGGGGTAAGATAAGGTGACCCCCTCTCTCCCTATCTCTTTGTGCTGTGTATGGAAGCCCTCTTAAGACAACTCAGGGATCTAAGGAATAAACCAAATTTTAAGATGCACCCCAAATGTAAAGCCACCAATCTCACACACTTAACATTTGTAGATGACCTGCTTATTTTTTCAAGGGGTGATCTACCCTCTATTCAAGTTATCATGCAGACCATTGATGCTTTCTCTAAGGTGTCAGGGCTTCAAGCTAATCCACAAAAGACACACATTTACTTTGGAGGGTTGGACAGAGAACAAAAAGACTACATTTTATCTTAGACCGGATTCTGTGAAGGGGAGTTACCTTTCAAATATTTAGGCCTACCTTTATGCAGTAAAGGTTTGTCTAACTCCTCTTGTGCTCCTCTTATAGATAATATCAGGAGGAAATTACAGAATTGGGGTTCCCACTACCTCATCTATGCAGGGAGATTGGAATTAATAAGTTCTGTGCTATTTGGTATACATAATTTCTGGTGTAGTGTTTTTGCTCTCCCTAAGGGTGTTCTCAACCAAATTGACAAGTTGTGCAGAGATTTCTTTTGGAACAATGGTGAAGAAAGTAGAGTACATCCCTGCAGTTGGAAAAATATATGTAGACCCAAAGATGAGGGGGGTATGGGATTAAAGAAATCCTTTCCTGGAACAAAGCCCTCATGACAAAGTGGCTGGCTGCACTAGTCAATGCTAAATAGAATGTTTGGGTAGAATGGGCAACAACTTATAATTTAAAAGGTGCAAACCCTTGGGTAGTGGGGATAAAACATAATCTCTCTACAAGATGGAAGAAGATTTTACAGATTAGAGATAATTTAATTCAAAAAGCTGGAAGTCTTGATGCTGTAAAAAAATTGATCCATCAATGGGGGCAGGGGAGAAATTTAATGTTAAAGATGCCTACCAATTTTATAAAGAGGCAGAACCTGTAGTCTACTAGAGAAGAATTATTTGGGACAAATGTTGTGTTCCAAAGCACTCTGTCATAACCACCCTAATTACACAGAATAAAATATTCACTCAGGATAATCTGTGTAAGAGGGGTTTCAAGCTTGAAAATAGATGCCCTTTATGCTTAAAAGATGCAGAAACCAGGAATCATCTATGGTTTGCCTATACTTATTCCAAAGAGTTTATAAATAGCACTTATGCATGGATGGGGATGCATAGAAGAGTAATGAACCTGGCTCATGAATTTAGATGGTTCAAAAGACATAATAGAGGGAAGAAGTGGATACAATGCTGGAGGAGAAGTGGACTAGTAGCAACTATCTACTATATTTGGAGGGAAAGAAATGAAAGAATTTTTCAAGACAAAAGAAGAACGCTTCAACAGCTTCAAAGTTTGATCTGCCTTGAGGTGACTTCTATGGTCCTAGGAAAATTTAGCTCAAATCCTGATTACCAAAGCATTGTACAACACATCCAAAACTAGTTCCCTGGTTTGTTCCCTATTTAGTTTTTCTATGCTTGTTTTGAGGCTAAAGGTGTAAATCCTATCCATCGAATAAAACAAGTAGTCGGATTTCTTCAACAAAAAAAAGGTGGCCGATAATATCATCATATACACCTTACGTATAGTAATATACTGAGATAGTATTTAATTATAGTAGCTAGTCATTAGTTGGGTTGTGACAGAAGAAATATATTAACTTATTGACTACTTAAAATATAACTAAGATAAATAGTTTTTTTTAAAAGGTTAATTTTAGAAGAATGTAATTTTCCATTGGTGTTATATCTTTATTAGTTTGTGTTCCTTTATGAAACATATAGCATATTTTAAAATATTAATGAATAATTAATCTTTTTTAAAGATATTTCTAATATTAAATTGAGTGAATTACATTCGAGGTCCACCAAATAATTTTTTCACATCTAGGTTAATTTTTATTGTATAAATTAGGTCAAAATTTAAATTAGTTTATTTATAATACTTATATTTTATCATAACAAAGGTAATTATATATATTTTTTCTTACAGTAATTGATTTACTTTTAATTGAATAAAATAACTTAATTATGCAATTTAATTTTGGTACACAAGGATTTTGACCAAGAAATCCAATTCTGATTAATTCTGCAAAAAATTCTCAAATTGATAGTTCCAATATAAAAATTAGATACATTTTACAACATATTGCATAATCAATTTATAAAAAATAGCTTAATCATATGAATTCGCAAAATCCAAACATAACCAAGTCAAACTTTTGATTTTGACAAATCAACAACATGCACTAAAATTAACCACTCTAAGTATAACATATATATATATATACACACACACACACACACATATATACATACATAATTAAACAACCAATTTAGCTTATCATAATCTAATTCATGCAAAATTAATCAAAACAAAAGTTAGGGTTTTACCAAATAAATTGATTTGGAATTGAAGGGGATAAAGATTTCTTGAACTTCGTTGAAGGTCAAGAACCGCTCACCCATGGCCGAGCAACGCTGGAGGTGGCCAGACAATGGCGGCGTGACCTGTTGCCACTACCCATCATTGCCTCTACCTCTCATTGCTTTTATTGCTCGCGTTGGAGTGTTGGAGCTCTATAGTAGGCAAGGACGAGTGGTGGTGGTTTGAGGGCAGGTGGTGAGGCTGTGTAGTGGTCGATGAAGGAGAAAAGAGGAGTAGGGAAGATGCATGTCAAGGCTTGGTTGGATGCATGAAAGAAGAGAAAGAGAAGACAGAGAAGAGAAAAGAAAAGAGGGAGAGAGAAGAAGAAAAAAGGGGAGATCAGTCAGGGTTTCCATTTTCTTATATAAATACACATATATATAAGAGGGTATAAAATACCTGAAAAATATTTATAAATAATTTTATTTGAAACTCATTTAATGAAAATCCTTTCGTTAATATTTGAAGGTATAAAATTTATATAAAAAACTATTTAGGGAATTTCATAAAAGCTTTCAAAAGAAAATACCGACGAATATAATGATTTACATTATACAAAATCAAAAAATATTTAAAACTATATGGAAATATTTAAACAATATTACAAGAAATTGAGATTAATTTAACTAATTTTCAAAAAAGGTCATCCGTAAATCAAAAGGGAAAAAAACAAAACAAAATTATTTTTGGAAGGAAAATCATAAATAAGTTACAATTTTTTTTAACTTAAAACATTCCAAATATCATAATGACATTAGAAAAATAGATAAATTTGAAGATGGAAATATTTTCTATAGATAAAAATTATTTAAATGATATTAATATTTTAAATTGTTTTTTTTATAATTTAAATAGTTTATTTTGTTAAAAAAATATAACTTTAAAAAAATTCATAATCACACGACGAAGTTATAATTAAAAATGAATCTAAAATACTAAAATTTAAAATATGAAAAGAAAGAAAAAATATATTTTCAAATGAAAATTAAAATCATATGAATATAATAAAATCAAGGTCGTGAATGAACTTATCTAAAATGATCTGCAACAACAGTGATTAATTAAATTCTAATATGGATTTAAAATTATCGATAAAACCATTAAATAAATCAAAATTAAAACAATTAATTTTTTTTTATCAAATTAAGCTAATAAAATTATTAACCTTGAAATTTTTTAATTTTAAAAATACGAGATATTATAGGTGCTTGTTTAGAAGAGGAAATAGGGAGCACATGCATGCTTGGGGTGCATTTGGATGGGCAACTGAACGAGGGAGAAGAAAAATAAAAGAAAAGGAAAAAGAAAGGAAAAGAAAAGAAGGAACGATTGGGCTAGGGTGCATGTCAGGGAAAGAAAAAAGAAAAGAAAGAGATAGGCTAGGTTGACAGGCCAGTGATGAGAGAAAAAGAAACAAAGATAAGGGAAAAAGACAAAAGAAAGAAAAAAGAAAATAAATTTAGGGTTAAAAATAGAATTATGTATAATTTATGATTATGATAAAATTAGTTTATCTAGGCTTAGGATATCTAATTAGGAATAATAAACTAGGGTAAAACTTATAGATTCAGTGTGGATTTAAATAAAAAATAAAAGATAAAATAATTAATATAAATTTATTTAAGAATTTATAGAGATTTGCAGGTCAAATATTATCAAAACGAATTAAACTAATATTTAATGATTAGGACAAAATAAAATTTACTTGGGATTAATATTAGATAATATTTCAGAGTATTACAAAAAAGAATTACAATAAATTGTGTTTTATGTGGACGAGAGAAAATGAAAAATTTAAAAATAACACAAAAGAAATGGAATTTGATAATATATTTTTAAAAATAGATTTTTTTTAGGTGTGTTACCAACCCAATCCTGTACAGTAATTAGGGTTTGATTGAACTAGATATTACACATACACAAATTCTTAACACCGATATAAGGGCACATGTTATGCAAACCCTTTTATATTTTTCATTCAAATTAGGAAATAATGAAGGTATTTTGTAGTATTAACTACTTTTGCACAATGAACGCATATTTACATAGAATATATAATTTTTTGAACCAATAAAGTAAAATAAGATCAACGTGTATATATTATGTACTAAATTAATTACTTTCATATCCTTTCATTACTATTTTAAATTTTACTTATAGGCAAGAGAAATAAATTATATTAATTTGGTGTAGTTAAAAAGGTTATGAAGAATATCATCATATACACCATAGGTTTAGTAATATATTGAGATAGTATTTAATTATAATAGCTAGCAATTAATTGGGTGGTGACATATAGGAATATATGAAATTATTGACTAATTAAGATAGAACTGAGATAATTTTTTTTGAAAAGGTAAATTTTAGAAGATTGGAACTTTTCATTGGTATTATATGTTTATTAGTTCACGATCCTTTATGAAACACTTAGTATGCTTTAAAATATTATGAATAATAATTTTTTAAAGATATTTCTAATATAAATTGAGTGACTCACATTCAAGGTTCATCAAATAATTTTTTTCACATTTAGATTAATTTTATTATATAAATTCGGTCAAAATTTAAATTTAATTTTTTATTATACTTATTTTTTATCATAACAAAATTAATTATATTTTTTCTTCTTGTAATTGATTTAATTTTAAGTGATCTCTCTCTATAGTACTTCATATCATTAATCTCACTCATCTAAAATTACAAAATATACCACTAATTGAATTATTTTAAAAAATTAGATAAATAAATAAAAAGAAAAAGAAATTAGGCATAAATAATAAATTCTATCATTATCGTATTGTTAGTTAAGATCAAGGTACATTATGTTTTGGTTGCTTGGTGATGTTTTAATCTCAGTTTCCTTGTCTTTGCAATATGTCACTAGTCCTTCAGCCACTTACCAAAATCTATAGACCATCTTCAACCGACTTATCTAAATTTATATAACTAAAAAGTCACCAATCGTCTTTTTACTCAAGTACAACCCAAAACTACTCTTCCTAAAATCTAGAGATCACCTTCTTCTACATAGATCAGCTGGCCCTCTAGCTCTCTTGTACGACCATCAAATCATGAATTTCGAACTACATTCATTTGATGATGAAGACTCCATTAAAGTTGCTGCTTACCTTCACCACAACATTCACCTTGGAGGCTTAAAAAAATACGACTACAACCACCACGAATCCCTGATGCCATGGACGGAGCCAATTAAGAGCCCATAGGGTCACCTGACCCTATGGAATTTTTTTAAATATATATTATGTATACAAGATAAAATATCAAAAAACAAGTTTGGAGCATTGGTTGTAATACAAACTTTAAGTGAATGTACGGATCATGCGTTCAAATCCCCATGACCCTGTTGGAATATTTTTTCCCTCAATTTTTTTCTCACTGTGCACGACCTCAGAGGCCCATTCAACCATCCTTCATTGCTTAAGCACAAGGTACACCTCAGTCCTCATGACTCTCAGTTAGTCAGTCCCTTACCCTTCCTTCTTGTCAATATTCTTCGATGGTTTGACCTTCAAATTCAAGCCAAGCCTTTGACGCTTCGACTCCAGGCTCCCGCTTATTCCATCACCCAATTTCTAGCCACCCACTGCCACTAACATTGTTCGACCACGGCATTTGTCACTTCCTCCCACTCCCACACCACACCATCAGCTTATTCTGTTGTCCACTACCATCCACTGACTCTCAGAGTTCGACCTCCGCGCTGCTAGGGACAAGGCCACTGCGGTTTTCCCTCTACATTACCCCACGCTGCTGCCACGGTCTACTAACATCGTTTGATGCCCTACGTTGTACCCTAGCCACAACCGCGACCACCTGATTATTGGAATAACATTTTACAAATTTACAGGTTATAGCTGGAGAAAGATAAGTAGAGAATGATTTTGTATTTTATTTAATTTAAATCTAACCTATTTTTTGTTAATTGAATTAGTTTGTAATTTTTTTAAATTTTATTGTGAATTTGTGATATTGTAAATTTCTTAATGTTTTCAAGTTAGTTGTAAAATAATTTTGAATTAGAATTACATAAATTAATTGATTATTGTATTTTTCTGTATTAGGTTATATTCAAGTAGAATTAGTATAGTATGAATTATTGTGTAATTTTAGCTATATGAATTAGTTCATTATTTTTTAAATACAATTCGCATCTTCAAAAGCATGTGGTTACATGAATTAGGTTGGCTATATGAATTTGTTTATTATTGTGTAATTTTGAATTAGTTGAGTATTAGTTTAGAATCGTGTGGTTTATATGCTTATGAAGCTAGCTTTGATTTTGCCGGCAACAACTGCAACCGGTGAAAGAGCTTTCTCATCAATGAGTTTTATAAAAAATAAGTTGTGAAATAATATAAATGATGAATGGGTTCATAATTATTTGATATAATATATAGGAAAAGATATATCCGATAATAGTTCACTTTTAAAATATGAAACCTTCACGAGTATAATTGTAAATGAATATCTATGTATGATTATGGATAATATTAAATATTATTATTATTATTATTATTATTATTATTATTTTATATTTAAATATATGCTTGTTATTTATTAGAACCCCATAAATTTTATAGCGTGACTTCGTCCCTGCCCGGCGTCGTCCTTTGAAATCATCATCGCCTACAAAACCATTGATCGCGTCCACGAAAATACATCAACAATGTCTGCCACCGCCGCTGATTATATTGATTATCCTGGCCCAACACATGAAGACAAATACCTAGTTTGTAGCGATGAACAAACTTCTATGGACAACTTTAGATTCCCATGGCACTGGCTAATAATCATCAAGCTTCATTCTTTAGGCCTTAATGAGGTCTGTATTGCGAATACAATTCACCAATTACGGCGTCTGTCGGATAGGTTCTTTCGTTCTTGCCTACACTTCGATTCGGGTCGTGCTATTATCCTTGTCATTATAGTTGTAGTTGATCTTCAAACCGAGTTTCTTGAGAATGATTATAGTAATGGTTTTCAATCTGATTCTGATTATGAAAGCGCTGTTGAACGAGTGTTGGACGCCTCATTTCTTGAGCATCAAGTAATGATAGTTCAGGCATTAGAATATTCCCTATGAGCTTTAGAGAAAATTAAGGTCGACGACATTAGTGATCTAGATGGTGCTGGACACTGATGGCCAATCAGTTGCGTTGAACGTCCTATTCATGTGTCGATTCCATCCTTTTAGGATGACCGGGTCCTTATCACCAGCATAGATCATAGGGTGATGTTTCGTAATGCTCCAAAGTTAGTCCTCTTCAATACCCTCCTATGGGTAATACACAGGTGGTGGCGGCGATGGTAGCTAAGGTTGAGGCAGGTGTCAGATGAACTCGATGAATACCTCGAAGATTTCTTCTAGAAAACTGAACAACTGTTAAGAGCCGTGGCAAACTAGCTGCAAGACAAAAAACATGTTAGGGGAAAATATTCATAGCTTACTAACACATAGTACACCTAATCACATATAAAGATTGCCTAGACTACCAATTCTCGATTTCCTTACCAGTTAATTTGAGTTTTTGAAGAATTGGGATTTTAAAATATGAAATAGACCGATAAAATCATATAAGGGATCATTTGAGAACCAAGTTTGAAAAGAAAAATGCACTAATCAAAACCAAAGCTCTAATACCAACTTATAACACACCAAATTTTACTACTAAAAAAATTCATTTTACAACAAAAACATATAATCAAAATAAACTAGGTGTTACATCTGTAATTAACATAAGTCTAACTTACCATCCCATCCTTATATCAATCATAAGAAAAAATAATTTAAAAATCTCAATAGGATAAAAATAAAACTAGAGAAGTTTCATAAACGTAAATATGATTTTGGATATGAACTTCGAATACAATATCTAAAATACCCAAAAAAGGGATACCATGGATCTAATAATTCAAAAGGGTATCCAAGTAAAACCATCATCTGAATAATATGACTATGTGTCCAAAAGTCGTAATACACAAAGTCACTTTTCCCCATAAACATCTGGGTTATTTACTTGTGGGAGTGAGCATCATCCATGAATATGATGACTGGTATGCTATGTACTGACTAAGGTAAAAATACATTCAAAATAGGGAAACACGTAATTACATGCATTCACAACAAAAAGTAGTATACATGCTAAGTACAAAAATTAATATAAGGTAATTACTTGTCTAGATTCATTTGATTAGAATATAGTGTGATCCATTATTTTATTTACATTGATTTTAGGAACCCCCACTATTCTCAAACTGGTGCAATAATCTTAAGCACCTCTTAGGAACAACACACCTGAGCCACTATTATCATCCGGGGGAACGGACCCAACATCTCGCCCCACTCATGTGTTCTTTCACTTTAAATGGTTAGTATTTTATTCATGATTGTTTTGATAAGTACAAAACATAAATAAGGTAAGCTAGGAATAATCATAAAGATAACGAGATTGTTCACAAAGGTTGAGATGCTTATTCCCCCCCCCAAACTCCTAAATTCACACTTTAGGCATAAACGCCTCATATATTACTCATTTACCCACCAAATTTAGTATATCTTCCGCAAATAATAATAATAATAATATTATTATTATTATTATTAATATATCAAAGTTCAAGGTCTAACTTCCACGTCTTACATATGCGATAATAACCCTATATCAAAAGTTACTATTCCCAAAATTTCCAAAACCCTAATTTCACAGCTAGGTCATAAATCTTTCCGTAAATCTCATATAATTACCAAATTCAATATACATCCCCAAAATACTAACATTAACAACATATCAAAAATTCTTGGTTTAACTCTAACGTTTTGCAGATGTGATAATAACATTACCATTTTAAGGATATTATTCCCAATTTAGTTCACTTTCTCATTTTGAGTAATTTATGACATTTATAATCACTCCTATAACACCATATGATCCTATTAGCATACTTTAATCCACATAATATGTCAAAATACTAAAATTTCTATATTAACACATATTGACCAAAATGCCCTTATAAATAGCCAAAATCCCTTATTTTACGAAAAGTCTTATATCTTCAATGTCATTATTTTGAAATTCTCAATTTACCATAATAAATCTTAAATACACTCATTTCACACTTATAATATTTTGTTAGGGCCACACTACTCTTCCAAAAAGTAGACTCATCCACAAAATACAATCTAGTGTATCAACATCGTATCAGTACATCGTTCATTATTCATACTCTCTTTCTATCATGCAATCCATATTATCATAGAATTTCATTAACCAATTGCATTTAATAGTATAATAACAACAACATGATAAAACACATGACCATTCAAGCATTTCACACAAACCCTAAACATCAATTAGTATCCTTACGAAAAAGCCTCTTGTCTCTAGCATGTTTATCCTGTCCCACCTCTTCCAGAACCTCCAAAATATCACCAAAGAAAAATTTTAAAAAATAATTAGAATTAAATGATATAATTAAGGAGTTAAGGTAATAGAAGGGTGAAAGAATGGGGAAAACCAAATTGAGGTCTGAAGGAAGTGTCGGCAAAACTTTATAACAAACAAGGAGGTTCGGTGGTGGATGCTGAAGGGTGGGGATGAGCTTCTATGATGGGGGCCAAAGGAGGGGTGTAGGCTTCGGTGATGGCTACTGAAATGGGGGTGTAGGATTTAGTAGAAATGGATGGAAGGGGGGTGTGAGCTTTGGTAGAGTTGGCCAAAGGGTAGGGGTGTTCTAGTGATTTTTATCGAAGGTGGAGGCTGTGTTTCGATGGGTTTTACCAAAGGTGGGGGTTGGGTTTTGATGAGTATCACCAGTTCTTGGGGTAGGTATTGGGGATTTTGGCCGGTAGATGGGGTGAGGGAATGGAAAAGTTTTTCTGTGGATCTGTTGTGACCTCGGTTGAACTCACCTTTGGTGGTTTTTTTTTTACAACGACAAGGAGAGGTAAAGAATGAGGGAGGAAGGTTGTGTTGGGGTGCAAGTTTTTTTTGATAAAAATAGAGGGAGAATAAAGGTGGTTTGTTGTATTAAATGGGGTATATATATACAAATTTATACACACGAGGGGGAGGGTGATCTTTGTTAATGCAACCCATCACATAGAAAAAAAGGGATCTAATGAGTGATGGTGAGGGTAGTGTGTGTAGGTCATGGCAGGAGAGCATAGTAGGGTATGTCGTGCATGCAAGGGGAAATGAGGGAAATGTAAGGATAGAGAAGAAAAAGAAAACGACGAAAAAAGAGAAAAAAGTGTGGGTTTAGATTTAGGTTTAGTTTAAGATAATTTAGGTTAGGGCATTAGGATAATTAGTTAAATGATTATCCTATATTAGGTTTAGGTTAGAAAATATATTAATAACCCAGAATAAAAATTAGGGTTAGGATAAAATTTAGGATTAGGAAGTTAGGGTAAGATAGAAATTAATTTTTTGAATTACAGTTACATTATTATAATAATTATTCGGGATTAGGATTAGCTAAAATTCTGGGTATTACACCTTAGGTAAACATTTCTTTCTCAAATGCTTCTTAAGCTTATCTCAAGACTTGATTTTAGATTTATCTTCTTTTTCTGTAGTCCCTTTTAAGTTATTATACCATATCCTAGCAAACTTCTTAAACTTAAGAGTAACAAATTTAAATTTTTTCTTATCATAATAATCCTTGAATTCAAATATAGCCTATATCTCATGTAACCACCCAAGAAATAATTCAACATCAAGTTTACCATCAAAATTAGAAATATCAAGATTTACTCCTTTAACATCTCTATGATGATGCCTCGATTGATGGTCATAGAATGTCTAATTACTTCCACTTCCTTATGAATCTTCTTCATTTTCTACATGTAAGTTTAGATATCTCCCTCTTTCTAGAGTGAATTGGTTTGCTACACTTCCCATTCAATCTCTATAGAAGTCCTTTTGTTCTTGCACGTTTTGGACCAAATATTGCTTGGAAAATCAAGACTCCATCCTTTGTAATTGAGTTTGCATTGTAGGAATTTATTTAAGTTTATTATTGGTTGCATTTAAATTGGTTGAGAGCTTTTGGATTGCTTAAAAAAAAATCTTGAAAATTCTCCTCCTCCTCCATAGTGGTCGACTTACAATACACTTTAACAAAGGTTAGTATTTCTAGGGTTTCAATTAGGAAATGTGAACCAAAATGGCTACCTCTCTGCCTTTGGTTTGTTCTTGTAGAATTTTTTTACTCAAATAGATTAAACACAAGGATAACAATCAATCATATCACAAACAAAATTTGATTTTCACACCTTACACATTTCTTGTTAAGTTCTTGATATAGAATTCAACAAAACTAATTCTTAGTCATTCGATGCACTTAAAAAACTCATGCATGTTTTTATGTCATACCATGCAATATGTCCAAGGTAAGATCAAAATAATAATCTACATGCACTATATGTAGAAAAATCACAAAATAAACTTTCCAAATTATGGACTAAACACATATTAGGGTTTAAGAAATAGAAAACACACAATCTTCACAAGACCTCAAGGATCAACCTATGATTAGTGCTAATGAATGATCGGTTTCATGCTCCTAAATTGATCCCCAAAGGTAAGTCTTTATCGTTTAGAATTAAACTTATTCACATGGGATATCATGCAAAAACAACTCTCATCAAGATAGCCAAAAAACAATGACTACACATACATGGTTTCCTTTCTAAACTATTCAAAACTCTAACATGTATTCACCTATATTTTTTGGATCCTTTGCATGCAAACATTAAAGATTTATTTCAATATTACCATGCCACACTATCAATCTCTATTTACGTTCAATTTAGGCTATAAACATGCATGCATGATTCCCAGAATGGCATTCAAGATTCAAAGAAATCTAGCAATAATGATCAAGAAACTTTATATAAGGTCGGTGGTGGTGTGTTTTCTTGTTTCCATGTTGAGGAAGGAATATTCTCTAAGGATCATCAATCCAAGACCTTACTTTGATACCAAAATTGATGTAGAAGAAAATAGAGCAATTATTCTTGCACAATATAGGACCTTTATCTTGTTCCTTTAGAGTAGAAATGATGCTTGTTTGTTGTAGTTATACTCGAGTATGGATGAGGTTTTCAACAAATCTCCACAATTTGAGAATGATCTTCACCAAGATCACTCAATTCTAAATAGAAAATCACCAAGTTTTATCTAGATAACAAACCTAAACTCTCAAGATAAACTTGCTTGAATAGAAAGGAAGAATTCTAAAATTCCTAGAATTTATTCCACCTGATGTTATGAAGGTACAAGTCGATAGTGTGTACCCACCCACCCACCCACTCACCCACAGAGAGAGAGAGAGAGAGAGAGAGAGAGAGAGAGAGAGAGAGAGAGAGAGAGAGAGAGAGAGAGAGAGAGAGATGGAGGCCTTAGTTTTTTCTTTACTAACCAAGCCCAACCCAACCAGCCTAGCTAGATTAACTTAGTTAAAATAAAGTAATAAACTAATTTACTTTAAGCCTATATTATACATATAATGGTCTATAATTGCAAGTTACATGACATTACAAAGTATACATAAAATATTCGAGCTAAACAAAACCCTAATCATGAAATACATGCAATAATAATCATGTAATTAAGTTTTGTGTCTTATAGTTTTGTCTTCTATGAAACATTGTAACCATTGTCTTGCCCTTGTCTTGTACATTATATGTATTTGGTGAGTTCTTTATGCAAACATATATAACACATGCAATAATCACTAAACAAAATGTTAGTAGTATTATGATTAACATGAGGGTGTTCAAGATTTTTAAGAATAATTGGTACACTCTCCAAGTATGCTGACACTTGAAATCTAAGAAAAGAAGAGTGCAATTGAGATGCTCCTTTATCATTATTGCTCTTGAATTAGCTAGTTAAAAGGTAGAGTAGTTGAGGAACTTGTTGGTAGATATGCCTTTATGGAGGAAACCATATGTGCTAATTTCTTTGCATTGTGATTCACAGGCAGCTATCAATATTACTAAGAACAATGTGTATAATGGTAAAAGAAGACACATTTGGGTGAGGCACAATGTTATAAGACAACTATTGAGGAAGAGTGTGATCTCCTTAGAGTTTGTTAGATTAGAGAGAAATCTAGTAGACCCTCTTATAAAGGGTCTCACGAGGAGAGTTATCCTTGAATCATTGAGGAGGATGGGGCTTAGGCCTTAAGTTGAGGAAAGTATGGTGGATACCATTTGTGGTCAAATAAAACAATATGATTACTCTATCACACTACATTCCCCTCCCTATGACATGTGGTAATTGCTTTGTTAGGTAGAACTCAGTTTCTTAATGAGTTCATAACCCTATTTTTTAGTGGTCCCACTGAGATGAACTTGATGAACTCATTGCTTTATATATCTGAGGTTGAGCATTTTATTACTCTTTATGAATCAATAACCTTGTATGATAGTGCTTATGAGATACTTGATGGATTCACCTAGATGATTATGGAGGTGAGCCACCTTTTATGAAAGAGTAAGGTTATATTTCTAGAGCACTTGAGTACCTAAGGTGCACGTGTGACTATTAAGAGCTCTTGTTCTATTGTCATGGAATTTGTAGGATTTAAGGTAAGACATGTGTTGTAAGGGTCTCAATTGAAGTCAAGATAGTTCAAGGTTTGTTCATTCCTTTGACACAATTGTTGCTTCACCTCACTACATATAAACTCAATCATCGTGACATTGATATTTCAAGTTTTACTCCTTTTTTCTAGTTTATTTCTTTAGTGTTTTGTAACCATATTTCCATTAGTGTAGGGGTGTTGGACAGTGACAATGCTGTTGTAGTTCTTATTACAACTACTGCGTTTTCTCTATATCCTACATCGATAAGTTGGTTGTATTCTTACTTAGTTTATATTCCACTTCCATTCCACCGGGGTTTGAGAAAGTCAGATGGGTTGTTTTGGGTGATCTATTGGGTTGGGCTTGAACCACATGTGTATGAGCCGTCGTTTGTCCATGTTGGGTTTGGTGAGGTCGTTGATCCCCATGCCCTATCTTTTTGCCATTTTTATTTTTTCGTTATGATTTTACTAATTTTTCTTCTAGTCCAAATTTTGCTCCATCTTTCTGAAAATTATTTTTCCATTGGTGTCTAACAATTAGTTAGACGGAGGTGGGTGGGTGGTGGTTGTTTGAAACTAGGATAATTAATATAGTGATATGAGGTGGAAGGATGAAAAAAAAATATAAGGAAGTAAGTGGACCAAGGGGAAGTAAGTTAGCCAAGGGGAAATAAGTTGACCAAGAAATGTGGGATTGACTTAAACATCCCATGATCCATGAAAGGAAGAATAAAAGGGGACTTTAAGTAAAATAAAGTGGATGAACTTTGCATGGGGGAATCTAGGGTTTGCATAGGAGAAACTAGGGTTTTGTGTGGGAGTTTTAGGATTTCTATTAATTTTTTTTAACATTTCATAGACAATTTTATATATATTATTTTTTAGCTTTTGTCCTGAATTGTTTCTTTCTTTCTATTCCCAATTGGATATTTCGAGCAAATGTTCCTACAAATTTTATTAACTTTCTGTTTAGAGTGCAAATACTGTATTAATCTTGGAGCAAGGCGGTAATTAGGAGGATTATATCCCGCTCCCGCCGTATTAGTGTTTTACGACGACGATTTACTTGGCAGCACAACAATAAATCTGAAAAGCACCACCCTTTGTTTCATTGAACAATAATTTTTTTTTTTGATAAGTTGAACAATAATTTTATTCTGCCTATATCGCTTGGCTGTATTCTCACAAATGCAACAGCACGCTAGGCGATCAAAATTCAAAACCAAGTGAAACTAATTAAATGGAAGAAAAATCAATGCCATCCATTAAAGGCAAGCGGAAACGAGACGAAGAGAACGAAACACTTACGGAACTTAACAACAACGAAGGTTCACCGGATGAATCGCTTTCTCTGGGTTAGTGCCACTCGCAACTATGATTTCATTCTATTGACGAAACAGTATCAATTCTTCGAATTTATTTCCATTGTTTCATTCCAATTATAATAAATAAATAAATAATAAGAATAAAGTTTTTTTTTGGTCTACTTGCCAATCAACCTAATTGGCATAAAGCTTCATTTCGTCGAATTCGTTGCTGAATTTTGAGGGTACTTACCTGTTCGCAGCGGAGAGCTTAACGTTCAGTGATACTTTGGTGGCTCTTCGGATGATGCGTGCGCAGTTTCCCAACATTGAGAAGGTTTGAGTCATGAACTATGAATAGATAGATTTAAAAAATTCCCTGCGACTTTAATGCACACGTTGACATTTGTGGACAACGGAATCTTGGGTTGATAAATTGTTGGGAGAGATTGTATTGTTTTACTCTCTTTGTATTTGTATCTTGTTACCTTTGAATCTTACCGGAGAGAGGTGGAAGTATGCTTTTGCACTCTTTCATGCATGTTTGAAGGCATAAAAAAAGCAGATTCTGTTTTGAGCTTATAATTATATGATCACTTGCACGCAGACTTGAATTAAACGTGGTTTCAAATTTAGTTATTTTTATTGTGGAGAGGAGTGAATGAAGAAAATTTGTGTATCACCTGGTTTCCTTTTAATATTTGTTGACATTTGTAGGGTGGTAAATGGGTCAAGTCAAGCCACTCTTGTTCAAGCTAAATCGTTTAGTAAACAAAATGAGCTGAGTTGGCCCTAGTAATTGAAATAAGTTGAGCGTTCTTAGTTCATTCGTTAAAAGTTTGATCACTGGCCCCCTTATAGTATTTTTTTTCTACCTAAGATTATAATATGAAGTCTTATCTTCTTATCTTGATTATATTCAACCAGTTTATTTGTATGATACTTTGATGAAGACAATCTTTGTAAATGAATATATAAACAATACTTATATATAATATAGTGTTTATAAATGAGCCACTAATAAATATCTAAATGAGCCTTAAATGAGATTCCAAACAAATCTTAAACGAGCTTAAAAAATAAGAATTGAGCTCGACTTGTATCAAATGAACTAGCCATAAGTCGGCTTGACCTATTCATAGCTGTAGTCACTTGTTAATTTACTAGAATATCAAACAGTTAGATTCAAAAATTGCTGTTGAGCCTTTTTTTAATGAAACCTAAAGAAAAGCAAGAGAGAAATGAAGTTGAATTGACATTGGGTATGTCTTTTTATTAACGAAGAAATGAAGTTATGACTTTAGATGAGTATATATCTATGTGCAGTGCATACAAGAATTTGTTGTACAATATTCAAAAGTTATTGATAACACAACAAACTTCAACTGAACTTCACTAGGTCATATCAAGGAGTTTCATTATCTTGCTTAATGCCAATGAATTATTGTGTAGTAGCTTGATTGATGACATGAACTTATTATGCTGAACTCCATCACCTCAAGTTGGAGCAAAGGAAGGAGAAGCAATCCCCAGCTTGGCAAGGATGGAGTGATGTGACTCAATGAGAAGGGACTTAGTGAAAATGTCTCCACTAGCTATAAAATGGTTTGAGCATAGGACAATGGAATAAGATCATCAAGCAAGCAATAAAATCGCGGTTGCGATCACAGTGGGGGTGTCACGAACAATATTTTATGTCGCTGCTGTTGCGGTGTAATTTTTTTTTTGGCTATTATATCGGCTGATATCTAATATTTTGCTGATATTATGGCGATAAATATGTAATTTTTTGAAACGGTTGCTTTTCAGAAATTTCGTGTTGTGACCTCCCTGAAAACTACAAAATTGCGGTCGATAAACAATTGCGGTATCGATATTTCATCGTACGCCATCAAGCTCAATATGCTTGTATGAAAGACATGATTCCTATCAATGTGAATTGTGGCTTGATTGTCCCATTTGAGTGGGTTAGGTGCAACATGAGGAATTGTGAGTTCATGAAGTAGGCAACAAAGCCATGCCAACTCTGAGCAAACTCTTCTTGTGGACCTATACTTGGCATCGGTTGTAGTTTGCTTTTTGGATGTCCATGGAATGGGACTGCCCCTATAAGAATGAGAAAACCACTCACATATCTCCTTGAGCACGTTAAGATTTGCAATACGAATCACAATAAGCTAGGAAATCGAAAGAGCTTGTAGAGTCCATGTAGATATCTAGAACAAATTTGCGTTTTAGGTTCTTTAGAACTTTGTAGATGAGTCTCATGGCTAGACTGCATGAATTGGCTTAAAAGCTGAATTGCATATGCAAGGTCTAGCATGGTATGCAATAGCAAATTCAGTTTGCTAATTAACTTTTGACAAATAGAAGGATTTCCAGTGATGTGCCAATATTCAAGAGAAGCTTTAAATCGAGATCCAGAGTATTGATAACAATAGGAAAGTTAAAACAAGAGAAATCAGCTAGGAGATATGAAATGAACCTCTGGGTGAGTACCATATCATCAACGATGGAAATGAAATCTATCCCAAGAAGACAATGCAAAGACCCACGTCTTTGACCTTGAAATCAGCATCAAGGAAAGTCTAAAGGGTAGTTATTTCTTTTTGATCATTGATAGTAAGAAGGAAGACGTCCACATAAACATGAGAAAAACTACATCACTATCAAGATGTTTACTAAAAAAAGAGTAATAATTTCAGGATTGATCATAATCATGAGAAATTAGAACCTTATACAACTTCAACCACACCAAGACTTTCTAAGCTTGCAAACAAGGGAAAAACGTGGGAGAGATAAATTAGGAAAAGTTTCATATAGATGTCATCATAAATTTCATCATGTAAGAAATCATTGTTTACATTGAGTTGATATATTGGTTAACCAAACTTGAGAGCAGTGGCTACGACACAATGGATTACAGTTATTCTCACCATTGGACATAATGAAATTCCTCACCACACTTTTGTGTGACATGAACTAGTAGCCTTACTTTCTATTAACTTGTCTATTAACATTGTATACCCATTTATAGCTTATGGGCAGCTCCCCCTTAGGTAACTTCACTAGATCCCATGTATGATTAGATTCAAGAGCAAGGAACAACTTATCCATAGCATCCTGTTAGTCATTTTTATAAGCAAGGAGACAAGCTCATCAAAAAGGAACAAGAATTAGAGTGGTATAAGGACAAGAACAATCGGAATTAGTGGCTCTAGATGATGGGGAAGATAAGGAGAGTTGCAAATAAATTCATGGAGATGATGGGGTCTTTGTGTTCGTCTATGAGATCTACATAAATGTGGAGGAAGCTCAATGATAGCAACTTTAGGAAGATTGGAAGCAATTGACATTAGGGAATGGACTAGAGAAGAAGACATAAGAATGAGAAGAAACATCATGAGAGCTGAAATAAGAGAAGGATCATAGACATTTTCTTAGGAAGAAGAGGAAAATGAAGTGGAATTAGGGGTGTGCAGTTGGATTGAACATATTAGTTTGGTCTTTGGTCCAAGTGTAAAAAAATTCTGGTTCATTCGTGGGGTTTGGTGCAATTTGGTTTGGTCCAAAATATTCTTAACTTTTCACGTAAAATGTGTGTACGTTTTTAACTAAGTATATGTCTTTCAATATTTCAATCTAGTCTTGTGTATGTCCTATTTTCTCTATCTAATCCAGGTCTAGTCCTTGGTTCTACCTTTGGAAAATTCCGATCCTTAATTAGGTTCTAGTCTAATGCCCCTTGGTGGAATGAAGAAGATTTGTTTCATAAACAAATCAGATTTTGGATAAAAATGAATATGTTGAATGGAAATTTTGAGGACTTTATATGTTTTCTTTCCTAAAGGAAATCCGAGGAGACACTTGGGGTTGAAATTTATCTTTGTTTTTGGGTAATTTGGCCATGTAATGGAGACAACCGAATGTCGTGAGATGGAAGAAATTAGGTTTGTGATCAAACAAAATCTCATATGGACTAGCACTTTGAAGGACTTTGGAGGTAGATGATTAATGTGGTAAGTTGTTGTAAAAAGACACGTAGAATTAATAAGGTACTTTGAACTGAAAAATAGAGCTCAAGAGGCCTAACATATTTTTATTTTCTTGTTCTAACTACCCCTTTTCGTTGGTGAGTTTTGATGCAACTGATTTGGTGTAGGGTGCAAGTTCGAAGGCATTGTCATTTCATATGACTTTTATGATTTTATGGACCTAAGTTTGAACCATGGAAACTAAAGAACTGAGAATGGTGAAGTCATTAATTTTAATACTCAATAGAAAGGGCTCATAATCAAATTATAGAATTGGATTGTAGGATCGTAAGATCCTACAAAACCATAAATTATGAATTTTGTATACTTGTATGCTATGAAATAACATATTTGAAGGTAGAAGGACACAAAATTTACACTCTTGAGCTCTTATTTAGTCATAATATATTAAGTTGTAGCAACTTATAAATTATTGAAATAGTTTTACGTAAAAAATAAATTGTCAAATGAAAGGTGAAAATTACAGTGAGATAAGGGTAAAGGGAACATACAACTCATTGTGCTTAAAATATATAATATTGTTAGCCTTAAGAAAAACATATAAAGAATAAATAAAGCGCATGATACTGAAGATAATAATGAATAAGACCCAAAAAAGTTTTGATGGCTTTTAAATTTTAATGAGTCAAGATGAAAAAGAAATTGTGGCCATATGCATGCACATTAAGTTACTATATAAACCATGCTTATACCATAAACTTAAAGTTTTTTTGCATCATGAAGTCAACATGACCATAAAAAAAAATATTTTGAATTGAATAAAAATAATTATTAATAATATTGTAATACTTAATATATTTATTTTACTACTTAGATGGAGATTATATTCTTTTATTGATATTTTACGTCTGTAATCAACTTCATTGCCTTAATGGCATCTCAATTATTCTTTCTTCGCTTCAGCTTATTTTTAAGGTATGTTGCAAAGCAATATAGTGTTGGTAATTAGAGGATTAGGGAAAACATATAGTTGGAATAAGAGAAAAGTTAGATTTGAAGATAAATCAATAAAGATTAAAGTTATTATGAAGAATCGTAGGATTTTACCTAGTTTTGTAAGATTCTACTAAGCCTACATAGAATTGTAAGATAATACTGATTCTACTACTTTAATATTCTACCTAAGATCGTGTATTGTTTTGTGATTTTTAGATTGTAGGATTAAATCGGGATTTTAATAACTATGCTCAATAGGTGAGTCCATGTAGCACAACTAAAATCAGCAACAAGGGTTAAGAAATATTTGTGCCATTGTAGTTTGAAGCATGATGGGGTCCTCATAAGTCTCCATGTACTAAATCAAGGGAAGAATTGAAGAAGGAACTGACAAGTATTATGGCATGTATTAACATGCTGAAAAAGAACACCAAGGTTATTTAACTTGTAAAAACATACATGGCCAAATTCAAGATGCCAAAGCACAGTATAATCTACATTATGATTGTGACCAGTACAAGATGATATAGAAACATTATTCTGTGGGGAACGACTAGAAGAAAAGTGAACTATATTCGGTGCGTTTGAGAATCATCAGGAGCATGCAACAAGTAGAGGCTAGGATTGCATCTACAAATAACCAAAGACCTCTTCTTGAAGGGGCCTGGAAGCAGCACAAAGAATCAAGAAAACCAGCATTGCAACCTAGCTGTTTGGCAAGTTTACTGTTTGATGACAGATTATATTGAAATGTAGGTACATAAAAAGCATAAAAGATAACTATATGTTGATGAATATGTATTGTGCCCACATATTCTACAAGGATAGACCAGATTGTCCATGAAGAAGAGTAATATAGTAGGGTTTGTTAAGAACAAGAAGTGAGGTGAACATAGCTTTGTTTTAGCAGATGTGGTCATTGAAACCACTGTCCAAACTAAAGCCCAAGAACTAGCAACATAACAGGCAGGTAATATTGACGCACATGAAGTCGGGAGAAAACATTACCAGTGAAATCTGAATTTTGAATCATTCCCTAGAAATGTTAGAGAATGGCTTGCATTAATGAAGAAGGGCAATGAGCTGGTGAACCATAGATGTTGATGGAGCAGACAAGGAAATAGGATGAACAATCATTATAAACATGCGAGGCATTATTAATAAAAGGCTTGTTAAATCCTTGGCTTGCTATACCCTAGTCTGTAGCCTATAAATAAGAAAGCTGCAGTGATAGTCAAGTTGGGAGAGTGAACAAAATTGTCAATTCTTCTGCCTCCTTTTGTTCTTTCCTCTCTCTACTCTCGAGTCCTCAAAAATCCTAGCCCTAATTCCTTCACATGCATAATCAATGAATCCAATTAACATTATACTTCCCTTGATTTCATCTAATTTCATGGGAACTACTATTGAATCACCTCATGAACCTGCTGTTGTAGATTCTGGGGCAAGGATCCTAACATAGATCTCCTTGAATGACAGCTGAAAGTCGTTACTCTTTGTGAACTTGAAATCTTCCAGGAAGCCATGGATTCAATAGCACATATCTTTGGTGTGACCTAATTTTTTGCACTAAAAACAAGTTTACAGATTTTTTTAAAAGCTGATTTAGGCTGAATCAACTTATTCACTTGAACGTTGAGGGAAGCTGATTTGGGAAGAAGACAACTGAGAGGAAACTTCTCTTTATCGCTCTTTGTTATTCAAGAGTGAATAAGCCATGCTGATGTGTGTTAAAGGAGATCTCATTAGGATATTGCCTCATATGGTGGAATTGACTTCATTAAGTTCATCATAGCTTTCATGTATCCATACAAGCAAGAAGGTGTGAGATGAATGCACTGAAGTTCATCTCATAATGGCCTCATCTTGGTGAAGTAGGTTGAGACGCTGTCCGAACCTTGTGAAAGAGAGGATATCTCCTTTTGATTCTGGAACAGTAGCCAGTAGGATGCCCTTAGATTGGCCATATCTCTCCTGGAATTCTAACCATGTTTTCTTAGCAGTACATATAGAAGGAACACTCTCTGCTATGTCTTTCGATCAGGGGATTTCTCTGGTTAAGAAGCCATTCATATGCTTGGCAGATAATGCAATGAGCATTGCTCATTTCCAAGCTGTGAACCTTCTTCCATCTAATTTCTTCAACACTAAAACAGCTCCAGGAGGACTGTCTGAAGATTGCAAAGAAAGAGGACTAGCTGAATCTGGAACAAATTCACCAGTATGCAACAACTGGTGAAAAATTTGAAAGTGAATTCTGTGAAGGTGGTATTGCCTTTGTAGAAGAAACAGCCAAGAGCTGATTGAGAAAAAAGAAAGGGAGATATGAGAAGAGATGTATAATCAGAGCAGAACAATTAAACTAAATAAAGATGAAACACAGAGAGACAGAAGGGGGTTGATGCTGGACTCAGCTTGGGCATGCTTATTATTGATGATGAAATGAAGCTATACATTGAGATGAGTATACATCTATATGCTGTACATACTAATATGTTGTGTAATAACTGAAGTTGATAATGATATAAACTGAAGCTGAACTTCACTAAGTCACAGCTGAGTGTTTCACTGTCTTACTGAGTGTCAGTGAATAACAGAATAGCAGCAAGATAGATGAATGATGTGGACTTCTTCTGAACTCCAACAGAAACGCCTTTACAGCACAAGGGGTGATGGGACAATTTTCAGAACTTATTCGCAGAAGCCTTTGAATGGCTTGGGGTGGGGGGTTCGGGCAATTTGTCTGAGCTTTTTTTTACGCATGGTGCTTATCTCTTCAAGCTACCCTGAGTGATGTGATAGCATATTAGTTTTAACTAGCTGGCCCTGTTGTAGAATTGTGTAATATTCTCCTTGTGTTTGATTCATGACATTGTAATTTTTTTCATGACTAGGTCTCTATTCAGCCTTTCATTTTACGTTCACAACTATATAGCAGCGTCAATGACAGAACTCAGGTTGACCGTGAGTTGGAAGTAGGTTTCTTTTCCCATAAACTTTATTTGCTTTTTCAATCTAACCTTGCATCAGTTATGAGAAGCTAAGATTTAGATGAAGCTGAATGGATGAACTTTGTGATGATGCTATTTGATTATTATTTTTTGAATTGTGACCCCCATCACCCCCACCACCCACATCAATAAGATGATATGGTTTCCATGTGTTGTTTGTTGGTTTCCTTATGGGTAATGATTATTGAAGAAAGAAGAAAAATGTGTAGGCGATGAACTTTTGGAGGGGATTGAGTGTGGGACTATCATGTAAATGCGATGGAGTTATACCAGTTCCCTGCCCTGGCTGTTGACGATGTGTTTGGACGAGGCTCGGCATTTTATCGACTCTTAGAAGATCTAGAGAAAATTGATACTCAGAAACTCTTTTCTGCTACCTGATTTTTTGGCGTATGATATTGAGTCTAAGGTGCTAGTTAGTGCCTCACAAACCTGGGATCATCTTTGGTCTAATATTTTCTGGAGTATTCCACATATGAGAAATCCAATAATTTTAGTGAAACATCTTTCTGAATCGGGTATTGTCCATACTTAGTTTGGTAAACTATTTGATGAACTAAAGTGAAATTAATTTTTTGTAATAGGCGTTTGGTAAGATATAGATTGTTTGTCATTGAAAGCTGTTCAAGAAGTGATGTAGTAACTCGTGGCTTAAATGAAATGAAATGAAGTTACAAGTGTGAAGAATATGGATCCCAATAGGTTATTCAATAATCTGTGATAATAATCTACCACATCATTGATAAATTAATCAGGTAAGTAACTGGCCCACCAACTGAAAGAGCTGATCAAATAATGTGCCAGTAATCTTAAATCATTTGGCTTCGAAATGCACTAGAACTTTCTAACTGTTTATGAATAATCTTTATTTTTTCCTAATAGATCTTTTGATGCAGCATAAGTATATATCCAGATGTTTTTTAGGCAATAGAACGGCATCGCTAGTGGTTATGTTAAGTAGGATGTGTGGGGAGTTTGAGGAACTGCATATTCTGCTGCACAATGTGCATGAAGCTGTATACTTCATAGTTTTCGAAGAAAATTTCTTAGGATTTCAGGGTAGAAGTACTAAGAAGGCGAAGCTTGAACCATGTTTTTACTATAGCAAGGCTTAACACAATCCTTAATGGTTTCCAAGGTTGCATTGCATTCCCTGACAACCGCTTTTTGTTAACTTGAAGGACCTTGAATCAGTTTCCTCACCAATCTTTAAAAAGATATGGTAAATTCTGGTCAGTAGTTGATATACTCACAATTTATTTTGGAGAGCCTGGATCTTCTTTTTCTGCTCTTTATCTATATTTATATGCTACGAAGCTTAACCATCTCAGGTTTCTGGTAGGTTTGTACTACATTAATTATTGGGTGAGTTGTTTGTCAATATGTGGCCTTAGCTATGACCTATGATCATAAGTGATTTCACCAAGTTTGATATTTTGAGGATTTTGCATCTTTGTTTTTCCCTTGGTTATATTTCCACCAGGGTTGCTGTCTTTCTTCACCTCATTTTACTTTCTAGAGGCTTCCTCAGATCCAAGTTACATATGGCATAAAAATGGATATAGGCTTCTGCTGGAAAGGTAAACTGGTGGAGAGGGTGCTCTTAGTTTTTGTACTAGTGAGATTTGTTTCTGAACTGTTGAAGCTATGATGCACGTGGGTATGTTCTCTCTTTCAAAGAAGTTTTGATTTGGATGTTTCCATCTTTGTGTAGCCGTAAAGAATTCCAATTCTTTTGAAGTCCTTAACCAGGAATTGTTTCTCAGATAGAGATGTATATATTCTTTGGCACTTTAATAATGGCAATACAAGTAGCTTCTGCTACTTTTTATTGAAAAATACCATGCCTTACAATCCATGAAGCTAGTTTATTTGAGGATATTCCCTGTAAATTCAGGGATCCAAATGGAGCTGACCATGATGTGCTGTAGATGAGTAACTCTGGTAGTATTCCCCATGTTAAAAAGGGAATTGCTGAGGATAACAATCATCTGTGTATATCTCATATGATCAGTCTAACTGCATATATATTTGGGGCGGCTTTGGAATCTATCCATTTTTTTTGGTGGAAGGCTTGACTTCCTGATTACAGCAGAAGAATTTATTAAGGTGATGTAACGGTTACCTGCGACAAACTGAAGAATCTGTAACAGCATACTTGCTTCCCCATTCCTTTTTTTTGGGGGGGGGGATGGAGTTAGAGACTATTTTATCAAAGAATTATGTTCTAGTGATCTTGTGTTATATTGTCCTCTCTACATCCATTGCCATCTAGTTGATCTGATTTTCATAGGAATGAAAAATCCTGAGGTCAGCAAGTGTTATGAATTTACAAATAGAATATTATGGTCACTATAGATCAAGAGGGCCAGTTCCAGCAAAAGATGCTTGCTTAATCTTGATATCTACTGCATCTGTGATTAATTATTAAATGGGCCTTTCTTTTTTACTTTTTTCTTTTGTTTTAATGCAATCATTGATGTTGAAAAAGTTATCTGCATATTTGAATAGAATACTCGTATAGGGGATCATACCATGTTCCTTTTTTATCTTTTCCTTTTGTTTTGGTGCAGTCCTTGCGAAGGGAGAAAGTTCTACGCTTATTTAAATTGAATACTGGGCAGGATGATCATGCAATAATGTTCCTTGATGACTACATAAAACAGGTGTACCCTTGTCCTTTTATCAACCATTTTATTCGATTTCCTTTATGACCGAGCATGGCAGTGATTTAGAATCACTTCACCATTTGGTTTTACAAGTGGTGAATTCTGTATAAAACTTTTGTTTCTGTGGTTTATAAAATTCACGAAAGCTGAAATGCTTTATATCATACAATAATGTCTCTCCAGATAGATCTGACTGTGACAAAGATGGGTAGCAAGAACAAAGAGGATCTTACAGTTTTTGGTTGGTTCAAAACTCATGTTATCATGTCCAAGCTGGAACCCTGTATCGGGCATCAAGAGCTTGTATGTCAATGTATTGTCATTTGTCAATAACCTTTTTGTTGTTGGAATGAGGCTGTCATAGTGTCAACTATTACTGCTGCTGTTTTCTTTCTTGGCCTTGGTATTATAGTTTTTGCAATTGTGTTAGAGAAGCATAATATTATTTCTGTGGTTACCTGCTGTAAATTGAAATTAAGCAAACACAACCGACTAGGACTGGAATTAATTTCAATATTATTATAGCTGAGTCAAATAGAAAATAAGCAATTACAAAGTTTTCCTACTTTCGAGAGGTAGGAAGGCTCTCCCAATTTTTTTCTCTCTGATTTTTTGATGCTCCTTTCCAGCCCCACCCCCTCTATTTATCCTATAGCTTTAAGGAAGATATTCCCCATAACCACCTCCTTAAATCTCTCCTGAATATCTTTTAGAGATATATTTGACATATCCATTCCTTAAATCTCTCTTAACCTTTATTTTTCACTAAAGCTAATAAATAAACTTTTACTACTGATAAAGCTACTAAAAAGGACTTAATAAAAAGACTTTACTACCCTTAATGACCTTTCTGCTGATCTGTTCGATACCTCCTCCTATTATATGTAAATATTACCGGTGGTTTAGGATGATTCATAACATTAACATTGTGAAATTGTTCAAAAGTTTTGGATGGTTTCAATAGTTGTAAACTTAATGCATTTAACAAGAGAGAAATTAACCATTTCCGAACACTTGTTATATATGTTCCTGTTCCTCCTGTTTAATTTGTTTCTCCTTTTGCATTTACAGTATTCACTCTTATCAAATAAGGGCAAGGTCAAGGATGAGCACATTTCCCTTTTAATCAATGCTGGAGTTCTTGTAAGTAAAGTCCCCCCCCCCTTCTTGCTGTATATAGGGGACAATACATTGATATTGCTTTAGTTGGGGCTTATTGTCATTTTTTTTCTTCTTGTGTTGGTATATTTGCATGCAATTATGTTCATTGTTCATTTTCCTTTTTTTTCCCCCTTCCGACAGATTTTTTTTTTGAGGAGGGGGGTTACTGTTAATGGTTTGCCTGTCTTTTGAAGCTTGATCTTGATGGTCCAAGAAAGATTCGTCATGCATATATTTCTTTGCCAGTTTGTGGATGGTCAATTGTTGCTTGCAAGCATGGCTTCTTGATATCTATGATAACAAGTCATGCTTCTAATTTTAGTTTATAAGACAAGTAATACTGTAACTATCAAGTTTTTCTTCTCAATGTGAAGATAGGACATATTATTTTACTAGCAGTGCATGATGTATTGTGCATTTATGTTTTCTATTTTTTATTGGCTGTTTCTGTTATGACTCTGGAAGTACTGATGTTTCAAAGTTTGTTACTGAAGTTGTACAGTGCTTGCAGTTTAATATCTTGGAAATCATCTTTTTATAGCAGAGCATGATATGACTTATTTGTAGTGCCTGATAGCGTAGAAGATCAATAACTTTATCATTCTAGGTCACATTTCTTTTATTTTTTCTCTCTGCCTTTATTGCTGTTGGTGCTAACTTCTGAAATATTGTTTATAGTTATAACTATTACTGCATATGGATGCAATCCTCTGTAATAGGGGAAAATATTCACTGTTCATTGATGCTTACCAAAGATTTAATATGTCCATTTTATATTCCAGACACGACAGCTAATTGATCCAAATATATACTGGATTGCAATCCCAAATATTGGTTCAGTACTCAAAGGACTGGCTCAGGTACTTATTTATACCTGGTGTTCTTGTGACTTATGTTTGGACATTATGATACTTCCTATGATCATCACGTGCATGTATATCCTTATGGTTGTTTGTAGGAAATTACCAGATTTCGAGCTCTATTGCCTGTGTCTTACAAGGATGGTCATAGATTTTATTTTCACACAGATTAAGAAATATGATTTAGTGCCATTGGAAAGTAAACATATACATGCTTTTCCAATTATATCCTTAGTTTAATTGCTTTTGTTAGTAACAAAGTTGTATTAAATGATGTATTAAATAAGGGTATTTTAGAAAATTAATACCGATTTTACTATTTACAATGATATAGGACTACAATTTGGGACAAACCAAAACTGAATTTAGGACCATCTTTGTGGGATGAAGGGGGTAGTTTTGAAGCCTTGGCAGTTATGGTTTTTATTATGAATCATTTGATGCACAAAATCACTAGTTCTCAATTCTCATTCAATCATTTATCTAATTCTGTTTGTCATGTTCAACATGATGCCTAATTTTGTCTGTGGTTTCCCCGGCTATTTTTTCTTAAAATAAGTGTAACTTATGCTGTTGTTTGCTGAATTGGGGAAAAGGATAAGACATGGTGCGGAGGCCACATTCAGGTCGTATTCTAGTATATTTTAATGCAAATCTGTTGCCAAACATGCATTTTCACTAGTGGTAATATGGAATCTAGATATGAATGGTTTATTTAGCATCTGTAAGTTATATGTTATTTATGTCCTGAATTTCCAGTCTTAGATGAAACAATCAATTGTAAGGTATGAGATTGTCTGCATGCTTCTCGAACCTACATCGACTATGTATTGGCTTCAATTCATTCATCTTGTTATGCTTCTTTTCATGATAGGCTGATAACTCAATATACTAGCATTATAATGGACACTTGTGATTGTAAATATATAATTAGCTTCAATGAGGGCATGCTGCTTGAGGGTTGGGCTGCTTGGCGTTACATGACTGGGGTCATCATGCAATGATGCTGGGTTTTAATATTCACCATGTTACTTGGATTAATCGGTATCAGTTTCTGTGAAAACTTGGAAGTGGTGTTTGACTATGTAGTTTATTGCTAATTCATTGTTTACGGCAGACATGCGATGGTCTTCTAATTGATTAAACTTTTCGGTGTCTGGTAGTCTAGTTATTTATATATATTTTACCAGTCATTTAGCACAGACATTTTTTTTTTGCTTATTTCTCTATCCTGGTCTGCTTGTTCAGGGAAGGAAAGAATTGTTATCATTTCTAAATCGCAGGAAATACAAGGAGATGATGGTGGCTTCTCTAGAGAAAAAGCGCCTCCGGCTTACTCCACTTGATATTCGATTTCATCTTCGTGATTTAATTGGTTCCGGGCACCTCAAAACTTTTCAATCACCTACTGGTTTAGTTGTTCGAATTTCAAAGGAATGAGTTCTGTGGAATTTTGCTACTGCTTTCTAGAATTTTTTTCTCACACTGGTCCTCATGGAAAGTGGAGATGAGTAGACAAACACATGCCCCTCTATATTAAAAGAAGTGAAGGACAAGAACTTTGCTGGATTGCTATTTCTGGTTGCAACATGTGAGTGCGAAATTTCATTCCTTCTCATTTTACTTATCGTCTTCAGTAGTGCATTCCTGAGTTTGTTTTTGGCTCTTCCATGTATGCATACTTTTGGTTGAATCTCTTGCATGAAAATCCTTGACATTAAATGATGCAGTCGATATATAACCCACCTTTTTGCCTACCCATGATGTATAAAAGGAAAAAGAAAGATGAGACCTGGGGCTGGGATGAGATGGCACATGAGACAAAAATCCTGTGTTTAAGTTATCATGGAGTCATCAAACATTTTTGTAGAGCTCACTGCATATAGTGAAGACACATGCTGTCACATGAGGCATGGTATGCAACCTTGACTAGTGGAACTTTTATTTTAGTTTCCTCAGATTTAGCCTTCCCTTGCCCTTTCTATGAGTTTTCTTTATGAATGCATCTTGGTTGCTAGTGAGCAACGTTGCTCAAAGGATAAAATTAAGAAGTAGGTTCATGCTAGATGTTGTAGCCAGCTTCGTCTACACTTTGGCTCAAACATTGCTTGCATGTGATAAGCCGATGATTAGGGGCACCTATCTGAGGGGGAAGAAGAAGAAGAATAAGGTGAAGGGTGTGTTGGCAAGTCTGTGGGGGGGCTCCAATTAGGCGGACCAGTGTTTTTGTAGGAAGGAAATCATTTGCTCAAAGTTGTTGGCATGATGCGTCATTGGCTAGTTTGTTATTCTGTTGTTCCATTAGTTTGTAATGAATAGAGCATGCACCCATGAGGCATAATATGCTTTTGGAGAGTACTTATTAAGATGTTTCCTATCAAATCACTTACTATCCTTATTATCATTGAGATCAAATTTCAATTCAATAGTACTCTATCTTTGTTTGCTTGTCAGGAGTAGTTCGATGCTGGGAGAAGTGGCTTAGAAAACGGGTGATGCATTGGAGGAGAAATTGGGTTCAATCTAAGCTGAATGGTAGTGAGAAATTGATGCCCTTAGAGGGGATAAACAGAGTCAAACTGGGCCAGAGATTCAGAGTATAGGTTGGGGACAATAGATAAATCCATGGGGATGACATCATTGGAGGAGCCTTACTTGTCATCACTTTTGTGCCTAAAAACAGAGGCTTTGTGGCACATGAAATTGTTAGCCCATAATTTCAGAGCCAGTGGATTGACTGATATTTTGTGGAACGAGGCAGCTAGAGTTCTCAATTTTAGTGATGGCAATCTAGATGTGTGGCTTTTTTAAGTTGAGAGGTATTTTAGCTTGAATTGGGTGATGGAATTCATTGGCAGTCTGCCTTCATCACCCCAGCTTCCACCTCAACTCACCCCAAGTTTGACTCTTGAAGCAGAACCAGAAGAAGTGGTAGGGGTCAGAAATGGGAAGCAGGGAAACACAACAAGGGTTGAGGTTTTGATCAAGTGGAAGAATTTACCAGCATTTGAAGCAACTTGGGAGGAATTCGAGGCCTTAGATCAACGGTTTCCTTCTTTCCACCTTGAGGACAAGGTGAATCTTTGGGCCGGGGGTAATGTTATGAATCATCCTAAGCCGCCGGTAATATTTACATATAATAGGTGGAAGTCTCGAACAGCTGAACAGAAAAGTCATTAAGGGTAGTAAAGTCTTTTTATTAAGTCTTCGAAAGTAGCTTTATTATTAGTAAAAGTTTATTTATTAGTTTTTAGTGAAAAATACAGGTTAAGAGAGATTTAAGGAATGGATATGTCAAATATCTCTCTAAAAGATATTCAGGAGAGATTTAAGGAGGTGGTTATGGGGAATATCTTCCTTAAAGCTATAGGATAAATAGAGGGGGGTGGGGCTGGAAAGGAGCATCGAAAAATCAGAGAGAAAAAATTGGGAGAGCCTTCCTACCTCTCAAAAGTAGGAAAACTTTGTAATTGCTTATTTCTATTTGATTCAGCTATAATAATATTGAAATTAATTCCAGTCCTAGTCGGTTGTGTTTGCTTAATTTCAATTCACAGCAGGTTCACACTCATGCATCTAAAGTAACAACACATTCCCATCTCAACTCACCATGTCTCATATTGGTTTCAGAGATTATGGTTTCTAAAATGAAATTAGGTTTCAAAAGTGGTTTAAGAACTTTGAGATTTGATTTTAAGGAAGAGAGCATAAAAAGTGGTTCCGAGACCCCTCTTCTTTGGTCTTTATTTCCTTTAAATTATATTATTAAGAACCAAACAATGCCTTACATAATTCTTAATCCAAGAACAAAGTAAAATAAAAAAGCCCTTGCGTGGAATTGAACTCTAGGGCTCCTACTTATAACCCTTTCTCTTAACCATTGGACCAATTTAATTTCTTTATGCTCTCTTCCAAATGAAATCATTTGAAGATCTCTCTACCTTTCCTAAATACCCCAACCTATTGGCATTATAATTGAAGTTCAGCATGTCTATCCCGGGGAAAGCTGACGTGGTGGATGAAATTTTGAAGGGAGTGATGATATGGATTTTTCCTCAATTAGTATTATTTGACCTTAGAATGCCAGCCCAAAGAATGAGATTTTCCCTAAAAGCCTTTCCAACATGTTCATCTTGGTCTCGGACTAGTCCCTGATTGGTAGCCCCTATCGTTCCCTTACTAGACTGGTCCTCAACTTAATATACGGAAATTTGTTGTCCTTGATTACATTGTATTTTTCCCCCTTCCCTTAGTCTACCCCTATATATATAGGGTCTTATATTCATTTTGGGGGATTGAAAATCTTGATATAACTTTCTCACTTTTGCTCTTTCCTCTCTCTGATTTTTTCTCTTGGCATTCTATAATTTTCCGCTGCTAATTCAATTTTTCAAGAATCCTTTGGTTCATACGACGCCAACAACAACCTTTATTGTATGTTGTTTCCAATTATTGATACTATTTGATTGTCAATCCCTATTATATGATTTTGTTAAATTATTATCATTACTAATTTTACATGTGTTGTATGCCGGCTTTACTCAGCATTAGGCCCATTTGGACAGATTTGTTGTGGGACCTTACAATGATTCCTTTCGGGGAGCAGATGTAGTGCAGTGAGCTATGTGATAGTGGGCGTTGAGAGTATTTTACAGCCTTCCTAGAGATTCTTTTGTTATTATTATTATTATTTGAATCCTTTTGGGATAGGATTAAGTTATGTACAAATAATTGGATTTGGTACCTATCATTCATGTTGTTTTTGAAATAAAGCTTTGATTTTGTATCCTTTTAAGAGAGTTGCTATAATTGCCCATTTTGTGCAGGTATTCTCATATTAATTTTAAGCCTTACATCTAAATATTAGATGAGTTGTTGGGCCCTTACTCTTACTAAGTGTGGTAGTAATACCCTAGGAAGTGGTTTTGGCTTCCCCACTCTTTTTTAAAAACCAGGGGTGTTACAGGTTGCGACAGAGGCTTTGATGTTGAAATGCAATAGCAGCCATCTTACTGGACATACTTGGCATTTCTGCTTACAAAAGCTGTCTGTAGCTGTGTAGTTTAGTGTCTCTGATCTATGTTCTGGTCATGGTACAGACAAAGAAGTGTGTCTGATGTCAAACAATATCTTTCCTTATGACATGATGTCAGTCCAGAACAATGTTTGAAAAGGCCTAAGTTGTACCTAGGCGATAGGGGTCCTAGAGGTTAGGCGCTATGCGAAGGCACGTGCTTAGGGTATGTGAGACGTCAATATTAGCAATACAATACTGTTTTTTATCTTTCCAAAATATATAATATTTTCTCTTCAAAATCATGTTTATTGGTCTTCCCCCAACTGTTTTTTCTCTCCATTTCCTTCCAAACATGAGATTTAGTTATTGTATTTATGGAAATAAAACCGTAAAATAGCTAATCAAAATTTCTTTCTTTACACTAAATACATTTCTTTCCTTTCTCATTCAAAATAACATCTATTGGTCTCCCTATGACTTTTTTCCCCTTTCCCTTTCCTTCCCAATTGATTACTGATTTTTTTAATGAAATGAAAACCTAAAAGTAGCTAATTTTTATTAAGATGCATGCCTCAGATGCTCCTTGCTAATGTCTTTTAGTCTAGGATGAAAAAAGCCCCAAACCCTTGTGCCTTAGAGGCGTGTCTTTTCAAACATTGATCCAGAAACTTGAGTCAGCTAATGCTGCTTTATGATTTTTGTTGCTCTTGGAGGGAGGCTGAAACTTCAGTTTTCAGCTGTTCACTTGGATGTTTGAATGTTTTAGTTCGGCAAGAATAAGTGTACGACTTGGTTGTGAAGCCTGTGGAGTTGCACGTTATCCTTTTTTTTTTTTTTCCGAGTTCTACTGAGACTCCATTTTCTGTGTGCTCTACTTTGTATTTGTATTTATGGCTGTGTGTAACCATTTCTTATGATTAAACTTGTTTTCTGATCTCGTGGTTAATATGTGGGAGGCTGTCATTCTTTCCTGTAGATTGTAGACCCAGGCTGCAGATGATGATGATGATGATGCGCCTACCTTTAATCGTAATAGTGTTATTGAGTTGGTTGGTCTACTGGTCAGGGTATATCTATACAGGATCACAGCAGGTTAGTGAGTTTAGTATTTCTGTGTGAGTAATTACATTACAGTGGAACGACAGATGTAAATTGTTTGTTTGTTGAACTCAATTTCGTATGTAGAGAATTTTTCTTTTGAACATATGAGAAAGGATCAATTTATTTTTCTTAAAGATTAGTTAGATCATTGGCATAGACATGCATCAGGGGTTTTTCCCCTTGGAATTTATCGCTGCCCTTTATGGTAGGGACTGGAGTGTGTATACGCCAACGGTGCCCTGGTGCCTTCAGTATATCCCTTGAGCTGGGGACGAAATAGCTTTGTGTCTGTACCTTTTTGGTCATTATGCCCTTCAACTTGGTCCCTTCCCTTGTGTTTTTTGAAACGAGAATTGGTTTGCCATCTGATAGCCCGCGTATTTGGAATGTAAATTGTGACAAAAAGTAAGGATAATATCTAAATTTTTTCCAAAGATGTGAAGTAATAATCTACAATAGTGCAGTTACCGAATAATGTATTGGGTTCTATCAATTGATAAGCTAATTTTATTGGGCTTCAGTTGCAAGCTCCTCCCCAGAAAAGTCCTTGACAATTTTCAAAAGCTTGTCGATTACTTTCTAAAAAGCTCTTTTGCAGACAGGACTTGCGTATATTTTCTCCTTATTAAAGCTGATACGTCTTTTTTGATCGTCTATCTGTTGTGCAAGTATCTGTTTCCTTCTAGAATCTTGTTAATTTGATATCTTTCTTTGTTCTTTTTTTTTTGGGAGGTTGTGTGTGCTTTTGCTTTCTGCTTTTAGCTTTTTTTTTTCTTTTCCTTTTTTTTCCCTGTGTGTTGAGGGGAAGGGGGAGGTAGAGGCTTGGGTGCAGCACATCACAACCTTGAGGAGGCCAGGGGAAGAAATATGCTTCTTATTGAATTCCAAGAAAGACCTTAACAAACTGTTGGAAACCGCTAAGCTTTTCGTATTTGCTTAGTTGGACTTTGGTGCTTAAACATATAACACCATAGCCTGCTTTGCCCATAACCTTATGCTGACATCTACCTTTGTCATGTGAAGTTTTAGTTGATTTACAGGCGAGATAGAGTAATCGCACGAAACTTGATTTTGGAAATCGTCTGCAGCTGTGCTGACTCTGTTTGATTGAACACTGTTTTTAGTCAAAGCCTATTCGAATCTAAATCCAGGGGGGATCTGCATAGGTGTCTCTTTGAGTACATTTTTGTACAAAACTCAAGCGCGAACTTGACTGGAAGTGGATATTGTTTATATCTGCTATTCTTACGCTTTGCATGAAAAAAAATAAAGGAGGGGGGGGGGGGAGCGCCTTTGGAGAGCAGCAAATTAAATTCCAGATTAAGACGTCTGTGATGAGTCGATGACCACACCAGGGTATCTTTAGCACATGATACTTTTACCGCTTTGATAAAACCACAGGAATATGCTGCCTGCTGCATTTAAGATGACATTACAGGCTTCTCTTATTATATAAATTCTTCAGCATATAGGATCAGGTTGCTTTTGAGACTTGCTAAATGGCTTGCATTTATTTGCTATGTCCAAATAAACTAATCTTGTAAGTGGTCCTTCAGATGTCGTCGATTCTAACGGTTAACTGATAACCATGATTAAAAAATAAAAAAAAGTCCTTAAACAAGTTTTTAGGGATTTTTATTATTATCTCATACCATTAATTAATCAATCATATCAAGGTTTGTAGGGAATGGGGATCTGCCGTGTTGTATTTGTTTCGTTAGTTTGATAGTGATCGTTTCTGTTTGTTATGATGTGTGATTTCTTGTGAACATGTTGTTTTCGTTGCTTCCCTATCTGCGTGTTTGCTAACTTGTTTGTTAAGAAAATGACAATAATAACGGAAGGCCCGCTACATTTGTTCCCCCGCTTTTATTTACTAATTTTACTCCGTCGGTCTCATTTTATTTGTTCTTTTAAAAAATTCAACTTATTGTGAAGAACATTAAATATGGTTGACAGCTAAAATTATTTTTCCAAATTATCTGTATATATTGTCGGCAATTAAAAAAAGTTAATATTGGTTGTACAAATTGAAACAACGTTATTTAACGCTAACAAAGAATGGTTTTGTAATTGCATAGAATATATGTCATTAAGTGAATGTTATATAAGAAATATGGATATTTATTTTGGGGCATCCATAAAGAGAATAATATCCAAATAAAAGAAATATTACTTTTGAGAAGTGGCCAAAATTCTTCTTTTTTGGTTCATCGTGCTTTCTAAAATTAAAAAAGTATATTTATCTCATTTTTAATATTTTCCTCTACAATAAGATTTCAATAATATAATAATAAAATAAATCATCTCATCAAATTTATTTTCTACCACAACCAAAAAGCCCTCGATGTTGTGCTTTAACCGTTTAATTTGTAAAAAATGTTGTGTCAATATAAAACTTGCGTAATTCAACTGGATTGTATTTAAAATGTGTATATAAATGTTGTTTCTTTTTCGGTCGGCACAAAGTTGTACAGCTCTATGAGCTCTTGTTGTCGGTCTTTTAAGCTGAACAGGCTCAATTAAGCCTCTTCAACTCTTGTTGTAGAGACTTATTGACTCAAGCTTGTGTACTTGTACAATGTATTATAAACTGTAGTATCCTATTGCTGCATCCTTGTTTTAGTGATAAAGTTTAGGATTTTAGTAATTTTAGGTCCCATATTTGGATATATAAATTCACTAGAATGTGAGCGTCCATTATATGATCTAATAAACAATTGAAAATTTTCAAGATTCGATAGAGAGAACTATCAAAACAAAATAATAATTAGGGAAGCAAATATAATTTTTTTTTTACATACAATAATATTGATTACAAGGAGAACTAAATAATTATTATAATATCACTCAGTGTAAAATTTTCTTACCAAACACAAAAGAATACTAGATGAGATAGTTTGAATAGCTTTGACGGCCTCCGCCATAGCTAAGGTGTAATGCCTCAAATATTTAACTAATTTTCTTTTAAATTTTTGTAGAAACTTAACATAAAGTATTACTTAGTGACGGAGCTAGGATTAGAATCTTATGATGTCATTATATAAAATAATACTCTTAAGTAATATTAATATATTGCATTTAAACATAAAATTTTACATAGTTTTACAATAATATTTATTAAGTTTTCATACTTTGAAAGCTATCCACAAAAACACAATTGCTAATCGAATTTAATACATCTCTCTCTCTATAAATGTTACTAAATGATTTTAAAGCCATCGATTATACATTTTATTTCCTGATGTAGTTTTAATGCAATTCATTGCAGAAAAGATTTGTTCGACGCTTGCAATTGCTACCTACAAAATTAGAGCTAATTTTACAAGCCTATAGACGTAATGATATGTGCTTTTTGGTTTGCACTAGTTTTCTTGAAAGATCAACAAGTGCTTTCAAACCATAAAATATATTATATGATCAATAATTTCTAATATAATTTTCAAGTTGATTATCTAACACCACAACATCAATATTAAAGAAATCTTTAGGATAAAAAGCATTCAATATAATTAAAGATTACTTGTTAAAAGCTTTAGGTGATGATGAAGGATGCAAACATGTAACACAACTCAACAATTCAATGCCTGCCGCATCAAACCTACAATTAAGCTCCTTTAGTTGCGAGCTTATAACACTATACAGACAATCATATTGATCTTTTTCCCTTAATATATTGATCATTCATGTTAGGCACATCAATATCTCTCTTGTTATAAAATAAAACAATTTCATTCAAAATACTTTCTCATCCATCATCTCTCATCTATTGCAAATGGCCCTTAGTAATTTCAACAAGTGTTAAATTATTCTTTTGTAATGCATGAGATAAATCACCTGAAACTCCTATAACATTTATCATCAAATGTAACAAGAAAAAGAAGTCAAAAGTTTGTTATCCATATAATTAGAATGTAGCATCCCTATTTTTATCAAATGTCCTATCAGCTTCTAAGTCTTTAAGTACCTTAATCATAGGAGAAAATAAATGTTTGAGATTAAAAAATTTCCTTAAATGAGAACCCCAATGAGCATCATCGACCCTTACAAGACCATGTTCTTGGTTCAATCTTCGACCAGATGTTATCAAGCCTTCTTCCAATACATTTTCTATGCAAGTAGCTTGTTTATCTCAAAGAAAATCATGCCACTTATTGGAGAATCCAAAAACATTCACAACAAGTGTAACATCGCTAAAAATAAACAACTAACCTCATTTTGACAGTTTACCACATAAATAAGAGCCAATTGAAGTTGATGAGAGAAAAATAATAAACATTATCGGCACAAGGATTTTCATTTTGAATTAATATTTTCAAACCACCAAATTCATCTTGCATATTACTAGCTTCATTATACCCTTGTCCTCGTACTTTTGATAAACATAATCCATACTAACTCAATATTGCTTCAAGTGTAGCCTTAAGTAATAGAGCAATTGTATATTTGACATGTACAATCCCAACAAATCTGTCCATAACAAGACTCTATCATTAACATAACACAAAACAACGTCCATTTGTTCTTTCTTCACTATATCTCCTACTTCATCTATTAATATGCTAAAAAAAATCATCTCCAATTTCATTAATTATTTTATATGCAAATGCATAACTAATATCCTTATGAATGAATCTTAGGTGAAGTAATCAGATTATTCTTTGGAACACTTCCTAACACAACTCTAGATATAGCTTCATTGTTCTGCCTCAAAAGTCTTTAGAAAACGAAGAAAATGACCTTGATTTAGAGAATCTTCTGACTCATCATGTCCTATAAATTTCATCCCCCCTCAAGAAGAAATCGAGCAGCCTAAATACATTCACCTAAGTGGATAAGATAATTTGATTTGACTTGTTCGAATTCCTTTACGAAAGAGGCTTTAATGTCGTATGTCTGTTTGATAAGATCTTTACATTTTTTTAGTAGCTTTTAAAATGAGGACTATTAAAACTATCAATATAAACCTCAAACCTTTGTTTTTTATTCCAGCATATAAATTATTTTCCCACAAAATGATCACCGCCAACTTTAGATTTACTTTTAAACAAGTAACAAGGCAGAAAAAATGAAGCATCTTTAGCTATACTATATTCTAGCCATTCATATTCATCAAACTAAGATGAAACAAATTGGTGATTTTTCCACTAACAGCCTTTGTAGGAAAGTTATGAGTATGAGGTTGACTAGGGCTTTTTGAAGGATAAGCTTTTCTTACCTCATCTTAAATATTCAGATTGAATTTTTTTCCCTTAACCCTAAATCTACTTCTAGAGTTTTCAAATCAACTTTACCTTCATTACTGAATCTTGGTTCTTGTGGTTGGCTTGAAGATAGTAGTTCTTGGTTTTCAGAAGTTGAATCAACTTTACCTTCATTACTGAATCTTGATTCTTGTGGTTGGCTTGAAGATAGTAGTTCTTGGTTTTCAGAAGTTGGTAACACAATTTGATTAACAAAATTAGATTAGTGGCATATGTATATAGACAGGCTTAAAAAGTACCTTTGCATCCTACATTGAGACATTAAATAATTTAATGAATTAACTAAAACATAATTGATAATATAATTTTATAACAAACTAATGAAAAAACTAACTAATAAATTAAACCATTTAATCTATTAACAAACTAGTTAGTAAATTAGAGTTAACCAAATTAATTAGGAAATTAGGGTTTCTATGTTATGATTTCTATAAACTAGAAAATCTAATCAATTAATAAAATAATTATAGATAAGTTAACTACTCAAAATTTATCACTAACAATTTAACTAATCAAAAATTAAAGAAAATCTTACCTCCTTGCTTCCTCAATTTGTGCAACATAGATCTCAATTGCAACAAGCCATCAACAGTCATCCGGGGTGGGAGGTGGGGTGGTGAATCGTTGTGTTTAATGCCTAGCAGCCAAGAGACAGTGGCGCCTACGATGACGAAGTCAACAGAGGAGAAGAGGGTGTTTGAGAAAAAGGATGAAGCTAAAAAGGTAGGTAGGAGCCAAGTTGGGGAAGTGTTGGTCTACATATGTCATTGTCATTGATGGAGTGCAACATGACTAGCAATGGTCTCCGAGGGTAGTACCATCGAGCAGTCGAAGAAGGTTAAAGAAGTCAAAGAAGATCGAGGAAGGAAGGATGTTGAAGAACTTATCAAGGAGTAGGAAGAAGGGAAGACAACGAGTAAGGGTGTTGGGGATTTAAAAAAAAATGATGCCTTTAACCTACAAAAATAATTCAAGAAGTGGTCGGATAAGGGTTTCAATGCTAGAACCTTATAGTAAAAAAAGAAAGAAAGAAAACTTGAGTAGTCCAACCGTTTATCCATTTTGAACTATTGGTATAGTGTCCTTCATATGTAATATATATTTAATTCCTGAAAAATAAATATAATTACTACCTCACTATCAGGGTTCCATGGTGTCCCAAGACACCATGTAAAAGCCCCAGCTCTGCCCTTAGTAGTAATATTATAGCTAATATAAATTTGATTTATCATACCATCATCATACCAATTATAAGGCAAAATATAATGACAATTTAAATATGATAAAGAGAGGACAATAGAAATTTTATAGATTTGGAGATAACTCTAATTACAATACTAATCAAAATACAATAAAAGGGAATAGATGAAACTAAAATTCCATAAGTTATCTAGATAAAAAACTTTAACTATCAAATATCCTACACTCTAAACTCATAGCCCAAGAAGTTACTTTTATATAGACAGAGCATCAATGTTAGCAAATTTTCCTAGCACGTCATCAAATACCTATTGATAAACATGTAAAATATGTATTATCTTAGTGTGTTTCAAGCATGATTTATGGGTGTTTGGTGTATATTTTGTGTTTAGATCGAGGATAGTGCTTTGAGTTGCATTATTTTTTGTAGTTATTGGATCATTATTGAAATATTTGATGATTGTTGGAAGTTAAACAAGATTTTAGAGCCACAACAAGATTTAGAATGCATGGTTTGAGAAGAAAATAGATGCACGTGTATAAAGAGTTGAAATTTCAACCATGATGAAATTTGAATTTAAACAAACTGAAAATATCAAAGTTGTAGGTCTCTTTAATAACTTTCTAAAAAAACTTGAATTACATCAATCTGAGTTCATATAAAAAAAAGTTACAACCATAATACCAAAGATTACCCAAACGAGCACGAATTAAGTAAGACAACATGTGCTACACATATGGTTCGGTTACAACATTTGCTAAACTTCTTTATTTCTTTCCATAATTTTAAGACCTATATATATGTATTTTATATTAGGGTTTAGAGAATCTTTATGGGAGATTTCTCTTACCTGTCAATTGGTATCTAGATCTAGAACTCAAGTATTGAATGAAAATGAAGGAATTCTTATGTAAGATTGGATTATAACTCTCTACCTTGAAGATTTTAATCAAAATATTGGTTATTTATTTCTTCTCATTAATTAATTTCTTACTATGATTAAATTGCATATTTATTTGATGTGTTCTTTGTTCCCAATCATGTATGAGTAGAGTTTTTGTCCGAGATTGGAAAAGAACCCAATATTTTAGTAATTGATGATGAATTAGTATACATTCTTGGTGAAAGTTTGATTCTTTAAACTTAATTTCTTGTGATTGAACTTTGTTGACTCCTCTTGATCACTTAATTATCAATCATAGGTAATTAATTAAAGGTCCAAAAGATGAAAATTAATACTGGACTTCTAGAAATTAAATAGAGAATTTGAACCACAAAAAGTAGGATATATTCCTTGGGGATTCTATTGGATTAGCAAGAACCTTAATGGGTTTAATTTAATATTAATTCCACAAAAATACGTAATAGAGCTTAATTAGGTAATATTTTTAGACCTCAAAAGAGGATTTAGATTAATTTAAACTAATTCACCCTTTTTAGTTTAAACAAACACCAAGATATGAAATATTTCATCATTGAGTGGTGAAGTTTTGGTGAAAACCCAAAGTTGTCCCTTCATTATATTAGCTATTATTTTATTTATATTATTTAATCTTACAATTTTATTCTCTTTTACCTTCCTCATTGGTTTAGCTAGTAAAAATGTAAATTTTGGTAATTAAACCCTAGCCCATGTGGAATCAACCTTGATAGCTATAATGAAGTTGTGCACTTGCGGATTTTCCCATCAAGCTTTTAGCGTCGTTGCCAAGGATTACAATATTAATATTGATTGTTTACGTGATTAGGTTAGACTTAACTTTCTATTTTTATTTTAATTTATTTATTTTTATTTTCTTTGCTAGTGACTTTCTATTATACAAGTGCATCAACTGAAAGTATACAATGAGAACAATCCTAAATTATCATTAACTATTGCAGACATACGAAGGTACTTAAAGTAGCAAAGGAGCACATAATGAGCTACGATGTGTGATTAGAATCAACTTCTTAAGGATTTCACTTCCCTAAATGGTCAAGGCATGCAATCAAGAATTATGAGGCTCACTATTGAAGCTTTGAGCTGAAACCATCACTAATCTCAATGGTTCAGCAAAATCAATTTGGAGCAGGCCTACTAAAGACCCGAACCTCCACCTTTTAATTTTCTTGGAGTATTGCGATACCTTGAAGCTTAATGGAGTGACCGGTGATGCTATTCAACTCAAACTATTTCCATTCTCTCTAGAACATAGGGTTAGGGCTTGTTTTTTTTTATTTATTGCATGCTGGGTTTATTGCCACTCGAGATCAATTGTTTAAGGTGTTCCTATAAAAGTACTTTCCCTATGTAAAACAACACAAATGAGGAACCAGATTACAAGATTTTCACAAAAGGAAGGAGAATCACTCTATGAAGTTTGGTACCACTATAAGGAATTATTGAGATTGTGCCACCACCATAGATTAGAGAAGTGGCTTATTGTGCACACCTTCTACAACGAGTTTACTTACAACACTCGAATGACTGTTGATGCTACTGTATGAGGAGCTTTGATGAAAAAATAACAGAGGAGGCATGCAGTTTCATTGAAGACATGACTCATAATCAATATTGATGGGAGAGTGAGCGTGCTGAGACATCAAAAGATTGAAGGTATGGCACCGATGCCTTAGATCATAACATCCCCCACTAATGATGCTAACGTGGATGTGATATTACTTAAAAGCATCATCTTTCCAAGGTTTAAGGTGCCAAGGATGGTAATCAGTGATGGCGGTTCACACTTCATAGAAAGAAAATTCGAAGCTCTCTTGAAAAAGTATGGGGTCACACATAAGGTTGTCATGCCATATCATCCTCAAACTAGTGTCTAAGCGAAGGCTTTGAATCATAAAATTAATAGTATATTGGAGAAAATTATTAATCATTCGAGAAAGGAGTAGTCTATGAAACTTTCAGATACCCTATACTGCCTACAAGAAACTCATAAGTGTGACACCATTCAAGTTGGTATATTGTGAATCATGTCTTCTCCTGGTTGAGCTATAGCACAAGGTATATTGGGCTATCAAGGTACTCAACTTGAATATGAAGATTGCGAGTGAGTGAAGAAAGCTTCAACTTCATGAGTTAGATGAACTATGATTAGACTCCTATAAGAATGTCCAGGTTTGTAAAGAAAGGACTAAACGATGGCATGATAAGTGTATTCTTTGAAGAGAATTTAATAAAATAGATATGGTGCTGATTTTTAACTCTCATTTGAATATTTTTTTCGAGCAAGCTCAATTTTAGATGGTTTGTACCTTTTGAATTCCATGAGGTCTTTCCTAGTGGAGTTGTTGAAGTGTGGAGTGAAACAAAAAGATCTTTCAAGTTGAATGGGAAACAATTGAAGTTCTATATTTTAGAGGGGAAAAACGAGAAAAGGGTCACTTATACCCTTTCTGATCCCCCTTCATTAGAGAAATTGAGTGTAAAAGGTGTCGAGCTCATAACCATAAACGAGCGCTTCTTGGGAGCTAACCCAACTGTTCATCCATTTATGTTCTTTTCTACTTCCTTATTTCAATATTTTTATTCCATTTATTATTTTTATAGGCAATTAGATAGGCATGAATTTAACTTCTAATATCTTCATTTATATAGAATTTTCATGAGTGAAACCTCTACTAGGATTCCCCTACTCCACCTCCTTCTGATCAGTGAGTCCTATGTTCCATGCACCATTGCACTCATTTATATCATATTACATTGGGGAAAAAGTAGATCTTAAGCTCGGGGGTGTGGATTCATTATGCATTGATGTTTTTCTATGATAACTTTTTTTTTGTTTTTGATTATTATATTTAAAAAAAATATAGGGTGATGATCTCTTAATGATGATATGAATCCTTAGCATTAATCGATCGTTGAACTAGATAGAAGCTCACTAGTCGAGACTAGAAAAACTTTTTAATACATATTTCAACTGATTCTCAAAGACTTTTGATTGTAAGTTAGCAATAGGGGAGAATTAGACTTGAATGTTCTTTTATCTTATAGGATTTAGCATTTATGTAGCTAGCATCATAACCTTTATCATATTGAGATAAAAGGGAATTAAATTTGGTAAACATTCAAAATTGGTGAGAGCTTGAGCCTAAAATTTGATGCATTACATATCCAATTATGATTTTTCTTTCCTTGTGTGATATTAACCAATGGTGTAGGAGACTAGAACTTGCATTGAATCTCTTTGAGGTCATATGTAACGTTTGCATGCATAAAAGTGATTGAGCACATGTATTTTTGTTTATAGTCCACATTAGCTAAACATCCTACCATATGCTATTTTTTTCCTTTTGATTAGCACTTCTGATATTATGGGCATAATGCTTATTGATTCAACTCAAATATATAACCTCTAAGTCCGAAGTAATCCTTACCCATGCCTAAGTTAGGGGAGCATAATTTCTCATACAATGGATTATGTGAGTAATATGGTGTAAGCTTGGGGGTGTGAAAGGAGGTATTTGGTTTCCCCATTCTTTATTTCTAATCTATGAAAAAATAAAACAAAAAAAGGAGAAGAAAGAGAAATAAGAAGATGAAATATTACAAATAAAGTATTATCTTTATGGTGTATGTAATTGTGGGTGGTAAAACAATTTATTATGGCATATCAAAGATAGTAGTTGGAAGAAGTTCTTTGACATAAGATAGAGCTTGTGTGGATGTTATTGATCTTACTTTTATATCTTGTGTTTTGTATTTATCACTCCATTAGTTATAGGCTTTTAGCTACATTTTTAAATATCTATCATACCCTTTTGACTCTAGCCCCATTATAACCAAATAAAAGACCTCATGATTTTTTTCCTTTTTATAATTGGTGGAGAAGTGAGATGAGATATAAGCCTATGGATTGAATATATCCATTCGGAAGAATTTCTATTAAAATAATTCTATCCTTAAACACATGAGAGATCGAGAGTCCACATGCCCTAAAGTGAAGTCTACCAATTTAACTTTTGGATGTCTTAATTTTACCGTTCCCAAATTAAAGCTGGTTACATGGATTGATTTCTCTTACTTTGCTTGAGGACTAGATGGAAAGGTTATCCTTGACTTGTGACACTTGCAATCACAAAAAAAAGGTAAAATGTGATTTTATGTCCTAATGAAACATTTTTATTTTGTGATATGTTGGATACTGGTTATAGGACTGATGAGGGGGGTGATCCCTACTCCATTAGATTTCCCTCATCCTATGGTTCTTATTGATTTTTTTAGGACAAGAAAAAGTCTAATATTGGGGGATTTGATGAACATGTAAAATATGCATTATCTTAGTATGTTTAAGCATGATTTATGTGTGTTTAATATATATTTCGTGTTTAGATCAATGATAGCATTTTAGTTTTTACTTTTATGTGTAGTTATTGGTTCAAGAGTAAAATATTATTTAATTGTTGGAAATTAAAAAAGAGTTTGGAGCCATCAAAAGATTTATAATGCATGGTTCAAGAAGAAATGGATGTACGTGTATAAATACTGAAATTTAAACCATGATTCAATATGAATCTTAACAAACTCAAAATACCAAATTTGTAGATATCTTCAATAGAGTTTTAACGCAACTTGAATCACATCAATCCAAGTTCCGTAAAATAGTTACATTCATAATACTGAAGACTATCCAAAAGAGCATGAATTAAGAAAGACATCACGTGCCATACATGTGGTTCGATTATGACATTTATGAAATTTCTTTATTTCTTTCTAAATTTTTAAGAACTATATATATGTATTTAAACTTAGGGTTTATAGGGTATTTATGGGATCTTTCTCCTAGTTTCCAAATAGTATTTAGATCTTAAACTCAAGTATTGAAGGAAAATGAAGGAACTTTTATACAATATTGGATTACAACTCTCTACCTTGAAGATTTTAATCGAAATATCGGTTCTTTATTTATTCTCTTTAATTAATTTATTCCTATGATTGAATTGAATATTTATTTGATGTGTGATTTATTCCCAATCATGTTTGAGTAGATTCTTTGTTCAAGATTGGGAAAGAATCCAACTTTTTGGTAATTGATGATGAATTAGTATACGTTCCTAATTGAAGTTTGAATATTTAAACTTAACTAATTTCTTATTATTGAACTTTGTTGACTCATTTTATCACCAAATTATCAATTATAGGTAATTAATTGAAGGGAAAAAAGGTGAAGATTAATGTCATACCTCTAGAAATTAAGCAGACAATTTGAACCATGAAAGTAGGCTAGATTCTTTGAGAATTCTATTAGATTAGCAATAATTTTAGTGGGTTTAATTTAATCTTAATTCTATAAAATTAAGTAATTGATCTTAATTAGGAACTATATTTAGACTTCGAAAAAGGATTTTGATTAATTTAGGCTAATTCACCCTTCTTAGATTAAGCTAACACTAGGAGCCGAAATAATTTATCATTGAGTGTAGAAGTCGTGGTGAAAACCCAATCATTGCCCTTCATTTTATTGAATTCTATCCAATTAGCTATTTACTTTATTTTTATTATTTACTCTTACAATTTTATTATCTTTTATCTTACTCATTGGTTTAGGTAGTTGAAAACATAAAGTTTGGTAATTAAACCCTAGTCCCTATGGGATGGACCTTGATAGCTACAACAAATGTAATCCCCCAAAATTTTAAAAACCTATAATTTAATACATAGTTTTTATTTGGGATAAATTAGCTTTTAAAATTATTTAATTTAATTATTTTATGGATTTTTGAGTATATAAATTTGGACAAGAATATTTAATAAATTAAAATAAATATTGTGTTATTTTATCATACTTTTTTTATTTAAATAATTTTTCAAACCAATATTTTACTAAAATTATCATTTTTAAACCCATATATTTAAGTATATTAAATTAAATTATTAAATAAATTTATTACCCAAAAATATTACATCCTATTATTTTATAAATTAAATTATTTTAATTTCCCCTATTTTTCCTTTTCCTTTTTCCCGTTTTTCCCTTTCTTTCTTCTTTTTCTCCTTTTTCCTCCTTTCTTTCTTTTTACTTTTTCTTTCCTTCGGGCTACTAGGCAGGCCTGCCCTCCCTCTCCTCGTGCCTGGGTCGCTAGCCCATCTCTCCCTTTCTCCCCTCCTTCTCCCGCACACTCGGCCCAACTCCCTTTCCTTTCTTCCTTTCCTTCCCCGCGCACATAGGCCCATCCCCCTTCTTTCTTTTCTTTTCTCCCACTCGATTAGGCCAGCCCAACTTCCCTTTCTTTCCCTTCGCCCAGCCAGTCTTCTTTCCTTCCTCTTCTTCTTTCTTTCTTTCTTTGCCGCCCATACCCAACACCCCAAGCACGCTCGGCCACCACCCTACAAACTCTCCCTACCACCACTTGCCACCACTGCAACCGTCCCTCTCTCCCTCTCTCTCTCCCCATCGTCCTTTTCTTCCCATTTTCAGACCAAACCAGCCCCTACAAACCCTCCCCGCATGCCCTGTTTTTCCCCTCTTCTTCTCCTCTTCCTACCACCCTACAACTTGCCACCGACCGGCCACCTACTACCCTCTTCTTCCTCTCCTTTTCCTTCTCCTCACTAGCCTTTTTCCTGCCCCATTTTTTGAGCCCCTTTTCCCCCTGATCTCCTTCTCTTCCTTTCTTCTCCTTTCATTCCAAACCTCCATGTTTTTGCACCATCGCCCCATTCCACCGCTTCCACCACCTACACCACCTCCTGCCATCCCTTACAACCGCCATGCACCACCACACCACCCTCAAGCCCCTGCAACCCTCATCTTCCTCCCCTCTTCTTTTTCTCCCATCTCGGCAACCACCCTACACCTCCTCCTTCCGCCGCCTCTTCCGCCACTTAAGCCTCCAAACCACTCCCTGCAACCTCCCCTACCACCCTACACCTCCTTTGGCCAAAACTTACCCTTGCATCCCCTCATTTTCCCCTCCCTTTTCCTTCCTTCTCAGCCCCCTCCACCTCGGCAGCCACCTTCGCAGCCTCGCTGCCGCTGCCACCACCGCCCTTGGCCGCCAAAAACCTATCCCCGACCACCGCCTACACCTCCTCTTCACCCCTACACCCTTCCTTTGCCCTAAATCCTCCCCTACCTACCCTCTTTCCTGGCCCCAACACCCCAACCCAAAAATAGCCATTCCTTTCCTTTCTTCCACCCACCTTCGACCCCCTCCTCCCTTATTTTGAATGCAGCTCATGCTGCATGAGCAGGGTGAGTTGTTGCCCTTCCTTTGGTTTTCTTGGTTAATAATTTTAAGGTATAATAATATTTAAGTTAGGTATTTCATTAATTAAGTTTTTTTTATAAAGTCTTATGCTTCTGGTTTTCTTATTTCTAATGTGATAAATATTGATATTATTTTAGGTAATCAAAGCTTGAATCTTTAACCGGGATATCGATAAGGTTCGATTTTTGAGGAAATTAAGGTAATCGTTAAACCCCACTTAAACGCATGGATAAACGTATGTTAGCACATTAGGATTTTTAATATGTTATTATACTTGATATATGTTGTTTAATATAATATATGTAGTTTCTTATTTTGATTGATAGAAAGGAAAGCATGTTAGTTTATATGCCATGTATGGAAGAAAGTATTAAGGAATGAGATTGGTTATTTAAGAATATGTCAAGTACTTATCCATGCTATATTATGTTATTGTGACCATTGATCCATAAATAATAGTATTGTGAGTCCTAGGGGCATTTTGGTAATATGTCTTGTGCAAGAGTGTGGCCTGATATGTGTGGATGTTAATGAGTATTATGTTGAAGTATAATAGTTGGTGGAGTTGGATAATGAGAATGGAGTATTAATATTACTATTTCATGTAGCGATGATAATTTAATAAAGTGGTGTAATAAAGGGCAAAATGGTAATTTTTATAAGGGAGAAATGGTAATTTTGGAAGTAAAGGGAAAATGGTAATTTTGTAAGTAAAAGGATAAAATGGTAATTTTGTAAGTAAAAGGGTATTATGGTAATTTTAGAAGTAAAGGGTAAAATGGTAATTTGGAAGTAAAAGGGTATTCTGGTAATTTTAATAATGGAGAAGGGAAATATAGTAATTATAATAATAAAGAAGGACAATTTGGTAATTTTAATCGACTAAAGGATAATTTGGTAATTATGATAATGGAGAAGGGTAATTTGGTAATTTAAACAACTAAAGGGTAATTTGGTAATTTAATCAACTAAGGGGTAATTTGGTAAATATGGTAATGGAGAAGGGTAATTCGGTAATTTGACAAACTAAAGGGTAATTTGGTAATTATAACAAAGGAGAAGGGCAATTAGGTAATCTAACTAACCAAATGGAAATATGATAAGTGTAATAATTATGAAGGGTGATTGGTAACCGAATAAGTGTGGGAGATAACTTGGTAACCTAAATTGAGCAATGGATGATTTAGTAATTATGTAATATGAGGGGTAATATGGTAATTTGGCAAATAAGGAAGGGATGACTTTATGATTATACAAGCAATAGGTAAATCAGTAATTTATATCTAATAGGTCGTTGTGATAATGGAGTTCGTAGTAAGACTCAAGTAACACTGAATAACAATACAATGGTATTTGACAATTAGTAAGTATCACAAGAACGAATCCTAAACTGGAATTGGATGAGATTATGATGGCCTTAATTATATCTCTATGTTATCTTGGATAACCGTATGAATAAGAAATACCTAATGATATCAGAACTAGTGAAAGTGAATAAGTATCTGATTGTTGTGCTTTTTGTGATCACCTTAATTAAGACACTAATACTTAAGGTGAAAGACCTCGAGATTGGGAATGGTGGCTCTTTAGGGGTCATTACCCTAAAGACGTGGTTTAGCCCACGATTATTCTAGTATTTTTTGGTGTGCCTTTGTGCCCAGCCAGACCCTACATCTTACTCTGTCTAGCTCTACGAACCTATTTAGGGGGTATGCATACTTATGGATTAGGTCCTTGTCATTAGGGTATTGAGTAGCAGTATGCACCAGTACGTCTAGGGTACCTTTGCGTCCTTAGGTTGATAGTTGAAGGGTACTGAGTAGCTTATATGTACCAGTGCGACCGGTGTACCTTTGTGTCCCGAGATCTTAATCTTCCCTTCGAGGCAAATAAATGGAATTGTTATGATGATTAAAAAGGGAAAACACTAATCGTAAAAGTGAAAGACTAATGAGCTGGGCCCAGTTAATTATGATTATGAGTATCGGTCCACCGGTTATAATAGTGGCCCAGGAGCGTGTTACCCTAGGAAGATGTTTATGAGTACCGGTCCACCGAATATAATAGTAGCTCAAGAGCGTGTTGCCTTGGATGATGTTTATATGTATTCCGGTTCACTAGCGATAATAGTGGGGGATCCCGATCTCAATAAAACCAATCATGGATGTAAATAAATTATGAAAAATACTAATCACTTATAGTGGAACACTATGTGAGTTAGGGTTAGATAGGTCCACCGGTGAATAATAGTAGCTAGGAGTGTTCTGCCCTAAATACCGGTCCATCGGTAAAAAATAGTGGTCAGGAGCGTTCTACCCTGTATGTATTCCGGTCCACCGGCTATAATAGTGAGATTCCTACACTCACATGGATATATATACATAATCCGAGAGATGATGGACTAATGGCTTAAGGCCCAAAAGTATTGATTGTATGTTTGACCCATTTATATTTGATGGACTTGTTAAGTATGTGAATTTATGAACGTGAATATTATGTAATCACCTTTCATTATATTTATATATAGTGTTATATTATATGTTGCATTGCTAGTCTGCCTTTAAGTGCGTTTTAAATGATTAATCAATACCATAGTACTAAAATGTTCCATTCGTGGGGCCCCTGCCTATTCAATGGGTAGTGTCCCTTGTAGGTTCGTTTTAGGTGCTATTCAAGTGGGCAATGGGAAAGAGCGTAAGGAATTATCCGAACTTTTAGGGTTTCCCTCTTTCTCTCTTACTTCACGGTTTAAATGTATTCCTTGTCCTTATAACTACCTGAAATGCCCCAAAATCCTAATTTCTATTATCTATTACTAAATAAGATTTTTATGTGGGAGTTTAACCAAAATAATTCATTTTTATTAAAATAAGAGGAAGTTAATTAGGTTAAACCAAAAAGAAATTTAAAAGTGTTTTAAATAGGAGGAATTGTGATATTTTAAGCTAATTAAGGATTTTATTTTAGAAATTAATTAAACAAATTACTTTATTTAAATTAAGAAGAATAAAATAGTTTCAAATTAATATAAATTTAATAAATAATTTAATTGGAAGAAAATTTGAGTATTTTTCCTAATTAGTATGGAGGTTAAGGAAATTTATCTAAAATAGTCTAAACTAAGCAAAAAGGAATTTATTTAATATCTTATAAATATTAATGTTCTAAATAGCCCAAAAATATTCTAAATAATTTATGCAAAATCCAAAACCCTAAATAAAGCCTTCCTTTTTCCTTTTTCCTTTTTCTTTTCCTTCTTTTTCCTTTTTCCTACTCTCCCCGCCGAAGTTGGGCCTCGATCGGCCCAACGCCCCTTCCTTTCCTTCTTTTCGCCGCGGCCCAGCGAGCCCAGCCGCCCGTGAGGCAAAACGCCGCGTTTCAACGATAAAGTCGCTGAAACGCCGCGTCGCCATAATGAGAAAATATAACCGTTGCCATACCGACGCGGACGCCGCGTTTTTCTCAAATATCACCCAAAACGCAGCGTTTCATTAATAAGGGAAATAACAGCCGCCACCCCGCCGGTTCCCCCTTCCCTTTTTCCTTTCCCCTGGACCGCCGGTCCAGCCCCTCTTCTTCTTCTTCTTCTTCTTCCTCGCACCGTCACCTGTCACCGCCTGCAACACGAAAGCTCGCCGGAGGAAGAAAAGCCTGCAACGCCAGCTCCAGCTCCGATCATTTCGCCCCTCTTCTCCTCGTTGACTTCCCCATGGATGTGACCAAACGGCACTCCCTTCTCCCACACGAAAATCCCCCATTTCCCAAGCAATTATGGTCTGAAAATTTTCAGACCATACGTCAGCCAACTACGCCGGACGACCTACCCTAACCCTAACCCCCTAACCTCCCACTTGGATCTTGTCGTTTTTTGTTCAAATTGGCCTATAAATAGCCCTCAGCACCGCCTTAATCGGGTTCGACAATTGGGAACCCAGACAGAGCAAGCCGCGCGCCGCCCTGCCTTCGGATGGCCTTTTCTCCGTCGTCAGCCGCCCCTACCACCTACCCTTTCCACCAAGATCCTCCCTGAACCTCCCTCTACACAACCAACCACCTTAGCTTCCCTACCTTGCGCCGCACGTGCCGCCCTGGCCATGCGAAAATTCCTCCCCAACATCGACCCTTCCAGCCCTGCGCCACCTTCGTGCCACCGCCACCGGCTGTGCCGCCGATTGCAGCACCACCACCACCCCCTAAAACCACCAGGAGTGCTTGCCCTACCACCCTACACTTACACTTCCCCCTAATTTCTCCTCTTTTAGCCTCCATAGCCGCCCTTCCCAATTTCTTCCTCCTCCACCGCCGCTGCCGCCGCCGCCGCCCGCCGCCGGTGCCACCCCCAGCCAGGTGGTCCAACTCCCTAAAACCCTAGACCTGGAATAATAGAAGTAGTTAATAAATTTATTATTATTAACTATTAATGTTAATGTTATTATAATCATTATTAACCTATTTATTATTAATACTATTACTATAATTATTATTAGTACAACCATTATTAATAATAATAATATTATTATTATTGACAGGCCCTAACATTACCCTAAGAACTTCTAATTAATGGTATTAAGCAATACAAGACCCTAATAAGTTATTATTATTAATATTGCTAGTATTATTATTATTATTATTATTATTATTATTATTATTATTATTATTATTATTATTATCTTTACTATTATTATCTTTATTATTATCGTTACTATTATGATTACTATTATGATTACTATTACTATTATTATAATTATTATTATTATCATTATTATTATTATTATTATTATTAGTACTATTATTATTATTATTGTTACTATTAGTATTATTATTATTATTATCACTATTATTACTATTATTATTATTATTGTTAGTATTATTACTATTGGTGTTCTTATTGTTATTAATATTATTATTATCAGTATTAATATCATTATTACTATTATTGTCATTATTATTATTATTATTATTATTATTATTATTATTATTATTATTATTATTATTGTTATTATTATTATTCCTATGTTTATTACTCTAACTATGACTGATGTTGTTATTATCTTTGTTATTATTATTATGGTAGTATTCTTACTATTATTCGTATGATTAACATTATTATTATTATTATTATCCTTATCATCATTATTATTATTATCATTATCGTTACTATTACTATTACCATGGTTATGAGGTTGTTGTTGTTATTATTATTATTATTATTATTATTATTATTGTTATTATTATTATTATTATTATTATTATTATTATTATTATTATTATTATTATTATTATTATTATTATTATCCTTGTTATTGTTTTGTTGTTGTTGTTGTTGTTGTTGTATTTAACGCATTTATTATTTTATCGATTATTACCATCGTTATTATCCTTAACATTATAATTTAATATTAGTACCTTAGTATTTTTGTTATGCCTAGTATTGCCACAACTATTGTATTGTTATTATTATTATTATTGTAATTATTATTATGGTTATTGTTATTTTACTATCATTATCGCTATCATTACTATTATTATTACTATGGTTAATACTAGTGTCATTATGTTTATCTTTCTAACTATTGTTATCATTTCTATTATTATTATTTTTAGTATTCTTACTATTAATTGTATTGTCATTATTATTATTATTATTATTATTATTATTATTATTATTATTATTATTATTATTATTATTTTCATTGATATTACTACTTCTACTATTATTATTATTACTATCGTTATTATTGATATTATCATCAGAATGATTATGGTTGTGTTAGTATTTTATTATTATCGGTAATATTACTATCACTAATACTACTACGATATCAATTACTATCATCATCATTATTATCATTATAGCCATTATTATTCTTATTATGAGTATTATTATTATAAGTAGTATTCTTATTATTTTTAGTATTATTAGTAATTATTATTAATAATATTGAAACCCTCACCTTAATACTCTGGATTTTTGCTAAAACCTACTTTAATCAGTAATAATCCGTTCAAACTATCGTAAGAATAGTAATAACCCTACCCTTTATTTATAAACCCCTACTATTAATATTAGCCTTAGTATTAGGCCATGATAGGGGTAAGATAGGAATTTTGATAATTTCGGTAGAGGGAGGTTAACCCTAAGTATTTCCCTCTTATAGGTGAACCGGGTCAAACCCCAGGAGGTGTAGAAGCGTGCTCCAAGCCCGGCGCCGATTTAGGTAAGGACGTAACTAAGGCCACCTGTGTGTATTGCATGTTTTACCTGTCTTGTATGCTTTGTGCGGTTGTATGTTATAACCTGTATGTTATCTGTGTATTTGTGTAGCGCAGCATGGAACCGATGTACGTTCTTGTGCTCTCTTCTGTGTGTACTAATATGTTGTGGTACACGTATGATGTGATGTGACCCCTACGACATGCATGCTAGGTTATGTGAGGAAGTGTTGTGAAGTGGGGACTTGAAAAAGAAAAATAAGCAATTAAGATAACCAAAGGGAAGTACGTCGGTTAACATAGGTATGGACGACCTAAGGAATTCATAATTTGTGAGATGATGAGGAAGAGGGGGAATCAAATAAATAGAAGAGTGGGAATAAAATAAGGTTGCATGGGGGAAACTAGGGTTTGGTGGAAATGATAGAATTGGCATGGTGGAAATGATAGGGTTTGCATGGGAAGGTTAAGGTCCGCATGGGGACGAACCTTACGTATGAAAAGTTACCTTAGGACGTGAGAAAGTTAGTGGAAGGTCCGTTTGGGAGTCTGGAGACTCGAGGTGAAATATAGTACGTAGGGTCATATAAGGGACTCAATTAGGGTTTTGGGAAGAATTAGTAATATGAGAAAGGCGAAAGGAAAATGGTTAAGGGTGAGTGAGGTGCGGGTTGAGAGTGAGAGTTTATGTTATAAGGAATGATTATGGGGGTTTTGAGGGAGGAGAAGTATTGGGTGAAAAGGAGGGGTTACTTGTGGGAAAGGAAAGGTACTAGAGTCAAAGTGGCCAACTAGAGTTTTAGGGTCACAGGTAGAATCGATGGGTAAAGCGATATGATTTGGGGATTGGACCAGAATGAGATGAGGTGTCGAGGATAGATGAATTAATGGTAGTGTAGTAAGAGGAGGTTGGACCACATAGGTCCAATTAGGGTTTCAAGGGAAACCCTAGAGGCTAATGGTAGGTGGAGTCCATGTCACGAGGTGTTGTGCCTTAAGTCATACTCTAGGAGTTGGTTTTTATTATGTGTAAGTATAGAGGGGAAATGGATATCGAGGTGTGATAAGGGGTGCACGAGTTCCAAGATATGGGACGGGCCCTCGTGGGAGGAGAAGTGTGGATATAGTTAGCCATGCATGTCAAGGGTAAAACACTTTCAATAAGATACGTTAAGATACTAATCACTTAAAGAGGAAGATGCTGAGCCGGGCCCAGACCGATCCACCGGCGAATAATAGTGGCCAGGAGCCGGGGTTCCCTGGAGACCGTGCCACTGGCGAACAATAGTGGCCAGGAGCGTTTTGCCCTGTATGATTTCCGGTCCACCGGCTATAATAGTGGGGGTTTCCGTGCTCAGAAAACCAAACGTAAAACTTGTAAGACATGGGAAAGATACTAATTACTTACAGTGGAACACCATGTGAGTCGGGGCCAGACCGGTCCACCGGCAAGTAATAGTGGCCAGGAGCGTTTTGTCCTGGAGACCGAGCCATCGGCAAATAATAGTGGTCAGGAGCATTCTGCCCTGAGTTTTTATATTCCGGTCCACCGGCTATAATAGCGGGGTTCCCGCACTCACGTGGATTAATAAAGACTGTGTGTGAAATGGACATATTATTAACGAGGATAAAGAATAAGTCACCGGAAAGTACTCAGACCTTATCTTGTGTGTTATTGCATGTTACTTATATGATTGTGTTATGTAGGCTACGTGGTATGACTGTATGCTTGGCCTTAGCACACCTGCGCCCTTACTCAGTATTGGACCCGTACTGATACTACGCTGGTTGAATGGGTCCTGTGATGATCCACCGACGGTGGGGAAAGGTCTCGATCGGTTACTAAATTAGGGTGGAAGGCTTGACTTGAGTGAGTAGGTGGTCCGGATATTTATCCTTCGGGATTTGTTTTGTTTAATTGTATTCATCTTTGGAAGTTACAAGTGTTGTATTTAAATTTCCAAGGGTTTTATCGTACCTTATCCTTCTGTCATTTTAATTCCTCTGACATTTGGAATTTTAAATTGTACTTCCGAACGTAACTCTTGACTTTCGTACTCTGATTTCCTTATCACTTATGCCTTACTAATGATTTGTTTTGGTTCTATTATTTTAGCCTTAGCACTTAGTATCGGGTCGATAGTTGTGAATCGATATGGTACTAAGTGTGGCGGTAATACCCCCGAATTTATAATTTTATTTGCTTGCTTCCGCTAAACCTTTTTAAAATTTAACGAAATTTTTCAGTAGTAAATTTGCGGGTGTTACACTACCTTTGTTGGATTTTATTCCTGTAAAAGGTTTAATAAGCTACTCTGATTTAATCATGGTTTGAGTTCTCATAAATTGTATTTTACACTTTTAGCCTTAGCACATGGTATTGGAACGGTAGGAGTAAATTGGTCTATTACTAAGTGTGGCGGTAATATACCCAGAATTCATAGTTCATATTTTACTTCTGTTATTCCTTTTAAATAAAAAAAAAAATTTTAGTAGTAAATTTTGGGGGGTGTTACAACAAATCCAAGTGATTTTGGAATTACCTATCATCTGCACATTAACAACATGATATTCTACTCGTGAAAATGAGCAACACCTATGAAAAGAATGATCGATACTTACATATTGATAGAGGTAATAAATATATCACTAGTGTAAGGTATAGAACACATAAAATCACCTTAAGATAAAATACATAAGCCCATTACTCCTAATTATGAACTAACTAAGAGATGCAAGCATATTAAATACTCATAATTAAGTGATAAATGAAACCATGCTATTAACACATTGAGTTTAAGGAACTGATAATAAAAAATTTCTTCCTTTTCTGCCAAAAAGGAGATAAAGTTTTTAAACCTTATTGATACTCTCATATCTAGGGCAAAACATCTTGGTGTCACTAATAAACCACTAATTCTTAAGTATGCATACCCCATCTAAGTTAGTGGATCTATTAGATAGAGTAACCTAAGGTCATTTGGTTCCATTAGGAATAAGCAATTAATTTCAATAATTTCAAAGTACATGGCCCTAACTCATGTGCTTTTCCACTTTAAATATTAATGTCTTATTAATACCTTAATCCAACAATTAGCACATAACTAATGCATTAACCAATTTACTTAGGTCATTATACTTCCATTTTCATTCTCATTAGCTTATTATGGCGTAAGTTGCTTATCATAATTCCTCTTTATTATTAATTTATTCCAATAAATGATAACATCAATCACTTAGAATGCATTATTAATAACACATTGAGCATGATATAGGAGTAAGGTAAGACATATGAATATTCATTAAATATATATATATATATATAAACTTTCACAAGGTAAAAGACCATACTATCCTTATAACTCATATTTCACAAATGCACCTTAACTTCATCCATAAAGCTTTTCAACTTACCAAATTTAACACCCTATCCTAAGATAGCATTAGCAACAACATATCTAAAATTTATAACTTAACTCCAAATTTTATCACATAAAATACCAATGTTACCCTTTTGGTTATTTTTTTAAAAATTAAGCATTATCATAAAATCTTACTTTATGACACTCATAATGTATCAAAATAATTCAAAAAATCATCATCTTCACAATTTGGCCCATATTTTACTTCTAAAACATCCAAATTTATAGATTTGACCCAAGATATAAAAACACCCTTAATTCACTTGAACATTTCCAATTTTTTTATTTTCATAACTTAAGTTACCCTTATCCAAAAGCTAACATCTTATATATCAAATTAATTGAAAAAAAAACTAAGGACCACAATGTCACATTTATTTTCCCCCAAACTCACCAAAATGACCATATTACCTCTATGGCCGAAACTCTAACATGAATCACCAAATTCTACAATTCTCTAAAGTTTATCAATTTTACACACAATGCCATTTACATTATTATCCTCTTAAAAATATATTTTATTAAAAACTAATAAAAATATATCTTAGAAAGAAAATATAATGTTATGGGTTGGAAGATGATGACTTCTAACTGCAAGTGTACGGTGTTGAAGTAGCATGCAAGGTCGATCCTATAGTGACTAGGAAGTGAGCAATGGGATGGTGAAAAGATATCCTATGTCTAGACTAATAATAATGGGTAAATGATGTCTAATTATAAATAAAAAAAGGTATGCAAACAAAACCCAACGATAATATAAGAATAAGTGATATCCAATAAAAGAAAAGGGTAAGATTCCAATCAATTCCCTTAACCCCAATGTGGTCGAATATTAACCCCAAATCCTGAATCAAAACACATTGTCATAAATGTCAACCAAAATACGTAGTGTAATGCTCTCTTGAACCACTACACCCTATTGCCTATTAAGACTCATCTATTCTAGTATGAATACAAAAATAGGTAACACATTATTATGTATCATATTCACTTTTATTAGTTGTAAAGGCCAACAAATGTCTCTCTAATTTGTGGTTTGATCTCTAGTCATGTTAATGGAGCCCACTTCGTCTCATCTCTCAAATATTGCTAGGTTTCTCTAAATAATAATAGAAAAGTGATCGATGTCTCTATTATACCAATTAAAGCATTAAAACAACACATATGACAATGAATTAGATTGGGTAGGGTTCAAATTCTCAACACATCCGGATCAGGGGATTTCCTTTCACCTTGGCACACATAAATTTACCAATCATGGCTTTCATTAAGCACCATACAATTAAATATCGGTCCCGATACGCAATATCAGCCGATATTTATCGGATTTTGGGTCAGCCGATACTCGAAATTGGCGATACACGACAAAATTAGAATTTCACGTATTTATAGGCGATATATCAGTTATCAACTGATATTTGCCAATATTCTACTGATATTTACTGATATTTGCCAATATTTACTGGTATTTTCTAATATTTATTGTGAAAAAAAAATAAAAATCATGCTGCGACAACCACGACATATAAAATATCGTTCGCAATGCTCTGATACCGCAACACCGCGACCGCAACCCCAATTGCGACCGCGACCACGGTTTTATTGCTTGTTAAGCACACCATCTTAAACAAAGAGAATTACATTAATTAGAAATAAATAAAATCTTAAAAATATACAATACTCCCTTTATTCAAGATGATAAAATCACTGTTCAATCCGTCCAATTGGGAACAAGAAATAAATACCAAGAGATGGGTGATTGTGGACGAATTGGTGGAGGGATTGTATTAGGTGATGTCAAGCAAAAAAATCCCCTAGATCTCTCTTTAGTATCCCCAAAATCGTCGTCTTTTGCCCCGTTGGTTATCTTCTCTCAAGATAGCTGAGAAAGATCCTTTTTCTCTCCTTCTACCCTACCTTTCTATCAAAAGTGTAATTAAATAACCATGGAATATACCTAACCGTAGATCAACATGGGCCTAGTCATTCTCAAACTTGGTGGCTCTTTACAGCTTTATTAATTTTCAGTATTTCAGCTATAACTTCTTCGTTAAATATCTGTTTGGGCCGATTTTTGATGTGTTTGAAATCTAACAAAAAGATATAAAACTTTTATGTTTAGCATGTTTCCAAATTTAGATTTAATATGGATATCATATGTATATATTCCACCCTTTCACACTTTGAGTACTCATTCTTGCTTTTCATTTATTCCAATTATTACAATTTAGGTCTTTTTGATCCCAAAATCTCCAAATACCTATAAAATATAATCAAGAGAAGTAAAAAAGAATAATTGGATTAAAATATACAAAATTCATCAAATAATTACATTAAATATTTTCATTAAAGCTCCAATTGACCAACATAAAACATACTCATTAGAAGAGAATATAAAAGATCAAAAGAGATAATAATAACACTTGGAATCTAAAAATTGGAGCTTGAAATAACTTCACCAATATATAACCTTAACTCTTTTTTGCTTAAAGGAAAGCACCAAAGACTTAAATTTAATATTTTAGAACTAAAAAAATGAAGGGAAGAGGATGAGGAAAAATGGACAAAGGCTCAACACTAAGGTCAAAACCAAGAACGGTCTCAACCAATACAGAAGGAGAGGAGTGAGGATAGAGCAAAGTTGGATAAAAGAAAATAGCTAAGTGTGAACACAATCATCCAAAGGCATAACCCCTCTAGGTTATTGAAAATGGGCATGATAGAGAGGGAACATATATTGGGGGTTACTTGCAAGCAATCAGAGTGATGGGACTACTTGCCATAGGTGAGAGAATATGTAGGAGAATTGGTGAATGGTGATGGAGGTGATTATGCTTATCTTGTTGGTTAAATGAACAAGTACCATGTGGTATATGATCATGGGGTGTGGGAAAGTTATATTTTTGAAGCTCCTACATCAAAGAAAGTCAACAATGTTAGAATACAGTTTAGGTAAAGTAGAAAGTCCAATAATGGTTTTAAATGTAAAAAAATAACCAAATAACTTCCAAAAATCATGAAAAATTAGGGAAAGGTGAGGAATTAATTTAGGATCCTAAATATATAAAAAATATTGGACATAAGAATTTATTTGAAGTAAAAAGAAATTAAGAAAAATTAAAATGGTAGAAATATTCTAGCTCCAATCGATAAGAAGAGGTTGTTAGTTGATTGCTTGAGGTCTTAGACAATAGGGTGGGGAATGCTTGTAACATCCCAAAATCTACTACTAATTTTTTTTAGTGGAATTATAATACCAAAATAGTAGGGTGTTACCACCGTAATAAATATAAATCTAGATTATCGTACCATCCTTACATCAATCACAAGGCAAAACTATTAAAATGTAAACATGGTAATTAGAAAAAATAAGAGAAACTTCATAACATGAATATAGTTAGAGATTAGCTCCGAGTACAATATCTAAAATATAAAAAGGGATATCGTGGATCTAAGAGTCCAAATAGGTACCCAAGTAAAAATATCATCCAAATAACAAGACTCTATGCCTAAAAAACTTGATACAAAATTCAATCCAATCCACATAAAAGTATTGTATGCAACAAAGTCATCCACTAAGTCTACATTGACCTACACAAAGATATCTAGGTTGTCTGCTCGTGGGAATGAACAACACCCATGAAAAGGATGATTGGTATGCTACATATGGGTAAGATCACAATACACTTGAGTAAGGGATACAAATAATTACATACATTCACATCGGAAAGTAAGCACACATGTAAGATACATAAAACAATACAATGTAATTATTGATCAAGATATCATTATTAGATATAACATGATCCATTCTTTTATTTACATTGATTTTAGAGATCCTATTATTCTCAACTGATGGAACGGTATCAATAATATAAAACCCTTGGAAAAAATTCTTCAGACCACTATTCTCGTCTAGTGGAACAAACAAGTACAATCAGTCCTGACTCATGTTGTCTTTTTTTTTTTGCTAAGTAAAGTTAATTTTATTTACTTCCAAAAGTTTATTAAACATAGTTACAAAACTTATATGTATAAGAGCATTTATAACCAAGGATAGAAGCTAGGACAAACTATCAATTCAACCCATCCGTTTAATGTAGGATTTAGATGTTTTAAATTTAGTCTTCCTTCCTACTAACTCATTTGTGATTTGCCTTTGTATACTCCTAGCTTTTCTATGTTCATGGGAGAAAAGCCTTCTATTTCTTTCTATCCAAACATGGTAGATGGTAGCTGTAACCAAAACTTAAATGACATGTTTCCTTCTTCTTGATCCTCTCCCTCCTTGTATAGTCCACTATAGTACTTCTAACCAATGAAGACGGTATTTTGTGCATGCCAACTTGTGCAATAGTGTGACACCCCCAAATTTTGGAACTTAAAAAGTTCGTTTTAAAGAGTTAATAGCGGAAGCTAAAACATAAAATATAAGGGTGTCACGTTGTATCCAACATAGAAGAGGCACTCCCTATGTCCAGTATATATTGGGTGCAAGGCAAAAGTAATCTTATACCTAGGAATTGAGTGTGGGAAGAACTTGATTCTACTGCGATAGAGGATACAAAATAGAGAGAAGTGAATAAATAGTGAAAACAGAGGACTAAAAGTCTAAAGAGAGATAGAGATATCCAGATAACCGTACCCTTTACCAATTCGTTTAGCACTCACCTAAGGCAAGAACATCAATCTAATAATCATTAATCACCTACAAAATAGGGCAGATCTGTTTGTGGAAATGAGCATCATCTATAAAATGGGTGGTCAGTACACTACGTACTGAGTAAGGGAACAATACTATCGAAATAGGAATACAAATAGTACATGCTTTCACATTAGATAATAAGTGAATAACCAAATAAATGAAACTTCTTGTAAGATAGAAAATGATCGAGATTATTATATCAAGTATAATCCATTTCCATTCTTTTATATACGTTGAGTGCAAGAACCCTACTATTCTTAACTCGATGGAATAGTATGAAGCACCGTCTCAGGGACAGCACACTTGAGCCACTATTCTTACCAGTTGAATGGAGATTAAAAACATCTTCTCAGAGAAAATGCTCTCAAGCCACTATTCTCCCTAGTAGAATGGATATATATATATATAGAAAAATAGATCACCTTGGTCCTAACTCACATATTCTTCCACTTTAAATCATTAGTATCTTTTCTATAGGTTATAATGATACATTTTCATTTCACGATGAGCAGGGGGCCCACTATTCTCAATCTAGTGGAATGGATTGAAGCACCTTCGTGGGGCAAAACGCTCCCGAGCCACTATTCTTTCTAGTAGAACATAGATTAAAAGCATCTTCTCGGGGCAAAACATTCCCCGACCACTATTCTCCCCGGTGGAGCGGGAGTACATACATACATATATATATATAGAAAAATAGATCACATTGGCCCTACTCACGTGCTCTTTCACTTTAAGTGATTAGTATCTTATTCAAGATTGATTCTCACGCATAGAACACATTAAAAATAGATATACATACATCATAGGTCCAAGTCCTTAAGTCTTTTCGAACCCTAATTACACCCCCTTTAGTATTCATTCTCCCATATTGATTATTCCACACAACTTATGTTATATCATCTCCAAATCCCATCATTATTATCATACCCAAAATGCACTATCTAATTCCCATACATATACCTTAATAATCTAATCCCGATATGTTACTCACAGAAATATCCAAGGCCTAAATTCCACAGATTTGTCATAACACCTATCATGAAATTTACATGATTACCAATTTCGATAGATAACCTCATAAGGTCAAACATTAACAACGTATTCAGAAATCTAAATAATCTTTAGAACTTATACATGGAATAATAATATTATCATTATAAGATAGTTGCCCCAAATTATCTATTAAATCATTTAAGGACCCCAAACAATGATAATACTTCTAATAATTCCTCATGCTATTATTACCGTATTTTAATCCACCTAGCACCTAAAAACCAAAAATTCCTTATTATCCTATAATGATCAAATTACCCTTAAGCACAAATAAAAATATTTATTTTATAAAATCTTGTACCTTCCATAGATATTATTTTTCAAGTCCACCATTTATCATTATACCTCATGAGAATTATTAAATCCATTTATCAAAACTCATTTAACCCATATTTTATACCATAGGATATATTTCCACAAATATGACATTATCTCAACAAAATTATAATGGTACTTCTTACCCATTCTTACTTTCTTTCAATAACATAATATCCTTAAGCCCTTATTTCATACCATAAGATATAATTCCACAAATATGACATTATCACAACAAAATCATAACATAATGGTACCTTACTTTCTTTCAATCACATAATATCCTTAAGCCCTTATTTCATACCTTAAGGTATAATTCCACAAATATGACATTATCACAACAAAGTTATAGCATAATGGTACCTCTCACCTATTCTCATTTTCTTTTAATCACATAATATCCTTAAGCCCTTATTTCATACCTTAAGGTATAATTCCACAAATATGACATTATCACAAGAAAATCATAACATAATGGTACCTCTCAACCATTCTTACTTTCTTTCAATCACATAATATCCTTAAGTCCATATTTTATACCATAAGATATAATTCCATAAATATGACACTATCACAATAAAATCATAATATAATGGTATCTCTCACCCATTCTTACTCCCTTTCAACATAATATTCATATCATCACAAAATATCATGATCAACACATGTTACATCATATATCAACAATAGCATTAAAAACACATATAACCATACAAGCAAATAACACCACAAACCCTAAACATCAAATAGTATCCTTACCAACTAGGACACCGAGCTCTAAGCACACAAATCCTAGACTTCCTCCTCCGAAGCTACTGGAATACCACCTATAAAAAATAAAAAAAATTCATTGTTAGGCTTGAAGAGTTAAATCAAAGGAGAAATCAAGGTAAAGAGGGTAAAAATAGAAATAATCATAGTCGAATGGGAGCTCAAGATGTGTGGATGTGTGGAGGAATGTGTGGTGGAGCTATGGTAAAATTTTGGTGGTGTTTGGACAAGGTTTTGGGTGAAAATAGGGGTGCATGGCCAAAAATGGGAAGTTGCATGGCTGTGCAATAGGCGGTGCAACCCTAGTCGAGAGAAAAATAAATGCAAGGCCAAAAGGTGCAAAAGTTGCACAACTATGCAACACTTAGCTGATAGACAATATCATACACGACCAGATAGTGCAAAGGTTGCACGGTTTTTCAAAAAGATATTTTAAGTGTTGTACGGTTGTGCACTCTACAAAATTGCGACGGACAAGGAAAAAAAGAAGGGAAAAGAGATGGTGGTCCACGATGATGGCCTATGATGATGTTGGGGAAGGTTTGGTTTACCTTGGTGGTCAATCCATCGGCTAATGGGCAGTGAGTGGCGGCCGAGGTGGTGCAATAATGGTGTGCGGGAAAAATAGCGAAAGAAGGAGGAAGAAGAAGAAGAAGAAAATAGAGAGGGAAGAAAGGAGAAGGAAAAGGGAGTTCTTGGGTAGTATTTTGGACACAAAATGGCAGAATGGATGCAAACCAAAGAGAAGGGAAGAATAGTGTGTATTATATATATACATATACATGTGTGTGTGTGCAGTGTGAATTGGGGAAGAAAGAAAAGGAATAAGGGGTGTGACGATGATGATGGTGATGATGCAGCTGTAGGGTGATGATGATGATGATGATTGCTGTAGAGGATGATTAGGAGTAAGGTAGTAGCTGCAGGGTGAGAGTAGTGATGGTTGAATGTATGTGTTGCATAAGGATAAGCAGAATAAGAGGAAGAAGAGTGGCAGGGTGTGCGCATGGGTGTGTAGGTCTGCAAAGATGGAAAAAGGAGAAAGGTGAGGGTGTAGAAAGGTGATGGATGATGGTGCAAGTTGCAATAATTTTAAATTTGTGTAGCTTAAGGTTGATAGAAAGAGGAGAATAAAGAAAGAAAAGAAAAGGAGAAAGATAAGGAAAAAGAGAAGGGTTGAAGGATTAGTTTAGGGTGATTTTGATTAGCCACAAGTAATTAGAATTAGTAGAAATTTTAGCGGGTTTTGTTTTTGGTTTATAAATTACAATTTATCTAAGTAAAGGTTTCAAATTTAGTTAAAGTTCTAGGATTATGGAGTTAGGTTAATGCTAACATAAGATTTATTGAGGTTAGAATCAAATTAGGGTATTAATGACGTGGGATTAGGCTAAGCAAAATTTTGAGATATTACAAATAGAGGCTACCAGATTGTTTTAACAAGCTCACATTCAAAGAAGAGGTGTGAATGAGTTTCATCTTGCTCATCTCATAGGACTCAAGTGGCATCAACTTGCATTCCATAAGCTATCAATTGATCCTCAGTCTACAACCTTCCTTGGAATGCAATCCAACAAAATGAAGGATTGTCTTTGCAAGGCATATCTAGATAAATCATGGGGCAACAAGGCACCTTAGCATTCTAAGGTTTTAAATGATCATAAGCTCTAGCTATTGAAAATTTTTCCTAGTAAAGTATATAAGGAATTTGATAGGGTTGAAGAACCCTACTACAAATATCCCTAAACCCTAGTGGTTTATTAATAATCCATGAAGCTGAGGGTTTAATTCTCACAAGCTAAATTTCCTAACCTTTAAGGAAATAGGTGTGTACCCATTTAACCCAAAGTGAGGAGATACCTTTACAACGAAGTGTTGTAGACCGTTAAAGAACATTCCTACATGCGGTTCCTCATGGCCAAGAAAAGTAAATCACCCCGTCGACTTCCTTTGTATCTAAATCCACCCTCTCCTCCGGTTGCATCACTGACTCCATCGAAGAAAGATGGTCACCTAAGTCCTCTCACCCTTGAACCTGTACCTGAACATTCAGCAATTGAGGGGAAACCTAATGATTTGAGTAGTAGATTAGGTGTTCTTTATGCAAAAATCTCAAGGAACAAGGCTAATGCAATTAAACAAAAAATTGATCCAACTTTTGCGAATGATTCAGATCAAGTTGGTTTGATTGTTGAATCATCGATTTCAAATGAATTGAGAAAAAGGTTTGATGTTCGTCATGTTAAAATACCTAGAAAAAAGCTAATACCATCAAATAAAAAATTGGTCCAGATGTTGCAAATGATTCAGATCCAGTTGGTTCAATTGCTGCACCATCGATTCAATTTCAACTTACCACCTCTTGGAGTAGTATATTGTGAACCAATTAAAAACCAAGCTAACTCCATGGATTGAAATATGAACCTTTTGGTGTGCATAATGGTATACTCGTCGCTGAATTCAAGCAAGAAGAGGTTGATGTTCATAATTCTTTATGGAGAAACACCTTAGTTGGTATGGTCTATGGGCATCAACTAGCCTTCCATTGCATGGAAGCTTTTATTAAGCAAAATTAGAACCACATCACTATACATAGAATACATGCCCATGAGGAGGGTTAATTTCTATTCACATTTGCCTCTGAGGATGACTATAATGCCATCTATAATGCTAGCTTTTGGACTTATCTAAGCATACCTCTCTTGCTCAAAAAATGGCATCTTGAATATGCTTTCAATAAAAGTGAATTCCAATTCCTTCTCTTATAGCTAAAACTTTTAGGCTTACCACTCCCTTTTTAGGCAAGTGATAGTACCAATAGGATTTGTCATTGTGTAGGGCGCTCAATTGAAATGGATGCAGTTACTGGATCAAAGGAACGAGTGCCCTTTGTAAGAGTCTTAGTGTAAATGGATACACACAGAGCATTGGCAGACTTTGTCCACATAAAAAAGACTGATGGTACTATCTATAGGGAACCCATTGAGTATGAATAGAGTCCTTCATTATATTCCTTGTGCTAATAGACATGACACCTTGCTCCCAGATATCCTAAAAACTTGAATAAGGTTGCATAACAAAAGAAGAAATGGGTTATGGTGCATGATAGGAGGTAAACCAATAGTGATGATACCCCTATTCAACCTCCCATCACCAACAATCCTCAAACTATTTCACTCCAACACTACACTAGTTAATGCTGCTACTGTTGTTTCTTTCTCTACAACTTCTGGTCCTAGTAATATGCCAAAGTAAATATCCTTTAATAAGGCCATAGGCTCAACCATTACTACAAGATCCAAATTCCATTCATTATAAAATGGAAATGGAAGCAAGGCTCCTACAATGGAAAATAATGATCCTAAAAAGGTTGAGCATGAGTATGATATGGGGTGGAAGTTGGTAATAGGAAGACCTAGAGCCAACTTTACATATTCAATAACTAATTTCCACATCCAACTATCATGAAGGTTGGATGTTGGAATATTAGGGGACTTAATAACCCCCAAAAATAGAAAGAAGTGAAAAGTTGGTGTAGAAGCAATAACTTAACCCTAGTAGGATTGATTGAAACTAGCGTTAAGGTAGAAAACTATAATAAAATTTATAGAGGACTTATGGAACAATGGAATTGGTTACATAATTATGATACCCATTATAATGGTAACGTGTAGATAGGGTGGGATCCTCTTTGATGGAATATTTCCTTGCTAACATCTCATGCTCAAGGCCTCTATTACAAGGTTATATCAACTTTGGTTACTATCCATTTCTAGGTCACTTTCATATATGCAAGTAATTATGCAAAGACTAGAAGAGAGATATGGCATTGGCTTTCATTGAATAATATTACAAATGCCCCTTGTTTAGTGCTAGAAGACTCCAACACTTTCACATTTAAGGAAGAGAAAAACTAAGGAGATTCTCCATGATTAATCTATTGCTTATTTCTTGTAGTGTCTCTCTAATCTTCATCTAACTAACCTTAGATTCACTAGATCATTCTAAACATGATCTAATAGAAAAATATGGGAAGATAGGTTATGGTGAAAGCTGTATTGAGTCCTTTGTAACCCCCACTAGGTTAATTAGTTTGAAGGAGCTCACACCCACTTCACTACCCCTTTTATCTCGGTTCACTCCTTAGCCATTGTCAATATTCAACAAAATATTCATTAGGGTAGAGTTCCATTTTCCTTCTATGATATGTGGACTTAAAATCCTATTTTTTTAGCTCAAATCACAGCTCACTAGAGTGTTGTCACCACTAGTAGTCACCTTCAGGCTATTACTCATAAGCTTAAGCAGCTAAAATCACCTTAAGTATTTCAATAAGGCCCGGTTTGGTAGCATAACTAAGATGTTGTAAAAGATAAAAACTGAATTGGAGAATCTACAAAGCAATATGAAATTGCATCTCATGGATCAAGCCTATCACTCCTAAGAGAATGAATTAATTGCTAAGTATAGACATCTTGCTCGATGTGAGGAAATATTTTATAGGCAAAACGCAAGAATCTAATAGCTTGCTTTAGGAGATGATAATACCAAATTCTTTCATACCATGTTAAAGGGGAGGAGAATGAAAAATCATATCCATCTTTTGTATGACGATAAAGGAGAGTCACACAAAGACTAGAAGAGCATCTTTTCAGTTATTCACTCTTTTTATTAACACTTGTTGGGCTCTGAGACACCAACTGACCAGTTCATTAACCCTATAGTGTTGCAAAGAGGACCTGTTTTGACTGCTACCCAGTATCACACCCTCTTAATTCTTGTAACCCTTAATGAAGTCAAGAAAGCAATATTTTCACTAGCTAATGGTAAGGCACTAGTCTCTGATGGATTTAATGCGCACTTCTTTAAAACTTGTTGGGATATTATTGGCAATAACCTTTTTGTAGCAATTAGTGAATTATTCATAAATGGAATTATTCCTAGATCCCCCAATGTTACTATCCGAAACCTTATTCCAAAGGTGCCTAATGCAATTAAGGCAGAAGAATTAGGCCAATAGCATGTTGCAACACCTTGTATAAGATTGTTGTAACTATCATCACTCACAAACTCTAACACCTCTTCCCTTCTTTAATTGGTGATTCTCTATCGGCTTTTATCAAACGGAGAGCAATCACTAACAATATACTCCTTTTTACCGAGCTTATTAAAGGTTATAACCAAAGGCAAAGTTCCCCTAGAATCATGATCAAACTTGATATGAAAAAAGCCTATTATTCAGTTAGATGGGACTACCTCCAAAGCATTCTATATGGCCTTCATCCCCCTAATTTTGCGAAGATCATTATGTCCTGTGTAACCACAGTTAGTTATTCCATTAAACTCAATGGTACCTTACATCCTTCTTTCTTTGTAAAGAGAGGATTAAGGCAAGGTGACGCTCTTTCACCTTATCTTTTTGTCATGGTTATGGAATACTTAAATAGGTCTCTCTTGAGCTTATAGTCCAACCCTCATTTCACTCCTCATCCAAGGTATAAAAAGGTTGAAGATAGTGAATTTGATGCTCACAAATGATCTCCTCTTCTTTTTCAATAGTCTAAAGGATTCAGTGAGAACTATCTTGAAGACATTTTAGCATTTTTTGAGCATCTCATGCCTAAAAATGAATGCTGAGAAGAGCCAAATATATTATGGTCGTAGCTATTCTCTTTAACTCAAAGCTAATTTATCTTTAGAATTCCACATCTCATAAGGTAAATTGCCATTCAAAAATTTGGGAGTGCCTCTGGATGGAAGGTATCTCAACAAACAACATTATCAACCCTTGATTGATAAATTCACAACAAGATTGAGGTCCTGGCAAAATAATCTTCTCAAATATGCAAAATGGCTCCAACTCATCAAATCAGTCCTTTTTAGCCTTCAAAGTATTGGATCATGGTATTCCCTATTCCAAATCACATTATTTTTTAAATTAATGTTGTATATTATTAGAGGTGGCAATCGGGTCTGGTGGATCGGGTTTAGGTCGGGTCATAGCGGGTCAGGTCATTTGACTTTTGCGGGTTGGTTGTGGGTCGGGTTGAGTCATTTTAGGTTCGGGTCATTTCCTTGTTTGGGTCGGGTCGGTTCCGGGTCGGGTCATTTCGGTTCAAGGTCATTGCGGGTTAATTTGTCTAGTTGGGTTGGGTTCGGGTTAAGAAAACTCAAATTCGGGTCATTTTGGGTTAACTTGACTGGCAGGGTCAAGTTGGTTTCGGGTCATTTTTTGGTTCAAATGAATAGGTGACTTCAGCCCGTTAGGATCATTTCGTGCAATATAACGAGTTGGTCCCACCGTGTCCGAGTTGTTTCGAGTTAAGTTGATGGATGAGGTCATTTCTGCAATTTGACTGGTTGGATTTGAGTAGTTACGATTAACTTGATGGGTCGGGTCCGATCGGGTCAAATTTTGACGGGTTGAGTCAAATTCAAGTCCAGGCAATTATCATTTCATAAATCGTAAATATTAGAGACAATCATAAGATTACTATTGTAGATAAAAGAATTAAGAATATTAAATGCGCTTTATTTTAACAAATAAATAGTAAAGATATTTATAAATTTTAATAATAAAAAATATTGCACGATTGAACCTAACAAAGATATTTATTATTTATTATGATTTATTTGATAACTTAAAATATTTAATTACTTTAAAAAAAGATAATTTTATAAAGTAAATATGATCCAAACAAGACTATACAATATATAATTATCATTTATTACATTGTAAATATTAAAGACAATCATAAAATTACTCGTACAGATAAATGAAATAAGAATATTATATGTGTTTTACTTTTAAAAAAGTAAATAAGAAAGATATTTATAAGTTTTAATAGTATTATATTTGATTGTTTAAAATATTTATAAATTTTACAAGTAAAAGTATTATATATTTATGATATATTATATTTATTTGATTACATAAAATATTTGATTACTTACAAAAATATAATTTTATAAAATGAAGGTGAGCATAGGCATGACTATACAATATATAATTATCATTTATTACATTGTAAATATTAGAGTCAATCATAAGATTACTAGTAAAGAAAAATAAATTAAGAATATTATATGTGTTTTATTTTTACAAAGGTACATAATAAAGATATTTATAATTTTAACAATATTATATTTGATTTCTTAAAATATTTATAAATTTTACAAGTAAAAATATTAGATGTTTATCATATATTATATTTGTTTGTTTACTTAAAAAAAGATTATAAAATAAAGGTGAGGATAATAATATTATACAATGTATAATTATCATTTATTATATTGTAAATATTAGATACAATCACAAGATTACTAGTAAAGATAAATGAAATAAGAATATTATATGTGTTTTCTTTTTACAAAGGTAAATAATAAAGATATTTATAAGTTTTAATAGTATTATGTTTGATTGCTTTAAATATTTATAAAATTTACAAGTAAAAATATTTGATTTTTATCATATATTATATTTATTTGATTACTTAAAAAAAGGATAATTTTATAAAATAAAGGTGAGCCAAACAAGACTATACAATGTATAATTATCATTTATTACAATATAAATATTAGATACAATTATAAGATTACTAGTAAACATAAATGAAATAAGAATATTATATGTGTTTTATTTTTACAAAGGTAAATAATAAAGATATTTATATGTTTTAACAATATTATATTTGATTGCTTAAAATATTTATAAAATTTACAAGTAAAAATATTAGATGTTTTTATTTGATTATTAAATATTTGATTACTTTAAAAAAGATAATTTTATAAAATAAATGTGAGCATAATAAGACTATACAATGTATAATTATCATTTATTACATTGTAAATATTAGATACAATCATAAGATTACTAGTAAAGATAAATGAAATAAGAATATTATATGTGTTTTATTTTTACAAAGGTAAATAATAAAGATATTTATAAGTTTTAACAATATTATATTTGATTGCTTAAAATATTTATAAATTTTACAAGTAAAAATATTATATTTTTATCATATATTATATTTATTTGATTACTTAAAAAAAGGATAATTTTATAAAATCAAGGTGAGCATAAGAATACTATACAATGTATAATTATCATTCATTACATTGTATATATTATATACAATCATAAGATATTATTAAGTTATTGTTGGGCATAGTTATTACTTGTTGGATTTTGTGGGTGATAACTAATGAAGGACACTATTATGCTCTTCTATTAAGAGCTTCTTCAAATAGGTGGATCAGTGGATCTAATGGAAGATATTTTGGAAATTATTTTACAGGCTTACAGCTGGATGTTTACCTTTTTTATTTTGGTTTTTTATTTATTAATAATATATCTTATTAGGATATCATTAATAAATAAGAATGTCTACGGTAAAATTATGAAAAATAAGTACAATTTATAAAATACTATATTTTTAAAAGCTTTAAAAATATATGTAATTTATTATTATTATAGATTTTGATGTCTGGTCAGGTCAATGTCGGGTTAGATCGGGTCAATGTCGGGTCGGGTCAACATTGAGTCGGGTCGAAGTGGGTCGGGTTATTACTGGGTCGGGTCAATGACGGGTCATGGGTTGGGATAGGGTCGGGTCAGGTTCGGGTCGGGTTCATTTTTATCAGGTTAATGCCAGGTCCGGTTAATGTCGGGTCGAGTCGGGTTGCTAAAATTTTCTGACCTTATCTGGTCGGGTTTCATTCGGGTTGGTTCTGGTTGGGTGGGTCAGGTCAACTTTTGCCAGCTCTATATACTGTAATTTCCTTTAGTAAGGAACTTCATAAAACTCCAAACAAGCCCTCGTCATTGGGACTTAGTTTGCTTACCTAAAAATGAAGGGGGATTAGGTACAAACAACCTCTTTTGGTCGAATAAAGCAACCATGTGCAAATTATTGTGGCATTTGACTTCAAAGAAGGAATCGTGTAGTTTTTACTTTAAGTGATTAATATCTTATCAATGTTTAAAATTGTTCTTATGATGTTTTTTAAATTGAGTTCAGGAGTTCCACTATGCTCAATCAGTTGAATGGTATCAATAATATACAATTCCAGGGGAAAATCCTTCCGACCATTATTCTCTACTAATAGAACAATTATCAATTATATACAACCTTGGGCAAAATGCTCCCGACTACTATTCTCCTTTGGTGGAACGGATCGGTACATCTAATTCTGACTCACGTGATCTTTCACTTTAAATAATTAATATCTTATTCATAATTTGTTTGATATTTACATATCATAAATGAATGTAAAACACAACCACATAGATATCAAAGTCACTCTCAAGGATTATGTTCATAACACTTCCTTAAATACCCTAATTGCATATTTCAGATATAACTTCTCCCATATAACTCGTTTATCCACAAAATTTAGTACATATTCCTCAAATATCATTATTATCAACATAACCAAAAATAAAGTCCTAAATTCTACGTCTAACACATGTAATAACAACCCTATCCATAGAGTTACTATTTACAAAGCTTATGAAACCTAGTATCACAATTTAGGTATAACTTTTTCCATACAACTCATATAATCACAAAATTTAACATAATTTTGTAAAATGTCAATATTAACAACATATCCTAAATTCATGGTCTAACTTTAACGTTTCACACATATGATAATAACATCACCCTTTTATGAGTTAGTATTCCCTAATTAAATACGAAAATCTTATATGTTTGGTAGCCTTAATTCCAAATATTATATTTATCACCATACATATTAAATACACATTTATCACTTATCATACTTATTCAACCCACAATACAATACCATATATCATACCGATTCTATTAAGATTTTCAGTATAGAAATTATTATAATGATATCACATGCTTCTTGACTTATCCCCTTTTCAACATATAATATCATATTACCATATCATAATATTGATCAACATGAAATTAACAACATAAAAACAACCACACATTAATACATGAATCATAACAAAACCCTAACTACAACTATTATCCTTAGTGAAAAAGGCACTGATCTTTAAGCACGTATCCTATCTTACCTCCTAAAAAAATTTTGATAAATAAACTAAGAATAAATCAAAAAATTACCATTATAAATTAATGATATAATTAATAAAATGCTAATTGAAGGAAGAGTGAAAGGATGGAGGAAAAATGAGGCTGGTGGCCCAAACGTAGGCTGTGGGACTTCCTGTTGAGTACACAATGTTGACTTGAAGTTCATTTACACAATCGCGAGTCTTGTAGCGATCAATAGTCCCATCAGACTTTGACTTGACTTTCTCTTGTATAACCACTTGTAGCCGAAAAAGGGGCGCGTTACCACTTTTCTTGCTGGGCAGAAGGAACGTTGCTGGAGGAAAAAGGAATGGAGTAGGTAAGGGCAGTGGGACCAACAAAGCAATCTAAACAACTCAGACCATAGATCCTCTCTTATAATCGCAATAGGGCTGCCACGCAGCTTTGGAACTTGGTTCAACAGGAAAAAGTCAAACTGGGGATGCAACTTCGGGAAAGACGTGGAACACAGAAAGTTTTTGAGGAGAACTAGCTCGGCAGAAAGGGACCAGATCTAATTTTTGGAGAAATTTGGGCAAGATATCAAAAAGCAACGTCTATCTATATGAATCAAATACTTAGAAATTTCCCATAGGTCCACCCTATCTTGTGTGACTGCGTGTGATTGTTAGATTGCTTGGGGTTATATGTTGGGCCCACTTTGTGATGGTTGAATTTTGGGAAACAATGGTAGTTTGGGCCATTGATAAGGGGCGGAAAACAATGGAGGAGTTTGGTGCTCAAAGAGGGGGAACAATAGGTCTGGTTGAAAGAGGGTGGTGTGCTACAGTGGAAATGGTTGAATGGTGACAGAAATGGATGAAGGTGGTGGGCAAGGATTGGTGGCTTTGGCCGATGCACAAGGGGATGGAACCATGGAGGCTTCCGATTTTAGGGGTTAGGGAATGGTGAAGGATGATGAAGGTTGTGGATGATGGAGAAAAGAGGGAGGATCAGTTATTTTTGCTAAAGGTAGTCAGGATGTTTCATTGGAGTTATCGGTGGTATGGGTGTGGTTTTGGTAGAGGTTGCCAATGTATGGGAGGGAGGTGCTACAAGGGTGGTCTGTGGTGGTTTATGGGGTATGTTTGGCGAGGAAAAGAAGGATGGAAATGGCTCAAGCTGGTAGTGATAGTTTTGATAGAAAATTTTTGAGTGTAACACCTCTAAATTTACTACTTAAAATTTTTAGTTTGCGACAGTATTAATTAAAAAAATAATGGGTGTTATCGCCATACTTAGTATAAGTCTGACGTCCTCTACCATCCTTGTATTGAGTGTTAAAGCTAAAATACTACTTTACTTAAATTAAAGTTTACAACGTAAGAATAAAATAGTAATTTCATTATAAATTAACATTTTGTTCTGATAGATACAAAAGGTTCAAGAAAAAGAGTTACAATATAACAAAGGGAGAAATAATATAGGACATAAGAGTCCAAGGAATATTAATCAAAAGATATTAGGGTGAACCAAATGCTCCTAACTCTAAACCCTTAATGGATGCCATCAAACCAAACCCTCAAAATATTCCTACAAGGTAAACAATACCCATTAAATAGGAAGGGGATCAAGAACGGAACCTATCAGTACTACAATACTGAGTAAACCATTACATAACACTAACATGCAAGGCTGCATGAAACATATAGGTAATAACATGGCAGGGATACATCAAGGAAATCATGTGATACTGAATTGACCAACACCAGCATAATCAAATCAATTCCAAATACTCCGGTTCGAGCACTAAAACAACTACCAAATCAACAAATCCCTATCCATTCCAATTACCAAGGCAAGGCGCTGAGGCAACCACTATACCACATACTAAAATTGGGTAGTGCATAATGGAAGATACAAAAAAATTACCCATATCAAAAAAACCTTACACAATAGTTACTTCCATTTTTAATTACTCGAGGGGGGATACAATAATAATCTAAAGACATAAAAGTACACCGTTCATACTAGTTCACAAGGCATCACGGTACCCTTCCAACCATATAATCCAGAGGTGTAATATCACTCCAGTCATACCAGTGCATAAGGTAACATAATACCCTCCACACCTAGGAAACCTAATCCTTAAATATCAATACTCTTTATAGGGATTGTAGGTCACCTATAGAGTACACTAGGGCCTTACTAGGGTATAAGAGCACACCAGTGAACCAAATAAAGTAAGGGCTCGTACCTTATCTCTAGGGTAGCTACCCTTAGATAGAAACTATTCCCAAAGTCAAGGTCCTCCACTTTAAGTATTAGTACATTACAAGGTGATCCTATATTTCACACATAGTGCAATAATTCCCATTATATACTTAACTATTTTATTTTATATTATTTTTAATTTTTAAGGTAACCCTAAGACATCATTCTATGTCAATGTAAAAGTCAACACTAATGCCAATCTATCAAAAGTATAAGAACATCCTATGTTCCATTATTCATAATAGGTGCATTAAGTATAAAATGACCAAAGTACCCACAAAACCCTAATTTCACTATTATTATCCAAATTTCATACCAAACATTATCATTATGAGGAACCATCATAAAAATGATAAAAGATAATGATTTATAATATTTTAGCATGTAGGTAATCTTTATGATTTAACAATTGACTGTATTTTTCACTTTTTATACATTTAGCGAGTTACATCCACAAACACTAATCATGGATTTCTAACGTGTCATATATTCCTTGCAACACCCATGTACATATCTATAGCATAATACAACATTTACTAGGTAGTTTACATTATGGTTCATGTAAGGAAACATTTCTAACCCTAAAACATGCAAATAACAATTAGCGTATACTAACCTTAATTATATATGCATGCTTTTATACATTTTATATCAATCCCTATCTACCATAAAAATATAATCATGTTATTTACATCATAGTCTCGACAGGCTCAAAACCCTAGACATTCATATGTTAACTATAGCTCCTGAAATATATGACATTCTTGATCCTTCCTTTTACTAGTCTTCTCAGCCGGAATCATAATTGTCTCCTCTCTAATGATCTTTTATATTATATAAGTAGAACTACTGTGAGCGGTACCTTATTTCTTCAAATTGTGTTATTGTACCCCAAACCCTATGTGTATATCTTTGATTTAATAACACATCGAATACATGCTAATTATTTAATATCATACTTTCATATTTCACACCTATTAATTACACTTGTATACCTAATGTAAAACTTCAGTGTATAATGCATACATATATCCTTTCAAAACTAGTGCATAGATCATCCCCTAAACACATAACTATTTTATGTGTCACCAAATGAATTAACATCTTATTAGAAGGATATAGTTACCTCTTATCCAAGAAAAGGAATAAAATAAGATCCACCCAACCAACCTCCACTCAACCTCTTCAAAACCTGGGATGAAGGAAGCTAGGAACTATGGAAAAAAGTTGCATAAAGAAGGAGAAGGGGCATTGGCATATTTTATTGTTGCAAGTGGGTGAGCAATGGTAGTTTTGGGTGTAGCAAAGGGGGAGGTTGAGATAGTTTTGGGTGTAGCCTGAGGGGAGGTTGTGAAGATTTTGGGTGTAGCCTAGGGGGAGGCTGCGGTGGTTTTGGCAGATGCCAAAGGGGGTAGAATGGAGGGGGAATTTATAGCTAGGGGAAGGCTTACAATGGTGGTTAGAGTTTCTTAGGTTGTGTGGTGGTTTTGGGATGCATTTGGTGACGACGAGAAGGAAGAGATTGCGTTTAGTGGAGGTGAGTTTTGATAGAAAAAATGGAGGTATAAAGAGAGTTGTTGAGGTAATTAATGTGCTATATATATACTCATGCACGGAGCAAGGGGAAATGGAAGTGAGGCATAGTTGGGAAGGCCAACACATATGCGAATGGGATTTGATGGGATAGGATGTAGCTAATGGAGTATGGCTGAGACATGGTGAAAAACATGTATAGGAGAGATGGCATGGAGAAGAATTTGTAATGGGGACGAGGGTGAAGAGTAAGGCAAAATTTTAGTATAGAGTAGGGTTACAAGTAATGAAAATTTGAATCAGAACAGAAATATTTAGTTACCTAAATTAAGGTTACTTGATATTGGTTAAGGTCTAAACTCGGATTAAATTTAATAATCCTATTTCTACCAAATTTTAACCTAATTAAATTTATATCTAATATGTTATAATAATACATATATTAATAATGCATTTAGTATAAAACCTCCTAAAATAACTAATATAACTAATTACACATAATTATCACTTTATAACTAGTATTTCTAAAAATGAGGTAATACAGGGAGGGAGGAGGTAGTTTGGGGCATTAAATGTGGAGGCTTGTGAGTATATATATGCATATACAGGGGGCTACGAGATGGGAAGAGAGGAAAGCAGGGATGGAACACTCACGATCAGGGCATAGGTTGTCAGCAAACACATCACATAAGGAATAGGAGTTAATGTGTTGATGGGGGTAGAGTGTAGGTGATGGCATGGTAAAGGCATGTCTATAGGGGAATGTTTCACGCAATAAGAAGAAGAGAAGAAAGGAAAATGGAGATCGGCAAGTAGGGAAGATAAATGAAAAGAAAAAAGGAAAAGGGGTAAATTAATTAGAGTTAGGTCAAAATAATTTAGGTTATATTATTAGGATAATTTAATTAACAACTTTTTAGGGGTAATGTTTATGTTAAAAATAAATATTAATAGCCGGAATAGGGATTAGGTTTAAGTTAATAATTAATATTAAGGATTTAAGATAAGGTAGAAATATTAATTTTCTAAAATTATAATTAAGTTACGATATTAATTACTCATGATTAGGTTTAGCTAAAATTTGAGGTATTACAACACTATTGGCCATTAGACCTCTCGTCAATTGAAATGAAAACTTTGGTTTTGAAGGTAGGAAGGTAAAATTAGATTTTGAGAGGTATATGTAAGGGGGCTAAATAAGGTTTAAAGTTCGGAGAAGTGATTAGGAGACTAATCATCCAAGACTTAGAATTATGAAAATTTGGGGCATTATATAAGGTTAGCATATACACCTATTTATAGCAACGTGAACAAACCTTAATAAAATCAAGGATACAACAGAAAATAGAGAAAAAACACGGGTTATGTTAGCAAACACCAATGCCCTATGTTTTTTCTAGAACTTTTGACTTTACTAAATTAAGCACAACTTAGTTTCAACTTAAAAATCTCTAGACACTTACACATAACAATCCAAGATATTCTACATACACAAATGAAAGTCATGTGCTCACTGTTTGGGATAGAGAAACAAATCGTCACATGATGTGGGATCTAATTGAAGATATTTGGAGATGTTTCGATAACCAGTATGTAGGTGTTTGAAGAATCCTTCTTTTATTGTTCTTGTGGTTTTTAAATGTGGACGTTATATTTAATGTATTGTCATTTCATTTTTCATACTTTTCATCATGTTTGTTATATTATTATCGGTTTTTCCCTTTTAATCATTGTATTTGCATTTAATATTTGAATTATTTTAGTTTTTTTTACAATTAACAATTATTTTAGGGATATTTTGGAGCTTTTAATTAGTATTAAAGTAATTAAAATTATAAAATAATAGTTAAATAATCAAAGATTTTTTAAATAATGAATAAATAATATTTGAATTGTAGTTATGTAGTTAATAATCTTAGTTTAACTAATAAATTTATTAGTATAAATAGTAATTCATTAATAAACACTAATTAATTAGATAAAATGAAATTTAATAAACATAGATTAATTAATGTTAATATCTAATAATGACCATCAAAGGAAAAAAGAATAAAAAATATTAATTTAAAATAAAAATTATATTCTCAAAATTAATATAATTTCAAAAATATTATTTAAAAAAAATAATTTTCAAAAAATAATTTATTAATATAAATAAGATAGGATGATATTAAATTAGGGAAGATAAAATTAGTGTGGTATGAAATGCTATTGGAGTTTGTGCAATTATAAAATAGATAATTGTTTATCATAGTTTATTAGTAGTATGAAGAGAATTTTATTTTATTTTATATATATATGCTACTCATGGAGGAACTTCCATTGCACATGCGTTTATGATTCTTGTATGGTACATGGTCTCCTTGTTGCATTCTTATAGTCACTTATCTTACATTTCTTTTTCTACCCAGATTCTTTTTCAATGTATAGTAGTGACTCTTACTTCCCTATTTTTTATAAGTAAATTTGAATAACTTCATTAACCAAATGAAGGCTTGCAGTGATACCATACAAATGCCATACAACCAATAGACAACCAAACTTCACCCTGCAAACAAACTAAAAACAAACATATACTTCAAATGCCTAAAACACATGTTCCTGAACTAAATTACAGTTGAGAAAATACATTTACAGATATAGAACCATCAAATTTTAGCAACAAAACTATCCAAGTCATATCATGCACATAACTCATAAGCACACCATTGCTTCTAATTGGCAAGATTATCTGCTATCAAATTAGAGTCACTTCTCTTATATACAAAGCTTTCATTGAACTCAATTTCCTCCTATGCCTAATGTAGCTATATATCCACTTTATATATACTTACAAGGTATGCTCCTCTTTGTATTAGTTGTAGCTCCACCATTTACTTTGCAAAATAGTATGCATTAGATTATACCTTTCTTCCATTCCCATTATGGTGGATGCCCAAACTCTACCTTTCTTTTCTAGTCTTTTAACAAAAACTAAGATCATATTTGTATCTCCATGGGAAAAAAAAACATAAAGTACCTCTTTTCTATTCCCATTATGTTTGCTTCAACTGGGTGAAACATCAAATTAACAACCAAAATGACCTCTAAAAGCTCGTGAATTGCTGGAAAGAATTAAAGTCACCATCCCTCCACTAATCAAAGTGCTTCAATTGTTGAGAAAGAGGCCCACTTGCACACTATAGACATCAATATTCATTATGCATTATTATTAGTATTTATGAATAATAATTAATAATTAATAATATTATTTATATTAATTATGAATTATTAACATTCATTATTATTAATATGAATTATATCAATCATTAATTATTATTATTTATGAACATTAATTATTATTATTATTATGCTTAATTATTATTTTTAATTTTTAATATTAATTTTTTATCTTATTAATGATTAAATATGATTATTAATTGTTAATGACATTAATTATGGATATTATTAATTATTTATAATAAAATAAATAATATATTATTATTACTAATATTAAATTAATAATGTTATTATCAATAATTGATATTATTAATTATTAATTGTTATTATCTATGAAGATTAATTGTTATTGTTATTTGATATTAGGATTGTGCAAAAAATTAGGTATTCGAAAATTTGATTTAGTATATAAAAAATGTGATATGACATTTAGGATATCTAATTCGATTTTTGACAAGGTTATTAGATCTGTAAAAGTATGTGGTATTTTTTGATTATTTCAATAATATATTATAATATTGTGTTTTATTACTGTTAAGTTTTTAACATTTATTTATTTTTATTATTTAAATTTTAATAATAATATTTTAATTCTTTTTTGAAAAAAATACTCATATGAATATTAACTGATATACTATTTCTATTTTCAAGGTTTTATCGTAAAAGTTATCAAAATTTTTAAAATAATATTTCCATATGAATATTAAATATATTCAATATTTGATCGACATTTAATATGTATATTTGGATTTTTCAAAGCTCGATCTCAAAAATATGAAGCGGATACTAGATTTGATGGATACAAATATCTAGTTATAAAAAATCTTAATTGATATATCTTATTAAAATTAAATTTATATAAAAAAATACTTGTAAGAATATATCTTATTAAAATAAAAAAATCTCAAATTGTCAATGTACATTAATTTATTTAAGATTAGATAAGTTATCAAACATCATTATTACTTCATCAATTTTTATACATAAGTAATATACTCCATCCTTTTCATAAAGAATATTTATATAGCAACTTTCATATTATTTTAGGAGGCAACAAATATATCCATAATATTATAATTATATCATTAATTAAAAGGTAATATAACAATTAATTTATAAAATAAGAAAGATAACAAATAAAAAATTAGCTTACATAAAATATAGTTTTTTAAATAAAATGTTATGCCTAATATTTTTTTTTTAAATAGAGAGAGTATTATATAAAAAATGAGACCAACAAACGATCACTGTATCTCCAACCCTAGTTGCTATGGCACGTTACGCGTATTATACCTCCCTATTATTTCGCGCCGACGTATGCCTCTGTTGCATTACATGACATTAAATAAATTGCCCTTTTATTTTACTTGTAATTCACGGGTTTTTGATTTGTTGAGTTGGGTCACAATCATAGCCTCATAGGTACTGCTTTGCTGTATCAATTATTATTGTACTAGTATTAATTATGAAAACGAAAGGTTAGAAACAAAACTTGAGGGCCAAGAAGAATCATAAGCGTCAATGCTGCGCCGGAATCGTGTTGCAGTGAGAAATCTTTTTATTTTATTTTTTCTATCCCCCGTTTAATGTACTGTTTCGAAATCTGTGGAGATTGTGGTCCGTCGGTTACTTTTTTTTTTTTGGGGATTAATTTGTTGCCGTCTATGTGTGTTATAAGTATAGGCGTAAATCAGATCGGACGCGTCGGGTTTATATTGAATTATAGCGAGCTGGATCAATTTTAGGATGAATTATTTGAGGATTAATTGTGGATTGTGTTGGATTATTTTAGATCATCTTAATATTGAGGTTAAGTTGGATTTGTATTTGGTTTGTTGCATATCCGAGTTATATCGGATTTAATTTATCAGGTTGGATTAAATTTAGGTTAATATATTTCGGGTTCAAGTCGGGTTAGGTTTAGATTATTCGGGTTAGCTTTTTCAGTCGAGTATGGGAATATAAATAAGGTAAATTTTATCGGAACTAGATATATTTTATCAGTCGAATACTTAAACGAATATCAATAAATAGATATGTATAATATAAAAAAAAATATGAATATAGGTATGAGATATCTATATCCGTGCCTATACCTGTATCCATATTCGTACTCGTTTATCAGATATATAATTATCTTTTTACTCTTAATTTTAAAATAAGTATAGTATAAATTAAGTTTAAAATTGACATTTGAATTAACTCAAAATAGATGTATATGTCAGGTAATGGATTTATTTACTAGATAATATTCGTTAAAAGGTAAACGAATTTTTCGTCGTGAAACAGATATCCAACAAATATGGATATTGATATGTTAGTGGGTACTCGTTTGGGATACGAATACTAATTTGAGTATAAATTTTCTTATCGGGTAGGAGTATGGATGTACCCATCCTAAATCCACCCTGTTTACACCCCTATTGGGTCGGATTTGGGTCGAGCAAGCTTGTATTCAAGTGATTCATTATTCGAATTAATTTGATGGATCAGGCTTGGATTAATTTGACAAATAAGATCTTTTTAGATTTTAATGGGTCAAGTTGGGTTCGAACCAAGTTAATTATGGATCGAATCACTTTGAATTTGGATTAAATAGGACATTGAATACCGACAAGTATTAAATTTAACTTCATGCAAGTATGTGATTAATAATGTGTTATTAATTGCTATTTTTTATTATAATAATTTTTAATGTTGTGTTTCTATGCTAAAAAATAGATGAAATTACAATATCGATAGTAAATAAATAAGTTTACAATAAAAGTACAAAAATAAGTAAACTTTAAATAAATAATAAGATGTGTATTTTTTATTATCATAACTCGTTAATATTAAATTTGGTTTTATCGAATCGGATCAAATTGATAGCGGGTTAGGTTGATAATGGGTATTGATGTGTGTGAGAGGGTGTAATTCTCAAGTATGTGGAATTAAGGCTCAAATTGGGTTTAGATATTAGGATAAAGGTGCATTAAGAAATCAAATATTTGAATGTGTTGGAATAAGGATGATGGCGGTTCAAATATGGTAGAAGGGTGATGATGGTTTAACAATGATGATGGTTCGAATGGAATATACTAATTAGCATATGCATTCGATGATGGATTGATGATGATGTTTGGTTTCAAAAGTTAGGGTTTGGATGAAGGTTAGAATCATGGTTTAGGGTTAGGGTTAGGGTTTGGTTTGAAAAGAGGGAATAAGGTGGCGTTTGGTTGGTACGGATGGTTTAGGGTTTCGAATGAATGGTTTAGGGCTTCGGTTTTGTATACCGACTTAGGGTTTGGATTAACCATGAATTAAAGTAGGATTTTGATGGTAATTAGGATAGGGAAATATGGATTAAGAATAGTAGAAAAGATATGAATTAATCTCTAATTTATACAGACAAAGAGATTAAAACTTTCAAGCCAAACCGTTCACATAGATTCAATTTTTTTAAGTAGAACTCACACATAATTCATTTAATGTTGATCTTCAACTTCAATTCAATTCAATCTTCCATTATCAATGCCATATACTCGACATTTATACATAAAATAACCTTTCTACCACAAGCTAAAGCATATTCCAAAAGATTTCAAGCTAAAAGATATTATGCTACTTTTTATGCTAACTTTATGCTAAATTTATTCTCTTACTTCATTACTTAATTAATAAATTAGCTAAATCAATTAATAATGCTCAAAAATCCTGCTAATATACTCCTCATGGACATGGTCATTCCTCCCTTGCATGCCATGCACAAGCACGTAGACTCTTAATGGCTCGTTTGTTACGTTTCGAGCAACGTAACTATCCATTAGTCTTCAAATTTGCGGGAGACACTTTCTAAATGAAGAATAATTGGTTCCATAATTATAAAAGTCAATTCTTGAGTCTTTACTCCTACATTAGATATAGTTAATTATGGATCGGGTTGATATTTGATTAGAGATTATGGTCAAGTCGGATAACTTATATTCGAGTCAATATCAAATCGAGTCGAATTTAGATTAGGTTTGAATTGGGTTGAATTTTTATACGTATCATATTAGATAAGACAAATCAGACCATCTTTTACTTGCTCTTTTTATAATATGATTTGTTTATATATATATATATAGATATTTGTTATACATCAATACAATGAGAAACCTTAAAACCAGGATAGGAGGAAACCCAATGTCTGGACGGAGGCTTCAAACGTCGAACGGTCACAAGAGGGCAACGAGCCTCCGACTCCAATATCAAAAGGTTTATTTGAATATCTTTTTATTGGTGTATATTAATTTATTTGTCAATTATAATATTTCTATATTTATTTATTTACCTTAAATGCTTCTCAAAAAATGAAAAGAAATGAACTTTTCTAGTTTATTGGTCCCTCCTTAGTATAAGTTCCAATTGGGTAGGACAGATCTAATTAGGGTCAGATTATAGTGGGTCAGGTGGTTATCGGATTGGGTTGTTTGTGGGTCATTTTTTTTACGAATCGCTTGAGGGTTGGATCTGGTTATTTTAGATTTGGGTCATTTTGGATGGCCTAATTGTTCGCGTCGGGTTCAAATTCAAATCGTTACAAAATCCGGGCTATATTGGGTTAATTTATAGGATCAGGTCGAGCTTGAGTTGAGATAGTTTGGGTTTGAATTGGGTTGGTTATGAATTATTTTGGGTTAGCTTGTTAGGTCGGATCGGGTCGGGTCAGGTTGGGTCTATGGATGTAAACATGACATATTTTATTCGAAACACGCTAGGTTTTATTTATCTGACACTTAAATAGATATAAAGGATAAAAAATACCTGTTGGATACGGGTATGTGACATCCACATCCGTACCCATACTCATATCCGTACCTATATCCGTTATTGTTTACCTGATATATAATTACCCTTTTACCCTTAATTTTAAAATAAATATAGTATAAATTAAGGTTAAAATTATCATTTGGTTTACTAAATGAGTTTATCCATTGGGTAATTGATTTATCCTATGGATAATATCTGTTAACGGCTAAACAAACTATTCATTGGATATCCGATATCCAATGAATATAGATATGGATGTGTAAATAGATACCCGTTTGGGTACATGTACAAATTCAAGTACGGGTACAAATAAGGGTATGGGCATACCTACCCTAAATCCACCCCGTTTACATATCTATTAGGTTAGGATTGCGCCAAATAAGCTCGTATTTAGGTGATTTTGTATTCGAGTTAATTTGACGGGTCAGGTTTGGATTAACCTGATGAATCCGATTTTTTTTTTAAGATTTTGATGGGTCGGGTTAGGGTCAAGATAAGTTAATCCTAGATTGAATCACTTTATATTTGGGTCAAATCAGGCATTAACCACCAAAATTAATTTAAATCATTAACCTTGTAAGCAAGCATTAAATTTAATTTCATGTAAGCATGTGATTAATAATGTGTTATTAATTGTTATTTGTTTATTATTATGGCTTTATAATGTTGTGTTTCTATGCAAAATATCGATAAAATTAGAATATCATTGGTGAATAAATAAGTTTAGAATAAAAGTAAGAAAAATAAATAAAATTTAAATAATAATAAATTTTTAAAAGATTTAAATAAATAATAAGACATGTGTATTTTTTTTATTATCACAACTAATTAATATTAAATTTGATTTTATTGAGTCAGGTCAGGTTGATAGAATGTCGGATTGGTGGCGAGTAGGGTTGATGTCGGGTTACAGGTTGGAGTCGGGTCGAGTTTGGGTTACGTTAGGTCACTTATATTGGATAAACGTTGGATCGGGCTATGAATTTAGCGGATTATGTCGGATGGAGTTGTGTGCGGATCGGGTTGAGTTAGGCGGAACGGATCAACTTTTACCAACTCTACTCCTTAGATGATTTATTATCACTTTTGAGATTTATTTTTACACATTTTTAATAAGAGCATTACATAAAATATAATGTTTAATTTCGTTCTTTATTTTTTCAAGTAGGAATAAAGTAAAATAAAATTATTATGTCTTAAAAAAAGATAAAATAATAGTAAGTATTTAACGTTTTAAAGTGGTAATATGCTTTTTTTATACAAGATATTATGTGTAAAGTGGTTTTGAAATATGGAGGGATGACCGACCGATGGTGAATGTCCGAGAGTTTATTGTCGAGTATTTAGGTTCATATGAACTATAAAGCTATCTCCATATGTTTTGGGCCTTTTGGCTCAAGTGCCACCCATGTGTGTTTTGCCGGTTTTGTACCGCAAATACTACCGTACAATCAATTATACTACACTCATGGTATAACCAATTACTATAAATTAAAAGAAAAATGTACGGTGTCACATATGTAATTAAGTTCAAATTTTATTTTATTTAAAATTTTAGTAAGTATAAAAAAATTAAAATAATTACACCAATATGTTGCTAGGATTTTTTTTTGTTACTCTATAAATGGATAATTAAGTAATTTGGTATGATTTTGATTTTAAATCAAACCTAGTTTTACGGTTTGGAAAATCTTCAAACAAACCAAACTATTTTTTGAATTATGCAAACCAAACCATATTAGGGGTTTACAATTTGATTTTGATTTGTTCAAAATTTTTATATTTAAATATCAAATTTTAATTACTCAATTTAAAATCACTTTAATATTCTTATAAGAAAAATAGAACTTATGAATAATCAATACTAAGATGTAATTTAAAAATGTCATTTTTGTAATAATATCGGACATTTTATAAACTTATATACATATGGTTGTATAGATATAAATATCGTTTATATATAATACATATTTGCAATTGAATAGAAAAAAGCATAAACAAAATTCTAGTGATGTGTAAATCATATAATATTTTCTAAGCAACTGTCTAACAACTTTACGTATGTATAGGATAAAAAAAAGTATACATAAATACATTTATAAATATAATAAAGATAAAATATTATTATAACAAAGCATTTATGATGAATACATATACTTACAATATAATTACTAGCTAAAAGTATACCTAATAATACTAACTCAATGGTAATATTACTAAGAAAACACACATAACTATGTTGATTGTGGTTTATAAACTTTAATTCAAAATTTCAAACCGTAACCAAAGAGTTTGAAAAAATTATAAACCAAATCAAACCAAAACCATAAAATAATAGTTTGGTTTATGCTTTGAATAGTTTTGTGTTTACCCTCACATATTGGTATAATTTCGGTATAAATTTTTTTATAGTAAAACATAAGCACAACAATGGTGAAATATAGCAGTAACAATGGTGAAACATCAATAGTATTAATAGGAACATATTAGTAACAATAATGATGAAGGTAAAATATGATGACAACTATGGTAAAACATAAAGCTAACTATGGTGAAACATGAAAATTTAATTTTTTTGAAAAAACCACAACAATCATTAGTGAAATATAATAATAAATTAGTGAAACATAAATGTGCTAATGATGAAACATAAGCATAATAGTGGTAAAACATAAAACGATAATGGTGGAACATGAATACAATTATGGTGACATGTGATAAGTTAATTTTCTTAGAAAAGTACAACTAATATAAGTTATGATAGAAACTATGGTAAAATACGTAAATAATTGTGGTGGTAAAAACACGTAACATTGGTAAAAGCACATGCATAATAGTAGTGAACCATAATACAATAATGGTGAACTATGAAGATAATTATAATAAAATATAACAAATCAATTTTCTCAGAAAACCATAACTAACATCACTGAAATATAACAACAACTTTGGCAAGGCCAACCCTAACATTTGAGGCCATGTATATTGTATTTGTGCATTATATTATGCTTGTGTTCAAACCAAATAAAGGGTATTGTTGTGACTCAAATCCCTAAGCTCTCCAACATTAAATGGAATACAACTGTAACACCCCGAGTCAATACGACCACATGGGGACTACCTTGGAGCACTTTTGGATTGATCAAATAACCCCATAGATCAACACAAGTCCTTTCAGTGCACTTTTTCCTCACTCACGCACTTCTCGAGAAATTTCCAGAAACTTCCCAGGAGGGTAGTCATTCTAAAAATTGCTCCCTGGCCAGCACACTTAATTATAGAGTTCTTAGGACAGAATCACCAAAAGGATGGTATACCATATTGATATAAGTAGCCATATTAATCCTTATAGTACTCCACTCAATTTGGGGTATTACATTTAATGTTGGAGAGCTTAGGGATTAGAGCGAAACCGCGACCATGAGTCGAACTTTGATGAGCCAGTTAGCCACTTAGCGGGACGATTCTTGAGATAAACTGCATTGAGAGAGTTAATGGTTGAGGCACAACGAGGACGTTGCATTCTTTGTATGGGGGTGAATGTAATACCCAAATTGAGAGGAGTGCTATAAGGATTGATATGACTACTTATATCAATATGGTATACCATCCTTTTAGTGATTCTATACTAAGAACTTCGCAGTTATGCATGCTGGGCGTGGGGCAATTTTTTAGGATGGAAAAATTTCTCGAGAAGTGCATGAATGAGGACAAAGCGCACTAAAATGACTCGTGTTGATCTGTGAGGCTAGCTGATCAATCCAAAAGCGCTATAAGATATCCCATGTGTGGTCGCATCGACTCGGGGTATTACAACAACTAACTAGATTGTATGCATTTTTAGATCTTTCATCACATTAGTAATTATTATATTATTTACATCTAATAAAATTTTGGGGCCTCTATTATTTAGGGGCCCTAGATAGGAGCCTACTTTCACATCCCTTAGGGTTGGCCCTGAACTATAGAGATATATGGAGTCAACTATGATAAAATATGAATGTAATAATTATAAAATATAGGTATATAAATAGTAAAATATAATATGATAGTAGTGAAATATAAGTATAATAATGATAAGATTAATTTGATGATAACACATCACAACAGTTATGGTTGAATATAAGTATAATTATGGTAAAATATATAACTATATTTTTACATAATTTTTTTTAAATTTCAAAGTATACCACTATTGATATTTATTTATAGGGAAATTTCTTAAGAATATAACTGTATAATTTTTTTTTACCTTTTTAATAACATTAATTTAATATAAACTAAGTTAAAAAAATACGTACATAAAAATCGGTTGTAATGTGTGCATTATATAACCTGTAGCACCATAGACTGCTTGATCTTATACTATCTCGATAACTTTCATAATGGTGAAGTCCAAAATGAAAAGAGAAAATTTCTTATTTTTTCCACTAGTATTTTGTGATTGAAATTAGGATTTATAAATGGCCAAGACACTAAGAACAAAAGTATTTAACATTTATTGACACCACCAATTAGTTTATGTATCTGTCATGTAACTTTAAATGTAATTATGTTTTAAGAATAAAATAAAATTCTTATTGTAAAGATTATTTAAATAATTCTATTTATGTATCTAGTATTATAATTTTATTTTTACTCGAGTATTATCTATCAAAACCTATAGTATTAAATTACTAAAATGATAAAATATATAATATAATTTTTTTCTAAGCTTAATTGAGATAACTTGAATCATTCATTTGTTTTTTTTTGGACCTTCATAAGACTTTAATGTGTTTTAGATGATATAAAATATCAAAATAATAATAATAATAATAAATAGTATTTAAAAAATATTTTTTTATTCATCATAAATTCATTTTTTCATTTTAGTACTCTAAAATAAATAATATTATATTATAGTAAAATTAAATTTAATATAGATAATGCTCAAATATTATTGTTTAAAACACAAAATCTATTTGATATTATGACAAATGGCACTTAATTATTTTTTTCAAGATTTATGAATAAATTTACATGAAAATAAAAATTGCGGGTGGTTTGGATAATGTGTTCCACATCCTTATTGAACCTTTGCATAACAAGTGTCTTTGGGCATTTATTTGCGAGTGTATTTATATATTTATTTTTAACACTAATTTTTATAACTAGTTGACATTGTTTCATATATAAAAGTTTATCCAAACAGTGGGTAAAAAACAATACAACTCGACTTATACTAAACAAAAAGGCTACCTTTAGACATCAACGTTTTGGCTTTGCTTATGTAAAAGTATAAACATCTTTTATTTATTTTTTGTTAAAATACAGATATTTATATTTTGTTCTTATTATGACATAAATATTTCAAAAATAAAAAAAATTAAGTCATAAACTCTTATATTTTATGTTTCTTTAGACATAAATAAAATTGATCAAAATTACTTAAAATTTTAAAACACTATATCTTAATGAGAAATTTTTTTAAACATTTATAACTTGAGATCATAGCATCTGAATTAGCTTTAACACAAACACACACTCACTCAAAAGAAGAAATTCACAAGTTTGCTTACTACCGGAAGTCATACTTCGGCCAAGTTAAGAGAAAAAATGAGTCCACGTCAAATCCATATTTTGGAAGATCGTTTGATTTGGTTGGTGTTGAATAGAACCCAATAAAGTCGTTCGCATGTATTTGTTGAAGCCTTAAATTTATGAACCCATGTAACGTGCAAACGTCTAATAAAAATATGCAAAGGAGACCAAGCGCTTGTTGTAGCACAAATCATGCATTAAATTAGTTGACCGATCTCCATTAGTAAGTAGTCCATTGAGAACTAAATCTTAGTGAGAACTAATAACTAATATTTTGAGTTAAAGAAACTACTCATAGTAAGTGTTGGAAACTATTATTAGTAGTTAGAGAAAGTTATTTTAAGTAGTTCAAGATACTATAGTATTTGAGGAATATAAAAAAAAATGATAATATTTTTATAAATATTGTGTATTTATGTTTCACCTTTGGAAACTACATGCAATAGGTGGTGGAAACTACTTTTATTAGACAGAAGAAATTACTATAAATCTCTTAGAAAAATATAGTATTTGATATTAAAAGGAAAAACAATGATATTTTTATAAATATTATGTATTTATATATTAGGTTAGGGAACTACCCTAGTGAGTGGTGAAAACTATTACTGCTGGGTGGCGAAAACTATTGTAAGACTTTTAGAAAACTATGATATTTGAGTATATATATATAAGCAATGGTATTTTTATAATTATTAGATATTTATATTTCAAATTAGGAAAATATCTGCAATAGTGGAAAACTACTGTAATTAGCTCTAAAAACTAGGGTAATTACCAATTTTCATAGTTGTCGCTAGATATGCCTAATACATACATACATATACATATAATACTCTAGAAAAATAGTTAATAAATTTTATAGTTATTCAATTAATATTTTTTTTAAAACTTATTTACTAGACGTAAAAAATAATAATAAAAAAATATATGATACCAAAGGAGAATTCAATATACATATATCATGCTATATATATATATATATGACCTAAAGATCATTCAAAAGCTATTATAAATATATTTCTAGTAAAAAATATATTGCAACATATCATGCTATTATAAATAAAATTCATGCGATCAAATGGTAAATTTAATTGGTACATTAAACAAAATCATTAAGATACGGAGAAAAATATACTATGGTGGATCAAAACTAAATTTTTACGTTAAACAATGATTCATTCTTACCAATAGTAGTATATGAAACTGAATCATGTAGTATAATGATTTATATGATTTGAATAGTTAAAGTTATAAAATATTTGTCCAACTTGTAAATTCTATACAATAATGAAAATATGGAACCTTGACTCTAAATAATAAATATAGCGCAACTACAAAATTAACTAAATTCCAGGGAATTGTGGGAGCAATGAATATCAAATGTGATAATGAATTGAAAGAAAAGATAAAAAAATGATTTAAATAAAAATGTACTCCCTTGGTATATAAAAAAAATGAAATTATTATAATAATTTATAAACTATTTTAGAAATTAATGTCTGAAAATTTTACTTATATTTTTCATTAAAATATTTAACACATAGATAATAAAAAGAATTAAAGTGAGGATAAAAGTGGAAAGTAGGTTTTAAATTTTTTAACAAATTATATTATGGATACATACCACAAAACCCTTCTAGTATATGCACCCATTAATCTCCAATTCAAATCCATGGTGTTATACATATGTATAATACATCATTAAAAACACACACACGCACGACAGGTGACATTATTGTCACCATAATAGTAGACTCATTTGATCATATCCTTTGATGACAAAATATCTTACCACCTCTAACTTAAAATAAGTATCATTTTAAATTTTTTTAAGAAAATATTAAGAAAGTATACATTTATTAAATATATATCATTAAATGATGTTTCTAGCAGGATTCATTTTATGAATCGGGGTAATTTAAATAAAAAAGTCCAATTTTTATACAGTTAAAAATCCAAAACGACATTTATTTTTGATAAAACACGCTAACAAAATAATATTTAATTTGAATTGGAGGTAGTAACAATTATGAATATACATTATAAAATATATCCTTTGACACAAAGAAAACCTCATGATCTTCACATCCACACATGGTTTGCAAGAAGAGAAATTTGACTCCAATCAAACTTATGATGCTATATTCCACTCTAGTAGTCAAGCACGAACAAGGTTAATAAGTTCTCCAGTAGTTATTTTAATACCCTATTTTTTTTTAAAAAAAAACCTGATTTAATTAGGATTTGTATTGTATATAAATAATAATATATTATTTTTAATAATTTTTTACATTCTTAAAAAATTTAGAAATTTTAGTTATATTTTCAATACACTTTGTTCACATCTTCTTGCCTTTCCAAATAATTTTGAGTCCCATGAGATTTCTGATCCACTAATAGCCATCAAATTTCTTCTGAATCGATCTAATTGCCTATATTTGAATTTCTTATTTCTTAATATATTAGGCCTTTTTAAAATATTATATGGAGACTTTGGTGAAATAACATTATTCATTACCCTTTTCCCCTTATTTAGGTTTTAAACCCTGCAATGGGTATTTTATCCAACAAAAATTTATAAAATTTTGGGGATACTTATATTTTGGAACATTAAAGCTAAAAATAAAATAATTATTTTTTATATTTTCATATAAATTTTTTCAATGTTAATTATACTTAACTCTCAAAACTCAAATTCTCTACACTAAACCTATCTTAAATATCTAAAGTTCATTCTTACCCTTCTAAAATATCTTTATATAGGTGGGGAAAACAAATCTTGGACTCCTTAGTCTAATAGAAATCAACAAAGTTTGGAGTAACCAATTTGGTTTTGAATTCTAGCTACATTTTGTTTTATAAGTATCTAACCTTAACTAAATTTTCTTCCAATTCCACCTCATATTTTCTCATCATATATTTGTCCAAAATATACCCAAAACTACCCATTTTATCTCTTCTTCTCCCTTTTCCATTTTGTGGCTAAAGCCCTTCCTCTTCCTCCTCCATTACATTATTATTATTATTATTATTATTATTATTATTATTATTATTATTATTATTATTATTATTATTATTTCTTAATAGTTTTTTTATGGTACTTGCATGTTGTAGGTCATTTTTGTGTATAGGTTTCAAGAGGAGGCGTGGTGCATAAATGAGGATGTTATCTAGCTTATTATGGAGCTTTGGAATCATGATAAACATGACTATACTAGAATTTGATAGAATTTGGTTGCTAGCATAATTATAAATGTTGATTATACCATATTTGGTTTTCTAAGGTTTTAATTTTTGTGGATATTGTTGAGTGAATGTATTAAAATGTTAGGATCATGTTATTAATACTTTTTAGTTCATTTCTTCTAAAGATCATATTTTGATTTGACCATATTTAAGATATGTACAATTTTGATAAAGTTTTGATATATTTTTAGGGTATTTTGACCTTTGGCCAAATCTAGAATCCATTATTATTTTTATAAAACTTTGATGGTTCAAATGATTTTTTTTAGTTTTTTTAGGTATAAATTCATATATTTAAAGTATTTATTTGGATTTGTAAAATTAACTTTATGATTTGATGAAGATTTAGCATGAAAAAAGAGAATTTTTGTCCATTTACATGGGATTGCAAATTGGATGATTTTTTGTTTGTTCTAAAATATTCATAAGAAATTCAATGAAAAGTTTGCAAATTTTCATGAGCTATATCTCCATATGTTAAAAGTTATGATATTTTCTTTATTTTAGGTTTTTAGGGGCATAATAGTTATTCTATCTTTAATCTAAAGTTTTATTTGAATTTTAGAATTATGTTATGCTCATAATTAATTAGGGATATTTATTGCTTAATTTTATAAGTTCTTATGTGTGTTTAGTATTTTAATCAAATTTTATAATTTTTATGTTTATTTAGGACATAAGGATCATTTTATAAAAGTTAGACATTTGTATGAGATATTTTGTAAACTTGAGATATTTTGAGAAATTTATGAAGTTTTGGAGATATTTTGTCGAATATGATCTTATCTTGAGTAGTAACTCTCATTAATACTATTTTTTATAATAAATATTGATTTAATTTTTAAATATAAGTTTTTTAATATATATCTAAAAATTTTTATGTACATGAATATTTTTTTATGAATAGTAATTTGTTTTCTTCTGAAATTGTTGTGCAAGCTTGTTTTGGGGTATCCATTAATAATATATATGGAATTTTAAATAATTTAAGTGATAAATGGAATAAAAGGGTAATCTAAGGATAATTCAATTGTAATAATGACCTTTGAGATAAGATTTTTAGTGAATGCATTCCTTGAGGATTAGTAAGACCCTTCTCTCTACTCTCCACGTGACCTACGAACCTTATAAGGGGTATCGATACTTAAATATTAGGGTGGCTTAAGGGGTTTTGAATACCACAATTGAATTGTTATAACCAATTTGTATATAATAGCCATAGAGGCTATAAAAATTCTATATATCATAACTGATAGTGTTGTAGGCATTTCGTTTACCATAGTCAGTAGTGATATAGGTAATGTATTTTTCCTTGCCTTATAGGTAGTTCCTTAAACAATGAGTTATGGATGTGGGTTCCTTAGGCCACTGTGCCTTAGAGTTAGGTAATATTGTGTTTTGGAAATGGATTATTAAAATATCATATCATGGGTATATAAATGAAATAAGTAGTCTATGTCTTTATCTACATAAAAATATGTAAATATAGGGAATATGTTGTGTGATAACATAATATGGATAAAAATAATCAGTAGACCATGCATGTGTATATTTTTATCATTTCAATGTTGGGTATTATATTTTAAGTGTTCATTTAATTTTAGGCTTTTGATAAATAGTAATGGTTAATTATGAATAGTGTGAATATTATTAATCTAAAATGTGCTTTAAATTCATGTAACCACATGTTCTTCCATAATCAAGTATGATCTTTGTGCTTTATAGAATGTTTTATGATAAGGATAGCATACGTGAATTTATGAATATATGGATTATTTTATGTGGTTACAATATAATTCATGTTTTAAATGTTTATTATGAAATCTACTTTTAGCATGATTTATTTCTTTCCAACATTTACTTATATGTTTTACGTGAGCATGATATTTGTTTTAGTAGGTTATGTTTACTCATTATATATATCGTATCGATACTATACTTTTTAGATATTTGGGGTTGGTGGAATGGTTATTCTACTTCTTTATGTTTGAGATGAATTGATATTAAAGTTATCTGGTAGTAGTTGAATTTTATGACTAAATTTTTTAGACTCTTGTTCCCTTTGTCCTTATTATATTTTATGTTAACCATTTTGTAATCTTATATCATGTTGGGATTATGTGACTTTCACACTTGATCACTAGATATGAGAATACTTTTAAGTATGGATTTGGCATAATTTAGGTATTGGAATTCTCTTCTCTATGTTGGATATGGCAGTAACACCCTAGATTTCTTAATTAGCTTATGTAAAAATAATGCTTAAAAAAATTATTTAGTAAAAATTGGGGTGTGAGTCCTATTCAAATTGATCGGGCAACTCAAGAAGAGACCATCATCAATTTGCGCTTATAGTTAATAAAGATCTAAATTTGGATTCATCTTCCATTGCTACTCTTTTTAGGAATGACATGATGATATTGAATAGGAGGTTGAATCACATGTCCTTCCCAAATGATTCACCAAGGGCATGTCATGGCTAAGATCTAACCAACTAAGAAAATAAAGGATTCTAAATACTAGGAGAATTCACTTATTAGTAGGGTGATAGGCTCAATGCCCTCTTTTTCTGATGTGAAGTTGAAAGAATTGAAGAAGGTATTGATATTTGGGAAAGAAAACGGGAAGAGAATTGGGAAATTAAGACCCTTTATATAGCCTAATGGTCTTAAAAGATAAATCATATTTAATCATATCTAACTAATAAATATAGGAAAAGATAAAAGATAAATAAATCACATATATATCAACTAATAAAGATAGGAAAAGATAAAAGATAAAAAGAAGACAAAGGATAATATGAAAAGATAAAATAAAGGAAGTATTTATTTTTTATTCCTACAAAAATATTTCTTCCTATAAAAATCTTTCATATCTAAATCATTCACTCCCATGGGAAAAGAACTCGACTCCAATAAGTAAGATTGAAGAAAATCCTCAAGCAATGTTGGAGCCATGTCACGAAGATCGTCTTCATGGACCTAAGTGGCATCACAATCAAGACGATTATTCCAAATGAACCAAAAATGACGAAAACCTCCTTAGGAAAAAGTAACATACTCAACATCAACAATGGAAATAACTTCTTCCTTGGGTAGATGAATAGATGGCAATATCTACTCCTTCAAACCTACAGAGATGCTAGAAGGCAAAGCAAGAGGCTTAAAGTTGCATTTGTAGGGTGACAAATCACTCACAATGAAAATCGGACTAATACCCAAAGTATCTAGTAAATCAAGCACATAAGCATTTGATCCTTGTTAGTAAAAGTATCATATGGGCCCATGGATCATGCATGTAAACATCCTTTTCGAAAATATTCATGACACACATATGTACCATGACAAATTCACCTTCATTAAAATCCTTATCTCTACAATGCACATCAACAACAAGTTTATAATCCACATTACTCAACATAATCTTACTTCTAATCTCATCATGCAATGAATGGATATGATTAGCAAAAGACTCAACAGATGCTACCACATGTACATGTGGGTTGAGGTGACCAAAGTCAACATAATTATGAGGGGTATAACTGTAAATAATTTTGAAAGGACTATTTCCCATGGACCTATTAGATGCATGATTATAAGAAAATTCATCTATGGGTAACACTAAATCCCAAGTACGAGGCTATTATTTGATAAGATAATGAATGAGGTTACCTAAACCTCAATTTACAATCTTAGTCTATCCATCAGTCTGTAGAATATTGGCAGTAGAAAACTTAAACTAGGTTTTACAAAAGGCCCAAAATATCCTCCTAAACTAATATAAAAATCTAGAATCTCTATTATATACTATAAAAGAAGAAAACCAATGTAATCTTAGTACCTCACAAAAAAATCAATCTAGTGACATGAGCCACATCAGAAGTCTTACTACATGGTATGAAATGAACCATCTTTGAGAACCTATCAACCACAACAAGAATTGAATCATGTCCTCTATATATCTTAGGGATACCTAGAATAAAATCCATGCTAATATCCTTCCATGGATCATGGGGAAAAGGAAAAGGAGTATATCAACCTGTGTTTTGTTTTTTGGTTTCAACTAACTCATAAGTATGACATTGGGATACGACTGGCTTAACATCCTATTGCCAAGAAGGCTAGTAGAATCGATCATGTACCAAGGTAATAGTATGATCTATACTAAAGTGACCAACAAGACCCTTGGCATGTAATTCCCAAATAAGAAAGTCTCTATAAGAAGATTGGGGAATACATAATCTAGGACTTCTAAAAAGGTATACATTATGAATCACATAGTCAATGAATTCCTTATGATGACCACTAGAGACGTCTTAGTATAATATGACCAAAATTAGGGCAAGAAGAGTTATCATCCTTCATTTTATCAAAGTTAGTTGCCACACTACTCCATTGCTGAAGGATAATACCTATTATACTAAGAGCATGAACCACCCTATTTTCTACACCGAAATGATGCTTAAGGACAAAATTATACTCTTCTAGGAGCTCAAGACATTTAGCATACTTCTTGGGAATTTCTTTCTTTGAGTTCAAGTATTCTAAAGCTAGATGATCATAGTAGATTAAAAAGTCTTGGGGTAAAAGGTAATACCGCTAATGATGGAAAGACCTAACCACAACATACAACTCCTTAAGATAGATTGTGTACTTCTGTTTAAATGTGTTGAGATTCTCACTAAAGAATGATATGGGATAACTCTCTTGGCCTAATACTCCCCCTATGACTATCTCACAAGCATCACAATGAACCTAAAATGCCTTACTAAAGTCATAATGCCTAAGGACATGGGCCTTAGTCATAAATTCCTTAATTTATTGAAAGGCTTTCTAGTCTTTAGAAGTCCACTGAAATATGCCTTTCTTTGAGCAAACAATAATGGGGACCATGATGGAGATAAATTTACGGATGAATTGACGATAAAAAGATACTAGACTATGGAAACTATACACTTCTAAAATAATTTTTAGTTTAGGCCAATCCTTAGTGATTCTAACTTTCTTGTGGTGGGTATAAATTCACCGAGGGGAAATAATAAAGCTCAAGAAAAGAACATGAGACTGAAGGAAGGAGCATTTCTTAAGGTTATCATAGATCTTAGCTTGTAGAAGGGTAGTGAAGCCTTGTCAAAAGTGATTTAGGTGTTCACCTTTGGACTTACTATAGATCATAATGTCATCAAAGTAGACTATGAGAAATTTTCCTATGAATGGTTGTAAGATATGGGTCATAAACCTCATGAATGTGCTAGGGGCATTTGGTAACCTAAAAGGCATTAATAACCACTAAAATAGTCGATCTTGTGTCTTAAAATTTGTTTTCCACTCATCTCCTGGTCTAATACGAATTTGGTGGCACTTGCTTCATAAATGAATCTTAGAGTAATAACTAGAGCCAACTAGAATGTCTAACATGTCCTCTATCCTAGGGATAAGAAATATATACTTAATAGTAATTTTGTTTATGTCCTCTATCCTAGGGATAACACATTCTCCAAGATCCATCTTTCTTAGGAGTCAATAAGGTAGGTACAACACTAAGTATCATGCTATGTTGAATGAATCCCTTACTAAGGAGTTCCTCACCTTGTCTATTTAATTCAACACACCCTCTAGGATTCATTTTATAATGAGGAAGGTTGGGCACCTAGGATCCAAGAATAAGATCAATGGCATGTTGTATGTCTCTCATAGGTGGTAGCTCCTTAGGTAAATCTTTAGGGATTACATAAAAAAATTCACCTAATAACCTTTGAACCTCATCAGGAATTGGTAAAGTGGAATTTGGAGAGACGCCTAAGCAAATATGGCTAGCATGAAGTTTTTTTGTCTACTTTCTTGATTGAAAGCACTTGGGTTAATGATTTCCCAAAATTTAAAGCTACATCTAAGTGAATTGGAGACATATAATGAGGCCTAAAGTTTCCCTTCATGAGTAAGGTTATTTTCTATTTCAATTCACTTATTAAGAGGATAATTCTAGTATTAGGCATGTCTCCCATTGGTCTTTCAAGAGCATGATGTTTCTCTTTAAATAATGGAATTTAAAATTTAATGTAATTCAATATAATTTTAGTTTATCCATGTATATATTAAAATTATAGGTGTGCCTTTAGGGTTATGCTCTTCAGACTCATTAAGATGTATATCCACCTGCATTGGTAGATATCTTGGTATTGATAATGTTACTATTGCTTGTGAAAGATTCTCCTATGCACAAATCCTTGTTCAAGTTGATAATCAAATACCTTTCCATGATTTCATTACCATAATAAACCCTGATGGAAACACCTTCCAACAAGCTATAGATTATGAATGGAAGCTTGCTTTTTTTTTTTGCTTGATGTGTCACAAGTTTAATCATGTAACATTAGGTTGTACTATTATGAGTAAATACAATGATCAATATATACCCCAAGATAAGTTCTAGAAGGTAGTAAAAGAAAACCAAACAATATCTATATAAATTTCTCTACTAAACCCACCTATTCTGTAAACATAACAAATACCTCAATTAGTCCATCATACTTAAATAATAGCTCTTCCTATGAAAAAATCTCCAATCAACTCCTCATAAAAAGCAACAAATACAATCTCTACTGTATTTATCTTTTCCTAAAACTAATTTTGATAAATGTACAAATACATGGATAAAAGATGATTCATGGTAAAACAAAATAACAAAAAAGAAAAAAGGTAGTTGATGGATGTTACTTCCTAGATTTTGATATTCATTTGCAATGAACATAAAATGTTGGAATTTTAGGTGGAAAAAATAGATCCCCATAAACAAAGAGCACTTTTTATATTGGATTAGTAAGAATAAATTGGCAAATGTAGGGCTGGAAGAAACCAATGTAAGAGAGAATACTTACCTACAATCATCAATAAGTTCCTTGATTACTAGAAATGACTCAACAATTATGCAAGCTGTCATTATGGATGTGTGTGGTTGGGTTGGGATTGTAAGTAGTGGGATATTAAAGCTACCTCATAGTGTGCCAACACATCTCATGTTTAATAGAATCTCATGATCAAAAAACCAATTTCAACACTAGCATTTTCTATGGCTTAGATAATGGCCTTAGAAGAAGGGACCTTTAACAATGACTACTAAATTATAATCAAACTACTAAGAATTAGATCCTAATGGAATATTTTAATGTTACTATCTACCCATTAGAGAAACTATAGGGTAAACCTGTGAACTCTCATAATGTTGAGGAATTCAAGAACTATATGAATTAGCTCCAAATTTCAAATTTGAGGTATACAGGTGTGTACTCATGGTGGAATAGGCAAAAAGGTGAGTAGAGAAGTAATTGCAAATTAGATAGAGTAATGTTAAGTACTCTTTGGTTATATACCTTCCCTATAAGTTTGTGGAATTCTAGCCTCCTATTTTTTTGGATCATGCTACAATGAAAGTGGTTATTGCTACATATATGAATAATGGACCGACATTGTTTAGTTTCTTCAACTTTTGGACTCTTAATGATTTTTTTACCACTAGTTAGAAAAAACTAGGCTCAACAATATATTGACTATCCCTTCCAAACCACTATGGAAAATATTAAAGCACTTAAGAATCCTTTATTGGATTTGAATATACAAAAGTATGGTTTTATCAATGAGAGAGTATAATAATTTTGTTCAAATTCAGCCATGCTTACTTGAATCCCCTTAATTACACCTTCAAAAAACAAGAAATACATAACAAAAGGAATTCATTCATCTCTCAAAATGTGAGGATAATATCCTTAAACAAAATTTAAGGATTACTTGGCTTAACTTAGGAGGCCGAAACACTAGATATTTCCACTCCATTCTATGTTGTTGTAGGGTTGAAAATCACTTAGGCACCATCAAAGATAATAATGGTCCACTGTAGAATGTCCCAAAAATCCTAAAATCAATTATTTCTTTCTTCTATCATAAGCTACTGGGAAAATAAGAGCATAACCATGTTCGTATTAGTTAGGAAATCAATTATTGAGACCCAAAGCTTACCATTCCTTAGCAATAAATATCTCCTTTCCCTAGTTTCTAAAGCTGAATTACAACAAACCCTTTTCTCCATGCATAATGAAAACTCTTATGGATTGGATGATTACAACGCTTGTTTCTATAAGGTAAATTGGGATATTGTAGGTGAAGACGTATGGAGGTGTATTATTGTAACACCCCCAAAATTTAGTACTTATTTTTTTAATGGAAGCAATTATAAAAATAACTGGTTATTAGGCCACAAACTACATAAAGAAAGTTATGACCAATACCTAACTCATCCTAGTTGTAAGGTCAAAACCAACTCAGATATGAAGATTAGGTGTGGTTGGCACCTAATTCAAGTTTGAGACAAAACCAACATGAAATAAAAAAAGTGTAAGAGAGAACAGATTTAAATATAATACAATACTCTACAACACTTTATGCATCAAAATGGGAAAAACAAGAACAAAACAACCTACAACAAGAATAAGAGACACTAGATAGCCTAAATAATGCTCTAATCTAAAACCAAGTTGCTACCACTAATAACAACACTTGTAAGGTTAAGTGTAACAATTGAATAGGTAGAAGGACCATAAAATAGAAACCTATTAATACAACAATACTGAGAAAACTACTATATAACACTAAAATTTGAAGGGACAAATGGAGCACATGGAAGGTAATGCATGGAAAAATGATATACACCATATAATATAAACATTAAAAAGGCTCATGCTCATCTTATTATTTCAATTATCTAATTTATAACCATATCATAATTCAATCTACCATATATAAAACAACCACATTGTAACCCATAACCATTAGGCTAGTGAATTAAGACAACTATCAATCAACATAACAACCTAATTCCAATAAACCAAATGAGAGATAACATAAACTGGAGACATATAAAGTATACTAGTCATATTGGTGCACAAGGTGACGCAATACCCTCCGACTTAATCATTTCAAAAGCCATAATACTAATTTGATTCCAATTTAACAACCTAATTCCAATAAACCAAAACGAAAGATAACATAAACTGGAGACATATAAAGTATACTAGTCATATTGGTGCACAAGGTGACACAATACCCTCCGACTTGATCATTTCAAAAGCCATAACACTAATTTGATTCCAATTTAACTACATGAGGGGATACAAGAGACAATTTGAAAATGTATAAAGTAATTTGGTTTTACCAAAACACATAGGCAACACAATACTTTCCCAACTATAAAACCCAAAGATTTATAAAGTACTTCAATCATACTAGCATATTAAGAAAACACAATATCCTCCTGCCTAGCTCACCTAATCCTTAAGTGTATATACTATAACACCCTAAATTTTACTATTAAAAAATTTTGTTTTACAGTGGAAGCTTATAACCAAAATATCAGGTGTTGCTATAGTAATTGATACAAGTCTGGTTTACCATACCATCCTCACTTCGATAATAAGGCTAAAACCATTAAAGTAACCATAGAGTAACTCAATATAAGAGAAGCTTTATAAATGTAAATATGAGTTTAGAGATTAATTTTGGGATACAATAACATAATATAAAAAAAAGGAATACCATGGATTGAAGAGTCCAAAGGGTATCCTAGTAAAAACATCATCTGGATAATATAACTCTTTTTCCAAACATCTAGTATAGATAAAATTCACTCATCCCCATACAATGCATCAAAGGTAAAAAAATCATCCAGTTGGTCCTCAAAGACCTGCACAAAAGCATCAGTGTTTTCTTCTTGTGGGAATGAGAATCACCCATGAAAAAAGTGGTTATTACACTACGTAATGATCAAGGTAAAAATACTATCAAGTTAGGGATACAAATAAAAACATCCTTTCAGTGCATATGATAAGTACACATACAAAGTATGAAAAGTCTCACATTATAACAACCAATCTAGGAGTCTTTATTAGGTATAACCATTTTTATTCTTTTATTCATGTTTAGTTTAGGGACCCCACTATTCTTAAACTGATGGAATGGTCTAAATCACCTCTCAGGGACAATACACTTGAGCCACTATTATCATCCGATGGAATGGATCCATAAACATCTTGGGCTGACTAATGTAATCTTTCACTTTAAATGATTAATATCTCATTCATGATTGACTAAAAGAAAATAATACATTTAAATTAGGTAAGTACATCATGAAGTTCATAAGGGTGTTCTCTAGAGTTAAAATCCTTATAGTTTCCCGAAACCCTAATTTCACACTTTTATCATAACTCTTCTTCTATTACTATTTTAATCACCAAACTTATCACGTCTTCCCAAATTATTATTATTATTATTATTATTATTATTATTATTATTATTATTATTATCATCATCATCATCATCAAAATATTCAAATTTCAAGGCCTAACTTTAAGGTCTTGTACATGAGATAATAAATCTATTCCAAAAGGTACTATTCTCAAGGCTTAAAAACCCTAATATCACCAATCAACCATAACTTTTCATGTAGGGTTCAAACACTTATCAAATTCAATATGCATTCCCAAAACACGAATATTAACATCATATTTTAATTTCATGGTGTAACTCCACCATTTCACATATGTGATAATAGCCTCTTCATTTTAGAGTTATTATTTCCAAATCAAACCATTTCCATACATTATCAATCTTATGTCATTCAAAGTTACTCCAAACACTTCATATTAATTACTTAGCACACTTTGGATGATATCAAACCTTACATACCATGATTTTCACAATTAATCCATTTTGACCAAAATGCCCTTATTAGTAACCAAACCCTTATTCCATGTGAATTTTATGTTTAGCAACATTATCTCCAAATCCACAATTTTCTCGATAGAACTTATCATTATACTATTAATAAACTCATGATACTTCCATATTTCACACCAAGGGATTTTCCACATAACATAATAATATTGCATGCTCTTTACTTACTTATTTTCCATCATATAACATCAACCGCATGTCATAGTATCAAAATAATATATTAATTTACATAATCAAAATAACATGGTACAACATAAAATCATGTATAAAACTTAGTAATAAAAAATTGTAGACTACGACAAGTATTCTTAAAAAAATGACTCCGATTTCTAAGCATGAAAACTTCTAATTTGCCTCTTCTAGACCCTCGAAAAAATAACTTAAGAAATCATAATAAAACATAATTAGGATTAAACCATATAACTAAGGAATGTTAAGGGAAAATGAAGGATGAAATAAGGGAGAAATAAAACCAAAACACACTAAGAAAACTTGTGCAACCAAAGAGAGGAGGGATGCCAAAAAAGGTGGTAGCAATGGCATAAGTTGTCGTTGCTATGGGGTAATCAACGACCAAAGGAGTCAAAAGGTGGAGGGAAGCAATAGTGGGATAGGCTAAAGAAGGGAGGTGGGCACCCATGGTTTTGGTCAAAGCAAGGTGGTGTGGCATTTGGTTATTAGGGCCGAGTGGTGGAGGGTGTGGTGTGGTGCAGAACTCTAAAAGATGGAAGGGAGGTTGCGGTTTTGGCCACCAAAAGGGAGGGGTTTGCTTCATTTAGGTTACCTAAGGGTGTTGCTAGGTTTTAGTGAGGGTTGATATAATAAGGAGAAGGAAAAAAAGGAGAAGGTGGTTGCAGTAGAGGCAACTGAAGATGAGGTGTGGGTTGTGGTTGAAATTACTGAAGATGAGGGAGTGTGCATCAGCTATTGGTGCCACAACCAAGGAAGAAAAGAAAGGGGGAGGATGTGCATGAAATTGTCAAAGAGGAGGGAGGTGGTGTGATGGTTTTTACCAGAGCCAAGGAGGAAGAAAAAAAGAGGAAGGGGTTGCAGTGTGTTTGCCAGATAGTGGAGGTTATGGTGTGCTAGATTTGGCCATTGGTTGGGGGGGTTTTGGTGTTGGTTGGGCTCACCAATGAGGGTTTTTGAGGTTATTTTGTGACAATAATGAGGTGGTGAAGGAGGGGAAATGGTGGTGTGTTGTTTTGCAAAAAAAAATGGGAGAGAAGAGAGTGTGATAGGGAGCTCGGGGCATTTATTGATAGGTTTGTATATATACACACATGAACATGGATGGAGGTTGAGATCGGCCAAAATTTTCAACGCAGACCCTTAAGATGAGGAGGGGGAGTTGATGGGGGTCGAGGGAAAGCTTGGCAGGGGATTTGTGCATGTAAGGGGAAGGGAAAATAATGGGGGGAAAATTTGAGGGAAAGGATAATAAAAAGAAAAAGGAGAAAGGGGAGATGTTGTGGGTTTAAATTAAAAATAATTTAGATTAGGGTATTAGAGTAAATAAATTAAACGATCATCTAGGATTTGGCTTAGTTTAGAAAATATATTAATAAATAAAAATAAAATTAGGGTAATACTAAGATTTAGGATTAGGGAGTTAGGGTAAGATAGAAAAATAAATTTTCTAAAGTTAGAATTAGGTTACGATGTTAATTATTTAAGATTATGGTTAGCTAAAATTTGGGGTATTACAATACCCCCGATAGATGTAATATCCCATAAATTTAAAATCTATAGAGTATGAAATTCTTATGTTTAATGAATTCTGATCTTGATTTAGAAATTTATTTTCACTTTGATTTAAAAATAAATTGAAAATGGTTGGAAATTAAGAAAAAAGGTGATTTTTTTAGCTTACCAGTCAACAATTTATATGAAACGATCAACTGGCCTATCATTTTCAACTTAGATTTTAGTTTGAGGGAGCCATTTGACTAGTCTAAAAATTATTTAACTGATCTTTAGAATATTTGATGGCCAACTAAACCAATCGATCAGTCTTTAGAACCTGTGAGATTTTTTAATCTAATTGTTTTGGGAAAATTCTTCTCATAATTTGGAATATTCATAATCAAGCTCTATTTTTTTTATCTAAACAATATTTGACCATTTTTATCATTAATCTCAACTTATCTTTATCCCAAACAAATTCAAAGGCTAGAGTTGACAAAAAAGGGGGAAGGATGACCTCATCCCTTGTCTTCTTCTTATTTTCTCTTCTATGTAGCCCTAGACAGGAGATCTACTCTAATTAATCATTGCCCACCTGTGTATTTTTTTCCCATGCCATTATATCTCTTTTTCCTTCTTATGTTTGAATGTTTTTTTTGAGATGCATTAACTTGCATTATTCAACTTCATCATTTAATCCCTAAGAAAAGTTATTCATTCCTTGATAAATTCACCCTATATTGTACGAATTTGAGTGGGATAATTTGGGTTCTAATATTTTATCTCTCTCGCATTCCTTTCCCAGCAAATTTTGGGTGTATAAATATCCCTAACCCTCTTTCCCTTTTAGCCACCTAGATACCCTATATTCTCATACATTTGTGTCTCCACTTATTTCCCTTTCACACCTTTCATTTCTAACTTGCCTTACCTCCTTTTATCCTTCCACTAAATCCTTATTTTTTTACTTTAATGCAAAATAGGGTTCAATATAGGAACACATTGAGGTTTCATCTGGTTTTACTTAGATTCCACCTTTGAGGTGGCATTTTTTGATTATTCTTAAATTTCTATCTACTATGGGTTATATGATTCTTTAAAAAGGATTTTTTGATTTTTTAATATTCTTTTTATGGTGCTCATTATTTGGGTTTTTTAGTTAATTTTTTTCATATTTAGTATGGTTTTGCTAAGTTTTGCTAGGTAATTCACTTTTAGGTGTGTAGTGAATGAGTATGCGACCTACTGTATGTTGAAAATTATAATTTTCACATGATTATATGGAACTAGTAGTAATATTTTGATCAATCAATCTATGATATTAAAGTATTTTGAGAAAAAAATGTGGACTTATGGGAATGTTTTGATGATTATCTAAAAATGCAACATGATTTAGTGTTTGGGTATGTCTAATCTTAGTTTTTTGCAATGGTAATGATATGGGTATGATGTGGTCAGTAGTTGGAGTCTAAATCATGTTTGGAAATGCTTGAGTATGTTGTTTGTGTGCAAATCAATCACTTGGTTCAACCAAACCGATTAACTAGTGCTTAGAATAGTTGAATGGTTATCCTAACCAACCAATTGGTTTATCTATTGTGACTAAGTATACTCTATGCTTGAACCCATAAATTAGTTTATGCCTATTTAATTAAGTCTTAGAATAGTTGATTGGTTAAACAAACATGCTGATTGGTTCTTTGGTGGTAATTCTGGTTTGGCCTCTCTTTAAACCCATCAACTTGTTTGACAAAAACGATCGGCTGGTCATAGAATAGTCGACCGATTTGGAAAACCAATTGTCTGGTTTTAACAGATAACTCTAGGGTTTGGTTTCACCAAACATATTGATTGGTTTGCACCATCAATTGATTGGTTCGGCTGGAGAATGCTATTTTAATTTCTTTTGACCTTAGTATGATTTGAGACTTGGTATTATACTATGAAATAATTCCTAAATAATGAGAACATAATTCTTGGCATGAATTAATTAACCTATTGGATGGATTATATCAGTCCATGATTAATGGTATCATCACTAAGTGCCTTTGGAGGATTTTGATGGATAAATTGGAATAAATATATCATGGTATGACTCTTGAATAATATAAATACAGTCTTTATCATAAGTAAATTAATTTCAATGGATAGGTTAAATCCAGCTAAGTATTGATAGAATTCCCATTGAGTGTTTTAAATGGTGATGATGCTTAAGTTAGAATGGTTATGTGAATATGGTTGCTTTGGTATGATATGTGGGCCTTATTTGGGTACATGACTTGGCAAATAAAACACTAATCACTGAAAGTGAAAGATGATGGAGCATTATATGGGTTTATATTATCTTATCCTTGATTAGCTACCGAGGGTTAGTTAGCAATAGGGTGGGATCCTAATTGATTACGATGCCTTACCTACACTAGAAACCAATGATGTACTAGGGGGTATCTATACTAAGTGGTATGGTCACCTAGGTGGTTTATTTTGATTTGGTTGGACTTTATGTCCATTGGTAGTTCTCTTAGCTTCAGTTGCACTTTATGTCCTATGGTATTTGGTGTGACTTCCATGGTATTGAGAGACCATGGGGGTAATCCAGCCTATTGCTCAAAAGGAAAAAAGGACTATACATAAATGACCTAATGCATTATGTGATATTAGAATATGGACCTAATGGGTGATTAAATTAAATGGATCTTAAAACCATCTAGTGAGTTTATAACTGACTTATTTATACACGATTGTACATTTCTATCCGTGGTGTCTAAATTCTTATTATAAACATGATGAATTGTGGATTTTTTAAGCTTAGCATGATAAGAAATCTTGGTGTATCTTATGATTATAGTAATGCACGTAAATCTACTTGTATTGTATAAGCATAATAATGTGTTCTAGTATGACCTCTGCATCTTCTCATGACCTTTCATGCATCATAACTCTCATTAAGGGGTAACTTGGCTTGCTTGGTATATAGTGTACTAATCTACTTATTTGGTCGGTCACCTGCTTAATCCTACAAGTAGAGCTCTCTGTGTAGGTATTTGAGGGTGGCCAGTAGTCAATCTACTTTGTGTTTGGGCTAAGGGGGCAAATGGGCATGGGCATACGAAGGTTACTTTGTGTTGGTCCTTAAAAGATATAAATTTTTTTATTTTTCCCTACTAATTGTTTTATCCCTCTTATTTATTCCAGTTCATTTTGGGAACCTATGTGGTTCTTTTTGTAAACTCTAATGTTTATTTCCTGTACACTAATTGTTTTTGCGCACTCTATTAATTGAGTTTTCTCTAGTTAGTTTTGTAGCCGTGTATCTAACATGAGATGAGTGGTATGTGTCTATCTTGTGTTGGTTATGGTGGAAACACTTCAATTTTTTTAGGAGTATTTATCTACTTCCACTTCCTCAATTTTTTAAAAATATTTTTTTTGGTAGTGAAAAATGGAAGTGTTATAATATACCTCATAGATCACCTATAGAATATACTTGGGCCTTAGTTGAAATGATGAGACATCCAACGAACCCACCAAAATAAACCTGGGACTCTTACTTCGTTTGTAAGTTAACTAACCCTAAAAAGTAAACCATTGCCAATATTTATGTCTTCCAATTTAATTATTAGTAATTTATTAAATGATCATAAATATCACATAATACACATAAAATATAAATTTCCATCCTTAACTACTTTTCCTTTAATTCCAATTATTCGTGTTGATTTTAAGGTCAACAACTAAACCAAAGGTTAAGAGTCAATACTAAGGTCAATCTAACCATCTTCTAAGGGTACCGTATGTCTAATTATTCACATTCACGCACATTAGGTTATAAATGACTTAAATTCCCCTAAAGCCCTTATTATATCAATTTTAAATACTTTCACTCTATCATTCTTAAAAATAATAATTTTTCATGAAAAGGCTAAAAGATAATATTTATAACACATTTGCACAAGGCATAACTTCTAAAATGTATAACAATGGCAAAAGAGTAAGTTTGCCACTATACATGAATTAAACACATAAAACTCGAACATGTATATCTACCTTATCATAACTCACATTCTTTTTATACTTTATGTAATAAATATCATAATAAGAAACATGTTGGGAAATAGAGAGACATCCCACAAAAATAAATGGCATTCATCTACATCGTGCATGAAATCTAATGGAAATTTATAACAACATGTAAAGATTGTGTAACACACGAGTCAATACGATAATGAAGGGGCCACTTGGTAGTTACTTAGGCCCACAAGGATTCTAGGGACTACCTTGGTCCACTTTTAAATTGATCGATTAGTCCCATAGATCAACATGAGTCATTTTATCATGCTTTATCGTCACTCATATGCTTTCCGATAAATTTTCATAAAATTTTTAAAAATTTTCAAGAGGGTCACTCATCCTAAAAATTGTTGTTAGCATCCTTAAATGTGGAGTTCTTAGGATGAAATCACAAAAAAGATGGCATACCATGATGGTATAAGTATATATATATATATCAATCCTTATAATACTCCACACAATTTGGGGGTATTACATTTACCCCCACTCAAAGAACACAATGTTCTCACTCCTCTAAATGGAAGAAGGTTCTCTTTTAAAAGTAGTTTTCTCCTATCCACTAAAGCTTGAAGAACTCCTAAAGGGCTGGCATATTCAGGTCCAATGCATTATTATATCCCTAGAGATATTTCTCTTGCTAACCACACAATTATGAGTACACCTATTGTTATTCCCAATACAAGAATCACAATAGGAACAAGCATTTAGTCTCATATATCTCTTTTAATGCGCCTCAACCATTGAGTATCTTAATATAGTTTATTCCCGCTAGGCAACTAAATGGCTTATCTAAGTTCAGTTTGTAGTCACAATTTTGCTCTGATACTATTTTTAATACCTCAAGTTAATATAATCATGCAGGGACCACTTGATAACCACCTGGTCCTACAAGAATTTTAGGGGCTACCCTAGAATAATTTTTGATTGTTCGAATGACCTCACAGATTAATACAAGTCTTTTTAGTACACTTCTTCCTTACTCATGCACTTCTTGAGAATTTTTAAAAAATTTTGGAACTTCCTTGGCGGGTCACCCATCCTAAAATTTTACCCACGCCAATCGTGCTTACTTGTGTAATTCTTAGGATAGAATTACGAAAAGGATGGTATACCATATTAGTATAAGTAGCCATATCAATATCAATCATTATAACACTTCATTTAATTTGGGGGTATTATAGATTCGACCAAGGTCAATGGCCCTTAGCCAAAAACCACACCTCACATGCATAAAAAATTCACAATATTAACCCTGTTCTAACATGCTATCACATGTATATGAAAGTACATTAATAAAGCATACTCACACATTTTATGCCATGCTATTATATTTGAATAGAAAACACAAAATCATGGCATATGCATGTATTTTAAAATGTCACAACAAACATAAATAGAAACCCTAAATATTTTATCACATGATTTTCACACATTTAGTAGGATCGTATGGGTTACCTTAATTTCAAGAAAAAATAGCAAAACTAAAAGTAATAATCACCAAACCTAGCATCCAACTAACCTTCTTCCTTCACCTTAAGCAAAAACCAATAAAATCTTAGGACGTAATCATTGTAACAATAAGAGATCACAAAAAAGGACTAATAAGAAAGAATTTTATCGCACAAAAAGGAAAGAAATAATGGTGTTAGGGTGGGTTGTTAGAAGAGCTCACACAAGGGGAAGGGTTGAACGTAACTAAGTCACTCTATAGGTGGGGTTGGTTTGCATAGAACTCCCTTAAGTTAGAGCTACCAAAACTTTCTACTTGCGTTGCTAACGGGAAATAAAATGAGGTATTTACACTAAGGGGGTGTTGTAGCATTAGCCATGCACATAGGGAGAGGTAAGAAATTTGAGGGTTGTACACAACTAAAAGATGATTTTATGGTGTTGGTTGAAGAATAAGACTTGTAGTGTGAGAAATGTATCAAAAGAAGGCCAGAGAAAATTTCCAAAAGGAGGAACAATGGAAAATAGGCTAGGGTCGAGTCAAGGAAGGAAGGGAAAACTAAGAGGGAGGAAAGGAAGTCGGCTCTACTTTTGTTTTGAATGAAGCTTAAAAATGAAAATGAAAGGGGAAGGAATGTTTATGGATTTGGTATCATGCACATGAGAAAACACGAGGGAGTTGTGAAGGATGATAGATGTGTGAAACATAAAATAGGGTAGAGCATAGGTTACAAGCATGCACAAATAGGAGGGAGCTGAGGCATGGAGAGAGAAGGCATGCAAATCAGCAACACACGAATACTAAGGTAGGGATGGAGTGTTGGGGTTCAATTTAGTTGTAACATGGTTTTGATTTTAGGTTACTCAAACCAAACTGGCACAAGAAAAGAATTGGTTGCACTACACTAAAAGGTGACATAGACCATGAAAATGGTCACGAGAGGCAAAAATTGGTAGCCAAATTTTTTTATATATAAAGTGTGATATTGTATTTTTAGTAAAACATGGTCAAAAAAGACAAAAATTTAGTGGCTAAGCTCGCATTTTTTTTTGCAATAGAAAAATATATTTGTGACTAATTTGCCACAGAAAAACTATTTTTCTGATGAAGTGACCATGAATTTGCCATAGAAAAGTTTTTTTGTGATGAGCTTAGCACAAGTTTGTGAGAAGGAAAAAATTGTGACTAACTTATCAAGAATTTTTATGAGAAATTACTTTTGTTGCCAACTTGCTACTAATTTACCATGGAAAAAAATACTTTCATAGCAAAATCGCCACAAATTTGTCACAAAGAAAATAATTTTATGGCTAACTCAATGAAAGGATTTAGTCTAGCCAAAATAAAAAAGTACAAAATATCAATTAGCTAAAGTCCCTGGTAACGACGCCAAAAATTTGTTGTGCTATTTCCGCATGCGCATTTCAAGGTCGTATCCCATAGGGATTTCGTAATTGATTACACTTCTTTACTATTTTAACTATCTAAATCTACAAAAAGCGGAGGTATGCGTTCGCATGAAAAGAATAATTATGAAAAGCTTTCTAACTCGTGGATACTAAACAAAAAGAATGAAACCTAGGATCAAACTTCTGTCTCCAGATTAATAATCAATAATGAAACAATACTTATGTCGTAGATTAATTCACTAACTGTGGATAATTGGTCAAATCGTATTCATTAGCCTCTTTTAAGGTCTAAGAACATATTTAATATAATTTTTTGACTAATTTTGTGATTCAAAAATTAAACTAAACCCATTAAATGTCACCAATTATAGAATCCCTAAGAATTAAACATCTACTTTCATGATTGCTTAAATTCCCGTATATATGCTAATTTCCGATAATAATCTCAGGCTTTCAGTAGTAGATTACATCTATGGAGTTAAATTCCGTAAAATTCACTTTACAACAATTCAATCTAGCATATATAACAGTATAAATGAATCAATCATATGACATAATACTTTATTTCATCATATTGATTACTAAAACAGTACCTAAGTCCAATCCTAGAAAGGAGACTACTCACTCATACTTGCAAATAAAATAAACAAATTAAATAGCATGATGAGCATAATAACAATGTAATAGATAAAAAGAAGAATGATTAGATTGAAATAACTGTAATCTGGAAGAGTGCAATGTTGATTCGAATCGACCGTACACGAATTACACAATTGAATCTCCCAAAAGATTAAAACTAAAGGAACAAACTATTACATGAAGCTATACTTGGTAATGAGGGGTCTCTGACTCTCATAAAACTTCCACTCTCTCTCTTTAAGAACTCCCCAAGGTGTGCCATGAAATTCTCCATCATGCTGGCCATGTCGTGCACGTAGATCGTGGGGAAGACCCTTGCTGCACAACTGTGCAGCTTCTTAGCTCTTGGTAATTTGGAAATTCCGACTTTGCATGGCTGTGCAATATTTTTTAGCCTCAACTTTTCAATTCAGAATTTCACATGGCCGTTCAGGTCTGGCACGGCTTGGCCGTGCGATTCTGTTTTCTTCTATAAACACAAGGGAGTGCTACACGGTTGTGCAGCTGGGTGTGCGGCCGACCGTGCACCCCCCTTTTGAGTCTTCTTAGGGATATCCTGGCATATCTTTTGTCTCTTATAGATTCAATGCACCTCCATAAGTATGTTAGGTCAATGCACTCTCCTCCCGAACTTTCCTTACTAGGTCCATAGCTCCAAAAATAAGCAATTCTTTCTCATTATTGATGTTTTTGAGAGAAATCCTATAACATAAGGCTCAAGAAAATGATAGTGTAAATAATAGACCAAAACCATAGAAAACTATGTAAAAGAGATTAAATGAAGTCCTAAAGCTAAGGAAAAGATAGGTAAAAATATTAGAAAAATTCACTTTATCAACTAGCTAACTCATCATGAATTGTCTATAGAAAGATTTTTTCATCGCTAACTTGCCACCAATTGGTCACATAAAGACATTTTTCGTGTCTAAATTTCTAGTACTTTATAGAAGAAAGATATTTCTATGGCTAATTTTTCATGAAAAGATATTTTTGTAATGAACTTGTCATAAATTTGTTATAGAAAGATATGTTTGTAGCTGAATTGCCACAAAATTGCTATAAAAAGATATTTTTGTGACTAATTTACCAAACATTTGTTATGAAAAGATATTTATGTAGCTTACTCACCATGACTTTGCAACAAAAATATATTACTGTGGCTAACTCACCTTAGATTCCGTACAAAAAAAATTATGTGGCAAAAATTAATAGTTTTTTTGTTATAAATAAATAAAATGACCATAATTTGAATTAATTTTATCAAGTTTTTTTAAATGTATAATTTAGATTATTTTGAAAAAATAGTATAATTAAATAATTATTAATTTATATTATATTTTAAATGTAAATAAAAATTATATACTACTATATATATAATTTAAATGTTAATATGCCGAAGTAAATACCATATTAAGAATTAACTAGGCCATCAAAAAAATTATAGTACATTTTCTATCTTTCGGCTTTTACTAATTTGAATAAACATTAAAATTAAATGATTATTAGTTTGTGTCCTAAATTAAGTGTTTAAATAAATTATTGAATAGTAAATAATATATACACACACAAAGACGTATAAATATACATATCAACATACTGCTATTATACTTATCTAAAAAATTATTTATTTTAACTATCGGTCAAATGTGTGATCATTTAAATATACATACATACATAAATACATACATATATATGTATATATATATATATATATATATATGTATGTATGTATGTATGTATGTATTTATGTATATGTTTATATGTATGTATGTATTTATGTATATGTATATATCAAATACCTAATATAAGTAATGTATAATTAAGATGGATTAAAAGGTTTGATACAACTATTTATACAAACAAAATGCACATTCATTAAGCGAAGTTAATTGTTGAAGAACTTCTTAGTTTAGTGTCATTGGTATGATGGGGTGGTTAATAATAATAACAATAATAATAATAATAATAATAAATATTGATATGTTTCATAAGAGTACTCATAGTTATTATTATTATTATTATTATTGATACATGCAACACGGAACTACTTGTGACTATCGATGTGTGTGCTACGGGACTACTCATGGCCATCAATAGGTGTGCTATAGAATACTCATCACTATCATAGCATGTGTCATGTGATTATTCTTAGATATGGATACATGTGCCATAAGACTACTTGTGACTATCGAGATATGAGTCACCAATTAATTATGACTAATTTCATCAATTGAAACTACCAAATCACTTTTTCTATAGCTAACATTTTCTTCACAGGCTTATATGCCATAGAAGATGTGCTTAAAATTTTTGTGGTAAAATATTTTAGCCACAAGATTTTTTTATTATTATCCATGAATGTTCCAGTGGTTAATGTAACACTTTGTTGTAGTGTTGGGTCAACAATGTAGGGTAAATCCGTTAAAAAAAATCTTAAGGTTCACAATAAGGTTAAAGTTTGGTTTAAGGTAAATAGCTAGAGATTCAACCAATTTTTAACATAATTTAATTATAATATAATTTTCTATATTACTTTTACATAGTAAAAACACATTCAACATACAGTATCCTACAATAATTACTATATATAAATACACATAAGTACTAATATAATAATTATGGTTTTAAAAAAATGAGGTATTACAATTATATCCCTTTTCCTCATAGAGAAAATTCCTTAGAACTTAAATGTTACCACTTTGAACATTATACCTAAGGTGCTAAATGGTGATAAGCCTAAAACTTTTTCCCTCTTGCTTATGCAAATGTCTACAAAATAATTGCGAAAGTGCTTACCTATTGACTATAACATATTATTAACTCTATAATAGAAGGCAACTAATCAAACTTCATCTAAAGAAGAATAATAAGTGGAAACATAATTTTGTCCATATAACTAGTTAAAGGTTATAAGTAATATATCTCTCACCTCGTTTTATGATCAATATCGATATAAAAAAGGCTTATGATATTGTGAGCAAGGAATTTTTGGAGGATATGCTTATGCCATTAAATTTCCTCCTCACTTTGTCTCTCTCATCATGACACTCATTAATATAATAATTTACTCTCTAAATTTCAATGGGATCCTTCTAGAGCCTTTTAAAGCAACAAAAGGTGCACACCAAGGAGACCCCCTTTCGTCCTACTTATTTGTTATTATCATAAGATTCACACCTTAATGAGATTGTGGTCTAATAAGAGCTTTAAATCCCACCCCAAGTGTAAAAAGATCAAATTAGTGAATCTTATGCTCGTAGATGATCTACTTCTTTTTATTGAGGGTGTTCTGTCTTAACACTCATGCACTCCTTTAATCAATTCTCTAGTTTTTTTGGATTATGCTTGGACACTTTAAAGGGTAAAATTTTTATAGAGGTGTAGTAGATATTAATGTAACCAAGATTAAAGTGTGCTTGTATATATAAACAGAATCATATATAATATGACATATGGAGGAGACATACTAAATTGAAGGGTGATAATTATACTTTTTTCATTAACCATGGTTTTACCCCCACTTGTTTTTATTTGCAATGTTTTAATTGAGGCATTATTTTAGAGATGTACTTTTAAGGGAAGTGTTGTAAAAATCAGAAGATGTAAATCCAAAGGGATTATTATAAATATCCTATTTACTTATTGGGGATGTACACATTATGAATTGGTATTTCATTAAATCATATGTTTAATACTCCCATCTTTTCCATCATTTGTAATAGCTTTTTTTATTTTATTATGATTGTAATATTTCAACTTTAAGTATTGTCCACCTCTTTTCATATTATCTGACTCCTTCTTATAATGAATGTGTTAAGTATGGATGTTATATATAGATAGGATATATATGGTGAATTGTATAAAGACAAAACCCATACATATCAATGAGAGTAAGAAGTTTTATTCTCACATTATCTATATATTGTTATATATCTCTAGTTGAGTTTATTAATATTATAGTAATAAAAAAATTTATTACTCATTATATATATTATATATTCATCATAACTAACTTCTTATATTTTTAAATTCTTAGGGCAATAATTAAGGGTTTTAAATAAGATAACATAGTTAACGGGTGCCTTAGGGCACGTGTTAAAATATAAATTTATTATCTAAAATAATATAACTAGTGAATTAATTGCAAACACACAATTTTATTGATGACATTAAATGTTATGTTTTCCCTCCTAATTTTAGTAAACTTAATAAGTGTCCTTGGGTACCAATGACCTTTTGACTCCATAAAACAAATATAGAAATCTTTTGTTGCTTTATATATTACTTTAGGTAAATTCCACTCATGTACCATGATGTTTTCTCTAATTACACCTAAGTAACATATGTTTCAAAAGTTCTATTTAATTTTACTTTAGTACCACCTTATCAACATTTTTAATTTCATATTACAAATATGGTAATTTTTTTAAAAAAAATTGAAATATGAATTAGAAAATTCTAAACATTTTCAATATTTTCTTTTAGCTTTCTTTGGAATATTCTAGATTTTTTTAACAATAAACACTATCAAAACCTTTATGAAATTAAAAAAGAAATAGAAAAATCTGAAAAATGTGGAAAAAAATATTCATAAATCTCTATTTCATCTTAGAAAATTTTGCAGGTTTTAAATTTTTTTAACCATTCTAGTAATTTAAAAGTAAAAATAAGATAGGATGGTACTACATTATAAATAAATCTTAAAATATGGTAATTAAATAAAATCATTTAAAATTTTCTACACCAAATATTATGATGCTTGAAAATTTTCTACTACTTACCTTCAAGTCCGTCCATCACACATCATTGAGTACACATCCTATTAACTCCTCAAACTCTTCATAAATGATTGTGGTATGCAAAACATTTTCTTCAGTGTTACCACGTACCAAATTAGAGGCGTCTTTGATTCTTGTTTGATAAGTCATACTTCATTTGTTTCATAGGCAATATTAAGTTTTTTTTTTAATGTTTTCTAGAAAAAAATCTATAATTTTTAGTAAACTATTCCCAATATACCCCTATATTTTTTAATACTTCAAAAGGAGGAAGAAAGAAAGGGTGAACTTCAAACTTCATAATTTAATTATATGACACATTATGTTCCGAAATAAAATTCAGAATCTTATATCTCGTATATTATGAGAGAGAGGGTAGTAACATAGTGATAAAAAATAGTAATGCATGCAATTTTGTGAAAAGTAACAATAAGGTCTTCCACAGCAACGGCGCAAAAATTTTGTTGCGTCCGTTGCTTCGGCGTGATATGCCACAACAATGGAGCAAGAAATTCAATAAAAAAAGCAGGCGCGATTTGTTGCGCCAAAGCAAAAATTTTACCAGCCATATTACACTAAAATTGTACTCCATTTAAACATTTAAAATATAAAATAAAATTTAATTACATTAAAATAATTTTAAAAGATATATTGATTTTTTTGCTCCTTCGTTGCGGATGCTCCAAGAGGCTTTTCATTCATAATTCAATGAGAATGTTCATGGGAGATCGTAATGTATTCTACGGCAAATGATACAATGTAACATATCGCACCGTCCTACACCGTGTGACAAGTGCACATGAGTAATTTCTCCATTCTATTCAATTACTATCCACATGAGTAATTCCTTCCTTCAATAGCTATTACCTTTGTCATACACAAACCGTTCGCACCATTAAATCCAAGTTGCACTTTAGCAAAGAAGTGTTGGAAATATAGTATAGAAATGATATTAAAAAATAATAAATTATTATTAACCAATAATATAATAATAATAGTTGTACAGTAATAATAATTGGCGTACCTTAATTGTTAAAATAATAATAGAAGTCGAAAATTAAATATTGAAATTAATTTTATCAGAGCCTACCAAATTCACGATCTGCCCTTAAGATAAATTTTCTCCCTTATATGATACGTAAGGTTGTAAACAGTTATCTCTCAAGATATAACATATTGTCATTTCTATAAAAAGCAGTACTTCAAGTTAATAGGACTCCGTCGAACTCAACTTTATAATAGTACTCAACTAGGGATATTAGAATAGAAATGTTAGATATATATATTATTCAATGGATAATTATTCTAAGTTGTCATTTTTCGGCTTACAACAATGAATATTTATAGCCTATGTATTCGCATGCAGGAATACGTCATATGGTGTAACAATCATGTCCTTACAAGTAGTTGTGTTCCTTATAGGATGACTATAGTAGTGCTTGTGTTTTGAAATTACTTGAGCCAATTAGAAATAAAATAAGGTGTATATTGGTTTATTTACATCCACACATCAGAAAACCTTCTCTCAATCAAAGTTTTGCCTCCATGTGTAACTTTAGTAAACCATAAGTAACTTTGGTCTTGCATTAAAGTTACGTAAATAACTTAGTTTGAAAAAAATTATTAATTAGATTTTACTAATCAATACAAGCTAATCAAGTGAATTAAAATAATTAGTAACTAGTACTAACTAAAATTCCAAAATTTCCAAACAAAAAAATAATTAGTAATTAATACTAATCATAATTCCTAAAGACAAATTAAATAATCATATTACAATCTATTTTAACATTCCCCCACAAGATTGTAATATGTTGTGTCATAAGCCTTTTAGGCATGAAAAAATCATATTGATATCACTATCTCTCACATTACCATTTCACATGATAATAATATCTTTCTTGGAATGTGTTCATCCCTTGAGACTTTGAATTTTCTATAGTGAATTTCTATTGGATTTACTAGCTAATCATTAGGCAAGTTTACCTTGAACAATAAATCTTCTAGTGTAAATTGAGACAATAGAAAACACACATTTTTCTTTGAGCATAGTTAGTTCTCATGTTTGTGATTATATCAGCCATGAATACCTCCTAGTTCCATGAGTGTATTAGAGAATTTAGTCTTACAGATTCTCATAAAAGTGGCCCCTTCCCACTCACATAGGTGATCTCTTAATTATTGTATCCTTAGATACCCTAATTGAACACATCATGTTATAAGGATCATTAAAAGCATAACTTAACCTTATCTTCTAATTTGCATTGTTTCATCACAAGAATGGGTAGATAGAAATAGGTTCCTCAATGCAACACCAAGTCATCTACAGTTCAGTTGTCCCATTGAACATGGATCTTGGGATATCTGGTCACATAGGTTGGGTTGACACTATGACGACTCTATATATTCATAGGCTTTTGACCCATTCCCCTCGATGAATTTTCTACTTGCTCTCTAGTTTATGCTTTTGTAAGAGAATTTGTAATATTATCCTTTAACCTCACATAGTCAATTGAGATAATTCCACTAGAAAGCAACCTCCTAATGCTATTATTCCTACGACGAATGTGTCTAGACTTACCATTATAGATCTTACTTAGTGCCCTACCAAATCCATATTAGCTATCATAATAGATACATATGGGTGACACAGGTTTTTCCCAACATGGGATATCATCTAGGAAGTCTCTAAGCTATTTAGATTCTTCCCTAGCTTTATCTAAAGAAATAAATTCATACTCCATATTTAACCTCGTGATACATGTGTGTTTCAATGATCTCCAAGATATTGCACCACTTCCAAGAGTGAATATATATCCACTAGTAGACTTAGCGTCCCTGGAATCAGATATACAATTCACATAAGTGTAGCCTTCTATCACTATTGGATATCTCTTGTAGTGAAATCTAAAGTTCTTAGTGTGCTTTATATATCTTAGAACTTGAATGATTTCCTTCCAAATTTCCCTAATAGGGTCCTTAGTATAGTGACTCAAACTCTTAACTACATTAGTAATATTTGGCTGTGTGCAGTTCATGAGATACATTATACTGGCTATTATACATGAATATTCCAATGGTGGAATACTAGCACCCATATTTTTAATCAAATGAATACTCACCTCTAATGGTGTCTTAGCTAGTTTAATATTGTACTCTTTGAACCCATCAAGTATTTTCTCAGCATAGTGAGACGGAGACAATATTAATCCGTTAGATGTTCTAAAAATATTAAGTCCTAATATAACATCTGCAAGACCATATCTTTAATATCAAAACTCCTAGTGAGAATCTCTTTGGTAGTGTTAATAATATTATTATTACTGCCAATTATGAGCATACCATCTACATATGGACACACAATAACATAGCCTTTATGAGTATCTTTGACATAAACACATTTTTCAGACTCATTTATTCTGAATCCATTTGATAGTATTACACCGTCAAATTTCTCATGTTATTGCTTAGGTGCCTATTTTTATCCATATAGGCATTTAACAAGTCAAAAAACCTTTCTCTCTTGACCAAGAGTAATGAACTCCTTAGGTTATTCCATATAGATCTCTCCCTCTAGTTCACCATTCAATAATGTTGATTTTATATCCATTTGATGTACTTCTATACCCTTTACAACTTCTATTTTCAATAGCATATGTATAGATGTAATTTTTGTGACTAGTGAATATGTGTCAAAAATTCAACATCTTCCTTTTTTCTTGTATCCTTTAACTAAAATCCTTGCCTTGTATTTGTTAATTGAACCATTAGCCTTGATTTTCTTCTTAAAGATCCACTTACATCCTAAGGGTTTATTCCTAGGAGGCAAGTCCACCACTTTCCACGTGTGGTTTTGCATGATGGATTCAATTTCATTATTTATTGATTCTTTCTAATAAGTAGATTAAGGAGAATACATTGCTTCATTAACTTTTTGAAGCTCATTTTCTAACAAATGTGTTAGATAATTGGGTCCACATGATTAAGAGCTTTTTTACTTCGTTGAGGTTCATCTGGATTAACCTCTTTATTCCCATTACTAATAGAATCTATTGGCCTCTTTTGTGAAACTGATTCTCTATTTATTTTGTAGGGAATTTTTTTTTCAAAAAATATAGAATCTCTTGATTATATAATGGTGTTGACATCAATGTTAGGAACCTATGATTTGTGAACAAGGAAAGTATATGTGCTATTGTTATGTGCATAACCAGTGAATACACAATCAATTGATGTTGGTCCTAACTTAACTCTCTTTAGCTTAGAAACTTCTACTTTAGCTAAATACCCCCACAATTTTAACTATTTAAAGTTAGCCTTGTGACCTTTCCATAACTCATATGGAATATTGTGGGCTTTCTAATGAGGCATCTTGTTGACAATATAATTTGCATATAATAGGGCTCCTCCCCACAAGTTTTATGATAGACTAAAACTAATCAATACGACATCTATTATGTCCTTTAAGGTTCTATTCTTGTGTTCTGTAATTCCATTAGACTGAGGCATATATGGAGCAGTAGTTTAGTGAATAATAACATGTTCTGAACAAAATTGTTCAAAAGGGTATTTGTATTCACTTCCTCTATCGCTTCTTATACTATTAATCTTTCTACCAAGTTGATTTTCAACTTCCACTTTGAAGTGTTTAAATAATTCAATTGCTTCATCTTTGCTTCGTAGCAAATATACATAGCAGTAACATGTGTAATCATCTATAAAAGTAATAAAATATTTTTACCACCTCTAATTTGCACAAACTTTAAATCACACACATCGGTGTGAATTAAATCTAAATGTTCTATGCTCCTTTCAACAAAATGAAAGGGTTTTCTTGCCATTTTTTCATCAACACATATTTCACATTTATGATTATGATCAAATTCACATTTAGGTAAACACTATAAATTATTTAACCTATGAATGGTATCATAATTAACATGTCCTAATTGTTCATGCCAAATATTAAATAACTCAAGCATATAAGAAGAGGAAGAAACACTTTTATTATTATTAACATTTGGTACAATACTCATTAAATTCATCTTAAAGAGCCCATCACTAAGATATCCCTTTTCTACAAAGATCTAATTCTTAATGAGTATAAATTGATTGGATACAAAGATTAACTTAAAACATTCCTTCTTAGTAAGGATCCTAAAAGTAAATTCTTTCAAATATCTGGTATGCAAAGCACATCATTCAAGGTAAAATTCTTCTCCTTTGTCAACTTCAATATCACCATTCCACGGCCGATGACCTTATAATATGAAGGATATCCCATGAAGAGTTGTTCTTCACCACCTTTAACAGATTGCTACTAAAAAAACATACAGTTGTTACCACAAATGTGACAAATGGCTATAGTGTCTACCCACCATTCCTTAGCATTTCCAATAAGGTAGCATTATGACACTACTACAAATAGATTGACAACATCAAGATCTTTAGATAACTTTTCTATCTTTGTAACATTTGCTTGAGTATTTCTCTTCTTAGACTTTTTCAGATTAAGATAATCCTCTACATAGTGTCCCTGATTGCCATATTAATATCACTTTACCTTGAACTTCTTGGACATTAGATCGTGCATTATAACCATCTTCGATGTGCTTCATTTTATTACTATTTTTTTATTCGTTTTCCACCACATTGGCTTTTAATGCCATTGGATTTGAGCCTCTGGACTTGTGATTATCTTCCTCGATTCTTTGATGGACAATGAGATCCTCAAGTTTCATTTTCTTACACTTATGCTTGAGGTAGTTCTTAAAATCTTTCCAAGATGGTGGTAATTTTTCAATTACCATTGACACCTAAATGGACTCACTCAAAGACATACCCTCAGCATGAATGTCATGAATGATAACCTTAATCTCTTCCACTTGGGACATTACTGGCTTTTTATCCACCATTTTATAATGAAGAAAATGACCGATAATAAATTTCTTAATGTCGGTGTCCTTCATCTTATATTTGATATCCAATGAATCCCATAGTTCCTTTGCCTTTTTACTACTAGAATACACATTATATAATGTGTCTTCCAGTCCATTAAGAATATAGTTTTTGCATAAAAATTAATATGATTCCATGCATCGATTGCAACAACTTTGACTACATTAGTATCATTTTTCTTAAGCATAGGAGGGTTTTCATTTAGACACTTTGTCAGATTTAATGTAGTTAGATAGAACAACATTTTCAGTTGCCAACATTTCAAACTTGACCCACTAAACTTAGGCATTTTTTCTCCAACACACACAATATTTTTAGTATTTGCAACAATATTTATAGATGAAGCCATTTCTATTACGAAAATAGTTTGAAAAATAAGAAAGTAGTAGAAAAAGATGGAGTATAATTATTTATCAAATAAATACTAACTTTCTATATTACAAAAAAAATATAAATAATAAATTTTTCTTAATATTGTTGGAAATGTAGTTAGAAATGGCATTAAAATAATAATAAAAAATTATTATTAACAAATAATAATAGTAATAAAAGTATAATAATAATAATAATTAGCATACCTTAATTGTCAAAATAATAAAAGAAGTCGAAAATTGAAAAACAAAATTAATTTTATTTGAACTCACTGAATTCACGATGTCTTCTTAAGACACATTTGTTGCCCCAATATAAAATATATTTTTGTTCCTATCACAAGTAGCACTTTAATCTAATAGGAATCCGTTAAACTCAACTTTATGATATTACTCAACTAAGGATATTAGAATTGAAATGGTAGGGAGAAATATTTTTTATTCAACATATAATTATACAATGTTGTCATTTTTTGGCCTATGACAATGACTATTTATAGCCTCTGTATTTACACGAAGGAATACATTGTATGGTGTAACAATCAAGTCCTTATAAATAGTCGCGTTCTTTATAAGACAACTATAATAGTGCTTATCTTTTGAAATTACTTGCGCAATAAGAAATAAAATAAGGCGTGCATTGGTTTATTGGCATCCACACATTAGAGAACCTTTCAAACTCTCAATCAAATTTTTTCATCTACCTGTAACTTTAGTAAAATAGAAGTAATTTTTGTCTTGTAGTAAAGTTACATAAATGACTTAGTTTGAAAAGAATTATTAATTAGATATTACTAATCAATACAAGCTTATCAAGTGAATTACAAAAAATTAGTAGCTAATATTAATTAAAATTCAAACCAAACTAAATAATTAGTAATTAATACTAATCATAACTCTAAAGACAAATTAAACAATCATATTACAATCTATTTTAACAAGAAGCACTGATTTGCTTAACATGAGATTCATCATGGATTTTGTTGAGAACTTGATTATGTGAATGATGGAAGATTCAGTGGATAGTGAGAAAAAATTCCATCAACACCTATATGACCTCCAAGATTTGTGGAAGAAGGCTAAGGAGATGTGGGATCTCCTTCTTCTTCCATATGAATGCTTAACTTTTGAGAGGCCTAACTTACAGTTTAGGTGGGATGCTCAGATCATTAATGTGTTTAGAAGAAGGAATCCATATGGTGAGTTACTTGATGACTCTGACACTTCCAACAAATGATTGTATTTTATAGGATGAAACCATATATGGATAAAGCTCAAAGTGAGAGGCTGATTGCATTTGGTGCTTTCACTTGTAGTTGTGAGACATTTCAATGAGATATGCTTGTATTTTCTTGTTAATTTTTTTTTAATATAATCCATATCAGTTTGAATGTGCTCAAAGTCTTGTGTAATATGCTCTTAGAGTTCAAATATTCAAATGTTTGTTCTTTGCGACCCCTAATTTTGCACCATGGTGGACATGTCTTGCGTCATAGTGAAAGATGCCTTTTATCTATGGTGGAAGATCTTTAAGTCTCTATTGAAAGACTTTTTTTAATATGAAACAAGTGTTAGGTTTTTTATATTTAGTATATGTCTAGTGAAAGATCAATCCAACATTGGTGAAATATTCGTTTGGCTATTTTGAATAATCAGTTTTTATATATAGTGAAATATTAACTATATTTTAAGGTGAAAGGTCATCTCAATGTTAGTAAAACATCAATTTAGTTATGGTTAAAAATTAGTTTATATATTGTAAAATATTGACTATATTTTATGGTGAAGACCAACCTCAATGTTGATGAAAAACCAGTACAATTATGAAATATATGTGTAGTTATAATGAAAGATATGCATAAAACTTAGATAATTTTTAAACATTTTTAGGAAAATAATGGTGAAATATATGTTTAATAGTAGTAAAAAAAATATTTAGATACATGGTGAAATATATGTTTAATGGTAGTGAAACATATCTAGATATATGGTGAAATATATGGGTAATTTATAGTAAAATATATAGAAGAACTAAGATAATTATAATAATGGTGAAACATATATGTAAATTATTTTTTATGTTAAAATTATATCAATATAGGTGTATATTTGTAATACCTCATTTTTAGAAACGTTAATTATAAATTAATAATCATATGATTAGTTATAATTATTATTTTAAGATGTTTAGTATTAAGCGTGTTATTATTATTCGTATTATTACAGTGATTTAGATATAAATTTAATTGGGTTAAAATTTGATAGAAATTGAATTATTTAATAATCCTAGTTTATATTTGTACATTTTATCCTAATTATTTTATTAATAACCGCGACCCATAACCCGAAATAAATTCTTAAAATTTATTCTCGATTACTTTATCTTTTTCGTTTTATTTAAACCTATCCTAGATTGGATTATTTTTTCCTAAATTATTTTTCTACCCGATACCCTAATATACCCGATCTAAATCTAAAATAAAAATATAAAATATATTTTCCTACCCTCTTTTTCTCCCCCGCAACCCTCTGCTATTTGCAGTCTCTTCCCCTTAATCACTACCCCTATCTCCCTCAATTCCTTACCTCACCCAACCGATCATTCTGGATTTATACATACATATACATGCTACACTCTTGCATACACTCCACTACCCCTTCCCTTCTCTATTTTGTTCTGTTTTCCCAGCTCCCTTACCCTTCTCATCCTCCTCTCCTCTCTCTTATTTTGTTCTATTTTTCCAACCAAATAGCCCCCGCATGTAGCCACCCTCACAGTAACCTTTCGCGAGCCAAACCCAGCCTCCAGCGCATACACCCTCCAACCAAATAGCCTTGCTCCCTAACCTCTTAACCCTTCTCTCGCACACCCAACCCCTCTCTTCTCTCGACTCCTTTTGGTTCGACCCAACCCCTTCCCCCTCTTTGTTTTGTTTGGTTTTCCCTACCCCATTTGTTTCCCGTTAACCCCAACCATTGCCCCAAGCACCAACTCCACCACCATTCCCTTGCACTTCCCGATTACCTAGAAGCCCCCACTAGCTAACTCTCTCCCTCTGTTTTGTTTGCCTTCCCAGCTCCCCCGACCATTTTATGCAGCGCCACCCCATCACCACCACCCAACAGCCATCGAACAACACCCATCTCTCCTCCACCATCACAGCCACCTCCAACCATCACCCTTCCCCCGTCGCAGCCCATCGTCCAATAGCACCGCCACCAGCCATGGTCTTCTCCTCTCTTTCCCCCACCTTTCTCTACTGCCCCAGCAGCCTCCACCCGTCACCACCAACTACCACCGTCGACCAACCACCGACCTTCGCTGCCCACTGCCTCACCCCTCATAGCACCCAACCAACCTCCATGTAGCCCCCTTATTTCCCTCGTGCAAGCTCGATGCATGTGCAACGTGAGTAAATTATTTTGCCACATGAGTATTTGGTACCCATATTAAATATAAGGGTATTTTGGTAATTTTAGAAAAATAAATATTTTTATATTATACTTATTATTTTATCTTATAGATATTAATTTGGTAATTATAGTATTATTTTTAGGTATGAAAGTTTGATTAGCAGGACCTAATAATTTTTAGTGGATATCGCTATTTTTACATTTTTGCTGGAATTCAGGTAACTGTTATACCGTACTAAAATGATAAATATTGCATGATAGCACATTATGATTTTTGGTGTATGAAATATGTTAAGCATGATTTATTTTGATATAATTATGTGTTAACTAATATTATCATGAAAAATGATAAAACGAGCATGTTATCTAATGTAAAACATTCCAGGAACAAAAGTGTGATTAAAATGATTCTAATAATGGAAAAATATTTTGTATGATAATTATGTATAAAATAATAGTTCGAACATGCTTAGATATAATTGTGGAATAATTATTATGGATGTGTGCCCTAGGGGCAATTTAGTCATTTTTGTGTATTGTGATATTTATCCTGAAAATTATGTCTAATATGTATTATCTATTGTTGATTATGCGATCATATGTTTTGTACATTATAAAAAGTAAATGATAGGGTTTTGTATGCAGAAAAAGGTTTAAGGGCAAAATGGTCTTTTAACATAGCCGATAATTTAAATTGCATAATAAATAATTAAATAATTTTATTTTAGCCTTTTTATGACAAGTTAATAAATAAAATGGATTTAGTATTTAAATGGATGATAATCTGATAATTATTAGCCTCGGGGCATTTTAGTTATTTTCGACCTAGTGCGCCTAGATGTGAATAATTGGACATAGGATGACCTTAGACTTTTAATAGGTTGACCTTAGTGTTAACTTTGACCTTATTTTGGACCTTTGACCTTAGGGTTGGCTTGGATAATTGGAAATAAAGGAAAAATGAATAAGTATAGAAATAAGAATAAATGTGCAATATGTGTTATCTGTGATCGCCTTATAAAAATACTAATACGCAAAGTGAAAGACTTCGAGTTTAGAAATGGTTTCTTTCTAGGGGTATCTACCCTAGAGACGAGGTAGGAGTCCTCGATTTATTTGGATTTCTGGTATGCTGGTTGTGCCCTAGTAAGGCCCTACTCTACTTTATAGGTGACCTACGAGCCCTATAGGGGGTATCGATACTTAAGAATTAGGTGTCCTAGGTGAGGAGGATACTGTGTGCCTTGTGCATCAGTATAACTAGAGCGCTGCTATGCCTCTAGGTTGGATGGTTGGGAGGGTACCGTGATGCTTGTGCGCCGGTATGACCGGTGTACTTTTATGTCTCCGGGTTATTATTATATCCCTCTTGAGTAAATAGAAAAATGGAAATGATATGATTTGATTGAAATGATTATTATTGGATATTGGATTGGTTTGGTAGTAGCCTTTTATGCCTACATGTGGTTTTGTGTGGTATTCTTTGTACCTACTTGTGGTTTTAGTAGCAGTTGTTGTACCTACCTGTGGTTTTGGTAGCAACCGTTGTGCCTACTTTCAGTTTTTGGTAGCAGTTTTTGTGCCTATCTGTAGCTTTGGTAACAGCCTTTATGCCTCCCTCTGGTTTTGATAGTAGCCTTCGTGCCTACCTATGTTGGTATTATGTCTGTAAGCACATGTATGGTGTTATGGATTTTAACATACTGTACCTATAATTATACTCGTGATGTTATGGATTTTATCATACTGTACCTGTAAGTATACTTGTGGTGTTATGCATTTTATTATACTGTACCTATAAATATACTTGTGAGGTTATGGATTTTACTATAATGTACCTGTAAGTATGCCTGTGATGTTATGGATTTTATCATATGGAACCTATAAGTATACCTATGGTGTTATGCATTTTATTATACTATACTTGTAAGTATACCTGTGAGGTTATGAATTTTATTATATTTTACCTGTAAGTATATATGTGAGGTTATGGACTTTATTATACTATACTTGTAAGTATACCTATGATGTTATGTATGTTGTTACATTGTACCTATAAGTATATCTGTGAGGTTATGTATTTTATTATACTGTACCTATAAATATACCTGTAATGTTAGGGATATAAGTACATTATACCTATGAACATATTTATGATGTATGTAATTGGTTGGGATTGATGTTGAGACATAAAATATGCTGTAAAGATTATAATTGTGGTGTAGAGTTGGGTTTTAATTTTTTCTTTAGAGAGAATCTTGGTATGCTTAGTTGATAAGTGTTATAATATTCTAAATGAGCACGCATGAATAGTATGTAGTTTAGTGACTATTGCTTATCTCTTATGATTATTGTGTTGGATCATCCTATGTATATCTTAATGTTTATACCATGTATTGTCATGATATCTTATGGTTATTGTGCTAGGGTTTTCTTCTAATTATACTTCGGAGAGTATCTTTGGGTTGTTCATTTGGTAAGTTCAGTTATTTTAGATAAATGAATATGAGTGGTATGTAACCTCGATGAAGTTTGATTATCTAAATAATTACTGTATCTCAATCCTCGTATGTGTATGTATATGTCTCATACCATGTTAGTTGTATGCCTTGCATGTGTTCCATGCTGTTTTATCATATTAGTCTGGTATAAAGGGTTGCTCAGTACTGTAGTACTAAAAGGTTTATTTTCATGGGCCCATGCCTATTTAATGGGTAGTGGACTTTGCAGGTCAGTTTCCGAGTCCAGTTGAAAGTTGTCAGTTAGTTTTGAGAGCGTAGAAATATCTGGTAACTCTTTTGTTCTCTGGTCTCCGATTGTATTTGGACTTTCATGTCTTCTTGTAATTTCTCTCTTAAGTTTTGATAGACTATTGATGTTGCTTTTAACTAGCACCATATTCATCTATTATTCTCTGTATTTTGACTTTTATAAGTAAAGTAATGTTTTAACCTTAGCACTTAGTATAAGAATGATAGAGGATGTCAGACTTATACTGAGTGTGGCGGTAACACCCATTATATTGTAATTAATGCTTCTGCAAAATGAAAATTTTTAGTAGTAAAAATTGAGGTGTTACAATATTTGTAGAGAAAATTTTCACTAACGTTATGAATTTTTTTTATTTTTTATAATCCTAGTGAAAGAAATTTTAATTTAAAAGAAAAAATTACTAATGTTATGTTGACATCCATAGGTTGGATGATCTAGTATTGTATGGTCAGTCGTATTGTATTGTGTGTTTTATATATTCAAACCATATTATATTTTTGTCTTAGATTATTAAATGATGTTTTTATATCATGTACTTATCTCTTATAGATCTGATCTATTTATATCTTTCGGATGTTTTTTAAATTCTTTATGGGGAATTTTATATAATTTATTTTTTGTATTTTAAGTATTTGTTTTTATGTTAATAAACTAAAATTTGAGAAAAGAGAGGTTAACGTCATATTTAAATTATCATATTATTTTAATTTGACTTGAAAATTATGTGATAATAAAATTGTCTAATCTAATGTTAATGATATTATTAGGATGACACTAAAAGTTACAATAAATTTAAAGTATTTTGGTATTTTATGAAATTATTATTTCAAGTAAAAATGTAATATCATGATAAAATTATGTCAAATGTCACGATACTCATATAAAATTTTATTTATGAATGTTATTTATGATTTTTTTTCCAATCTAAAAGTCATTCACTGGAAATAATTAAGAGTCATCGTCATTCACAAGAAAACTATTCCCCCCTAATTTAGTGAAGCGGTACGGGGAAGATGGTTGATTTTCACTGGACCTACCTACCTGTTATTTTGTGGAACTTATAGTGAAATGTGAACTCTATAGAGAGAACTTTGAGGTGAATAGAATCCTTAATCACTGATGATTATCGAAGTTTATGTGGGTCAAGCTAGCTAGTTGTCTCATGCATGGGATATTGATTTTACGTGGCTTTGTCTTTGTTTTTTTGTGATTTTTGTCATTGTGGGTAGGGAGTCGTTTTAGGCGTATCACACGATTGATTCAAATTATTTGTCGGAATAAACTTTTTTTTCTTTAATATATTGTGAGATCGATATTAAACATATATATTTTTTTAAAAACAATGTAAAGATCTCTATATATATATATATGGCAGAAAAAAAAATTAAATGTCTAACCTTGTTTGTTCTTTCATTCATCATCATCATCATCTAATATGTATAAATGACGCGACCACAAAAGGAGGAAAAAGGAAAAGAAAAATAAAATAGGGATCATCAATTTTTATGAATTGAATAAAAATTTATAAATTTTAGGTTTAGTTTGGACAAAAGAACTTTAAAATTAATGAGATTTTGAAAATAATAAATTTTAAAAATAATTTACTTTTTAGATTTCATAGTTATAAATCTATTATTTAGATAGAGAATTTGAATAATTTCTTTGTTTGTACATTTTTACACATAAAATTTGGATAGAGTATTTATAATTTATTTATTTATTTACTTTTTCCTATAAAACTGTGTAAACACACTTTAAATTCATTTGCATGGTGAAATTTTAACAAGAGTTTTAAAACTTTTGAGAAGTATCACAATTATATTTTAAGATACCCACCCAAATCATTTAAGTGAGAAAAGTTTATAAATCATTTTTTGAAATAAAATCCCTCCTAGAAATCCTTCATTTAAACAAAATTCTTTTTAAAGTATTCAAAATATATAGGCAACATTATTTACATCTTTAGTTCAAGTAGTTAAAAATTATGAAAGTTTGTATGAGCTGCATTCATCTTCTAAGCATTTTACTTATTTTGATGTTATTATAATACCTTCAACTTAGTGGTGGATAGTGGATGTTTAAACGATATATCAACAATATATACATTATTTTTGAAAAACCTATAATCAAAGAACTCCCTAGTTAAGTATGTTTGACTTAGAGTAATTTAAATATGGGAGACCTATTAAGAAATTTTTTGGAATATATATGAGTTGATAAAAATCATGCTCAAAAGGACCCGTGTTGATATGTAGAGATAGTCATTGATCCTAAAAGCTTTCAAGAGTAACTAATCATTGCCCTAGTGATTCTAGGTTGTTACAAATAGTATCAGAGCAAAACTATGATCATATTTTGAACTTGGATGAGCCAATGAGTTATCTGACAACACAATTATTGGGATAAACTATAACGAAATAACCAATGGATGAGGCTCAATAATGACGTTGCATTCTTGAGTAGAGATGTATATAATACCTCAAAATTAGTAGTGTATAGTCGATGCTTAAAAAATTGATAGGATTATCTATATCAATATGGTATACCTTAATTTTTTGGAAACCTATAATTAAAAAAAAATCCCATAGTTAAGCATACTTGACTAGCTTGGAGCAATTCAAAGATGAGTGAATTCCTAGAAAGTTTTTTAGGATACATACGTGTGAGTTGATACAAAAAATATGCTAAAAGAGATCGACTCATGTTGATATGTAAGGTTAGTCATTGACCCCGAGTGAGGCCAAGGTATTATAGTTACAAGGTTTTGTACAAGTTATACTCTATGCATATGTTTGGATGAGTGGTAGCTGTAGGCAATTAAGTATGGTTGTCAATTGTTTTTCCATATTTAGAAAGGAATTTTACAAAAAATAGTATAACTTTTGAAAAAAAAAACCTATTGAAAACAATTATTTGAGCTCAAAATTTTCACTCAAACATACAATATATGTAGCCTTCTTATAACCACGATGTCTTTTTGGACAATAAATAGAATAGAAATAAGTTTGGTAAATTGATATTTGACATGAATTTGATCTGAAGTGATGTTTATTAATAGCTTTAAGTAAACGTGACAATCGGGTCGGGCGGATTTGGTTGTGGTGGATCAGGTCATTCTTATGTTGGGCTGTTTGTAGGTCATTTTTCCTTACAGGTCGATTGTGAGCTAAGTTGGGTCATTTTGGATCATTTTTATTATTTGGATTGGTTTTAGGTCATGACGGATTCTAACTGTATTGAGTTAATTTGCTTGGTTGGGTTTGAGTTGAGATAGTTAGTATTCGAGTTAACATAACAGGCCAAGCCATTTCAAGTTTTGATAGGTTGGGCTTAAGTTGAGTTGGCTTGAGTTCAAATTATTTTGGGTTAACTTGACATATCGAGTTGTTTCAGGTTTGGATGTATCAGATTCAGGTCGAACTAATTTCATATCATATTACTTTGGGTTTGGGTCAAACTGGATATAGACCACCAAAATTAGTCCAACTCCCTAACCTTGTAAGCAATCATTAAGTTTGATTTCCTGTAAGTATGTAATTATATATGTGTTGTTAATTGTTACTTATTTACTATTACTACTCTTTAATATTATGTTTTTGTGCAAAAAAAAATCGATGAAAGTAGAATATAGTTGGCGAATAAATATATTTACGATAAAAATAAGAAACATAAATAAAATTTATAAAATCATATATTGTTAAAAGCTTTAAATAAATAATAAAATATGTGTATTATTTATTATTATAATTGGTTAATATCAAATTTAATCATGTTGAGTTAGGTTGAACTAGGGTCGGATTAATGCATGGGTTGGATTGATATAGCGTTAACACTAGGTTGGGTTATGATCGAACTAGGTTGATGCATCTCAGGTTAACTCAAGTCATAGGTTGAATTCGGGCCCGGTTAATTATATTTGGACCAACATCGGGTTGTGTTTGTGTTGGGTCAAATTCGGCTTGACGGATTTTTTTATATTTTGTTGGGTCAAATTAACTTTTGCTAGTTTTATCCGTAGGTATATATTTTAATTTTAATCTAACATACTTTATATAGTAAGTTATGATAAAATATAAGCATACTTTTTTTAAAGTTATTTATTACAATAGAGTTAATGTAGATATTAGATAAAAATAATAAAGAGATTAGATTAGTAAGTTTTGGTAGCCAGACATATCTTTAAAAGCAATGAGAGATTTGAAATACCTTTTGGAATGTATACACTATATGAAAGGACTTTTGAAATTAGATGTTTTTATTCACTTCTAAATTGTACATTTAACATAGCCCTCCGATGTGAACGAAGGTTTGGTCGTAACATTGAAGACAAATAGTACACTCGGTCGTTACTTCATGCATTTGGCTATGATCTTTCGTGGAGCGATGTCTTCCTCGAAAGACAGTTTATTACATGATTAACGATTGTCGGTGATTTTTATTGACAGATACATTTGAGCAGATAGTTAAAACACGCCTGTTTATGATTTAACTTGTAGCGCGTCTCTTTTGGGAAAGTTGTTACTATTCAGCGTTTATCGTTTTATAATATTTAAGATATTTTTATATTAAAATTAATATATTATTTAAGAAGTTACAGTTGGATGCCAAAATAATTTTTAAACGCAGGGGTAAATTTACTTCTGCTTTAGGGATATGACTGCAAGTCCCTCACGTTTGTCTGAGGAAGCTCTCTGCATGTCTATCTACTCAAGAAACTTCCGTCTCTCTTCCCTACAAGAACTTAGAAGAAATTTTCATTTTTGGATGGCCAAATTTCTGTAGTTATAAATTTATTTCCTACATTAATCGAATAATTACAGAGATTAATAAAGAGAAGAACAACGTGGTGTTGAGGGCCGACGGGAAATTCTAGCAATAATTTGCATGTGACTGTCCTGGGCAATATATACTGTGCGACTATTTGCACTGTCCGGCATGTGATAAATTGTTATGTGTTGTTACAATTTTTTTTTTGAAAAAAAAAAATATATGATTAGAATTATTAAAAATATATATATATCATAATATATTTAAGGATTTTCCCCTACAAATAGATATATATATATTGATATATTTCTAACAAAAAAAATTAGAATGAAAAAATATTGCTACAGTCATAGTAAAAGATCTTACAATAAAATTTAAGTTAAAATTGTCATGATATTGTAGTAGAATAATTGGAAAAAAAATATGCATAGCAATAGTGAAAGATCAATTTTATTATAATAATCATAAAGTTTTAATAGAATAATGAAGAAAGATATATATACTAATAGTAAAATATAAGTACAATAATGGTAAAAAGATAAGTATAATAATAATAATAAAAGATATATACGATAATAGCAAAGAATTATGAGCTTAGTGTTAAGATTTACGAAAGAATATAAGTAGATTAATGTTGAAATAAAAGTACAATGTTGAAGAAATATTAGTTCAGTTATAATAAAATTTAGTTATGGTGAATGATTATTTTAGTTACAATGAAATATATATATTAAATCAATGGGTATATTCTATAATTAAATATGAACAATCATTTTTGTTACAGTGAAATACCCATTAAATATATATTTTATAATGAAAGTTCTGCTCAAAGATAGTAAAAAATCCGTTTAGTCACGATAAATGATCAAGTTATTTATTATGAAAATTTATGTTATATATGGTGAAAGATATATATAAATTATATTTAAGTAAAAAAATATTTTAATATAGGTGTCTATTTATAAAAAAAATTACAAAAATTATGAATATATATATATATATTATTTATTTTTTTAATTTTAATTATTATTATTTTTAAAAATGCTACGTTTTGCATGTCGAAGACCATATAAATGATTGCATGGTATAAACACATGTATGCATTGCCATATGGAGTAAGTTATGCTATGTACTGGGATAGAGGTAAATTAAAATTATACTATGTTCTTGGATAAATCTTATAAGGTGCATCCATTTGAAGCGACAGTGATATGTGATCAACAAGATGGTGCAAAAAAGTACAATAATACATAACATACCCGTATCAATCGAAATAACTTGAATTGATTTCTATAATATAGGCATAAGTCGTTGTCTGTGACTCTAATGTAGTATTGATTTGGATCCTTGCCGGTCACACGCACAATATCTAAAGAAGTGAAGCCAATACCGTGATAAGACCCCGAAATGCAGCGCGAATCTCTTTGATGAGATTACGTCGATCTCCATTTTATGCCAGATGGATCTGTGGGTTCAATTAGTCAGTTAAGTAGTCTATAACGTCGATCTTCCTGCGATGATCATGATGAGCCAACCTTATTCCTCTGTTTTGGTCCATCTTATCATTTCATATTATAAAATAAACAAGGCATAATATTAATATAGCTTAATTATTCAGTAAGTCATATTATTTTACCAATATATTAAAGTTAAAAAGAATATATTTATTCTGAAAGTAATTTCCTTTCATCCAACCACTTGGAGTAACTTAATTATCAACTATGTATATGATATTCACAAGTCATTATTCATTCTAGTTTAATTAAACTAGTTTGGTTTATTTCATTGTCTAATTTGCCAGACATATTTTATCAATAATAATCCCAACATGGACAGCATCATGAAAGATCTAGACGTACATATTTTCTTATATTTATTTTTATATAGTCTAATAAAACACTTTCCAAATGACTACTCACAATACCACTTACCCACCATGTCATGCCATATGCATAAGACTCTGATCTTGACATTGGTTACGGGTAGTTGCTCTAGAGTGGTTTTGAGATCGATGATTGATCTCATAAATCAATACGAGTATTTTTAGCGCGATTTAATTTTACTCATACATTTTTTTTGTATATTATTTAAGAGGTTATTCACCCAAATCAAAGTATGTATAATATAGAGTTCTTTGGTAATTGGATTTTAAAAAGAAAAGTACACCTTATTGATATAAATAGTTGTATCAATTATTTTAAACCTAGCTCAATCATATATCACCATTTTTGGGTGTGCTGAAAACACGACTCAACCCTTTGGTTAGGGTGTGCTCGTAAGCAAACAATACCATCATTATTTTCAACATAATGTTTTTTGTTTTAATATTAATAACAATGAAAACTATACTTTGATGTCACAAACCTCAATATGTCCTCTCTACCACCATATGTATCTTTAGACAGCTTTCACGTTCCGTGCTACCTATCTGATAATGAGTTACGTGATTTAAAGAGCACCCTTGCTATATAGCTAGCTAACTGTATTGGAACTTCAAGTGAACAGAAAATTGATTAGGTGAAGAGTTGATTTAATGTGGGCTTAATAAGTGCCTTGATTTGCTAAGTTCTTGGGAATGATTACATAAATTATTAACCACAGCCACGTGATTGCTGATTATAATGCGAAAAAATATGCACGATTTTGTTTTCTTTCCATCCCAGATGCACTGTTTAATAAAAAAACAATAGTCAAATATGAGTTCCTCCACAAGTAAGGTCTAGCTAGGGTATCCAAATGTATGCGGTCTGACGTCACCTCTCTCGTATGCTAGTAAGACACCGATTGTAGGCTAAGGGGAAAAAAATTGTATAAATGAATTTATTGAGTCTGAAAGTGGATAGAGCTCTAACATTGGCCAAAAATGTTTTAGTACGAGAAAAAAATAAAAATCTAAAAATAGTTTAAAATAGCAGTAATACAATGGTGATGATGATGACATAGAATAATATTTTAATGATAAAAGTCAGAAGTAACAAAATACATATATATATATATATATATATATATATATATATATATATATATATATATATATACATACGTACATACATACATACATACACTAGTAAAACAACCAACAACAAAACACACAAAATGGCGTGACAAAGAATAAGTGCACAACGACTGTAATAAATCACGAATTTAACTGATAATAATTATTGATTGATGAGGGTTTTAGTTCAATAATAATAATAATAATAATAATAACGAGCTGAAGCTCAAGTGCTCAAGGCGTTCCAGGCAAAAGGTTCAAACAGGTATACGCGTTTGAAAACAGAGGAAAACAGTGATAAAACCCCATCAGATTTTGTCGCAGACGTGTTGGTTTTTATCCAATTATTGTAATGTATATGGATGATATGTAGACCTTTCAAATCATTTATACTTTGCATGAAATACCAAGTGTGCCATGCCCTCGTGGCCTTGCACGGTTTGAGTATTCTTAGGCAGGCTTCATACATATCCTGATCTCATTCTTGAGTTGTAAGCTCATGATCTTGGCACGTACATCAGTTCATCAGCCTAAATTATTATTTTGTCGGTATAATAATTAAAATAATTATGTTTTTGGTACGTTGTCCTTGATTGGCATTGTGTAAAATTAAAGAAACGGAAAAAAAGGGATGTGGGCTTTCATGATTGAATAATATTGATTAGCTATATGCATGCTTATACTTGTAGAGATCAATTTGCTACATTTTCAAGTTACTGGGGCTGCCTCATCGAATCTTTTGAAAGGGATGGAAGCCTCTATTATTTATAGGTCCTTTTCACGACAAAATTTTGAAAGCGACAGAAAGTTTATGATTGTGTGTACTAAATTACTAATCTTAAATTCATGGCTGCCTAGTTTTGTGTGGTCCGTGGAGGCAGGAATTTTCACCAAATCAGCCTCAAAGTTCTTCCAGAGTTTTTCGCGTCTCCGTCCTCGAGACTAAATCCGTTTGGTAAGTAATCTAGATAAAATAATATGCATTGACATATATACATACATATCTTAATATCTTTGAATTTTAAAGATTATGTGAGACATACCCTAAAACACAAGTATATGACTATAAATTATCATAGAAATACAAATATTTATAAATTTTATAGATAACTTAATAAATGACAGCATGATGACTATCCAAAGGAAGCTTTTCAACTAGTCTGGGATCCACGTCCGTCGCCAACACCCAAGCCTATTTATAGATATAAACTAATATATACAGAGACATCGAGAGTTTTAGGTTGTTGATGGATCAAATTACGATAACTTAATAAATGACAAGTCAGTTATCTCTATATATATTGTCATGACTATTAGGCCACGAGTACTTTGTCCTAACTAGTTCTCATCGACTATTATAGATAAGATGAGTGCTTGCTAGATTTGAAAGACCACAATATCACCTGTTTGGATTGCCCTTTAAATTTGATGGTATTTATTATTGTACTTCATATAGTTTTAGATACGTTTCTAAAGATCTATTTAAATTATTATTTTTAATGAGTCAACATGTGATTCTATAGGATAAATTACATCAATTAGTATTAGAAGTTGCATGTTTGATTCACCAAGAATTAAGATTTTCAATTACATATTAGGTATTAGTCAATCATTTATGTTTAAACTCAATTGTTAATGAATCTATTTCAGTTTTGTGTTTGCATTTAGATTGAGTGGCCCGGGACTTCTATATTAAATTTTGACATATAGATCTGTTTATTATTGCAATGTATATTATTGTCACTTAGTCCCTACTGATGTGTGTTACATGTCTTCTTTTACTTTGTGTAATAGATAGAGTTACATGTCTTCTTTAATATTTTTTAATAAAAAAAAGATGGTGGATTGAAGAATCAATTCACTGCAACAATTAGTAATTAATGACATTTCAATTGTAAATTATACTTTTCAACTATTAAAACATAACGGTTGGCTTAAAGGTGCCATTAAACTGTTAAAATATAATATTTTAATTAAGGTTACCATTAAATATTATAACATACTTGATGGTGGTTATGGTAGTGACTGTTACATAGATTAATTGATGGTTGTATTTTATGCTAATAATTACAGTTGCGTCAATTTTTTTATTAGTACATTAAGTTAGATTTAATGTATTATTGATCTTATGGATATTAAATCTAAATGAGGTTGGTCTCAAGGTTTAAAATCTTTAGACCATATTAAGGAATCAATTTATTTAAATAAATTATTGTCTGATATTTATAAATAAATTAGTTAATACAAGATGTCACCAAAGTGACATCTCTTGTAAATACTAGTTTATTAAATATATTAGATGTTGTGTGTATATATATTCATGTGGGCATTTAGTTAACCCAAAGGTAGACACATATATATATGACATAACTTTATTTGCACCTGTGATGGGAAATATGTGATGATTATTGAATTACCATATGTATAAAAAGTCAATGCAAGGATATGCTTACTGTCGAACGAGACTTGTTGTCAATATTTGATCATTGCTACAAGATTATCATTTATAATTAATATTACTATGCAAAGACTTAACATTAATGATGTATTGGTATCTTTTGATGGGTAACCATTAGTTAAATTTATTAGTTCACATTTATATATATTTATGTGAACATGCTAGTTGATTTGCTTATTTATTTTTATTGTTATGAACATCTATCCCCTTATGATATCAAACTACTTAAGTTAAATTCCCATACAAATAGGACTAACTTTGAGGATTAAAAAGTGAACATTTTGATTATTTTTTGCCGCATGGATCTAGAACTTGTGATTAGAATTTGAGAATCTGGTACTCTTACGGTTGAACATTCAACTGATGGTAAAATGAACTTTGAGAAGAAATATTTTCCATATGCATCAGTTCTATGATCATTAACGAACCATTTGGTAATTTTGTTGAACCATTTGGCATAGGCCTATTTTCATAATGATAATAATATTGAGCTCATTTGGTAATTTTATAATTTATAGCTATAAGGTCACATATATAGCCCAAGTAGATGATTGCTAGATTGTTATACAACATTGGGCCTATATGTAAACAATGTGAATTGCGGATTGTCGTATAAGTTAAGTGATACGAACCCAAAGGGGTACTCCCCAGAGGGCCCCAGGGGTACTCCCCCGGGAAGAGCCCTAACTCCACCCAAAAGCTAGCTCAAGAGGTGAGGACTGACTCCCCCATATAAATTGCCCAAAAATCCCCTCAGTAACCGATGTGGGAATCCCACATCACCCACCCCCTTTAGACTGCACGTCCTCGTGCTGCCTCTGTCGGCGATCGGCAAGGAAGACCGCAGGGAGGTTTGACTGAGGATAGCTCTGATACCAGATGATACGGACCCAAAGGGGTACTCCCCCGGAAAGAGCCCTAACTCCACCCAAAAGCTAGCTCAAGAGGTGAAGACTGACTCCCCCATATAAACTGCCCAAAGATCCCCTCAGTAACCGATGTGGGAATCCCACATCATTAAACCCTTCAACTTAAATTTAAAGTATTTGGGCTTAATATGCCTGATTGGATGTGTCCTCATATGTGTATAAATATTATGAGTCCTAGGTTGTTGATGGATTAAACTAAGATGACTAGAAAGATAGCAATATATATATATATATATACACGGTCATAGTCCATAGGTCATGGGAACTTTGTCCTAACTAGTTCCCATTAGCCGTTAGAGATAAGATGAATACCACCCATTTGGATTGTCTTTTATATTAAACGACGTTTGATTATTGTGCTTTATATGGATTTAGGTACACTTTTGCATACTTAATTTGATTATTATTTTTGATGAATCAACATGTGATCTTGTCGGATAAATTACATCAGCCTCACCATTTATGACTTCAACAAATTGATAAGAAGGTCATAAGAACCTAACCATTAATAAGTCTAAATAATATTTCATTCTAAGGTCAATTCATAATTGATGGAAAACCTCACACAAGGTTTATAAGATAATTATCTAATGTTTTATATGAATTAATCTTTAACATCAATCACATATACACATATGCCTTTAAAGCATAGAATTGAAAATTAAAGTTGCATCTAATCATAGTATAGATGTTTTTATGAAAGTCTAATTTGTTTTGTGTAATATAGCATATAAATCCATTATCCAAATACTAGATTACTCAACCTTATTCTTGATCGCATTATCTATTTGGATCAAAGTAGGTTTCTCCTAGAATGACAGACTCAATATAAGATTATCCTTGCTCAAGAGTTAACTCATACTATAAGGAAAATGAAGGGGAAGAAGGGTATTATAGCATTGAAAATAGGCTTGGAGAAATAATATGATAGAATTTGATGGGATTGTATTAAAGACATATTGTATAGAGCAAAATTACTAGAATCTCGACTATTAGGCTCATTATATGCATTGATTTTCATAATCTACCATTAGCGTGTTATGGAATAAGGATGTATCCAAGGATTTTTCTCCATCAAGATGCATTTGGAAAGGTGATTCAATATATTCTTATATGATTCATATGTATGATTCTATTGAGTATGATTTATGCAATGTATATCTCATTCTGGCTTGTTTATAGTGTCAATATGTAGGATTATATGTTTACTAGGTAGATAAATGAACATTATAAAATTTATATATATAAATTATAGCTAGGTTAGATAACAATTCACCTAATAGTTTTGTAATTTTAATTGGAGTAGTAGAAAGTTTAGATATGTGTTGGTTAAAGAATGGGAATATAACTAGACACGCTTGAGGTACTAGTTTAGGTACTTAGACTAATATCATTCCATTTATGCTTAATGCTTTAATTATAGGTAAATATAGGAGTCGCTTGTTGCAATTATACTACTAGAAATTAATAGAATTTAATATTAGAGCTTTGTTGTATCAATTATTTCTGTAAAGTAATAAAAGGTGTACAGAACTACTTTTGACATGCTACTTGATAAGTCTCTTTCTTGTGATTAAAATATGACTTAGAAATTATTGTTAGATTTTGACTTATGCTAGTGGTGGATTGCAACTTTCTTAATACTTTTATTATATTGGTATTCACTCATATTTATTTTCTTATTTGATTTGATTTATTTTTATTTTTCTACTATTTTTATCTTTTATAATTTATTTTTCTTATTATTTTTTTTATGTGATTTAGAGTTTATCATTATTATTATCTGTGAGCTAGCTAAATTTAGGTAATCCCTCTCAATCTCTAGCTTAGAATGATATCTTTATTTATTAATACTACAATTGATGACAGAAGGTTTAAATTGTGTGTCGACTACGACCACACCGATTTTTGGCATCATTGCTGGGGACCAATAACTTTACCTTTTTTTGCTAATATTTGTTTTAATGTCATGTGTGCCTTTTTCTATAGTCATCATCATCATCATCGTTCTTCTTCTTCTTCTTCTTCTTCTTCTTCTTATTCTTATTCTTATTATTATTATTATTATTATTATTATTATTATTATTATTATTATTATTTTGTGTGTTTTTTATGTCTCATGTGGTTTATTCATTTATAGTAGTTTTCTCATTTTAGGTATTCTCTTATGAATGCATAGAAGTGGAAATTGAAAAGGAGAAACTTTACATTAAAGCTTGAATTGGAGAAGTATATTCGAGCCATTAGAAAGCTAAAGATTTCTAGTTCTCCTTCATCACAAGGAAAAATGATGAGATTTATTATTCTTCATCATCATCATCAAAAATAGAAGTATAGGCTTCCAAAATCAGCACATCACCAAAGGAAGTCTCTATCTACTTCATTACTATAGCTGCTAATAGGAGTTTTTGAGAGTTGGAAGCCCATAATATAGCAGAAGCAATTCCTACATGCATTAGCTATCCCAAGCCTAATTTTGTAAAGGAAGGAGATTTTGAGCTCAAGTCTAGACTGCTTCATCGACTTCCCACTTTTCATGAACACGTATGAATTGTAATTATTTCATAAAGGTGTTAGGGTCCTCATTGGGAAGTTCGTGAAAACTTGTGTAACACCCTAAAATTTTACAACCTTTGTTTTGGGTATTTAGCCTTTTTATTCAAAATTAATCCTTAAGCATTATTCTAGCTATTTTATTAATAATGTTTAACCTATAATCCCAAAAATTTCTTGAATATTTTTTCCTAATAATTTTATTTTTTTCCTTCCAATTAAAATTATCATAAATTGTATTACTTTTGATATGCGGTACCCTAAACTATCCTAACTAAACCTAAAAATAAAATAAAATACTCTTACCATACCCCACAAAATTTACCCCTTCATTTACTCTTGCGTACTAAAAACCCATCCTCTATAAACTCTCCCTAAATCCTTCCACATCTCAACTACCCATACCCCTCACCTATCGAACCATCCCACTTAACCATCTCCATCACCTCAACCCATCTACATGTACACACACACACACACACATGAGCACCTTCCTATTCTCTTGGACCAAACAACCCTTGTAGCCTTCCCCTACTCCCCTTCTCAGCCTTACTTCAATCCAGCAATGCACCAACCCTTCTTTCTCTCCAACTCCTCAATGCCTCACTTCCTAAAACAAACACAAACTCCATCCAAATGTCGCCCCTACACCACCCTTACATTACTCCATCCATCCCTCTTCACCCTCTTTCTCTCCTCCTCAACCAAACATATCCCTCCTTCCCCTTTCTCCTTCCTTTGCTCAAAAACTCATCTCAACTCCACGTATATCTTTGTCATTTGATAATAACCTACCCCTTCTCCTTGCCCTTCTTAGCCCTATTTGGTTTCACTCCTAGCAAAACCATCCTCCATCACCGCCTGCACCATCCCTTTCCCTTTTCCATTTTATCCCCTACCCGTGCTATCCTCTACACCACTTGCGCAATAACCCAGCCCCCTACATTTTCATCGAATAACCCTCTCCCTCGATACCTCACCTCCTCAATCAAACATAACCTACACAGCCCCTCCACCCACGACCTTCACCACCTCTAGCCTCCTTATTCTTCTTCTCCTACTTTTCTCCTTTTTCTCCCCTGCTATTTCTTACTCCTTTCTCTTCCTTTCCTGAGTTAAATTCTACTTTCCCAACCACCCCTCTATAACCCATTCTACTGCAACCTAACAACCACCTTCAGCCTCACCCTCTATTGCTCCTCATCCAACTTCAACAGTAGCTGTTGTAACCTCCTAGCCACACACCACCTACCTTTGATCCTCTTTGGCACTACCACCCACTAACCTCCACCATATTTGGCACTCTCAACCACATCCCAACCATTTTTACACCACCTCCAACTAACGCTCCAACCCTTCCTGGACCCTATCCCTTGATGCCCCTTTACTACCTCAACCATTACCCAGCCAAACACCCTATATTCGTCCCTCTACTATGGCTCCTCCCTTCCTGCCCTACCCTATCCAACCCAACATCCACCTCCCTTGGAGCCATCATCCTATCCAACTACTCAAACCAACACCAACCATCACCACCATCTCCACCACTACCATCAGCCACGCCATAACCGGGAAGCATAACCCCTCCTCTTGTGCAACCCAAGCTCACACTCCATGCATAGTGTGAGAGATTTTTGGTTAAAAATCTTTGTCACCTATTTTTAAATTTAAGGTTGAGCATGCTTAGATATATTTATGGAATAATAATTATAGATGGGTGCCCTAGGGGTAATTTGGTCATTTTGAGCTATGTTATGAATTTTATCCTAACAAGTATGTCTAATGTGCATCATTAAGCATGATATTATGTGATCATGGATGTATTAGATACATATGCTAAGGTTTTATATGCCAAATCTTGAATAAGGAAAAAATGGTCATTTAATATATTTGATAATTTAATTTGCACGATAAATAATTAATTATTATTTTTAGCCTTTAAATGACACATATATAAACAAAATGAATTGAGTAATTAAAGAGGATGTTAATGTGGTAATTTTAATCTCAGGGTTATTTTGGTAATTTTTAGTTTAATGTGCCCAAATGTGAATAATTAAGCCTAGGATGGCCTTAATATATGTTTATGAATGACCTTATTTATGGTTGTATCAGAATAATTAGAAATGAGTAAAATGATTAAGTATGGAAATAAGATTTATGTGATTTATATGCAATTTTCTAGTCACTTTAATAAAATGCTAATACTTAAAGTGAAAGACCTCAAGATTGAAAATAATAGCTCTTTAGGGGTCATAGCCCTAAAGATGTGGTTTCACCCATGGTTGATTTTGGATTTTTTCTAGTGTACCTTAGTGTCCTAGCCATGCCTTATATCTTATTTTATTTAGCTCTACGGACTGATAAGGGGCTTACGTAATTATAGATTAAGTGTCCTTATCAGTAGGGTAATGTGTTACCTTCATGTATCAATAAAACTAGGATACCCTTGCATCCTTGGATTGATAATTGATAACATATTATGTTGCCTTGTGCACCGGTATGATTAGAGTATGTTAGTGTCTCCATATTGATTTATCTCCCCTTGAGTAAATAAAAATGAATATGATTGATGGATTGTTGGATCATTGGATTGGTTGGTAGAAGCCTTTCTAATTATTGTAGTTCAATTGTAACCTTTATGCCTAATTGGCTCAGTAGTAGGCTTTATGCTTACCTATGGTTCAATAATAGCCTTTGAGCCTACATGTTGTTTGGTAGTATCCTTTGTACCTATCCGTGTTTTTGTAGTATCATTTGTGCCTACCTGTGGTTCGTTAGTAATTTTTGTTCCTACTTGTATTTTAGTAGTAACCTTTGTGCCTACTTATTATGATATGGATTGCTATTTGTCTATGGCTTTAAGCCTCCATGTGTTTTGAGATTTTTTGATATTGATAATGAGATATGTGATATATTTTTATTTTCTTGGTTTTGGTTTAATGTTGTTGCTAATTATACTTCAAAGAACATATTTTAGAAGTTTGATTGGTAAGTTTCAATTTGTTTCAGATGAATAAGTATGAATAGTATATTTTATTGGTGGTATTTGATTATATAAATGATTATCATATTTTGATTGAAACATACACATTTCAATGTTTTATACTATGTATTATTGTGATTCCTTGTATGTGTTCCAAGTTGTTTTTTCATATTTTTTCTCTATAATGGGTTGCTTAGTACCGTTATATTGAAGGGTTCCTTTTGTGCGCCACTTCCTATTTAATAGGTAGTAGACTTGGTAGGTAAGATTTTGAGTTCAATCAAAAGGTGGTCATTTGGATTGAGAGCCTAAGACTATCTGGTGTATTTTTGGTATATTTGATTTAGGTTTTACTTGAGTGCCTATAGCCTTTTGTACTTCCTCTCTTTTAGTCTTGTAATCACTAGCAGAGTTTAGAGGTCTCAACATCAGCTAGTTCAGCATGATCTAATGTTTGGAGTGATTCTCTTGGCTAGACTAGTAGGAGTAGGTGAACAAGTGCTAGATCCTAATGTTTCTCCTTCCGATATGCTATTGCTTCTTCCTTGGTTAATTTGAATATTTTGTTTTCATGTTTGTGTGTTCTATGGCATTCTTTGTTAGTAGGGTTTCCCAATTTTAAAGGGCTAGTTGCTCCTTTAGGGGCCTCGCGTATCCTTTTACATTTTTTGAGTAGTGTAGCATAGACTCTGAGGACAAAATATGTTTTTAAAGGGGTAGTTATATAACAACCCAAAATTTTATAACCTTTATTTTTGGGTGTTTAGCCTTTATATTTAAAATTAAGGACTTGTTTGGTATGGAAGTAATAGGGGTGGAAAAAAATAGGGAAATTTTTCCTATTTTTTTCCATTTATATTAAGTATTTAATAATAATAAATATATGTTTAATAAAATACCAGGTATTTATTAGAATAAGATTATTTAATTTTAATAAAATTTTCCCCTATTACCCCCTAACCAAACAAGCACTAACCCTTAAAATTTACCCTCACTATTTTATTAATAACTTTTAACCCATAATCAAAATACTTTCTTGAATATTTTTTCCCAATTATTTTACCCTTTTCCTTCATACTAAACTTATCCAAAATAAGATTATTTTTTCTACCCGGTATCCTAATATATCCAAACTAAACCAAAAAATTAAATAAAATACTCTTACCCTACCCTATCTTTTTTACCCCCTAATTTACCCTTGCATGTCAAAAATCCCTCCCCTAGACACTCTCCCTAAATCCCTCTTTATCTCAACTATCTATACCCCTCACCTATCAAACCATCCCTCTCAACCATCCTCATCACCTCAACCCATCAACATATACATACATATATACGCACGTACGCACATGCATCTTATTCTCCTCCTAAGCCAAACAGCCCTCACAACCTTCCCCTTCTCCCCTTCTATACCATTTGGGTTTCACCACCCAACCTATTCCAGCACTTGCATCATTACAGCTAAGCATTTGACCTCCTTCAACTCCAACTTCTTGATGCCTCACTTCCTTAACCATGCTTCCCTTCACACCATCCTAGTCGTGTTTAATTCATTCCATCTAACTATCTACACCCTGTTCCTCTCGTCTTTAATCAAACGAAGTGATCCTTCCCCTTTCTCCTTCCTTAGTTTGAAAACTCATCCTATATCCATGCGAATCTTCAACCACTAGTAATAACTTGCCCCTTCTCCCTGCCCTTCTTAGCCTTGTTTGGCTTCACTCCTTGTAAAGCCTTCCTCCACCATCGCCTGTGGCACTCCCTATCCTTTTCCATTTCATCCCTTGTCTATGCTTCCCTCAACATCACCTATGCAATTACTGAACCCCATGCATTTTTGTCGACTAACCCTCTCCCTTAATGCCTTACTTCCTCAACCAAACATAGCCTACACAACCATTTCCTCCTACTCCTTTTGGTTTTTTGATTCCCCCCAGCCATTTCTACCGAATCCAATATCTCTAGCTCTACATCAACTCCTACTCCATTGACCACTATCAATGATCCTACCCTTCTCTCCATTTTCGTGCCTCACCCTTACATCGCAGCTTCCATTATAGCCAACTCAACCCACAACCTTCACCACCACCAGCTTCCCTCTTCTCCTTCTTCTCCCTTCTCCCCTATCATGCCTTGCTCCTTTCTCTTCCTCCTTTGTGGCAATTTTTGTCATTCCTAACCACCCTTCTTTGACTCCATCCTACTACAACCCATCAACCACCTTTGGTGCGACTCTTTGTTGCTCCTCCTCCTACTTTGACAACATCTGCCATAACCTCCCAACCTGCCTCACCACCTCACATCCATCCACAACCAACCTTTAATCCTCTCTACCACTACCACCGTCTAAACTCCACCACCTTCAACACCCTAGACAACATCCCTAGCCCTTCCTACACCACTTCCAACAAGGATCCAACCCTTTCATGCACCCTCTCCCTCGATGGTATGACACTATATCAACCATTCCCCGGCCAACCACCCTCCATTAAGCCCTCTACCTCACCTCCTCCCTTCATATATTACCCTGTTCAATCCATCATCCACCTCCCTCGTTGCCATCATCCTAGTCAGCCACTTGAACCAACACCAATCATCCCCACCATCTTGACCACTACCATCACCCGCACCACAACCAGCTAATACAACCCCTCCCCCATGCACCCCAAGCTCACCATACACACACAGTGTGAGAGAGTTTTGGTTAAAAAAATGTGGTTACCTATTTTTAAATGTAAGGGTATTTATTAATCTTAGAACATAATATTTTATAATTATAATTATTATTCCATTTGTTAAATATTAATTTAGCAATTGTGGTATTATTTTTAGGTGTAAATTTTTTATTTGCAGGGCCTTTTAATTTTTATTAGAATACTACTAATTTACATTTTTGTTGAAAAAATAAGTAAATTTTATATTCTAATAAAATAATAGATATTGCATGATAGTACATTAGTGCTTTTATCCTAACAAGCATGTATAATGTGAATAATTGAGAATGAGATCATATGGTCATGGATATATTGGATATGCATGCTAGGGTTTTACTTGCCGAATCTTAAATAAGGAAAAAATGGTCATTTTACTTACCTAATAATTTAATTTTCATGATAAATAATTTAATTATTATGTTTTAGAATTTTCATGAAAAATCCATAAATAAAATGGATTTAGTGATTAAAGAGGATGTTAATGTGATAATTCTGATCTTAAGGGTATTTTGGTCATTTTTAGCCTAATGTGGCCAAATATGAATAATTGATCCTAGATGGTCTTAGTATATTGTTATGATTAACCTTGTTAACGATCTTGTTTATAGTTTTCTCCGTATAATTAGAAATGAGTAAAAAATAAGTCTGAAAATTGGATTTATATGATTTATGTACAATTTTATGGTCACCTTAATAAAATACTTATACCTAAAGTAAAAGACCTCGAGATTGGAAATGGTGGGTTTTGAGGGGTCACAACCTTAAAGACGTGGTTTTACCCATGGTTGGTTCTTATGTTTGCTGGTGTGCCTTAATACCCTAGCTAAGCCCTATATCTTACTTTATATTTAGCTATGTGGACTAATAGGGGGTTTGCATACTTATAGATTAGGTGTCCTTATCAGTAGGGTACTGTGTTACCTTCATGCATCAATACAACTAGGGTGCCTTTGCATCCTTAGATTGATAGTCAGTAGGATACTATGTTGCCTTGTGCGTCAATATGACTAGACTACCTTTGTGTCTACGTGTTGCTTGATCTTCCCTTAATTAAATAAAAATTAATATGATTGATGGATTATTAGATTGGTCGGTAGTAGCCTTTGTGTCTACCTATGGTGTGGTCATAGCTTTTGTGCCTTTCTATGGTTTTCTAGTAGCCTTTGTGTTTACCTGTAGTTTAATAATATCTTTTGAGCCTACTTATAGTTTTATAGTAGCCTTTGTGACTACTTGTGTTTTGATAGTAGCATTTGTACCTACTTGTGGTTTGGTAACATTCTTTATACTTACCTGTATTTTAGTAGTAGCCTTCGTGCTTATTTGTGATGATATGGATTGTTATTAATATGTGTTTGTAAGCCTACCTATGTTATGAGATTTGTTTGTATTGATAATGAGATATGTATTACATTGTTATTATCCTGGTTTTGGCTTGATGTTGTTTCTAATTAAACTTTAAAGACCATCTGATAGATGTTCAATTGGTAAGATATAGTTTATTCTAGATGAAAGAGTATGAATAGTATATTTCTTTGGTGGTATTTGGTTATATGAATGATTATCATGTTTCAATTGATGCATGTACATTTTGATGTTTTACACCATGTATTATTGTGATAACATATATGTGTTCCATGATATTTATTTATATTTGTTCTGTATAAAGGGTTGTTTAGTACCGTTGTATTGAAATGTTCCTTTCATGGGCCTATACCTATTTAATGGGAAGTGGATTTTGTTGTTAAGCTTCTGAGTTCAGATGAAAGCTCGTAGTTTGGATTGAGAACCTAGGACTATCAGGTGTCTTTTTGGTATATTTGATTTTGGATGTACGTGGATGCTTGTTTCCTTTTGTTCTTTATCTCTTTCGAGTTTTGTAATCACTGGCATTGCTTTTATTTATCATGATACTTATATGTTTTTCCTCTATTCAGTTTCTTGTACTCATGTGATTAATTTGAGTGGAGTAATTATTTTAGTGTTAACTCTTAGTATGAGAATAGTAGAGGAAAATTAGAGTTGTACCATGTGTGGTGGTAACTCCTTTTGTTTTTTTATTATTATTTTAGCTTCTGCGATTAACTTTTTAAAACAAAAAATTTCAAGTCCTAAAAATTAGGGTGTTATAAATTATTTCCATGAGTCCTAAGGTTGAAGGTCTTTAAATCTTGAAGCTTAAGGCGTTTTCATTTTTCTAGGTAGATAGTGTTAAGGATTGGCTTTATAAGTTACCTATAGAACATATCTACTCTTGGGATACTTTGGCTAGTGAGTTCTTAGATAAGTATTTTCTTACTTCATGTACCAAGGTGTTGAGAAAAAGGATCATAGAGATCCATCATGAACCTAAAGAGACATTCCATACTTAATACAATAGATATAAGACATTGCTATTATAGTGCCCACAACATGGTATGAAGGAAGCGAACTTGCTACAATTCATTTATGAGAGTCTCACTCCACTTGACAGGAACATGTTAGATACAACTGGGGGTGGCTCTTTCTTGGATAAAGATACCACTTCAACTCAATCTTTTTTGAAAAAATGAGCCTCTACTATGCATCAATATGATGGCATCTCTACCTATGCTAGAGTAAATGAGGTAAGTGTAAGATCATTTGATGATAAACTTAACCAACTCACTACTCCTATTTCATTTATTTCCATAGCTATCAGAGCAGTTCCATTATGTGGAGTATGTTTAGCGATAGAACATCCTATTGATAAGTTCCCATAAATGATTAGAGGAGAGGATCATGAGCAAGCAAATGCCATCATGTTTTGATGTACTTACCGCCAAGATATGCACAACCATCCTAAATTTCGTGGGAAAGATAATGTTAATGTTCTCAATCCTCCAGGTTTCAACCAAGTGGCACTCAGTTTTTATCAAAAAACTGCAAGGAGGATCCTCTCAACTTGAAGCTCCAAATGCCGAGGAATATGATAACATGTTTGATTTTTTTTTAAAAAATAGACAGAATCAGCTAATGCAAAGCTAATTGAACATGGAAAAAAGACTATTAAATGGTAGAAGTGCTCACTAAGTTGAACTAATACATGATCTAGGGAAACTTCCTAGTAATACCATAACCAATCCAAAGGAAAGCTTTGAGTCTGCTAATGTAATGTTAACAAAGAGTGGCCAAATATGTGAGAGTGCTCCAAACAAGTCTATAAAGGATTTAGAGTAGTTGGAAGAAGATTCTGCAACAAAAGAAGGGAAGCTTATGCAAAAGTAAGAGCATAAGAGTAAAAAATACAATAGGTTGACCGGCCTGCTATTCAACATAAATATGAGAGTCCTTTAAATGGTAAATCCATTATCATTCCAAATTTTGCTATTACTAACCCTATTTCTACTGTCCCTTTTCCTGGTAGGCTATCCAAATCAAAGAAGGATAAGAGTGATCAAGGTTTATTGGATACATTAATAAGGTATATATCAATATCCCACACCTATAAGCTATTAAGCAAGTTACCAAATATGAAAAATTCTTAAAGGAGTTTTGAACCATGGGGAAGAGACTATGGGAGAAAGAAGTGATAGGGATGAGTGAGAAATTATATTTTCTCATACATAGGAAGCTACTCCTAAAGTGTACAGATCTTGGAAGCTTCACTGTTACATGTGTAATTGGTATCAATAGGTTTGAAAATGCCTTGTTAGACCTAGGTGCATCTATTATTGTTGTGCCACATTCTATTTATGCATCTTTAGGTTTAGAAGTGCTTAAGAAATATAAGGGTATCATTCAACTTGGTGATCTTTCTAATGAATTCCCTAAGGGGCTTGTAGAATATGCTCTTATGTAGGTTGGTACACTTATATTTCCTGCATACTTCTATGTTTTGGATATGTATGAAAGTAGATCAAGTCCAATTCCATTGATATTAATAAGACCCTTCATGAAAACCCCTCACATGAAGATAAAAATTCATATGAATCTCTCACCATGAATTTTGATGGTGAAGTCTTAAGCTTCACTATCTTTGAGGCCATGAGATACCCTATAGATAATCATTCTTGTTATATTATTGCCACCATTAACCTTTTGTCACATAAATACTTTGATGATGATTAGGATGATCCATTAGCAACCATTGTTTTGAAAAGTTTAGGACTATCTGAGAAAGGGAATAAATTGTACTAAGTCATAATATTTCATCTAGGGGAGAGGTTGATAAAGATAAGATAGATATTATGTGCTACTTACCCTCTCCTACTTGTGTGAGAGAGGTGTGTTCCTTTCTTAGACATGTAGGATTATATCAATGGTTCATAATGGATTTCTCTAGCATTTTATGACCCTTGACATGCCTTTTGTAGAAGGACTAATCTTTCAATTGGAGTAGGGAGTTTCAAAAATAATTCGATGAACACAAAAAGCTCCTAAGGATGACCCTAGTGATGGTACCTCTAAATTGGTCCCTACCATTTGAGATCATGTGTGGTGCCTCTGATTATGCAATTGGTATTGTCATGGGAAAATGAAAATGGGAAAAAATAAAGGATAAGAAACATATTTCATCTACTATTATTCAAGAACTCTTAATAATGCTTAGTTGAATTACTCCACTACTGAGAAAGAACTATTAGTGGTGGTATTTTTCATTGAAAAATTTAGATCATATTTACTTCAAACTAATGTTATCATTTTTACTGACCATGCAGCATTGAAGTAATTATTATCTAACAAGGATGCAAACCCTTGGTTGATAATATGGGTTATGTTTCTACAAGAGTTTGATGTGGATATTAAGGACAAGAAGGGAGCAGGAATGTTTTAGCTAATCACTTAAGGCTCATTACCCTAGATGGTGAACCTATACCATTGATTGAGAACTTTCCCAATGAGCTACTCTTTGGGATATAGATAAGGACACCATGGTTCTCTCATATTGTGAATTATCTTGTTACTCATGTGCTACCTATTGAGATGTCACGATTTATGAGAACTAAGATTAGAAAGGAGGCATACCAATATGTTTGGGATGGCCTCTATTTGAGAAAATATGGGATTGATGGTCTAGTGAGGAGATGTATGACTGATTCTAAATTTAAACATATTTTATCACACTGTCATGCTTTATATTGTGGAGGACACTTTGGTTCCAAAAATATCACCTTCAAGGCTCTTGAAGCTGGTTTTTATTGGCTTACACTATTTAAAGATGTTAATACTTATTACATGAGATGTGAAAGGTACCAAAGATCATGTAGTATTGGTTGTAAATATCAAATGCCCTTAACCTCTATTATAACTGTAGAAAATTATTATTTGTGGCAAATTGATTTTATGGGTCAATTTCCATTTTATAAGGGCTATCTCTATATTATTCTTGCCATAGATTATGCGTCAAAATAGGTGGAAGAAATTTCCACTCATACTAATGATTCTCATGTAATTGTAGGTTTCCTCCAATCCTACATCTTTTTCAGGCTTGGTATACCTAGAGTGATCATTAGTGATGGAGGATCATGCTTTTACAATAGGAGTCGAACCTTTTCTATGTAAGTATGGGGTATGCCTAGAGAAATCATTAATGATGGCCAAGAATATTGCCTAAATAGGATGGAAACATGGCTTAGAAAGTTAACCCATGAGGAGTTTTAGGCATAGAACATTCTACAACAACTCCAACATCCCAAAAGCTAAAAAAATTGGTAAGCAATTGCTTGGCATCCACATGAGTGGGATGTTCTTAATATTAATGTGGATGGTAGCACTTGTTCAAACCCCAACATGATTGTTGCTAAGGGATTGGCTCATGATAACACTAGAAAATAGAGTTTTATATTCTTAGATAACTTAGGCTATGGCACCATCTTAATGGTTGAATTATTGAGAATATTGTATGGTCTTTCAGAGGCACTAAAATGAGGTTATAACTAGATATGGATCAACCATGACTTTGCAATGGTTGTTCATTTCTTTCAAGATGGTTATCAACCTCCAAGCATATACATGTCTCTTATAAGAGCTTGCAGATAACTAATCGATAACTTCAACTCTTACCATATTGCCCATAGCTCCATGGAGACAAAATATGTAGCTAACAAAATGGCCGGTTGGGGACACCAATAGTGCTTTAGTGTTGAATTCCATGATAATCCTCCTCTAAGTGCTCATTTGGTATGTGAGTAATAGGAGTGTAAAAATTACCTCTGTATTATATACAACTTACATAATCTATTTGAAATTAAATATTATTTTTCATAAGAATACATATTTTAGATCTTAATTTGATATATAATGAGTATTTCATTAAAAAAAATTTATTTTTAAATACTTAATATAAAAGACATAAAATAGGAGAAATTTTTTTTTCTGCCCCTATTACTCCCATTCCAAATAACCTATATATGTTAATAATAGCTTGATATTTGACTGGATTGGTGGAGTTAACCTCTGCTATATTTGTATGGAGTGAGTAATTTGCTATCATATAAGATTTTATCCTCCATTTCAAGTAAAAAGGAGCACTCATAAAAAAAATTTCTAACATATTTTTTACTTAATACCATCACAAAAGATGTAAATCTTCAAAAATTGTGCTTTAATGGTACTAATTGGGCAATGTTTTCATATGGAAAGCACTTCTCCTATGGGTCTTGCAAAGAACACGAGCATATGAGAGATGCATACATATGGAATTTGACTCTGAACATTGAACATGTACCTTGATGGTGATTACAAATATTCTGAATTACAATTGTAGCTTCGATCACTTTTGTCTCAAAAGCTCATATAATGCCATTAATGTAACACCTTAAAATTTTACTACTAAAAATATTTAGTTATTTTACATAAGCAGTAATATTAAAATAATGGTGTTATGTTGCATCCAACATAGAGAAGGTATACTTATATCTAATCTATGATGGGTATAAGACAAAAAGGTAAAATCATACCCATAGATTAAGTGTGGAGATCACTTGATCTCAAGGTGATACAAGGTTATGAAAAAGAAAGAAGAGAATAAAGATTTAGAAAATAGAGGATTGAAAGTACATGATATATATATATAGCACCAAATGCTAATACCACTTTGAATAAACAAACACCATAGGTATTCACATCAAAGTATTAATTCATTAATTACCTTCAAAATAAGGTGGAATCTGCTTGTGGGAATGAGAAACATTTATAAAAAAGAATGGTCAATACTTACGTATTGAGTAAGGTAATAATACACATCAATAGAGTAATGCATGCATAGTATATAAGGGTCATATAATAAGGTGGATACTATACAAGCATATACGTTCAAGATATGAGATAATTCAAGATGAAACAGGTTAGGACTCAACATTAGGTGATCATAATATTCCAATTCCTTATAAATATTGAGATCAATGACCCCCCCACTATTCAAAACTGGTGTAACAGTATCCTAGCATAAAATAATTTCTATGATATAACACTCTTAGCTACTAATATCACCCAGTGGGATGGACTATGACATATAATAATTCTTAAGGCATAACACACCTAACCACTATTATCATCTGGTGGAAGAAATCATGTCATAAGAAAGCTACCAAGGCATAAGACTCATGGCTACTATTATTGACTAGTGGAATGGATTGGTATAACTCCCAAGACATAACATATTTAACTACTATTATCATTTAGTGGAATTAACTACAACATAAAATAATTCCCAAGGTATAACACTCCTTACTACTATTACAGTCTAATGGAATGGACTAGTACAACTCTCATGACATAACATACTTGACTATTATTTTTATTTGGTGGAACATATCACATCATATAACAACATTCAGGGTATAACACACCTATCACTATTATCATGTGATGGAACAAACTAGTATAATGGTTATAATTCTTGTAATATTGCAATTTAATTATTAATTTCTTATTATATCATTAATCAAAACTTACTAGATATCAATGCATCACTTGCCTTACCCAAAATCATAGCACTTCCACTTATATGACGATTATCTTATCACAAGGAAATAATGTTATCATTTATTATATGAAATACTGATTATTTTTGAATTCATACCAACACTTGTTATTATTTAAAACACTTAGAAATGTAACACGGGGAATCATATAAATCATGTTATGATTACATTAATCAATGATAAGGCATAAGGAAAGACAACAATCATAAAAGAGGCATTACACAAGGAAAAAGACTAAAAAACCCTTACTAAAACCCTAATCCTCAAACAATGCATAATTTCACCCATAACGCTTTCTGAAAAACCAATTTTAACACCACATTCCAAAATATCATATTCAGCAACATATCCAAAAATTAGGATTAGTATATAATGTTTTAGAAAGAAAATATCGATCGTATCCCTGGGATTACTCTGCTTATTTTAAGCCATTTTCACATAATGTTGATATTTGTGTTAAATATATTAACCCAAATCAATCACATGCCACACTTATAACTTTTCAATCCAAAAATACTTGCATAACCTCAAATTCCTAGAATTAACCCCAAAATGACCATTTTCCCATAATATTTTTTAAACACCTCAAAACTTCTTATAATTATAACTTAGCCCAAACAACACAAAACCTAACCACATTATGTATCAAAATTTAAGCAAAAGCCCCAATTTCTTTTGTAATGATATACTTAAATTTCTCCAAATTTCACCAAAATAACCAAAACACCCTTTTGTCCTATTATACCCAAAATCTTTCAAAAATTAACTTGCTCCAAAATCTATCATTTTTTCACATAATATTCCACATAGTATTATGCACCCGAGTAGGTAATTACTTTAAAATAAATCAACCCAAAATGCCTAAAAAATCCCTATAGTTGAGGCATACATAAGCCCAGAATCACCAAAATCAATTCTCAATATGTAACTCCTCAAAAATACTTAAAATCAAGAATTATCACTTAAGAACATGCTTGATAATAGTAGCCAAAACATATATTATCGTGCTTAAGAATTTTCCACATAGTTAGTTTGTTTATATAACTAACAAAATATATTATCTACTTGACAACCTATACTAGCTTGTGATCCTCCACATAAGTAACATCTAAATATATAGATATGCATGTGTAATAATCCTCAAGCTATTATATTGCTGATTTAAAGCATCTACAAAACCATAAAGAGAAGTCATGATTATAAGCTTTCAGTTCCTCGACGAAGTGCACCTACACTATGTTAAAAAACCACTAAAACCAAGGTCAATAATTTAAGCAAAAAATAAAATAAAATAAATAATCAAAATAAAATTTATAAATTTTCTAGATAAATGCTTAAATTTTTGGGTCTATGGTTATTAAATTAGTCCCTGACAACGGTGTTAAAAACTTGATATTGACCAAATATACTTGTACCAAGTTCAAAACAGGGTACTAAGAGTACCAAATTATCATTTTCACAAAAGCTAAATAATGATACAAAGACTCTAATCACTCTAACTAGGCTAATGAGATAAAAGTCAAATAAAGAAGTAACTAATTCAAAACTAAGAATTTGAAATCAAATTAAATTAAGAAAAAATGGAATCAAAGAAAATCTAATAAAGGTAAAATTAATTACTAAAAGCTATTAAAGGAATGTAGATCTATCACTATCCAATTATAATGATCAATTTATTAATTACCCGATATTTTAAATCACTAGTTATGTGTCAACATGAGTATTTAACTAACACTCTCTCTCGAGCTATATAGTTATATCGCCAATTATCAGTCACACTTTCTCTATAAAAGAATTTAAATAAAGACAATGCTTTAGGTTTAATTAATTATGTATCCTTTCTTATTGTTGTATAAATTATGTAATTATTCTCACAACCCGTTCAATTCATATTTACGTTATTTAACCTAAAATGGAGAATAAGCTATCACATATTTTCTTGACTTGGTAAATGTTAATTAAAGATAATACGTCTATTAATTAGGCACAATATAGAATAATAGCATAAATCACATAGAGTAATATATTAATTAATCAATTAATAAATCTATCAGTATAAATAATAGAGTTTTACCATATCCTTGGTAAAAGATAAATAGATCATTCTATTAATTAAAATAAAAATAATGAAATAAAAAATATAATCTAAATTATACATAAAATATTAAAATTGAGAATATTTGAATATAAAATTACAACACTTCAAACTCAAAGTAAGAACTAAGAAAATAATATTGTACTGTATAAATGGTTAGCGATATTGAATTTTCCTTCTTGGCTCCTTCCAACCCTCTATCCTTACATCTTTTTCGGCTTCTATCCTGCCTCCATATTTCTCTTCATATATCTATATGTATACACACCTTGGAGGTCTCTCATTTTTTTTGTTGCAGAATATTGGATAAAATTTTGGTTAACAAGTCAAACATATATCATTTTCTTTCTTTTATCTTGTGCTACAAAATATTATTGTTGTGCATAAGATAATTATTCACCTGTGGTCATGTGCAAGTTGAGAAAATAAAGCGAATAAAAAATAATCAGAAAGCTAAAAGTCCCATAAAAACTTTCCAAACAACGTTTTCAAATTCCTGCTGCAATTTAAAATTAATTTATGACCTAGATATGATTGGATTTAGGAACATTCACTATAAACATAAGTTATAGATATAAAGTTTTTCTTTTTACCAAAATTTGAATAATCTAAATCCAAGTTCGAACGTAACAAGTTATGGTTATAATAAAACAAGCTATCAAAATCATATGTAAATTAACTTTAAGCTCTTAATTAATTAAATACATGAGATTATTACAAATTAAGCAAATAATTAAACAAACATATCAATAACCTCACATAGTATTCACATAAATAACCAAAAGCTTAAAGTAAAAGTGTATAAAATATGTAAAAAATATTCGTTCATCAATCATCATGCCTAAGAATTTACCAAAAAGTCTAGTATGACCTAAAATGATATATTCACATAGCAACATAAAATTACATACTCTTCATGAAATTTTAATAATTCATAAATATAAGCTCAAGTCCTAAACATGATCTCTAGCAAGAAATCATGATAACATAAGATTGCATAAAATAGACATATATAACAAAAACTAATCTAGATTTATGTATCTTTACCACTAAACACTAGTGTCTTAACAATTATTAACCCTAATCACCCCTTTAAAAATTAGGATCACCTAGATAACAACATAAGAATGGTTGGGAAAAAACAAGATTAGTAGAGAAGAAGGTAAGGTAAAGAGGAAGGAGAATGAAGTAGTGAAACCAAACTAGGGAAAGGAGGGTGGGTGCATGTGGTGGTTCAAGGCTCGCATCAAAGCTTATTATTGGAGGAGGTTGGTTGTGTGAGCCTTGCATGTTGGTGGAGTGTTGGTAGTGTGAAGGTCAAAAGTTATAGAAAGTGGGTTGCATATTGTGTTGATGTTGGTAAGGGTTAGTTGTGTGAGATTGTGGTATAGGGTGGGTATGGTTACATTGGGTTGTGGTGTAAGGTGGAAGGAGTTGCTTTAGGAGTTGGAGGAGCTAGAGGGTGTGTTGTGTTGGTGGTTAACACAACTAGGGTTGTATTATATGAGGGTATTGGATGGGAAAAAAATACTAAGCTGCCAATGGGGAAAAATACAACACAAAGGAAGGGTTGGCAAAGGGAAAATAGAACAAAAAACGGAGAAGAAGGGTAAAAAGGGAGGGAAGGGGAAGGGAGTTTAATCCTGATAAAGATCTAGAGTTATTCATTTAACCGAACTTAGCCATGACTAGGGGTGTGCATTTTCGGATATTCGTATCCGAACAAATATTTTTATTGGATATCCAATCTGATCGGATATTGGATATCTTACATCCGAATATGTGTTCGAATACTTCGGATATCGATGTTCCAGATATCCGAATTATCAAATCGGATTTCAGATATATCCGATTATTAAAGAAAATATCTGATTATTAAATTTAAATATATAATCTATAATTTAAAAAAATTTTGCAGAAATACTTATTTAATTGTTCAACTTGTGTACAAAAAAATTTAATACATGATTAATCATATCCAAAAAAATTGGCGACCAAGATTTTTGAACAATGACGCTTTAGAATTATGGAACGACCAAAGTTAAGAGGTTTAGCAACTTTATAGTTTTTTATTTCTGGTCTGGACACATGCTTGCGTGTGAGTTGTGGCCTATTTGAGTATTTATGGAGTGTGGATGTTTATTTTATACCTTAGTTTAGTGAATTATTTTTGGACTTATGTACTATAAAAAAATGATCCAAACTTAACTATTGAAAGCAAAAAAAATAAGATTATAAATTGAATTAAGCCTAAATATAACGGGTTTATTCTTGAAATCGAATATTTCTTACGGATTGAATAAATCCACTAAAAAATCAGATTAAATATTTGCTTCGGTTAAGTTTATATTTGATTGAATCGAAAATCCACTTTAGTTTTAAAAAATCAGATTAAATATTTAAAATTTTGGATCCATTTTTTGAATACTAAATTGAGTTTTTGGATTTTCAATTTTTTTCACACAAGACTCGTGATACAATTCCATGTAACGAGACAGTTTCTAGCATGTCAAATCGCCCATACTTTTGAAATATACGCAGTCCTCAAATGAACATGAGGTACGGACTAGCTTATATTGTCATGTGCAAAATGGGTTGAGCTTAAAATTATTAGCTTAGAGCGTAAGGTTCATGTTCCGATCAAGGGTGGAAGAATCATTGCACTTGGGTCCAATTTAAAGGGACCAGGAATCTGGATATGTATGCACATTGCACGCGCTTATATTTAATAGTCAGTGAAGACATAAATCTAGAAGCAAAGTTACGGCGATAAGGTTATTAAAATTCACCAGCAACCTTTTATGAACAAGTTGTATACTACAACCACACACATCGAGTTAGTTGTATACTACAACCGTACGGACGTAGCCTAACGGGTGAGGCATGGTTAATTGGTATAAGATGTTTTAGGTTCGAATTTCATGACAGTCGCAGTGTGAGAGTTTCAACCTTTCAATGTGGGTGGATCCTTGTGGACACTATAGATACTGGACCGCTATATTATTAACTTAGGTCATCGTAATTTACCTTCCTCCAACTAAGACCGTAATTTACCTTCCTCCAACTAAGACCGTCAGGCAGGTTGGGCACCCTGAGGGCAAGAGATTTCGCCTTTTGGTGTAAGAGTTAAGTGTATATAATGTTATTTTATTTTATACATTATTTTATTTTATGTACTATTTATTACTACTATATTCATAATATGTATTTTACATTATATATATATAGACACGCACATCTTACATAATATATATAAATACACGATTTATAGAATAGAAATATACATCTAACAAAATATAAATACACAACTTATATATATATATATATATATATATATATATATATATATATATATATATAAGTTAAAAAATAATTATACAAGTTAAAATAAAAATACACAGCCTAAAATGAATACATGCTTTTTATAACGAGAATATACATATATACAATTTTATAGCAAAAATCTACTATATAAATATGTGGATTATCTAACAATAATAATGCAAATTTTCATATAATAGATCATAAGTAAATTTATATAATATTTTTCTTTTTGTCTGGCAATTATTTTTATAAACAAATATTTATAATTCACATATTAGGTATGGTTTTATATAAAATATAATAAAATCGTATGTCCTTTATTGTGTATGACTATGCCAAGCACATACTCCCTTTATGAGAGAAATTAACGAGGAATAAAATAATAGTACCGGAGTTAGAGGTGGATTATATTAGAGTATATTCGACACTCTATGCATATATGAATATGTATTTGGTATATCTAAGTAGAACAGGCAATCGGATGGGTCGGAACACTATAGGATCAGTTTATATGATAATCAAGTCATATTGATTTCGGATAATCTTTGATTATTTTATCGGGTCGGGTTGGGTCGGTTGGATTCGGATCAACTCAGTATCGGATAATCTCGCGTTATTCTAACCTTTCAGATCGGGTTTGGTTAAGATTGGATGGACTCAAATTCGGATAAATTTGGGTTGTTCTAATTTTGGCTCGGGCTCGGATAAGTTTGAATTATTATATTTTCAGGTTGAATTTGGATTGGATTTAGGTCATTTCATATTTGAGTCATGCTTGTGTCATTTTCTTTCTTTTTTTATTTCAAGATGTTATTAATAGCTAATTATTCTGAGATCATTTGTTTTAATTTATCTTATTCAATTAAAAGTGAATTATTATATTAATTGTTTTGATGCCTTAGAATTTTTTGTAATTATTTCATCTTTGGAGATGTATTTGACGTTTCAAATTTAAAAGTTATCAAATCATATTACTTTTCTTTTTATGTTAAGGTATAGCTTATTGTTCCACTCTATTATTAATTTGGTCATATTGAGTTTGAGTATTATTTTAAGTTTATATTATATTTATATCTTGTATATATGCTCCTTACATAATACTAACTTAAAATAAATTGATAATTGATAACAAATGAAGGCTTCTAGGATTGTACTTCTTATATTATTTTTATAAGAGTTTGTTCACATCATATCAACATAATTTTAATAAATATAATAATAATAATAGTATAATAATAATAGCAATAATAATAGTAATTAATAAATATCAATTATGGCAAAAATAATAATAGCAATACATTAGTTTATATTTATTTATTTATTTATGAGATCATATCAAGCTAAATAAAATAAAAATTTAGATAAAGTAAGTAATAATGACTATTATTGACAAAATATCAACTAATATTGACTTTTTACTATTTAACATTGTTGATGTAATAAAAAATATTAATCTTCAATTTTTATAATGAATAACTAACATTCTCACTCTAGATTTTTCTTACTTTCTTATGATGTTGTAGGTGTTATATTGCAAGGTATGGTCGTATAGATACTAACATATAGTATTAAAGGCTACACTATTATTATCTTATGGTACTAGATGGAATCATGGAAGTGAATTAGTATTTAGATGGCATAGTAGAGTTTTTTCTTTTTTCTCAACTTTTATTTCTATACTTTAATATTGGTATCAATGGATATTGTATTTGTATATACATAAGTGATATAAATTTTAAGAAAGTATATTGTTTCTAGATTTTGATGTAAGTACTAGTATGGATTAGTTGCACATCTATAATATTTCATGTTTTATGAAGTTTTAGAAATTTTGAGTTATGGGTTAATGTTAATTTTCGGATAGTACCGGGTTGAATATTTAGAGGTTTATAATTTTTCAGATAATATCGAATTTTGGATAAATAATGGATCGGGTCGGGCCATTTCGGATTTATAGTTTTTCGGATTACATCGGGTTTCGGGTGAGTAACAGGTCAAGTTGGGTTTATTTCAAGCTTATGATTTCTTAGATTATATCGGATATCGGATATGTATTGGATCAAGTCAGATAGGTTTTTGGCTTTTAATTATTCGGATAAAATTGGATTGGATTTCGGACAGATTGAGTTAGTATTTGTCAGATTTTTCTGATTGGGTCAACTTTTGCCAACTCTAAATCCAAGTGTATGCTTGACTTTCACATCAGTAAAAATAGAAGTGCTCCTTCCGACACAAGAATGTCATGCATTCCAATTTGAAGCCCAAAATAATATCTAAATTTATATAAAAGTATGTACATTAATTTAATAATTTATATATTCATATGGATAATTAATTAATTAATAAACGAAAATAATAATTTTTAAAATAAAAGTATGGCACTAAAGTACAATAAATTTATTATAAGAACACCAATAATAATAATGATCATAATAAAAATAATAATTTTATTGTACATTTTGTGCCATACTTTTTTTTCTTTAGCATTGTTTTAGGGTGGAATTACTTAATTATCAATAAAAATATTAATTAGTCCACCAATATATATGTTTTTACATAAATTTAGCTTTTAGTTTGGGTTTGAAATTTGGGTGTATATGATATTGCCCAAATATGTCTAATACATGGCACTAAAAGTATTCAATTATCATTCACATAGAGACTAAATAATAACTCAAATACTCTAATCACTCTAATTAGGCCTAGGCAATAGAAGTTAAATAAAGAAATAATTATTTATCTAAACTAAGAAATTGATATACAAATCTCTAATCTAAAAATAAATAAAATCTAACAAAGATTAATTTAACTAATTAAGACTACCAACGAGTCCATATATACTTTTATCTGATTATTAATTTTAATAAAGCAATTATTTGATTTTTTTTTTTTCAACTACCAACAATGTGTCAACTAACATATATAACTAAAATATTTTCTCTAGTTATGTAGTTTTATTATTAATTATTAGTCCCACTATCTTTGAACGAATGATTTAAATAAAGGAGTATGTTTAACATTCAATTAATTAATTAATTATCTTTCCCTATTTTTTTGGGTAGAAATATTACAATTACTTTCATAACTTATTTAATTTCTATATATATTATTGAATATAAATAGGAGAATTAAATCTTGCTTTTAACTCGACTTGTTAAATTCTAATTTAAGATGACCGATCTATTAATAGAACAATAGCATAAAATACATAAGGTAATTCATAAATCAAGCAAACAATTAATTAAACAATATAAATAACCATATTCTTTATAAAAAGAAAACTTGAACATACTATGAATTGAAGAAAACACACTCAATTTAAATAGAAAACTTATACATTGAATAAATTAACAATTTTGAATCAAAATCTTAAAGTTTTGATGAGAGATGGAGGGTAATTGTGTGTATGTGTCTTGGGGCTATTGAGTTTATAATGTATTTTTAGTGGTAGAGAGGGTTTAATTTTGGTCTTAAATTGTGTAATAGGTTGATCATAAGATTAGACATCAAGCTAGAAATATTTAAATTAAATATTTTACATGCTGAGAAGATTCAGGGGTCAACACAACCTAGGTGTGTTGAAAAACACATAATGGGCATGTTCAGCTCTATTTTAGTGTTTCTCAATAACTCTAACAACTTTTGGCATTTTTCTCCATGACTTTTTTTTATCCAAGATTAGAATGAAATGATTCAAAGTGTGTTAGAAAGATGATGAAGAAACCTACAACTTTCATTATTTACATTTTCCCAAATTATGAATAAACCATGCTCAAAATTTTTATTCTTCCTAATCAAAACATTCTTATTATTAGAAAACCATGTATTCTCAACCCATTGTTATAAATACAATGAAGAGACCTGAAACTTTTATCATTTACATATTCACAAATTATGAATAAAATATGCTCGAAATTTTGATTCTTCTTGGTCATATAATCTTATTATTAGCAAATATGTATTTTCAACCCATTATTTCTTATTTTTCTCTCCTAAGCTTCTCATTTTAGATCCATTTTGAATGGTTAGTCCCATATATGTACTTATCACCCAAATTGACTTATTTATTCCACTTTCATCCAAAAGCCTCTTTTTGATTGGGTTTTTTCTCCATTTGACGTCAAAATAATAAAATATGCAAAACTTGGCTAAGAAGCTATAACTTGAACAAAAAGGCATACAAAGTTATTATATGGAATAAATTTTTATTAAGAATCCTATATAAATATATAATAAACCATGTAATGTAACATATTATTGTAAATATCCTATTTACATATTGTGGATATACAATTTATGAATGTGTATTTTATTAAACCCTAGGTTTAATACTCATATTATTACCATAAGTTGTAACAACTTTTCTATTATGATTTCACCCCAACTCTACCTAGCTTCCACCTCCTTTCATATTATTCAACTCCTTATCAAAATGGATGTAATGAGTATGGGTATTATATATGTGGAATATTGTGAATTGCAAATGTTAGAGAGAACTCACATATAAATGAGAATTAGCACTCACATTTTCTCTTCCTCCTATTTTGTTATATTATCTTTCTTCGAGTGTATTAATATTACAACATGTTATCAGCACAATTAGCCTCTAATTTATCTTTTACCCCTTATATGTTGATTATCATCTCCTTAGCATAACCTTTCAAAGATCAATTCCATTTTATGTTTAGATTCATTTCTAATTTATCAACATAATTATGCTCTAGATGAAAAAATTATATGTGTATGCATTATTTTTTTTAGGGATCTTGGCAAATAAACATGTAGCTGATGTCAAGTTCAATTTGTACTTAATAAAATAGAGTGTTCTTTATTCATTAATTACTATTGTATATGAATATTATTATTATGTGTCACATAGGAATACTCTACACATTTTGTTTATTGTGAGAAATCTCAATTTTTGTAGGTATATGAAATGTCGCATATGGGACATATCTTACAATTAAGTAGCTTAATTTGAATTGATCAAGCATTTTAAGGAGGATATAATATTATGGTTCTAGAATTGACTCAGAACAAGAGAGTCTTATTTTTATCTCCACCTTTGCTTTATACTTATGCTAATTGATATTTTTATCAATTTTAATTATATATATTGGTAGTATGTAATTTAATTTGATTGTATGTATGATGATCTCTATTCTAATTATGAGATGGAGGGTAGATATAAATGACAGTAGATGGCTAAAATTTTCCCGTTCAATAAACTCAAATTGTATCTAATATGATTAAATTGAAGATTAAAAGTGATGGATTTGTGGCCCATATAAGTTAATGACAAGAATGGTACAAATATAATAGAAGCTTATGATATGGGTCCAAAGAGTTAAACCCTTAAAATAAGAGTTATAATACTTTAAAAGGATAGAAAACTTTCCATATTTAGTTAACATATCCATATGAATATAATTTGAGAATAGATTCCACGAGTAAATGAAATATTTATGAATTATCTTTATACTAGTGTAAGATAATAAGAGGTAGAATTTGGTGATGTATATACCTAAACATTTGCAACTAATAATAGATTAGTGACCACATAAGCCACCATTATAAATAGATATTTATCACTTGAATATAATGGAGAACCATCTAAAGTGGCAATGTTAAGAAAATTACTTAAATTTTAATGTGATGGAATAACCGTCTCATCTCCTATCACCTTATGCATGGAAGTGATAGATTAACAGTATCATTTCTCATCACCACATACATATCTCAACACTTAAAGTTGATTGGAGAATATAGTGCTAAACTCCATTAATCGAGTTAATGGAGGTCCACAAAAGTGGATACATTTTTACTACATACTTACAGTATGGATGGGTAATTGTAAAAGTGCTTGTAGAAGCAAGAAGCTCTTAGATAATCATATTATTTACAAGTATGTACATAAGGTACAAAAGGATATGATTCAATTTAGGAGGAATTCGAAAGCTTCACCTAATGATTAAATGGTTCTGAAGACCTTATGCACAATTCAATACTGAAGATTAAATGATTAAAAGGTTATGAATACCTTATGTTTAATTTGATGAAGGAGATCAAATATTTGAAAGTTTTTTAAGACTTATGTAATAATGATAAAAAAATATTGGATGGTATTCAGTACCTCAAGTTCTTTTTAATCCATAATATTGAACTATTTGTTAGTTTATAGACCCTTACACTAAATTTATTTTTCCACTTTCTATTTATGAAATTATAATTCTTACAATTTAGTTTTTGTAATTAAAATTTTTGCAATGTTTAAAATATATGTTTTAATCAATAAGTAGTAATGACAGCTTTGTGTATAATTTGTTAGCCACGTATTCATGAAACTATGCACCTACTTTGCAATTAGTAGTGGTTAAAATCTACCATAGTCAAGTTGATAAATTGAATATTTTCTATATTTTCACTTTGCTTTTCCTTCATTTTAAGACTTTACATGGTCTGAAATATAAATTTTATCATGGTTTCAGTCTATACTTCGCGCTACTACTCTCTTGGTATTTGTTTTTAGGGATTTTCACAAGAATGCACAAATATAAGGGTAGTGTTTGATTGATTACGTATTAATCAATATTTGATTGATTGGTCTGAGGACAAAAATGATTTTTCTATGTCACTTCATTTCTTTTTATCCAAGTTGCTTCTTTTTTTTGTCTAATTTACTCCCTTATTTCTTTTAGAGTTTTGGGAATATCCCCATTACTAGGTTCGAGATTCACAGTTATGAATTGAAAGGTCCAAATGATAAACTCTTCTTATAGTTACATACATCACTACTATTTATGCTAGGTCTTATACTGGACATCCTGCTTTCACCGCAAATGTAAGTATAATTGTCACTACCATTGAAAACCGAACTATGAATATGCATATGAGAATGAAGATAATCGGTAATACTAATATTAGTGTGATTATTCTAACTATATTTTCCATCACATATATAAGAGTTATAGTAGGGATTGTCACTCTTAGATCCATTCAATTCAGTATTAAAAGAATAAGAATTCTAATAATTCAAATATGTTTTCGAAGTAGAAAACCAAGTATGAGAGGCATCAAAGGAAGATAAATCAAACTTGTGTATTTATGGAGGAATAAAGGAAGTCAAAGACCTTAAAAAAGGTTAAAAAATTCAAAAGAGACAAGAAAATGGTGTTGCACAACCTTAACACAACCAGTTGTATAGCTATGCAACCCTGATGTAGCCTAATTTGAAGACCAGACCTACTGCATGACCTTGGCACAGCCTACCTCATAGCTATGCAGGAGTTGAGTCTCAACGTGCACAGTAAGTTGAGGCCAAAAATGTTGCACTACTAGCCTATGCAGACCTTGCATGTTCGTGTAGTAGTAGTTACCCACGATTGTTGATGCATGATATAACATTAGTTATGGGTAGTTTTTAGGGGAATTTTTGGTAGACTTTGGGGGACATTTTTAGGGGATTTTAAAGGACTTTATTTCTCTCTTTTTCTAAGCAAAAACCTCATGTAACATGTCTTGAATTCCTTAGTTGAATTTCTCAATTTAAGTGTAAGTTTCATCTACGATCAACTCTACAATCAACTATGTTATTCTTCAATTTACGGTTAATTCAATATATTCTCTTCTTTATAAATTTTTATATCATCATTATATTTTTTATGTAATTTACATTTCTTATGTTTCCTTACAATCATAAGTGAGTAATTTTTTTTCTAGGATTGAATTAGGTCCATTTTGGTGTTAATATGATGAATTAAAGTATATGATGTATGTTTAGTTTGTATGTGTTGTTGCATATGTAGGGTTGATCATTTTAAGTCAGATTTGATACAACCTACCTATTTAGATATTATTTACAATTGAAAGGTTGAAACCATTATCAGAAATTAACATATGGATGAGAATTCAAATGATCACAAAAGTAGATGTTTGGTTCAGAAGGACTATAAAATCGATAGCTCTTAATGGATTTAATTTAATTAGTTAGTCACGAAACTAGTTAGAAAATTAGATTAAATACATTCTTAGACCTTAAAAGAGGCTAATGGATATATTTAGACAGATTGTTCACCACCATTGAACTAAATTACAACATAACATTATTTCATTGTCGAACATCGATTCAAAGATTGAAGTTCAATCATAGGCTTTATATTTATCATTTTATAATTTGTATTTAGTTAGTCATTATATTTATTTTCATTATCTACCTACATATTTTCACTCTATAATGATCTAGATAGCTAAAATGATGAAGTTTGGTATTCAATTGTAAAGTCCTTGTGGGATATGACCTTGAAGTGCTATAACGAATCTGCACACTTGCAGACTGGCATCCTCACAAGTCTCCTCCACTACCATAGTGGTTGGAATATTTACAATAGTCTCTCCATTATGTTATAGTTTATATGGGTAGAGACATTTGATGGTTGAAGCCTAAAGCTTCCTATCCAATATGCAGTTTGATGGTTGAAGCTTGAAGCCTCCCATTTAGTTATTAGTGCAATGGTTGAAACATGAATCTCCCCATTTGATTTAAGTAATTTAATAGTAGAGGCTAAATGCTTCTTGTGTCATAGACTTAAATATGCTCTAGAAGATTAATTTATCCGATCATTGTTTGTCATCATCAAAAATGAAAATTTTTTGAGTTGTTTTTAAAAATAAATAAAAAAAGACGTTTTTAACCTTTGTTCTATGTGTTGATGTGTTACAAGTTTGAATTTGTTGAAAGGAAAAATTCAGGTTGAATGATATATGGAATAGAAGATGGAACTACTCATACATAAATATCACGAAGCTTGAAGGAATATCTAGGCCAAGTGTCTTTATTTAAGACATCAAGTTTCTTTTTTAAGTAACTTATGCAGCATAAGCCAAAATGTTTTTTCTAATAGAGTTGTTGAAATGGTATTTAGAAGGAAAATTAGCATGAGTTTCGTGGTGAGTTTCCTAGAGTGGTAGGTAGAGTTTGATTAATTAGGAAAGTTGTTTAACAATTAGAAAATTGATTTACATAAAATATTTTTTAATAAAATCATGAGTGTTAATTCTATCTTGAATTTACACAATTAGTTAAGTTTTCATGTTACATTGTTTTGGTAAAAAAAAAATCAAGAGAGAGAATAAAGTGGCTTTCATTTACTAAAAAATAGAATTTGAGATGACTTTGTTTTACTAATTTTACTAAGCTAAGTACTATCTATCTATCTCTTACTATTTCACTATTTTATAACACAATTTATTAGGGTTTTTACTGAGTAAATTTGTGTTTATCTCACTCAATCTAAGATGTAATCATCTAAACCTACCATGCAATTTTAACCTGACAAAATCTAGCACCATTCTCAAGTTTTATGAGGTAAATTTGATTCATAGATTTTTCTATTTAATAATCATACCCATGTAATTTGAGAAGAGGTTTTTAGGGGCAAATAAATAAAGAACAAATGATATATATTGAAGAGAAAAATAAAAGGGAGAAATATCTTTTTCAAAATAAATCATTCAAGATGAACCTATTTTAAACCAAAAATAGATTTTGAGAGTGTTGTGTTGTAATTGTTGAGGGTATTCTTTAGTTGCTTATTGTTGAATTCTGTATTAATTTATAATCTTGCTTATCATATAGTAGAGATTATCCTTGTAATTTTAAGAGTTTAAGCTTGTGTATTGCACTTAAGAATTAAGGTGGGGTTGGTACCTAGAGTTAGCTATGTGTTAACAATCCAAAGTAGGGTTATGAAAATTAGAGAGTTCAAACACATTGTGCTAGTTCTATTTAAATTATTGTGAGAAATAAAAGGGAAAGGTTTAGGATCATGGATGTATGCTACTTAAGAGAGGAGTATCTCTAAAGTAGAGGAATCACATAATATCATGTGCTAATTTCTCAGTTGCATTATCTTCACAAGGAACAAATTGGAGAACACTACATGGAACACAATCTTAAATAGTTACAAAATAGGAGATTTCTGCATATAATAGATTGTTACTTCACTAATTCCAATGAATTCATAGATTGAGTTTATTCTTTCTATATAAGAAGTTTGATATATGAATCTATGTATTTCAAAAAATTAAAAGTGTCAATACTCAATTCAACCCTCCTTCTTGTGTATTCTCGAGTTAAACCCATTACATTAACTCTTATAAAAATTTATGACCAAAACTATAAAAAGTGTCAAGCTTGTAATATGTTGAAACCATTTTTATCTTACAAAAATTTGTTCTCTTTTAGCCTTCTTTGATATCATACTATTGTTATATAATCATTGAATTATTATTACATGATGTTAGAGATGATGTTATGTTTTTATGTCATGATTACTACCCAAGAAAGCATGTTTATGATTTTATAGTGTAAAGCATAAAAAAAATGGTTGAAATATGATTTATGTTGTATCTTAGACTCTCGACCTTAGAGATTTAAAGGGTAACCTTGGTTGTTTTATCATATAAGTAAGGTTAGGGTTTTTAAAGGTGTTTTAGTATTATGATAACGTTATATTGTATGTGCTTTATCGAACCTTAGTAGAAAGTATAATTATCTTAATATAAAATAGGTATTAGCATGAACTTATCCTATTGATGATGGTATTGGGATTTGGATCATGTGACTAGTGCTTAACCTTTGTGGAACATGAGTAGTGTTAGGCCTTAATATTTAGTTTATGAAGTATGGATTTGATAATAATGGATTCTAAAATAAGAAAATGGTTAAGTGTGAATGTAAAGGTTGTAAGTGTTATATGTGGGCCTTATTGTGTGTTAGCTATGATTCCTTATAATACATTAATAAATAAAGTGAAAAACCTCAAGTTTAAAAATTATTTACTATTTAGGGTTAGCTTCCCTCAATTCGATTTAGTGATTAAATTTATGGGATATCTTAGCACCCTAACTAAAGCCCTATTTCTACTTTATGTATATCAATGTTGTGTTACTTTGTGTTCTATTACAATTGAGAATTTGTAAGTGTCCCTAGGTCATAATATGGGAGGGAATTATTTTTCTTTGTGTGCAAATATGGTAGGGTATCTCAGTCTCCCTTTGTTGATATTTTATACACTCTAGCAATTAAAAAGAATGTAATTTGTGTTTGTTGTAACAACCCAACCCTATACTAGTTGTGGATAGTTACTAGGTGAGATTTTGGGAATAAAGATTGGCCCCACAAATAAACACACATCTATTTGATCATTTTTTTATCAATTCATATGCATCTTGATAAACTTCTCAGTAGGTCACTCATTCTTAAATTACTCCTAGTGAAGTATGCTTAACTATAGAGTTATTAAATCTTAGGGTTTTTGAATATATATATATATATATTGTTGATATAGGTAGTCTTATAAATTATTTTAAGCCTCCCACTATTTACTACTAATGTTGTGTATTATACACACCCCAATCAAATAATGTAATGTTCTTGTTGTGCCTCAACTATTGATTGTCTCATTACATTCTATCCCAAAATTCTTCAATCTATGTAAATGACTTTGATACTATTTGTAACATCTTAGCCTCTCACTAGCTGTGGATGGTTACTAGAAGAGCTTTCAAGATTTAAGGTTGTGCCCACAAATCAACACATCATTTTGAGCTTGCTTTTTATCAACTCACATGCATCCCAAAAAACTTCTCAATAGGTCACCTATCCTTAAATTATTCAAAGTCAAAGTCATGTATGCTTAGCTATAGAGTTCTTTAGTCATAAGCTTTCCAAAAAGAAAGTATAACTTGTTAATATAGCTAGTATTATCATTTATTTTAAGCCTCAACTATCCACCACTAATTTGGGATATTACATAAATGGTTTGATAGTTATCTCAGTGCACTACCCTTGTATAATAAAGGTGGCTATTTGTGATGGTTATTAGTCGCCTCAATGTTGTTATAATAGAAATTTTATGACCTCAATATATTTTTATGTTATAAAACCTCCTAGTTGGAGTGAAAAGAAAAACTCTAAAAATCTTATTCTTAAACTATTTTAGTCACTACTTACGTTTTAGTAACTAAAATACAACATAAATTATTAAATATGTAGGAGAAAAAAATTAATAAATGGATTATGCATAAAAAAATAACAACCCCACAAAAGAAAATAAAAAGGTTAATTATGAGCTAAATAGACATTAATAAATAAATAAAAGAATTATAAATTTTAAAATATTTGTCATACTACACATATAGGGTTTTGACTCTCTAATAAGTGTTTTTCCAACAATTGCTTATGTTGTCATATTAATATCTTCTTCATGGTTCTTTCTATTAACTAATGCTCAATATATTTAGAGTTAGAGAATAAATATAGAGGGATTAAGAGTGAAAATAAAAGATAAATAGATAAAAAAAAAGTGATAGTCAGTATGTAGGATTGTAAGGTGTTATTAATTTAAAATTCTACCTAGAATTGTTTATCACATTAAGACATTTAGATCATAGAATCTTGATATTTGGATAAGGAGATTAACAAAAATGGTTACCTCTATCTACTACTCTTACTAATGGAAGTGGTTAATTTTGGTATTTTGTAGTTGCTATAATAACCTAAAATCTTATAAAATTTTAATTTCAATTTATTATACATGTTAACCTAACCTAATTCCTAATATTTGAATTCATCTTATTTTACTTTAACCTAACCCCAACCCCCCAAAAAAAATTTAGATAAAACTTTTATATTTACATATCAAAAATTTAACCCTAAAAACCAAAAAATTTCCCCCTTCCCTTGTTTCCTTCTTCCTCCTTTTTCTTTCTTTCTTATTCCATTTCCTTCCTCTTATTTCTTTCCTTTCCTTCCCAGGCTGCACCAACCCAGCCCAACTCCATATTATTCTTTTTTTTTTCTTTTTCTCTCCTTCTTAGGTTGTGCCACCCCAACCCAACTCAACCTTCTCCTTTTTTATTTCTTTTCTTCCCTCCCCGAGCTAGCCTAATCCTAGTCCTTTCTCCTTTTTCTTTTCTTTCTCTTCTTCTTTCCCCACTTATCACCTTCTCCGTCTCCTTCCTCCTTTCCTCTTCTATCCCAAATATGGTCTTACATCTGTACACATACCCCTTCCCATACCTCTCTCTATAATGCACCCTACCATGCATGCCCCACCCTCGTAGCCCTATCATACCCTTGTAGCCTTACAGCTCTGCACCCTACTTGTGAACCCTATACCCACACTCTTCTCTCTTCTCCTTCCTCCCTATATCCATGCATGCTAAAAGCTCCCCCTACACTCCCCCTACCATCTTCCCTCTCCCACAAATCTCACCTATTTATTCCCCTAACCACCCTTGTCTATTCCTTTCCCTTATCGACGACCCAGCCGAAGCCTTCCCCTCTTCCCCTATTTTCTCCTTTCTCTACCTCAATCCTCCTGTCTTGTTGCTAGGTTTTCTAGCCAAACCCTCTCAATACCTATTAACCTCTCTACCACCTCCCTTCCCTACTTGCACTATGTCAGCATCCCTCCTCACCATGGCCACCTCCTTCTTCCTCTCATGCACATGCAAATCCAGCTGGTTGCACCACTTCCACCATCCCCCTTTTTCCACCTTCATGCTACCACCATATCGACAGCACCCCAAAACAGGCACCTCATCCAGCATCACCACCACACCGAGCCCTCCTTTCCTCCTCCTTCCTTCCCTCTCTCGACCAATCTTCTTCCAATATCACTATAGACCACTAGCTCCACCATCACTACCTGCTATCAACTTTATCCAATCCCAATCCCAACACCACCATCACCTTAGCCTTAGCTGCCAAACATCACCCATCCTCTAAACGTTGTCTCCGCCACCACTACTATTGCTACTGTTAATGACATCATACGCTACCCTATCCAATCTTTCCCACTTCATTTACCTCCATTTACTTCCCCTTCTTTTAGTCTTCTTTTAGGTTAAATCTTTAAAAAGTATAAACTTTATATATTCTTAATTTTAGGTGGTATTCTAGTGGCAGTGAAGGAGGAAGCATAGGTCTTATGTGTTTAGAGACTGGAGCCACTTCGATAAGGATACGTATGATAGATAGGGTTTCATTCTATTATAATGTATATCCCTATTTATGTTGATGTGTTGATGGCATGGTATGAAATGTTACTTGACCTTGCTATTATATATATATATATATTATGTAGTTTGACATGATGGTTGAAGAAGCTAAGTAAGTTGTGTAAATATGAATATGTTGAATACAAAGTGCCTATGTATAATAATGACCATGCATTTCATGATAGGGTATGTGTGGGAGGTTGAAGAGCATTTCATGTTTGGAGTCTTGTGGCTCAAGGAAAAAGAGAACGTGTATTTTTAGTGGCCTAAGTGTATTTTGGTCAATATAGTTAAAAAGTGGCATGTTTAGTAACTTATGGTGTCAACTAACTCAAAATAATTAGAGTGAAAATGAAGGGCTTATGGCTAATAAAGGAAAGGAAAGGAAAGATCTAATGTGTGAATAGTAAAACTTATGGGTGGAGTCATGATCATATGTGCAAAAGGTGGGAGATTGGCACTAAGAATTGAATGAGGGGTCAAAGATGGAATCTTAGGTAGGCATACATATTTGGGGAGTCATGTGAGCTTTAAGGAAGGAGTTATAACCAAAGTATAAAGTTAGGGTTTTAGGAAGGCCATAATGGTAACCATAGGGGTAGGTTATTATCGCATGTGTAAGATGGGTGAGTTAGACCACAACCTTGGGATATGAGGTCAATAATAACATTTTGGGAATGTATATTATATTTGGTATCTATACGGGGTCTAATGAAATAATTATGACTAAATGGGGAAATTAGGATTTTTGAATATACCTAAATAGTAACCCTAAGGTAGGTTATTATCACATATGCAAGAAGTAGAATTTATACCATGATTTCTGATTTGATAGTTAATAACAACATTATATTCTTAGGAATGGAATTTAGGTACTAAACAAGCACTAGAAAAGGGACTATGTTAGGTATGGAAAATTAGGGTTTTGGAGGAGACCCAAATAGTAACCTTAGGGGTAAGTTATTATCGCATGTGTAAGACGTGGGTGTTAGATCATGATTTTTAGTAAGTGGTTAATAATAAACTTTTATGATCTGGTATGGAAGTTAGGGACTAAAGGAGTACTAGAGAAGAGAGTATGCCAGGGTTATGAGATTAGGGTTTTTAAGGGAAACATGATTTATTCTATAATTTCATGAATATGTGTACATGACTACATGTTGACCTTGAAATAAATAAATTACCAATAATATACTAATCACTTAAAGTGGAAGTTCACTTAAGTCAGGGATAAGTATACCTATATGTTCCACTAAATGAGAATAGTGGCTAGGTGCATCTTGTTTTAGGGTTGTACGTTATTACTATTTGACCAATTGAGAATAGTGGGGTCCCAAAAATTAAGTTAAATAAATTATTGAATGATCATAACCCTTGATAATTCAAAAATTACTTAAAGTGGAACATCACATGGATTAGGACCAGTTGTACTTTGATTACTATTTCACCAATTGAGAATAGTGGCCAGGAGCATATTATCTTAGGGTTATACTTTGATTACCATTACACTAACTAAGAATAGTGGCCAAGAGCATCTTATCCTAGGGTTGTACTTTGATTATCATTCCACCAGTTGAGAATATAGGGTCCCTAAACCCAGCATGAATAAAATCATGAATACTTATCATGGTGATGTTACTGTACGATTGGGATAGGAATATATAAATTGATAAGATTATCCTATGTGCATGTCACCTCTTATCGTGATCTTACAAACTTATGTGACCTTTATTGATTATATTTTTACCTTAGTATTTAGCGTATTAATCATTCTTTTTATTGGCACTTCTTATTGCCACGAACAAAGATCCCTTCTAAGCCTATGTAGGTAAATGAGGACCAGTTAGAGGAATATGCTGCTTATAATGCTTTGATTGGGGTAGAGTGATTTTATCTTATGCCTAGGGTTAGGAGTCGAAGAGCTATGTTATTCGGTTATTATTTTAAACTAGTTCTCCTTCTTGGTCATTTTATCCAAAAAGATTTAATTTATGTATTTTGTTTCCATTTTTAATGTAAACTCTAAAACCCTTTCTTATGTTATGAAGTACCCTCGTTCTATATTTATTTTGTCTTATATCCTAATTTACTTTTTCCTTGTGATTGATTTGATAATGGTTCATAAGCTAAACTTATATTGAGTAAGGCAGTAACACCCATTCATATTTGCATTGCATTTCCCTCTTAAACAAAATTTTTTAGTTGTACATTTTAGGGTGTTACAGTTACATTTATTTACTATCTTATTATTAAGTGTGTTACTAAGTATTAGAGTTATATTTTTGATATAAGTGTAGAGATGGCTTCATCTTAATGTTCCCCATGCCATTTTATTATATGGGTGTGATTTAAGTATGTTTGTATATGATGTCTCATGTATGTTATTATCATATATGAATGTTACATTATCCTAGTATGATCTTTCTTGCCCCTATTTTTTGTGTACCATCAGGCCTTCACATGCTTGGGGTAGATTATTTTGCTCAGTAAAATTATATTGGCATGTATCATTTTGTGGTAGTCTAATTATTTAGTGAATAATTGGGACCTTGCTGGAGTGGACCAATGGTTCCTTTTAAGGTAGATCATATTTGGGATGAGAACTAGGACTATCCAGTATTCATTGTCATCATCTACTCGTTCATATATTCCTTTGGAATCATGTGTTCCTTCCTTGAATTTACTATTAGTTATTGTGTTGTTTCTTTCTTGTTAAATCTTTTTATCATGTATTATAAAAATAAAAGTTGTTATATTTCTATTCCATTAAGTTCTCTCATAGCAATGTCTTATGTGACTTAGACACCAAGTTCATTTTAGTGATAAGTAATTATGAATTATCCTAGTAAATTTTTATTGGTTATTGACTATTATATGATTGTGGTTACTGAGATAATTAATGGATGAGTTACTATGGTAATTATTGATCGAGTTGATACGGTAACCATTTAGATTAGCGTTATTCTTGGATAAATAAGACTATTCTACATGAGGAGATATGAAAAAATTAAAATGAAGTTCTTAATATCTATATCACAGATGAGTTAGATCTTATTACGCCAATAGTTGGCTTTGGAAGTGGAGATACCTAAAGGAGGACTATGTCAAGATGAATCTTGTTGAAGGACTATGTTATGTCGTGTCTCAATGGACATAATGAGGTTGGGTTAAGACGTAATAGAGGATTAAACTAAGATGAGTCCTAATAAAGAGTAAGATGAGATGAATCTTAATAAAGAATTGGGTCAGTATGAGTCAAAATGAAGGATTAGGTAATGATGAGTCTTGATGAAAAGTAATAATGAAATATTAGGTCGGTTTGAACTTAGCGGACTAGTCTATGACATATTTTAAAGAAAAAATAGGTTGAGATATATTGATCCTAATTGAGGTATAGGCTTGGATGATAAGGCACTTATGCATCCTAAGCTCTACCTACCAAAAGAGATGCATATCTCCATAAATCACATGTCTCCCATTAGATAGAGGATGTATTCTTTAACTGAGTAAAATAGTAAAATATGATTAGGACATGAGTCCTTGCTTATGATTCGTTATCTATATTGAGATAGATGTTTCTTTATTATGTAGGCAATTACCCTATAAAGGATAAACTTATAATTTAGTATAGGGTTGTTAAAGAAACAAGTTATCTTAGCTCATTTATTTAGACAGTGAATCATGCTCGAGCCTTATTTTTAATCTCATTTAATAAACAGGTTGAGCTTGAGCCATGATAAACTCAACTTATTTGCTTGTAAGTTAGATTATATTCAACTAGAACTCGACACAACTCATTTATAGGCTTGAATTGCTCATTAGATCATTTATACTCTCATTCTTAGGTTTATTTCTAAGTTCATTCATATGTATGCTTATAAGCTTGTATAAAGAATTTGGCAATATTATATAGAAGATTTGACTTCTTTATAATTTATTTAATAAAAATCTGAATAGGTAAATGAGTTGTTACTTAAGCTGAATACTTAAAAGAGTCAATTTAGTTTGTGTAACTTTCAAATGAGCTAAGTAGTAAAAAAACATAAATTGAATTATGATAAATGAACTAATTTTTTTCATTTATATTAAATGAGCATAATGAGCCCAATAACTCATGTAATTATTTGATTCAATCTCGCTTGGCTTATATCAAACTCAAGTTGGAATTGAATCTTTTAAAAAAAATGAACTGAGCTCGAGTTGGGGGTTCAACTCACCAACAACCCTAATATGGCGAGTGGAGGAGCAGAGTCCTTGGTTAATCATGGATGATTGGAAATGAGAGAGAAATTAGAGAAACCATAAACTATCAATCTCATTATAACTCCCACCTCTTGAGAGCTTTTAGCTGCACTATTTATATAGTAGGTAGGCCTTGATTAGAAGACGATTACTGTAGAAACTAATGGTTGAATTAATGTGGCAATTATTTGTCGAGTTACTATTATAACTACCTTTAACATTACTATATAGCTACATGACAATTTGGGTGAGTGTTTCATGCTCAACCATCTAATTTTCAATCACAATATTTTAAAATTGATACTATTTTTTAATGAATTTACTTTTTCATAAGGTAAAATAATGAGTAACCAACAACAAATAACTGTAAACCAATGAACCAATTTTAGATATACGGCTTCATGGAATAATATTATAGGATTGGAGATCTAAAATTGGGCTCGACAAAATTTAACCTTTGCAAGTCTAACGGCAATATAGATATTATGCATCTAAGTGCACATTGTAAGGTGCTCCTAGTATGTGAAATAGTAAAAAAAAATTATTTAATTTGAATTATAAAATTACATACATAATTATATTATTTGGTTATAACAATTTTAATTATATAAATTATAGTAATTATTATAATATTTATTGTTATTATTATAAATATCATTATTAAAATAAGTGTAATATTAAATGATCAACCAAAACTAAAAAAAAAAACAATCTAAAGAAAGAAAAACATTAAGCAAAACTTAAATAAAAATCAAAATAAAGAAGAAAACATATCAATAAAATCTTAAATAAATATTAAGCTAAATAAGAAAAACATCAATCGAGACATGCAGAGTTCTGTCTTGATATATTTTTTTCTTACTTGAAAATTACTAATTTTTATTCTAGGTACATCTTGTAAACTATAACTAGGAGCATAATATAATCTTTTTTTCTAGGGAGGTATTGATTTAGTTTTGTAGTAATGTTCATTGAGATAACTAATTTAAGAAATGAGAAGTAATTAGAAAACTAATTACAGTTATAAAATTTCATTTAAAAAAAAGTTAGAATTTCAATCAAAGGGTATTTTAGCAACGAAAGAACAAGTAAAATTAGATAATTAGATAATTAAGAATATCTAAAACTACCTTTAACCACCCTTCCTAATTTTAATTGCAAAAATAGCAGATGAACAATTTCGTTCATGATTTATATATAAGAATGACCCATAACCATATGTACTTGTGCGTTCATAGTCTTTGCTATGGGTAATAAAGGTGGAAAACATTTTCTTTTATTGTGTATTTTTATATTAAGTATTTAAAAAATAACAACTTTTTAATAAAATATCTTTTTTAGTTTAAATTAAGATCTAAAATGAATATTCATTCAAAAATTATTTTATTTCACATAAACTGTATAACATGTAAAAAATAATAATATTTTTTTTTACCTTTATTACGTCATACTAGACCATCACCAAAACTTTAACACTAGCGATATTAATTTTTTTTCAATCCCTGCATATTCGTATATTCACTTTTGCATCCTATTGTTATTCATTATTTTTATCCTCATTTAATCCACATATATCAATACCATTGTTTTTGTTAATGGATATGGAAATAAGATTTGGTCACAAGGTGTACGAAATTCTCTTGCCTTGCCTAATTTTTTAAGAACATATAAATGAGTATATATAGATATTAGGAGAATCGTATATAAGGTTAGAGAACCATAAATAAGTAGGAACTTTTAGGTAGGATGATTTGTTTATTATAATTTTGTATAGCAGCAAGAGGTTTATTGAATATAAGATAAGGATATCATAATTAGGTAGTAGAACGTGTTTTATGGTGGTTCTTTTTCCTTTTCTTTCTTTGGGTACTTGTGAGATATTCTCCTATAATGTGCAAAAATACATTGAGGACAAGTTATATTTAGTGTCATCTCACAGGAAAAATGCAAATTTATAGACATGATTAAACACAAATAAAATGTAGAAATCAATAATATATTTCAATAAATAACTAAATGATACATACCACACTAAAGAAATGAATGTTATAACTAGTGAGTATCAAATAGAACTTTAAAATTCCTCACAAACTATATCATCCACTAAATTATGGAGAGAAAAAAAATACCCTCCACTAATTGCTGCAACATATGATAACCAATCAATCCAATAGCTATAAAATTGAACAAGTCATATGATTTTTCCCTATCTATAAGCAATATGAAAAGTCTAGCAAGAATCTCAATTAATTCATACATATGTAATTAGACATGTTCATATGATCTAATCTAATATCCAATATAATTGAATTTTAAAAAATCAAATAATTGATCCAGTTAATAAAAAGTTAAACAAATTGGATATCTGATCTAATAAATATAAATAATATTATATTTGTAGTAATGTTTATAATCTTACTTTATATTTGTGTGGGTGGGGGTATATGTATTTGTCAGATTATAAACATTAAACTTTGGTGATCTTATAAAATAATAAAACATTATTTACAATTTATCATAATTATATTATTATTCTAGTAGCTATATAGTCATTTGATGAGCATTATAATATAAAATTGTTAGTTTCTAAAAATAATTCTTTTTTTTTGGTTTAAAGCCCGAAAATATATATATGTGACACTCTTATAGTATAACCTAAGACACAAATAATAATATAAACTTGAATATTATTTTATTTTTTATCATTAGTTTTAAATTTTTTATTATAATTTTTTTTTCAAATTTATTAATTTCAACACGCATTTAAAAAATAGATATTTATATGATTTGATTGATATTCCATCTGTATTTGTAGATATTTGAGTTTTTTAACAACTAATTTAATTGATAGGATCAAATATCCAATCCGATGAAGACACTTATTTTTATTTGAACACCCCCATATGCAAGTAAGCTAAATCCACTCTAATTTTCTGCATTCATGCTTCACAAGTTAAAAATTACTTCATTTATATCAAACAACATAAAAAAAGGTTATTCTATAACTAATTTTTTGTATAAAAAATAAAGTCACTTTCGAAAAGTCAAAACCTAATTTTCTCTTTTACCCTCACATTTTTTCTTTCGTCATCTATACATTAAGTGATTTATTATATTTTAATGGATAGTGTAAGTAGGCTTTTAATACTACATTTATTAGTTCTTTAAAAATGTATAAATCGTTGAAATGACTTGTCTTTTTATACGAAGGGAGTATGTTTCTATAACATTCACACATTAAATATGGTTATTCATGCGACATTCAAGCAAATCGGCCAGGGATTCATCTCTCATATTTAAACCTACGATAGTTCCAAAAAAAATAGTACGACTTATACTATTGTTTGGCATATCCATCAACTAATTTATAAACTAACTTTTAGTTTATTAACTAGTCACTATGTCCTTTTTTGTTCAAAAATAAAGTTTGATTTGATAATGAGTTTTTAACTGAGTATATATATTCCTAGTAAACTATCTCAATAAAATTTTAGCATTTTGACTTTCACCTTTCATCATTTATCTAACTCTTCAACTAATTGTGCAAAACAAACTCCACATCATAAAAATATTTGAATATGAACTTAACTAATAAATACCAGAATGGTATAAGCAACTAGGGTTCAAAATATATACAAGTTCATCTTTAAAATCAGCTTAAAAAATTCTTATTTCATTAAAAAAATACTAAAAATAAAGTAAGAAAATGAAGATAAAAAACTATACAAATGCCCTAGAAAGAGATAACCATACAATGATAGGTTGTCGTTACAATCTTCAATTCATAAGATTCTCAACCATATTGATCAACATTTTTCCTTCACCACATGCACTTGCCATCCTTATTCCTTTGACACCTTGTTTGACAAATAAAAATAAAAATATAGAAATAAAAAGGTGATAATAAAAATAAATTATTGAAAATTGCTTTGGAAATAAAAAAAACCTATGTTTATTAATTAGGAATGAAATTAGGAATAAAATAACTAATTTACTAAATTACTCTTTAAATTTAATATATATAAATAAAAAATATTAAATAAGGTTATTTTAGCCTTTTTAATCCCTACTTTTCATTTCCAAATTTTAGTATAAAGCTCTAATAATGGTTTGATTAGAGTAGAGGGGATTTATTCCATTCACATTCCCTCATTTCCTTACCTATGGATAAAAAATATTTTTGCTAAATTATTTTCGTTATTCTCATTCTTACATCCTTACTTGCATATACTAAACACCAAAAAAATCAACATCTTCCTTTCTTATTTTAATATCAACATATGTTAAAATTTTATAATTATAATTATAATTATATATTTATTGTTTCATTCTCTCTTCCCTTTCCTTTCCTTGCACTAATTCAATTTCTTATGTCTCTGCATGGTAGCTCAATGTTTTGAACTTTATTAGCCTTTGATGCATACATTCATTCTGGTACACATGGACCAATACTTTTTATTGATCCTTTAATGTAGAAACTCTTATAAGTAACTAGTTGATGTGGGCACCACATCAATAATTGGACACCATAATCCAATTTTAAATTATTCAAACTTATCTATCACGTGTACTAATAATATTGGGTTTTATGTGTTTAGGGTTATGATACCCCCAAATTGAGAGTAGTGTTATAATGATTGATATAGTTACTTATATCAACATGGTACACTATCCTTTTGGTGATTATATCCTAAGAACTCCATAGTTAAGTGTGCTTGATGTAGAGTAATTTTTAGGATGGGTGACCCTCTTAGAAAGTTTTTAAAATTTTCCAAAAATTTATCAAGATGGATGTGATTGAAGATAAAGTATATTGAAAAAACTTGTGTTTATCTGTGGGGTGAACCAATGAATCCAAAAGTGCTCTAGGGTATCCCTCACATGGTCATATTGACTTGGGGTATTACAAATGGTATTAGAGAAAAACTACAACAGTGAGCTAAACTTGGATGAGATAGTCAACTGTCTAGTGTAATGATTCTTAAGATACACTATATGAGACAGTTAGTAGTTGAGTAACAATAAGGACGTTGCATTCTCTAGAGGGAGTGAATTTGATACCCTTAAATTTAGCGTAATATTATAAGGATTGATATAGCTACACATATCAACATGGTATACTATTCTTTTGACAATTATGTCCTAGGAACTTCATAGTTAAGCAGCTTTCCCATGGAACAATTTTTGGGATGGGTGACTCTCTTGTAAAGTTTTAAAAATTTTCTAAACAATTATTAAGAAGCATGTGAGTGAGGAAAAAGCATAGTAAAAGAACTCATGTTGATCTATGGGCCTAACCGATTAATCTGAAAGTACTTCAAGGTAGCCTTCTCATAGTCGTATTGACTTGGGGTGTTACAAGGGAAAACTAGGAGCCAAACTTGGAATAAGGGATGAGAAGCAACAAGTTGCATTTAATATTTATTATTGTAATGTTTAAGTAGTATAGAATAAGGTTTATCAAACCATAGATAGTTGAACCAATAACTAACCCAATTTACTTATTTATATATTCAAATATTATTAAATAATTTAAGTTTGTGCATGGAAGTTGATGATAATGTTTTTAAACCTCGATGATATTAGACCCGGGTTGGTGGCATTGGATCAATCCTTTTATCCTTGGGCTAGTAGAGGTATAACTCCAAAAGCCACCCCAAGCCTAAATGACGTTGGGTGTTTTTTTTTCTAAGAAAAATTGGTATCCCTATCTTTAGGTTGAATCAAGATAATGAGCTAGGGCTATCCTACACTTTAAATGCTCTATGTGTTTCTAACCTTACCTCTCTACCTCATTTCCATGACCCTCTCCCATCCCTCTCTCTAACAACACAAATCTCTCTTCTTCTTCCTAGTCTTTTTTGATTGTTCCTAGTCTTCACCATTTGACTCTTCTTCCCTATCTTTTGTTAGAATATTCTCCTCTGTTTTTCTAAGATGAAGCATGAAAAAAATATTGATCCTGTCAATTTGATGCTCGATTTGTCACACATGCTCTTCTCCCCCTCATCCGTTTTTTGTAAGATCATTCCCTAGGGACTAACTTGTCTCACCTATAAATATGTAGTTAGGTCACCTTATTGTGTTCTAGATGAAATAAAATACAAGTCTTAGTCCCTTATTGTTCACCATTGTTGAGTACTAAGATGAGACAAACGAGTATCTTGACCTCTAATGAAAACGAGCATGTTTTCAAATGCTTATTTGATGGGGATGAGTTCAAAACCACTAGTTGGATTCTTGCCACTAAGGAACACAATGAAAAGTTCCAATAATTTATAACCTTTAATTTACATTATATAACTCTCCTATTTCTTTGTGATGAAAAATTGATTGCTCAGCTCTATTCATGAACTAATGAGATTTTGGTGGATTGTGTGTGAATTTTAACCAATAAGAGTTTTAATTATGAAAATAAACAACACATACAACATTTTGTCTTGTGCCTTTTTCAAAAAGAAAAAAAAAAGACATGTCATTTATTAAATGATACTTCATCCGTTTCATAATATAAGTTATTTTTAGTTTGGCTATACATGTTAAGAAATAACAAATTTGAGCAAATAAAATATCTAATATAACTAATATACCCTCCAATAAATACAATTTGAAAACTTGATATTAATTAATAGAAGTTAAAATAGATTGTATATTAGGAAATGTAGTATTTAATTTATATGAGTTTTCATAAAAGATTTTATATTAGGAAATGTAGTATTAAAAACGTTTTAATAGGAAAAAAATGACCTATATAGTGAATGGAGAGAGTAGATGCCAATTTTAGATAAAAAAAATGATTAAGAGGGTTACTACCTACACATAACCTTTGATAGGGGTGAAGGTAATATGGTTCAAAGTGTAAACCAAATTGAACCAAAATATAATTTTACGGTTTGTTTTATTTTAGTTTACTATTTAAAATTTTATGGGTTGGTTCAGAATACTTTTAAATGGCTTACTTACGGTTTAAAAAATTAAATTGCTGTCTATAAACAACAATCTATATATATTATTAGTAAGGTCACCATCAATTTAGTATTATTTGATATAATTCTAGCTAATAGCTATATTGTAAATTTATTTACTCGCCATGAATTATTTTCTATAACAATTTTTTATTCATTGTATCCTTAAAAGTATTCATATTTAGCTTTATATGTATCATTTACATATTTAAAGTAATTAGATAGTTGCTTACAAATATTATTTGGTTAGAGCATTACTTGAATTGTGTATCTATTTTATTTTTCTTGCAGTTGCAAACATGATTTATACATAAAAAATACACACACACACACACAAAACCATATGTACATAATTTTATATTCCATTAGATATTATTGTAGAAGTAACATTTTTAAATTGTAATTTAATATAGATTGTTTATTAGTAATGATTTTTGTAAGAATGTTAAAGTAATTTTAAGTTAAGTAATTAATTTTTGATATTTAAGATGTGAAAAATCATAAATTAATCTAAACCAAACCAAAATGTATGTCACTAATATGGCTTGGTTTGGATTATTCGAAAAATAGTTCAATTTGGTATAAAAAAATTTCAAACCATAAAAATATAACTTTATTTAATTTGGGGCTGAAATAAGATTAGATCAAACCAAACCCTACCCACCCCTAATCTTTGATGTATTTTTTCTCTAAAGATTCACATATTTAATGGAAATCAAATCCCAATCAATATGTTGATCCTCTAGTAGGGATACCACTAAGCCATAAAAAATCGTGGTGTCTTTAGTTCATTTGCCATTAAATCCCATTTTTAAGTAATATAACTAAATTTATTATTAACAACATAAATAATTGAATAAATATTTAATTATTTTCACAAGAATTAACGTATATTATATCCTAATTATCTACTATCATATACAATATTGTTTTATTCTAAAGTGTGTTTATTACTAGCAAGAGTAGGACAATCAGCACAATGATAGAATAACTTATTAATATTAAAGAATCATCCTCATCATCCAGTCATCTAGATTCATCATTCAAGACATTAAAGAAACCCTAGTTTGGAGGTATAACATCATTATTTAATTAAAAAAATTTATCCACACATCATCGAAAGAGATGATGTACGTATATGGATTATCGCGATGACATGACATATATCCCTATAGAAAAGGGGTCAGGTGCGCACTTTAAATTTCTGTACACACGTAGGAACGATTTCTGGCCGTTGGATCTAATTTAGATCCAACGGCCGAAGAGTTAAGAACGAAAATGGGTACGCGCGGTTCATTTTTTCACTGGCTCTGCCCCGCTCCTCTCCCCCGACCCCTTCTGTTTCGCACCCGACCACCACACCGCTCCGCACCTGCCTCTCCCTCTCCATCGCACCTGCTCCTCCATCTCTCCGTCGATTTCCCCTCCTCCTCCACTCTCACGAGCTTCGTAGACCAGCAGACAAGCAAGATCTTCCAGCGCGAGCTCAGCCGCTCCATTCTTCATCCTTCCATTCTTCGTAGGCAGCGCGAGCTCAGACGGAAGCAAGATCTGCCAGCGCGACCTGAGCAAGAGCTCCACTGTTGCTGCAGCTAGAACAACCAACGCAGCATTCCAGCGCACAACCTCCACGACCGCCACCTTAGTGCGCGCCGTCGGTATAATTCTGACCTCTCTCCTCCAATTCGTAAGTTTGTTTTGCGTAATTTGGCTTTCCTTGTGCGGTTCTTCATTTTAAATTTGATTTTTGTGCTAATTGTTCGGATATTACCGACTGATTTTGTTAATGTTGGATTTAATTTCTATACTAATTGATCGTTCGTTTTTGACACTGTTTCTCCATTTTTTTTGCTCCTCTTCGCCGGTGTTTCTCATCCCAGCACATTTCTTCAACCTACCGAAGCTCACGTCTCCGCCACGATTTTTCGCTGGTGCACATTTTTTTTGTATGTGTTTTAGGTTTTATTGATTCAGCAATCGAATTTCCTGAGTTGATTTAGTACTCTGCCTCGTTCGTTTTGTATGTGCTATTGCTGTTGCTGTTGTATTTTCTGTTGCTGAATAATGGTGTGCTGTTGTTTTATGTTAGTCTGATTAATAATCAGATTATTAATCAGCCATTATTGTAAATTTTTGCATAATATATGCTGGTATGGTGTTGGTATTGCTGAATATTGCTCATTAATATTGTATTGCTATTTTATATTATTCTGATTAATAATCAGATTATTAATCTGCCATTGTTGTATATTTTTGCATAATATATGGTTTGACTAACTAAATAAAGTTTATGGATGGCTAAGATATTGTATTATTATTATAATTAGAGAGTTTGTGGTTTATGGTTTATAGGGTTTAGGGTTTAGAGGGTTTAATGTTTGGGGTCTAGGGTTTAGTGTTTAGAGGGTTTAATGTATGGGATTTAGGGTTTAGGGTTTAGGGTTTGGGGTTGAGAGGGTTTAGGGTTTAGGGTTTATAGGGTCTAGGGGTTAGGGTTTGGGGTTGAGAGGGTTTAGGGTTTAGGGTTTGGGGTTGAGAGGGTTTAGGGTTTAGGGTTTAGGGTTTAGGGTTTAGAGAGTTTAGGGTTTGGGTTTGAGATGGTTTAGGGTTTAGGGTTTAGGGTTTAGGGTTTGGGGGTGAGAGGGTTTAGGGTTTAGGGTTTAGAGGGTTTAGGGTTTAGGGTTTAGGGTTTGGGGTTGAGACGGTTTAGGGTTTAGGGTTTAGGGTTTAGAGGGTTTAGTGTTTAGGGTTAGAGGGTTTAGGGTTTAGGGGTTAGGGTTTAGGGTTTAGGGTTTAGAGGGTTTATGGTTTAGGGTTTAGAGGGTTTAGGGTTTAGGGTTTAGGGTTTAGAGGGTTTAGAGGGTTTAGGGTTTAGGGTTTAGGGTTTAGGGTTAGAGGGTTTAGGGTTTAGGGTTTAGGGTTTAGGGTTTAGGGTTTAGGGTTTAGGGTTTAGGGTTTAGAGGGTTTAGGGTTTAGGGTTTAGGGTGTAGGGTTTAGAGGGTTTAGAGGGTTTAGAGGGTTTAGGGTTTAGGGTTTAGGGTTTAGGGTTTAGGGTTTAGAGGGGTTAGGGGTTAGGGTTTAGGGTTAGAGGGTTTAGGGTTTAGGGTTTAGGGTTAGAGGGTTAGAGGGTTTAGGGTTTAGGGTTTAGAGGGTTTAGGGTTTAGGGTTTAGGGTTTATGGTTTAGGGTTTAGGGTTAGAGGGTTAGATGGTTTAGGGTTTATGGTTTAGGGTTTAGGGTTTAGGGTTAGAGGGTTTAGGGTTTAGGGTTAGAGGGTTTAGGGTTTAGGGTTTAGGGTTTAGGGTTAGAGGGTTAGAGGGTTAGAGGGTTTAGGGTTTAGGGTTTAGAGGTTTGGATATTTGGATATTTGGTTTGGATATAGGTTTAGATTAGTTTTTTTGTTTGGTATTAGTAAAATCTTGAATGTGATTAAATTTTGATCCAATGGATGAGATTAGTTCCTATGTTTGTATATTAATTATGGTTTGTATGTGACCTCTCCCCTATCCCTATATATATATATATATATATATATATATATATATATATATATATGTATACACATATGACTCGTGGACCTCCCGTGACGAATATTCTATTCTTGTACGTAGAGATGAACGATCATGTTCTATTATTTTTTGCCACGTTTTCCATAATTGTCCTAACATTACGGTGCTTAGCGTCTGGTTGGTAACTTTGATTTTAATTTAATATGATAATGTGACTAAATAATAATACGATTAAATTATAATATTTTTAAATCATTTTATTTATGTATAAAAATTAATAAAGTATTAATAGTATTCGACAACTTATTTGATCTAAAATAAAATGACATATATTTATAATTTTCAGCATTATTTATTTAATAAATAGTGATAAGTAAATATATTTAATAATGATAGAAGGGAAATAGCATACGATAGTTTAAACATTTAATAAAAGTAGTAGATATACTCATGAAGTAATAATATGTAGTAAATTATATAGATAATAAAATTATAAAAACAATATATAAAACAAACAATAAAAAATCTTATAATATAAATAATGGTGTCTTACCAAATGAATATTTAGTAAGCGCTAAGAATTTATAGGACCCATACAACTTAGTGTTTTATAATTACTAATTAATTACTACTTATCAAGCCTTAATCCTTGATTTAATGATTACTAGTCTAAAATATTTATATGCGCGTGCATACTGTATGATGGGAATACAAACAAGGACCTCAAATGATCAAATGCGCGTGCATACTGTATGATGGGAATACAAACGAGGACTTCAAATGATCAAATTCGGTTCCTAACTCACTTATATATATATATATATGTATATACACACACACATGTATGTGTGTGTATCTATATATGTATGTGTGTATATGAGGTTGTTTGTGTATTTATAGGAGAATATCTAATGCAAACTAACTCTCTTAGTGAAAAGTGAGATGTAGTACTCTGTCGAAGAAAATACCTATAATTAGAAAAAAAACTATTTTAAATAGCAGAAAAAACTACAATATTTGAGTTTTAGAAAAAGATACTGCGCACACACACGTACGCACGCACGCACGCGCGTACACACACACATTATATTTATGTTTAAAGTTCGAAAACTGCTTATAATAGATGATGGAAATTAAATTTGGTAGGTGGAATAAAATACTATAAATCTCTTAGAAAACAGTGATATTTTTGTAAATATTATTTATTTATGTTTTACGGATGGAAACTACCCATAATAGATGGTAGAAACAACTTCTAGTAGACAAAGAAAACCACTATAAGACTCTAAGAAAATTATATTATTTGAGTCTTATAGAAAACTATCTACAGTAGTTGTTAGAAACTATTTGTAGTAAGTGGCTTAAGAAACTAGGGCGATTCTCAATTCTCATCATAAAATTTGATTCTAACTAGATATGCTCATATATATATAATAAAAATTAGCCATCTTATTGACAACTAAGAACTAGTATTCTTAGTTGAATAAACTATCCATAGTTGGTGCTAGAAACTATTAGAGAAAAATATTATAAGTACCGCAATAAATTTTAATACTTGAGTGTTAGGAAAAAAAAAGCCATATTATTTTTGTAAATATTGTGTATTTATGTTTTAAGTATGAAAACTACGTACATCAGATGGTTGGAACTAGTTTTAGTAGTTGAAAAAACTATTGTAAGTTTCTCAAGAAACTATAGTATTTATATGCTAAAAAGAAAAATGGTGACATTTTTATAAATATTAGGTGTTTATATTTTAAGTTAGAAAATTATCCCTAGTAATTAATGGAAACTACCTCCAATGGATGAAGAAAATTATTTTAAGTTTCTTAGATAACTATAGTATTTAAGTACTAATGTAGCCCCGGCCCCCCCTCCCAATTTTTCACTACTAAAAAATTTTATTTTGAAAACCATGCAAAAGTAGAAAACTACCAAACACTTAAAAAAATGAGGTGTTATCGCCTTACCTAACATAGGATAGGTATCAGCCACTCATCCCATGTTAGATATAAGGTTGACAACTAACCAACATAGATCTAAGTAGAGTGCACCAAAACATATTATATAGATACCGAAATACGAGAGAAAAATCAAACCAAATTATAGGGTTTAAATTATAGAACACAAAGGTAGGGCATAGCCCTAAACTCTGGTAAGTTAAGTACTGCACAATGTCTTTGAATGTCCATGCTCTTATAATCAATGCCCAACACGAGGTTGGCCTACTAGTGACCATCCCCAAAAACCTACACATGTCTCTTTGCTCTTGGGAATGGGCAAGTGACTGAGCAAACAGTCACATCAGTATACTTCGTGTTGAATAAGACAAGTTACTTTTTCAATGGAAGTTACAAGCACTAAAGATTCTTATATATAATCATAATCATATTAATATAGCTCATTCCTATTTCATATAAAAAAAATACATGTTCTATCATGGTGATATCATACATAGAAAACACATAACATACATGGCTCATCATACTTAGAAACATAACACAATATCCTAGATTATTACATGCAGTCTACTAAGTAGATTGCCCAGCTATTATTAAAGCTTCATTCATCCATGCATATAATTTCACCATAAGGAATTTTTCCACCTTCCTAATCTATTAGGTCATATATATATATATATATATGTATATATATAAGTCATTTTCTCTATTATCGTTCTTTTTCTCTTACTCTTATTTTTTCTATTTAACCACATTCTCATTTCCAATTTCATATCCAAATACTTATTCAAATTCTTATCGAGCGATGGACTGTATACCACTCCAAGGTCTCACCTAAGATGGAAGTCTATCCAAATTAAAGGACATAAAGTCCAGGCCAAATCTAAGTAACCACCAATGTACATAAGCATAGGCCGAAGCCAAGTAACCACCAATGGACATAAGTGTTGTAATACTACAAAAACCTTAATTTAGGAAATTATAATAAAATATGGGCTAATATGTGAGGTTAATTAAATATAATTTTTTTAATAAAATAATGGGAGAAATTAAGACAAAAAAAGAGGGAAATAATATAAGATTAAATTAAGGAAGGTTAGGGTAATTTGCTAACTAAAATAGAATTGAGGAAGAATCACCCAAAAATTTCTAAATTAATATAAAAAGGAATTTAATTATTTATTTTTACTAATTTTATTATTTTCAAAAATTTTAAAAATTATAAAAAGGCCCTAAATACCCCAACCACCTTATTTTCCTTTTCCTTTGTTTTCCCCTTTTCCCCTCTTTTCCTCATTTTTCATTTTTCATTTTTCTTTCTTCCTTTCTTTTATTCTTCTCCCCTCGGTTGGGCCTCACCGTGCGACCTAACCCCTCTCTCCCTCTCTTCCCCCACGCGGAGCCTAGCCACTCTCTCTTCTTTTCTTTTTTCCTCGCCTACCCTGTCCTCTCCTCTTTTTTTCTTTTCTTTTTCCCCCGACTGGCCGGCCTACCCTCTTCTTCTTCCTCCTCTACCCTCCTTCCTACACGTTCTAAGTCGTGCTTATAAACCTATTGCTCGTCCTCCTCTACCACCATACCACTCTGACCTGCTCTTCTCTCTCTCTCTCCCCTGTCCTTTTCCTTTTGATTTTGATTCCAACCATCCCCTATACTGCCTCCCCCACATGCCTATTCCCCTTCCCTTTCTCCCCATCTACAGCCCTGCACCATGCCATTCGCAAGCTCGTACCGACTTGCCACCACCGAGTGGTTAGCTCCTTCCTCTCCTACTCCCTTGTCCTCTTCTTCCTTTATCTTTTTCTCCCTCCCACAACTATAAATACCCCATCAATGCCCCCATTCTTTGCCTTTTTCTTTGCCCAGAAAAACCTAATTCTCCCCACCATCAGTCTTTTAGACGCTGTTGTGCAATGCCACCATCTAAATTACCCCCTATCCCCTTACCTATATCACCCTCCACCAAACCAAACCCCTTATCGCCCCCAACTCCTCTTATGTAGATCGCCCCCGCCGTGTAAAATGGGCACCTCAAGCTTCCCTTTACACCCCATCGCCGCCCCTCTCGGCTTCGTGTACCACCTCCTCCACCACAATCACCACCCCCACTGCCTTCCTCTCAACCCAACATTCCCTCCTCTACCTTCCCCTACCCTTCATTTTATGTTTCTCTCTCTCCTTCCCTCCCTCCATCTCCACTACCCTCGACCACCACAACCACCACCACCTACGCCGCCACCCTACTACGCCACCACCACCACTGTAACCCTCCTAGTCCAAGGAGTCCACTACCTAACAACTTCCACCTCCCTCTCTCTCTTCTAACCTTAGAGTCCCACTCTTCCAAGCAACCACCACTTTTACCCCTGTTGCCACCTTCACTTAGGTTTTTCCCTAACCCTTGCTATCACTTAAGTATAGATTATCTTAGTATAATTATTATTTTAACCTTATCATCATCATCATTACTACTACTAATAATATTTCTATTATTATTATACTATAACTATTATGACTATCAACATTACTACCACTAACCCTATTAAGGTTAATATTACCACTAATATTATTGTTAACCACTTTAATAATAATACCCTTATTTATATGACTAAGACTACCATTATTATCATGACTACTACTAGTCTCTTACTAAAGGTAAATCAGAGAATAATGAAAGGAGTAAGAGGGAACTTAACCCTAGTGTTTTCCCCTTATAGGTGAACCAAGTTCGTCCCTTAAGGAGGCGTAGGAAGTGTACTCCAAGCCCGGTGTCGCTTTAGGTGAGGATGTGGTTAAGGCCGAATATATGTATTGCATATTTATGTGTGTGGTTATGTGTACGTATATTATGTGGTTAAGAACTATAAACTTGTAGTGCAGGTTGCTAAGCATGGAGCTAAGGTAAGTTGTGTATGTTTTATGGCATGTGTAATAAGGGAATGTAACTTGTACTTATATTGTGCTTATATATTGTTGCCCTCTTTGACATGCATGCTTGGAGTCCCTAAGTAGTAAAATGAGGTTGTGGAAAAATTATAGAAGTAAAGAGAGTGGAATGGTAAGAGGGAAGTGAGAAAGGCCTAAGCATCTTATGACTTATGGGTGGACAAATAAAAAAATAATATGAATAAAATAAGATGATAGGATAAATTATGCATGGGGTGTGAAAGGTTTGCATAGGGTGGTTGATCTTTGCATGGGGATGACTTTTACATAGGAAAAGTTGACTTGAGGGTTAAGTAATGTGAGGGAAGAGTAGTTGTGGTGATTGGAGTCCATATGTGAAAAATAGTATGTAGGTTGGTATAAGGGTATATAGGGGACTTGGCTAGGGTTTGTGAGGAAAAATCCTAAGTAGGAAAGTGTGTGGAAGGGAGAGTTAATGAAAGAGGTTGGAGTGTGGGATGAGAGTGGAAGGGTGTCACATGGAGGGGTAAATGTGTGTTGTGCAAAAAGGGAAATGGTGAGTGAGGATGATGAAGGGACAACATACGAGAAAGGAGAGGTGTTAGGGTTAGGGGTGGCCAACCAGGGTTTTGTGACCAGACATGCAGAATGGGAAGTAAAGTTGGGAGGTTGGGTGTGGACCGAGTGGGGTGATGAGTTGGCAGCAACGGGAGCATGGCCCTTGTATGATAGGGAGAGGTTAGGCCATATAGGTCAGATTAGGGTTCTGAGGGGAAATGTAATAGCCTCATTTTTACAACTAAAAAATTTTGGTTTGCAGAAGCATCAATTATAAAATTAATGGGTGTTATTGCCATACTCAGTATAAGTCTAGCATCCTCTACCATTCTCATACTAAGTGCTAAGGATAAAACATTACTTTACTTAAATAACATAATTACAAAAGTTAGAATATAAAGGATAATAGATAAATATGGTGCTAGTTAAAAGCAACATTAGCATTATACCAAAACTCAAGAGAGAAATTACAAGAGGATATGAAAGTCCAATTACAATTGGAGACCAGATAGTAAAAGAGACATCGGATATTCCTACGCTCTCAAAACTGACTAACAACTTTCCACTGGACTCAGAAGCTGACTTGCAAAGTCCACTACCCATTTAATAGGTAGGGGCCCACGAAAATGAACCATTCAGTACTACGGTACTAAGCAACCCTTTGTACCAAACTAAAATGATATAATAGTATGTAACACATGCAAGGTATAAAACTAACATTGTATGAGATATATACATACACATATGAGGATTTGAGATATGATATTCATTTAGATAATCAAATTCTATTGAGGTCATGGAATACTCTTATTCATTCATCTGAAACAACTAAACTTACCAAATGAATAACCTAGAGATACTATCTAAAGTATGATTAGAAGAACACCCTAATATAATAACTATAAGGCATCATGACAATACATGGTATAAACATTAATATGTACATGAGATGATCCAAATACAATAATTATAAAGGATAAGCAATGGTCACTAAACTACCTACTGTTCATGCATGCTCATTCAGAATATAATAACACTTATCAACTAAGCATCCCAAGATGCTCTTTGAAGCAATAATCAAAACCCACTCTACAGCATAATTCTAACCTTTACAGCATAAATCATGTCTCAGCATTAACCCCAACTAATTACATAACATCACATATATGTTCACAGGTATAATATTATATGATATCATCATAGGTATACTTAAAGGTAACATATAATAAAATCCATTACATCACATGTATACTTATAAGTATAATATAACAAAATCCATAACCTCATAGGTATACTTATGGGTACAATATAACAATATACATAATGTCACAAGTATACTTATAGGTACAATATAATAAAATCCATAATATCATAGGTACACTTATAGGCATAGTATAATAAAATCCATAACCTCACAGGTATATTTACAGATGCAATATAATAAGATTCATAATATCACAGATATATTTATAGGTACAGTATAATCAGATCCATAATAACACAAGTATAGTATAATAAAAACTCATAACCTCACAGGCATAATACCAACGCAGGTAGGCACGAAGGTTGCTACTGAACCACAAGTAGGCACAAAGGCTGCTACTAAAATATAGGTAGGCACAGAGGTTGCTACTAAAACCACATGTAGGCATGAAGGCTACTACCCAAAACCACAGGTAGGCATAAAGGCTACTACCAAATCAATCCAATATCTAATAATAATCAGTCCAATCAAATCATATCATTTTCATTTTTATTTACTCAAGAGAGATATAATAATAACTTGAAGATATAAAAGTACATTGGTCATACCGGCGTACAAGCATCATGCTACCCTCCAACTATCCAACTCAGAGGCATAACATCACTCTACTTATACTGATGCATAAGGCACATAATACCCTCCTTACCTTAGACACCTAATTATTAAGTATCGATACCCCTTATAGGGCTCGTAGGTCACTTATAAAGTAAACTAGGGCCTTAATGGGGCACAACGAGCACACCTAAAACCCAAACAACTCGAGGACTCCTACCTCATCTCTACTGTAGCTATCTCTAGAGAGAAACCATTTCCAAACTTGAGGTCTTCTAGTTTACATACTAGTATTTTTATATGGTGATCACAAATAATACATATTACACAATGATTTTCATTTCCATACTTATCCATTTTTCCTTTATTTTCAATTATCAAGGTCAACCCTAAGGTCAACAGTCCAAAAGAAGGTCAAAGTCAGCACTAAGGTCAACCTATTTAAAGTCTAAGGCCATCATATTTCCAATTATTTACATTTGGACGCATTAGGTTGAAATGACCAAAATTCCCCTAAGATTAATAATTATCAGATTATCATCCATTTAAATACTGAATCCATTTTATTTATTACTTTATCATGAAATGGCTAAAATGAAATAATCTAATTATTTATTATGTAATTTAAATTATCAAATATGCCAAAACATCATTTTGCCCTCACACATGTTTTTGCATACAAAAGCCTATTATACACTTTTAAACCGTCCAAAACATATGATTACATAATCAACAACATACAATACGTATTAGACATAATTTTTAGGATAAATATCATAATACACAAAAATGACTAAATTGCCCCTAGGGTACACATTCATAATAGTGTTTCATAATTATATCTAAGCATGTTCAACCTATTATTTTATACATAATTAGCATACAAAATATTTTTCCATCATTAGAATCATTTTAATCATACTTTCGTACTCAAAATATTTTATATTAGATAACATGCTCGTTTTACCAATTTGCATGATAATAACAATTAACACATACTTATAATGTAACAAATTATGTTTAACATATTTCATACCCCTAAAACCCTAATATTCTATTACACAATATTTATCATTTTAGTAGGGTATAACAGTTACTTAAATTACAAAAAAAAATATAAAATTAGCGTTATCGACTAAAAATTATTTGGTTATGCTAATTAACTTTCGTACCTAAAAATAATACCACACTTATCGAGTTAATATCTATCAGATAAAATAATAATTATAATATAAAAATATTTATTTTTTAAAAATTATAAAAATACCCTTACATTTAATATGGGCACCAAAAATTATTAAAACAACACACACAACTCATGCTACACAACAACATGAGCCATGCATACACAGAAGGCTCGGGGATGCTGTTGCTGGATGCCTGCCTGGAAGGCTACGAGGGTGAGGCGGGGAGAGGTGCTTGGGGTGACTGTGGTGGTTGGTGGTGACGGGGTGGTGTTTTAGCTGCGGGTGGAGGCTTCTGGTTGCGCTGGACTGTAAAGTGGAGGCTGGTTAGTTGTAAGAGGCAACGGGGAAAATGGAGGTGGAAAAAAGGTGAGGGTAGGTATTTGTAGGAGGCAGTGGGAAAATGGAGGAGGCGGCAAAGAGGTGGAGTAAGGCTGGGGTGATGGTTCGAGGTGGATGTGATGGTGGAGGTGATGGGGAAAAGTTCGGCCGGTGCAGGAAGGAGCTATCGGGGTGGTGTGTGGTTTTGGTCAAAGGTTGGGGAGTGGGGCAATGGGCTGCATAGGCTGAGGTGGTGTTGGTGCTGGTTGTTGGGTGCAAGCATGCAACGGCCGGAGTGTTGTGGTTAGTGGTTGGTGTTGCGGGATGGAGGCATGCAGAAAGTTGTGGTGGCTAGTAGACAAACAAAAATGGAGGGAAGGAAGGGGTTGAGGTGATGGTTCAAATGGCAAAAAGGAGGAGAATGAGAAGGGTAGATGGTCAGGGCTGTGATGGTGATTTGCAAGCTCCACGAAATTGGTCAAGGGAGGTGGGCAACAGTGATGATGGTAATGGTTATGGACTATTGGGTTGATATGGGCTGGAGTTGTGGTGTGTGAGTGGTGCTTATGCTAGGGTAGTTAGGAAGCATATAGGGAAATGGAGAAGATGGTTGGGGCTTGGTGGTGATGCAGGAAATGATTTAGGAGGGGTTTGCAGGCAGATGCTACAATGGAGGGAAGGAGTTGGAGAGGAAGGGAAGTAGATTGGGTTGAGTTTGGTCGAGGAAAATGGTGCACGGGAGAAGGGGTTGGGTTTTGGGCATATGTTATGGTTGGGTTGCATGCCTGAGTGTATGTAGCATGTATATGTACGTATAAGTGCAGAGGGTGCTGAGATGAGGTGAGAAAATGAGGGAGATAGGGAGAGTGATTGGGGGAGGGAATTGGGGCAAGGAGCGGGTAATATCAGAGGGTAAAATGGTAGAGTATAAATATTTTTATTTTTATTTTAGGTTTAATTTAGGTAAATTAGGGTATCGGGTAGAAAAATAATCCAGGAAAAAATAATTCAATCTAGGGTAGGTTTAATAAAATGGAAAAAGATAAAATAGTCAGGAATAAATTTTAGGGATTTTTTTTGGGTTATAGGTCAAGGTTATTAGTAAAATAATTTGGATAAGGTATACTGGTATAAACTAGGATTAAAATTAATTATCTAATTTCTATCAAATTTTAACTTGATTAAATTTATATCTAAACCGTCATAATAATGCAAATAATAATAACATTTTTAATACTAAAACTCATAAAATAATAATTATAACTAATCACACAATTATTAATTTATAATTAATGTTTCTAAAAATAGGGTATTACAGGAAAACCCCTTTAAAAGGGACTTCGTCCCTAAAGTTAAACAAAATCAAACTAACTCGTCAGGACCTTAGGTGATCCACAAATAACGGTTCTATGAGCTTGGCATAGCTACCCCCTTAAAAGAATTAACCCTAATCATGCACAATACCATCACATAGATATGCAAGGAACATACATTAATCAATAACACACAGGTATGCAGAATTTAAGAGGGACTACAAAAATCAAGTGCACAACAAGTCAACCTAAAACACCTAATTTGATCCCCTTACTAAAAAAATAATTCCTCAAACTCCAATCAAGATCAAGCTCGTTCCTCTAAACAAGGTAACACACATAAATTCATCTACAAGGTTACTAGGAATAAAGTTCCATCTACGCACCCAACTAAACAAGATAAAACACAAAACCAAATAAGGTCATTAGAATACTAAATCCAATGACTAAGACCAAGATAAAGATAAACTTCTAACTCACAATCGCACAAGGCTAAACCGGGTTTCAAGACTTTTAGGAATAGAAGATTTTTGAAACCAAAAGAGAGGATTTTAAAACCAAAAGCATTGATACCAACTTCTAACACCCCCATTTTTTCTACTAAAATTTTTTGTTTTGCATATGCGTTAGTTATAAAATTAATGGGTGTTACCGCCATACTCAGTATAAGTCTAGCATCTTCTAATATTCTTATACTAAGTGCTAAGCCTAAAATATTACTTTACTTAAATAACATAATTACAAAAGCCAGCATATAGAGGATAATAGATAAGTATGGTGTTAGTTAAAAGCAACATGAACAGTATACCAAAACTCAAAAGAGAAATTACAGGAGGACATGAAAGTCCAATTACAATCAGAGACTAGATAGTGAAAGAGACACCAGATATTTCTATACTCTCAAAATTGACTACCAAATTTTAACTGAACTCGGAAGCTGACATACAACGTCCACTGCCCATTGAATAGGTAGGGGCCCACGAAAATAAACCCTTTAGTACTATGACACTGAGTAACTGTTTGTACCAAAGTAATATGATAAAATAACCATTATTACAACTCATGCTCAACCATATTTCTAGTTTTCTAATCATGATTGTATATCCTTCATTAAAACATGCTTGTATTCACCAAACCACAAACATATATGTTAGCATACATCTCAAAAATCTATGACCCATATAATGCACATACTCATTTATATCACACAATAAAGTAATAATTACTTAACTCAAACTAATCTAGCAAATCACAATAAAATATAGAAGGCTTATCGCTTGGAACCTCGAAACCTTGATAATATTCAAAATAGAAGATTAAAAATTAGTAAATCCTTCTCAAAACTACATAAAACTAAAAAAAAAACTTAAAATTCAAGGAAAAAAAACCTGTTCCAAAAAAAATTGGTTTAGATCTTAAACTTCTCCTAAATCTAACTCCATTTTTTCTTAAGAAAAAAAAGAAGTGATCTAGATAGAAGATAAGAAGAGAGAATATGAAACACGAAATGCACAAGAAGAAAGAAAGAAGAAGTATGGAGGCAATAATGAAGGAAAAAAAAGGAGCTTAGTGATTTGAAGGACTAAGGGAAATGGAGGATTTTGCTTTAATACTTTGGTAGATTATGAGAGAAAGGGGGTTCAAGGTTTATATGATTTAAAATCCTACTACCTAAATTAAATCAGACAAGGATTCCAAAGGTATATAAGGTTGACACTACTTCAAGAACTAAAATGGAGAAGGATGAACTGTAGTAGGGGATGTTAATCCAAAAAGCATTAGCATAAAAGGGGGAAAAGATATAAAATGGTGAAGAGGAAAAAAGCTTCAGGTAGAGGGATGATCTAGGAAAACTCATATGTTTTTATATACATAGAAGAGAGAGAGAGAAAGGAAGATGAGTATGACAAAGATTCTGTAGGTCATCAATCACCTTTTTCAAAAATTTATCTCCTCAACCTAAGATAATGCTTCAATCTAATATAACCATTATTCAATCTTCACCAAACTTCAACGGTTTTGTGTAAATAATCAACCACTATAATACTAAGATAATGGTTTCTTATGGAAACCAACTCTATAAATTTAAAATCATTTAAAATTACAACTTAAAACACATCTTTAAAACCACAATCAAACACATTAATCAACACACATTAGGGGCCCTAAGATTGGAAAATATAATAAGTCATCTATCTACTCTAGAGGTGATCTATAAACCTTATAGGGTAAGATGACAATCAATCAAGTTGGAATTAGGTATGGAAAGACCCAGACCCATTAGATCTTAAATGATCAAAACTAAATCTAGACCTGCCAGATCTAGCAATTAAATGAGTCCTACATGGTTTTGATTATTTAAAATATATATTTTTATGTGTGTATGTATGTATAAATGTATGTAATAATACATTTATATTTTCTATAGCTTACTATGTAATTTTTGCTATAAAATTTCTCTAGTGAAAAGATAAACATTTTAAATTAGTTACTTTAACTTTTCAAATGGTATTTTAATGGTTTTGTAATAAAATATCTTATATATTTCTTATAAATTAAATACATAGAATTAAACGTGAAAAAATTGAATCAAAAGCTCAAATAAGATAAAAAAAAAAGATGATAAACATAAAATTAGTATGTGTGAGTTTGTGCTATAATGAGCATGTCGGGTTTGATCTAGGTTAAAAATTACTAAATCTAGACCTAGACCTATTTAGTTATATATTAACCGAAACTTGTTAGATTTAAAAATCTTGGACCCAAAACCATTAAAAATGAGGTAAGTCTAGCAAGTTTAGGTTGGGTGCTAGACCCATTGTTATCCATACTATAGGGGGTATTGATGCTTAATGTTAGAGTTTCCTAATGAGTAGTAAGATATGTAGTCCTTGTAGTAAGGATTATAGCTATATGCTTACATAGCACTAGTAAAGAGATCGTATATATTTATCCTTTGTAGCAAGGATCACAACCAAATGCTCAAGTATCACTTGTGAGTAGGTTACCCTCTCATTGAAATAAGTGAAGAGGTTATTTGCTAATAAATGAAGTGAATAGGTATGATTACATATTTAAGGAAAGAATAAGTCGTTGTTCTTCCATGTATGTGTTATTTTATGCTTTAGTATAATAGCATGATCTTTTATGTTTTCTTGTGTTAGTATGTGTAGAATATGCTTTCACATTAAGCATGACTTTTTATGGTTCCTTATAATAGCATGTTTATTATCTACATTATGCTGTTTAGTTGTGATGTGATCCATGTATACCATGTATTGTTATATATATGTGTACCACGAATTGTTAGTTTATAGTATACGCATTCATGAATAGTATTTTAGAATTGTACGTATTATGAGTAGTATTCTATAACTTAATTTTTCTTTTAATTGTATGATTTATTCTATGTTATAATTTACTAGTTGCCTTGGAGCATAGGATATAATAAATATCCTTCAAGTGTATAGTAAGATCCTTATCCCTTGTAGCATGGATCACTCAATTTCCCTTTTAGCACTATTAGAAGTGAAGTTTACCTAATTTTTATGTGGCACATGAAATAGATGCTATAAAATGAATTAACTTATTTTAATGTTAATGATAATAATTAGTATTCAGTGTAATTAATACATATGATAAGAAGATTATTCCAATTACATCTTGTTAGTGTTTTCCATGAATGTTATTGTATATGATAAGAGAATGGATGAATATTTGATTAGTATGTTGTATGTGGGTGGTTTTATAAGTGATCTTGATTATCCATGTTAACCTATAAATGCCATAACAAGTTATACTTGAAAGTGCTATTTGGTATTAGTTAGGTGTGTTTACTTAGCAGTTTTATATTGAAAACTATGCCTTTTAGTTGTTATGGTGAAGATGTTTTGTCTGGGTTGTGTAGAAATTCAAGTTATCAAACTTTTTTTTGTAGGGGTTTGTCTAAAAACGCTATGCTTTATCTTATTGGATGTGGAGTTAACATCTGATTTTTATTGTTTGGACTCCAGAAAATTTAAAAAAATTTAAGCTGTAAATGATGGGATGTTACAAGACTTGTTATTGGATATATATATCCAATGAGGTAGTGTTTTAGAATGGTGTGGTCCTATAGATATATAATTTATAACTATAATGGTTGGTGGCATGGTAGTTGGCTTGTGATCATCAATATTCATTTCTTTTCGATTTTTTATTTTGTTATCTTTCTATGAATAATGAGGGGATATATTTGCAACCCAAGTTTCAACATTATATCTTCCCAACTATTCCTCAAGTTATCTATTTATTGTTAGGGGTCTGTAACATCATTTTGGTTGCTATATATTTTGTGAACTTTTGAAAATTAAATATTGTATTATTTTTAATCTATGCCAACAACATTTTTATCTTCTTTGTAATTTATTTTTGTTAATCCTTAATGACCCCAAACCAAGTTGTAAAATTAAAGCTTAGTTAGGTTAAGTTAATTTGATTTGGTTTGGCTAAAATAAACAATTAAGTGTAAAAACGTAATTTGGTTTGGTTAAAGAGGCCAACTACCATTAACAAAACTATATACACCTTTAATGGAGAGTTCACTGTTGAAGAAAATAAGGTACCACCTATCTTTAACCAACTTATAGAAAAGGGTGACCTATCAAACTTGTGAAAATGAGAAATTGAGTCATTCTTGGTCAAGATCCTCAAGAGACAGGTAAAATGCACTGAATGTGACTTTTCACAATCTTCATTTATGTTAAGGTGTTCTAAAGAACCATAGATAATATCATTTGTTTCTACTTCTCCCTAACTCGTTGTCCTCGATCTCTATTCTTTTGCTATATCTTAATTTCTATACATGTAAATTTTGTTGAGCCACTTTAACTAATTAACCAACTTTAGCCATTTCTATAGATCAAGCGCAAACCTTGTAGGCATATCCCTAATTTTCTTTAGATACCCTTTGATACCAATTTTATTTACATATTATCTCCATATTATTTTTTATGTAACACTTATTTTTTTTATAAAATTTTTAAATTACCCATATTTTTCATCACAACTTCTTATAAAGTCAATTTTACAAAATAAAATGCTTTTTAAATGCATAAAAATGTTAATATACATCACCTTATGTTAGAATAATATAAGATATTAATTTATCAATTGATACCTAAAAATATTCAATCATGAAGTAGGATTACGACACATTTGGGGACTTTGTATCAACATAAAAATTACTTTAAAGGTCTAGGAAGTAATTTTTTGTGCATTTGTTTAATTATTTTATAACAAATGTAAACGGATATGGAAAGACGGTACTCTTGTCATATTTATTCGATTATTTGCGATGTCAGGTTAGCTAGCCAAGCTCTATAATTCATGAAATGCAATAGATAGCCACCCAAATAGCAAAAGAGGGACCCCAAATAAGCCTAATCATCTCTATACCTAACAAGTTTGTAACTAATTATTAAATACTATATCATATGTATGTGTTGTGACTGATGTAGGCTTTAGTTTGTCCTTATTTTCGTTGATTATTTGCCTCCGTGGTAAACTTTGGCTAACCAAAAAGAAACGATTGACGGTTAACCAAAAAGAAAGGATTGACGGCATCTTTTGGGGATATCATCTTTTAAAATATAATGGTGTATATATATTGATATTTATAACGTGCTTTATTTTTTTTATGAAAAAGAAAAATAAGAACTTTATTGTAGATTGTGATAAAAACAAATGTATGAATAGAACAAATATCTTTGAATATAACGATGACATCAACTAAAATAAAGTAAGCCGACAACTAGTCCAATTATTAAATGGTGCCTGAGGGTATGTCTTATTAGCTTACATCTAAAATTTATTAGATCTTATTATAGTAGATAACTTTTTATTAATAATAAAGTATAAAATTAATGATAATAATAGTAATAATATTGGTAATAAATTCTCATTATAACAATAATAATAATAACTTATTAAATTTTTTAATTAAGATTAAATATATCCTACCAACAAAAATAAGTCAAAGAAAACAAGTCATAAGAATTCATAATTTATACATCAAATTAATAATTTTTAATTTATTCATCAAATTAATAGTTTTAAATTTATTCCCAGAGTAATACAACAAAACAATTGGCCTAAATGTCGTTCATCATTTGCGGACCCCAAATATGATCGGAACCACTTGTGGGGGGTTGTACCGTTGGGCTGACTCAAATTCTGGATCAAATAAAACAGACAGGGACTGTTCTAGTTTACGCAGCGTGGACATCGGTAACATTTGTCCAGCTGTGTTTTCTAATTTGATTAATTGAAATTCATTATTTGTCGGACTTCTAGCCGAAACAACCAATGGCGTTTCACGTGTATAGGGCATGTGTTTGAGGCGTTCGCTTCTCATATGATCAGTAAATATTTGGCATGTATGCTATCAGAAGACCTGAAATAGTTGCAATTCACATGGCATGTATGCTATCAAGTTAAAATCAGAGATGATAAATGGGTCATGTGGATTGAGTTTGGATCAAATTAAAATTAAGCCGTTATGTAATGGATTGGGTTAGAATTTAGGTTTTTTTTTTGAATTTGGCTCTAATTTAGATAACAGTGATTTAGGTCAGGTATATATTAGGTTAGGGTATTTTATGTCAAGAGAATGCTGAATCGAGTTCAGGTCTAACTCATCAAATTTTTTATGTTTGAATTTTATTCGAGTCCAGAGACTCTAGATTACATTGAGTTTTGGTCAAGTGAATTCAATTCAGAATATGAACTTGATTGTTATCAATTTGATATAATTAATAAATTTAATTTTTTGATTTATTATTATTGTTATGATTATCATAGTAATTTTATCATAATATATGTAACGATATTACAAATTTTTATAATAAAATATGTAGTAATAATAATAATAATAAACTATTAGCATCATTAATATTAGTATTATTATCATAGTTATTGTTATAAAGACAATTATAAATATCAATATATACATAAATATAATGATTATTATAATAATTATAATTATCATGTTAATTATAATAATTATTGTTATTATTATTAGTGTTATCTTTATAAATATAATAATCATTATTATTAGTAGAAATACAAATATAAAATTTACTATTTTTAGTATAATAATATATACTATAATTATTATAATTACAGTTATAATTTTTATGCTTATAATAATTCTATCTATAATAATAATAATAGAAATGCATATGATCTAATTCGACTGCTGCTAATATGATATTAAAATAAAGTGATAAGAATAGAGTCTTACCAGTTTTGTTTCATCTGTTGTTATATGGGTTGAATATTTTTATTTGCATCAAATATTATTAATAAGATAGTTTAATGGTATTTATATATCAATTTATATAAGATAAAATGTTACATTTGTGGATTAAATTTGACTTTAATATTAATCAAGTTTGAAGTGATATCCGAGCATGAGTTCGATTCGATTCGGATCATTATCAGGTTTCTAACAAGGTATGGGTTTGGTTCGGGTCTATTTTTTTGGGTTGAATTATTTCAATTTGGATCATTTTAGATACGAGTCACTATCAGGTTAGCTTTATTTGGGTTGGGTTTGGATTGATTTGAATTTTTTTTTGTTGAGATTGAGTTTAATTTTTGGGTCAAAATCAAGTTTCGGGTTGGATTATTTGTATTGGATCAATCGATCAGAACAACTTTATGATGTCTAGTCAGAAGGAATGGCTAAGGCATCTGGGAGTGGAGATTGAATCAGACTCCAACAATGATGTGAAGTGGTGCAACAATCCTAACAAAGGGATGTGGGACATGACTTTTCATCTCAACATTATAAGTTGTACGAGGAATAAATGACACGTCTCTTGAGTCCATTTTAGGCACTGAGAATCAAATACATCAACTGATCATTTAGCTAAGATGGGGATGAAAAGGGTAGAGCCACTTATAGCTTAAATATGAAATACATGGTGTTTTTGTTATGAACATCAAGGCTAAACTAGGATATAATGAGATCCTAATATGCGGTCACGACGTAAATAGGTTGGTCGAAGGGATTGTTTGTTCAAAATTGGGTATTGGGGTCATTTATGTACAAAATTGTTTTTATCTTATAACTTTGGAGGATGGTGGTTATTGTAAGGCTAGGGGAGTCAGTTGAGCCTACTCTTGTTTTTGCTTTTATACATAATTGATACAAGGTGTTGGGATTGTGTATCACAAGCTATAGCAGGCTATGACAATGTACCTTGTGTTGTTTCCTTTGTTTTTGTCTAAGTATAATCTCAAACCACTCCTAGGAATTTAGTTTGATACAAAGCTTGGTGTAACCGTAGCGGATATCAATTTTAACCCTATTGTTGGCAATTATAGTATTAGTAACTATGGTTATCGTTCTAAGTCAGAAAGTAAGATGACTCACCTAAATTTATCTAGCACACAAATAATAAAATAAAACACAAAAACTAACAAAAAAACTAAACTCTCACAAAAATAAATAAATAAAAAAACACCAATAATGAGAAAATTTGGATATAGGGGTTTTAAAAGAGAAAATACCATAAATAAATAAAATAAATATGGGTGATTACAAATATAATGAATGTGCTGGAAAATTCAAAGTCTATCGCTAGAATAGGTAAAAATGTAAAAATAATATCTAAGTCATCATTTAATCACAAGAAAGGAACTGACCAAGTTGTAATCCAAAAGTAAGTCTATATACCTTATATAACTTCCCTAAAATGATTAATATGATAAAGCACCAATATTAAATCTTATTAAGTTTTAATAGTATAGTTGCAACAAATGGCTCATATATTTAACTAGATTCAAAGAATTAAGCACAAGTAGAAGAATGTTAGTCTAAGTATCTAATACAATACCTCAAGCGTGTTTAGTTGTATTCCACTTCTTTGACCTACATGTATCAAAACGTTTTATTACTTTGGTTAAAATTACAAAAGTATTAGGTGAATTATTATCTAACCTAGCTAAAATTTGATACATATTCTAGTGAAATTATATAAGCACCTAGCATGCATATACTCTACATACTATTACTATAAGGACGTAAGAAAGAGACATGCAACATATAATTTAACCTGATATAATCATATATATAAATGATAATAATTGAAAGAAAGTCAAAGGGCAATCCCATGAAAACAAAATATTACAACTCAAATCATGGTTTAGGGTGTCAATATGTTCCCTAGAAGTAATTATTTATCTAATCATAATAAATTAATTAATTACATAATAATATTATATAAAAATTAGAGAAAAAAAGAACTAAAAATAAATATGTATAAAATTTTCTCTTGTTGAATATTTTTCTCTCTTCTTCTTGTCTTCCTACCATCTATCTCTCTCTTCGTTTTCTCTCACGACCTGCCTGTTAGGCCTCTATTGTATGCAACCTCTTCATTCTCTTATCTTTCTTCCTGCCAAGTCTCTCTCTCTAGTCTTTCTTCATGTGTCGCCTCTTTTTCCTTTTGTCTCTAATTGCTTACTCCGTTCCCTTTCTATTTTCTTTCTCTTGTTCCTTCTCACAGTGCCATGTTCTTTTCTGCCCTATCTCTACCGCCTCTCTTCCTCTTTGTGCACCTCCCTTTTTCTTCTTTTTCTCTATTCGTGTTGTCCTCATTTATTTTCCTTTTCTACCTTTTCTCTCTCTATTTGTCGTTCTCCCTCTTCTCTCTGTGTCAGGCCTTCTCTCACTTTTGTCAGGCTTTTTACTTGGCCTTTTATTTTTCTCCTCTATAAGCATACTGGATTATGGGCCTTAAGCTTCATCCATCTACTTTAATATATATGTATATGGTATGGTTCATTTCTTTTCCTTTTTTTACTTTTTTTTCTAATTGTACCTATAAAATAAAGTTAAAAGAAATAATAAATAATCTCATAACTTTAGCTTATCAATTTTATATCATTTTACTTTAAATAATTAAATATATAATATTATTATCACTTAAGCATAAAGTTATAAATAAAATCACATATTATTTTAATAAAAGTTTAAAAATTAAGATTAAAAAGGTATAAAAATATATATAATTAAATGTTTATCAATGCTTATAAGGTTAGACAGGTTCTCATAAATATAAATACCTACTTATCTAAAAAATATATATGATCATTATTTATATGCAATAATAGAGATACTTCTACTAGGCTTCTATTCCATATGCCTCAACAATATTAGTATGATTAATCATTCTCAGAGATGTGTTTGTGGCAAGAAAGAAATATTGACATATGAATCACATAAAAATTTAACAAATGTACCACTTTGTGTCCAAACAAGATGGTAACATGATGCTTCATCTTTAAATAGAAAATGGTCATAAGTTACACTTACTTAGTTTAAGAAATGAAATTGTATAGGAAGGTGTTTTACAGTCCAAGAAGTCATGTTTGTTTAGTTTGAGAGTATAAAGAGGAAAAATGGAACTTACATATTTTACATATCTTATGTAACTTATTTAAATTAAAAGCACTAAGAAAAATATCCATTTTATGTCTCATCTTTGTCTAAAATGGATATTTTTAGAAAAATATTTTTATCATTTTAAAATATACCATTTAAGAGATGTAACTTTTAGAGATATAATTTTTAGCCTTATCATCCTCATATCAAATAAGCATTAAATTATATATAACTTCCTTTTGATAACACATATTATCTTATATATCAAAAAATAATTTAATATATTTAGGAAAACGATGATGTACTCATGCTTTTTTTTGTCCCTTCAAATTCCATGAATGACTTATGGTCAAAGAAGAAGGAGAAGACTTCATCAATCCCTTTTTTAGTCTATATTATGGTTCATAAAGTAGCTCGTATCATTAAGATTGCCACAATTTCCTTTCTTTTTAGCCTAGATTATGGTTCATAAAGTTGTTGGTGATGCATTCACCCTTTCTAATACACCTTATGAATGAAAATCATTTATTTACAAAATAATTAATTAATTAGTTTGGTACTTTTTTTAAATTCCTAACAAAGCCTAAGGACAATCTATATATCTCAATCTAAATTTACAAATATAAAAATTTAACTTGTTTATAATTTACTAATTAATAAAGTTTGAGTGTCACACATAATTAGTATCAAATATGTACATATAGAGCTCATACTTTATAAGTGAGTTACAAATAATTTTTGAAACATGTGGTAGCATATATAGTCTTTCTTACACAATTGTCACACTTCTTTTTTTTTCGTTAATACTTCGAATGGCACATGTAAAAGGCTTGAGCCTAAGTTTTCAATTTCTTTCTAAAATTGTCTATCATCGAGCTCCTTAGAAACCTATTAGCTATCACACAAGAACTCAAGGAGTGTGATCTATTCCTAATTAAGGCATCAACAACAATGTTGGCCTCACCCTTGTGGTAGGTTAACTCAATACCATTATCCTTCACCAACTCTAGCCATTTTCTCTACCTCATATTCAACTTCTTCTAAGTGAATATATACTTAAGGCTCTTATATTTGGTGAAGAGTTTGCACTAAATCCTATACAGATAGTAAGTCAAGAACACAGAATTCATTTGGAACCTGCTTCCAATTATTATAGGAGATAGGAACACAGTTACGGGTCATAAGTGAAATGTAAGTCAAGAACATATCTACGTAAGGTCCGATGGGAAGATTGTAAGTATTCCATCCCAACTACACTAATTCTCCTCTATTCCTTATGTCTGTGATGATTCTCATAATCGTAGGTCCTCTCTTCCCTTCTTCATCACTGTCGTCCCTATCGATGTTTTTGTTGGCCATATCTCTACAAAAAATAAATAAATAAATTATATTAGAATGTTATGTATTGAGCATAATAATGTACCATTATATTATCGATACGAATCATGCTTAGAAAGAATTAATCTCAAATGTATCATGCTATTATATATATATATATATATATACAAATCATGCTACCACATTTCCAAAAAGATATTAATACTAACCCTAACCCTAACCCTAGCTAATTAACCATAATTTATTATAATAAAACCTAACCCTAAACCTCATAAAACCCTAATCCCTAAACCTAGCTAAATGTAATTAAACCATAATATATAAATCATATTATTAATTATTATTATTATTATTATTATTATTATTATTATCATACACAATTATTTCTCTCTATTTAATTATTCACTTTTATATATTATTTTCTATATCTATTTAATCCTCATCAAATAGCAATCATTAACATATGCATCTCTAATTGAAATTTTCATTTAATGATGCATGTGCATATGTAAAATATATTTGCATTTCATTATATGACATTTCCTATACCTTATTGCTAGTCTCCTATACTTATTAATGAAAATGTGTGTGTGTGTGTGTGTGTGTGTATATATATATATATATATATATATATATATATATAGTTTTTATGAATGAAAATGTATATAATTCTACACTCACATTCATATTATATATATATGTAAATGTCTCAGCCAACACATGCATTTGTTAATATATAACAATAACACAACAAATTCAACAACGAACAACAAAATTTTCAGCCAACACATTCAACAACACATTTTCGAACGACAAACCGCAATCTTTCAATAACAAACAAACAAAACCCTGTAGCAACATGCATACATTTATATATATATATATATATATATATATATATATATACATATATAAGTAGATAAAAAGTTACGAGAGGAAGAACAAACACATACATAAAGTGAGCTAGCTACAAACACGACGGCGAGAAAGTTGAGAGAGGCAAGGGCTTCAAACATGACGGAGGATGATGGTGCAAGTGTTGGCTAGCTAGCTTCGGAACAATGACAGCACGCACATGCAGAGCCGACAATGGCAGAGTTGTGGTGGAGAGTTGGCGGTGCGAGGGTTTCCCTTACTTGAGAGGAGCCAGAGTGGTCGTGCACGGTAGGGTGGTGGAGGGTTTGCAAGGAGACGGAGAGCAAGAGAACGAAGGTGCAGAGAGTCTGAAACTTTTGGCACGAAACAGAACTGAGCAAAATAAAAGTTTGATTTTGGAGTTTTAATAACGGTTCCTGAGAGAACCGTTATTAAAATATCTTTTAATAACGGTTCTTCCAGGAATAGTTATTAAAACCTTCGGCCTTTTGACAATGGTTCTAATATGAACCGTTATTAAAACATCCGTACAAATTTTAATGTTGCCCTTTTAATAACGGTTTTGAGCTAGAACCGTTATCAAAACTCTCCCGTCCATTAATTTTCACGCGTTTGACAACGGTTTTTGAACCACCGTTATTATTGTACCGTTATTATTTTCCGTTTTCGTAGTAGTGTCTTCACTGTCGCACAAAACCACCATACACATATAAATACACTACTCTCTTCTCTCTTCCTCCCTCATTTATTGCCAAATTCTATCAAGAAATCTCCCTACCCGAGCCACCTCTCCCTTTCTTCTTCTTCTTCTTCTTCTTCTTCTTCTTCTTCTTCTTCTTCTTCTTCTTCTTCTTCTTCTTCTTCTTCTTCTTCTTCTTCTTCTTCTTCTTCTTCTTCTTCTTCTTCTTCTTCTTCTTCTTCTTCTTCTTCTTCTTCTTCTTCTTCTTCTTCTTCTTCTTCTTCTTCTTCTTCTTCTTCTTCTTCTTCTTCTTCTTCTTCTTCTTCTTCTTATGCTTCTTCGGCTACTACTACTCTATCTCGTGTGCCGAGCTACCATGCACCACCACAACAACCAAGCGCTACCCTTGGCTTGGCAGATTAGCCACCACAGCCACCTCATCACTCCCCTTCACAGTTGTCGACCATCGCTGCCCACTGCCACCATTTTCCCCTCTTCTTTCCTTGTGTGTTGCTGCATATTGTGAAGTGTACGACTCATGCACAGTCGTGCACCACTCTTTTTTCTTGTTTCACATTTTTACATGCTAGCACGATTTTCCCATGCATACTCGCAAGGCTAGCACACTGCCTTGGCAAGCTCGTGCATCCCTATTTATTATTATCTATGCATGCATTGCATGAGCACATCTATGTTCCTTTTCATGGCCTGCTTGTGTAGATTCCCAATTCACAGTCTGGGTGAGCACATCTTGTTGTACGCCCGTGTAGCCACATTTTTTTGGCCATTCACCCCTTTTTACACACCCAAACCTCACCCCAAACACCACCCAAATTTCACCATAACATCACCATACCTTCCACCACACTTCCACACAACTCAAGCTTCCTATTGATTTTGGTTATTTCCATTTTTGCCCTCCTTTACCTTAACTTTTCCCTTGATAATAATATTATAGCCTAATCATGTATTATCTTATTTTCATAGGTAATTTTTCAGTGATCTCGGAGAAGGCGGTTTAGGATTTACATGCATAGACCTCGGTGTCCTTATTGGTAAGGATACATGTTGTAGCTAGGACTTTTATGCATATACGTATGTGCTTTTATATTAGACATGTTACATAATTGATGTTATTCTATAATATGATATCTTGAGAGTAATGAGATTGTGGAAGTATAATCTTGGTATAATGTTGGATATTCATCCATGTATATAATTGAGGATATATTTCCCGAATGAATATTGGAGATTTATATATATTAGTACTGAGATTTATAAGGCTTTGGGAGAATATGAGCATTTTAACTACCTAAGTGTATTTCTATCATTTGAGGATAATTATGTGTTCGTAATTATGTTATTCAATTATATGTCTTGCATATCTATATGAGTTCCACATGATAATATTGAATATATAATCAAATCTAATAAGATACTAATTATTTAAAGTGAAAGATCATGTGAGTCGAGCCAAGGTGTTTATATGGGTCTGTTCTATCAAATAATAATAGTGGCTTAGGTGTATTATCCCTAAGAGGTGCTTCAATCCATTCTATCATATTAAGAATAGTGGGGACCTATACTCAACATGAATGAAAATATAAGTAAGAGATAAAGTAATAATGGAAAAGATACTAGTCATTTAAAGTAAAAGACTATGTGAGTCAGGATCAAGGTTTTGAGTCTATTCCTTTGGATAATAATAGTGGCTCAAGTGTGTTGTCCCTGAGAGGTGCTTCAGACCATTCTACCGGTTTAAGAATAGTGGCTCATGAGCATTTTTTCTCTAAATGGTGTTGAGTTCATTCCATCAAATAATAATAGTGGCTCAAGTGTATTATTCCTGATATGTGTTTCAAACCTTTCCATCAGTTTAAGAATAGTGAGGTCCTTGAACTCAACATAAATAAAAGACTTGGAAAATGATATATCCATATAGCAAGACCTGAAATAAGTATTTACCTAGCATTGTTTTATATTATTGCAAGTATTCGTACTCCCTAACGTGAACTCATGTATTATGTGTAATCCTACTTTGATTGTAATGTTACCTTACGCAATACGTAGCACACAATTATCCATTTTATAGGTGCTGCTCATTCCCACTAGTAGACCCAAATGTCTTTATACAGTTTGAAGATGACCCAGTGGATGAATTCATAGTCCTTGATGCTTATTATGTGGATGAGTGATTTTTGTATTAGGTTTTTGGGCGTAGAATCATGTTATCTGAATGTTAGTTCTAATCGGATACCTTTTTAGACTATTAGATCCATGATATCCCTTTTTATATTTTATATTATTGTACTTGTGGAGTAAGCCTCCAAACTTTTATCTAATATTTATGAAAGTTCCCTTAATTTCTATTTATTATGTTTTAATTTCTAATTTTTTGTTATCTTGTGATTAATGTAAGGATGGTATGGTAAGCTAGAATTATGTTAATTACGGTTGTAATACCCATCTTTTTGATAATACAATTCCGCTTGAAACAAAAACTTTCTATAGTAAATTCTAGGAGTGTTACAACATAATCCAAAAATGCAACCTCCTAAAGACAAAACTCACACTTAGAGAGTTTGGCATACAACATATTCTCTCTAAGGAGTGATAGTATAATGTGAAGGTGTTTTTCATGCTCTCCTCCACTCCGAGAGTATACTAAAATGTTTTCAATGAAGACCACTACAAACTAATTAAGGAACGACCAAAAAATTATTTTCATCAAATCTAGAAATACAGTAGGCACATTTTATCCTTATTAGTTGACGTATATCTCAGCTAATATCATAATGGCTTATTAAGTAATTCATTCAAATCTTGCCCATGCCTGGTCGTGCCACATATGACCCTTGTGTTACTAAGGCACATTTCATACTTTACCTCCTCCATGATTGCCTATCACTAAGGTGGAGGGGCCTTGTGGGTGAGGGATTCACCTATAAAAATAAGCATGGAATTAGATAAGGGAAGTAGAACATGGGTAAGAATAGAAGAGGAAATTAAAGGGATGTAGGTCAATCCCTAAGGCTTAAAAAGGCTGGTACACATTGAGAAAAGCATCATCAATATACAACCTTAACTCTATTTTGATTATCTTAAGCACTAAAGAGCTAAGATCCAAAATCCTACAAGTAAAGAAGGAAAAATAATTAAGAATTAGAGGAAGATAAAAAGCTCATTCATCTAGAGCGAAGGTAGAAAAATTGCATAAATTTAAGAAAAAAGGAAAGTGAAAGGGGAAAGAGGATGAGACAAAGTAAAAGAGTTAGGATTTGGATAAGTTTTGAAATGAGAAACCAAGGGGCATAATGTAACACCTCAAAATATGCTAACCTTAATCTTTGGGTGTTTATCCTTTTAATTATTATAATAACCATAACTCTATCCTAATTAACTTTTATTTTAACCTCAAAATCTTCCTTACATTGCCAATTAGATCATTGCTTCCCAGTTCTGTTAACCAAAATGAATATCCTAACTAAACCCCAACTATACCTTATCACACACTCAACCTCATCTTTATTCAAGTGTGGAACACTCAACCCAACCATGTTCTATATTTTCTATCACACCACCCCTCTGTCTTTTGACCCTTAATCATACCTTAATCTAACACCTCACTCACACTTTTTTTTTTCATGCAACCAACCACTTAACATCCTCCCTATCCCTTTTCACCCATTTATTTTCCACCTCCAACTAAGTTCCCTTCCTTTATTTTCTCTACATTTATTATTTCTAAAAAACCAACTCTCTTCTTTTTCCTCCTCCTTTGATTTTCCATTTTCATTCCTCTAAACATGTGCCTTCCAAGCTCATTCATCCTGCAACAACTTTATCCTCATCAATATTAAATGAAACCACCACCACCTTGCACTAACAACCTCATGCTAACACTCCCTTATCTACGTAAAAGCCAAACACTACTATCACCACCCCCACTCTACACCTATACATGACCTTACCACAATAATGTTTAAGCCTTATACAACTAGCCCTTTTGCAACATGTACGACTCATATTGGTATCCCACCTCACATATATGACACACAAACTACTGCATCTACTACATGAATAGATCGCAAACCATTCCCATGCATGTGCCCTTAACTTGCATAAATCCCTTTTGGTAGTGTAAATTGTTCACACACTTAGCCACACCATTCTATACTCATTCTCAGCCGTGGTTTTCTTCTCAATCTCTTCCTCCTTTCCTGTATGATCCTTCACTAATTTTGGTGTATTTCTAAACTTTTATCTTTCTTCTTGTTAGGTGATTCTATGGTGGTAGAGAATAGGGTGTTTAGGAGTAATGTTGATAAAAGACTAGTGTAGCCTTTATTAAGGATATACATCTCTAGCTTAAGGTTTTTATTGAATTATGTGTTAATTTAATTCCATAATAACATGTTATATTCTATCAATCATGGTTTAGGTTAATTAAGCATCTATTATCATAGTATCTTATCTTTCATGAAAGTATGTGTTTTGTCTAGTTTATGTTAAATGACATGCTTAAGCAATGATATGATTCTTTTTTAAGTTTTGAGCATGATGCCACATTTTATTATCCTTGTTAAGCATAATGTTTGATATTGATTATTGTAAGTTTAAGTATCTTGAAATAAATGTTATATTGAGGCTTGAGTTGGTGAATTTGTGCTTATGTGTGTGTCATCACCTAGGTTTTGGTGGACTCTGGGTTAATTTATAATGTGTGGGAGGTTGTACATAAATTTGGTTAAGTTTGGTGAAAACCTCAATTTGAGAGTTTTGGAATTAATATTGGTGTTTATGCATTTGGGTCAAAGTTGTAAGTTTTTGTGTAAAATAAGTGTATCATTATAATAATTAGGGTTTTTACACGAACTTTGATATACAATAAGTTAGTGGTTTGTTGAGTGTGGATGAAGTTATGTAAAAATGAAATTTTGAGGAGTTTAGGAGGAATAAGGGTAATATAGTATTTTAGGGAAAATTCTAGAATTTGAGTGTGTGTATGTGTTATTTGGGATTTAATATGTTAAGTGGGGTATGTGATAAATTTGGGTTAAGTATAATTTTCACAAGTGATAATTGTTTGTGATGATGGCTTAATTTGGGAATAGTGACCCTAAGAGTGACATTAATATTTTCTGTGTGACATTATAGTTAGATTTTTATTTTTTAGATATGATATTTACTATTAGGTTGTAGGATGTTGTGCTGATTTTTGTGGATTGGTGAGTCTTATGGGAGGAGTTATGTGTTGCTTGTGAATTAGGGTTTTGTAAAGGTATCTTAGTAGTTTCACTTGGAGAATATTCTAAATTACCTTTGGTTGTGATATATGTGTTATGTGTAATTATTAAGAATACACCAATGGTGTAATAAGATGTTAATATTTAAATTATATTATCACTGAGTTAGGATCAAGTTATACCAGCTTATTCCACTAAAAGATAATAATGATCAAGAGTATTATGCTATCAGAGTTGTCTATGCTTGTTACCAATCCACTCAACATTAACAGTGGTTCCTCGAAGCATATTACCCTATAAGGGGCATGATTTTGTTCCATCGTCTTTTAATAGTGGCTCCTAGGTGTGTTTTGCCTCGGAAGGGTCATTATATTGATATTTCTCTACTACTTATAAATAGCGGGGGTCCCTGAACTTAAGCGACTAATACTTTAGACAAGTATAATCATCTAATGAGAAACCCTAATTTGGTTTTCCCTTGAGTCATCTTTTATCATGAGCATATATGTATGTATATTATCTATCTTGTTGCTAGGTTGCTCGTGTTATACATGCTTTATTCTATTGATGTGCATTGTTACCTTACTTAATACACAAACTGACCATTATTTTTTTAGGTGTTGCTCAATCCCATGAGTAGATATTGTCTTGTTTTATAGGCTATGTTGATCCAATTCTTTTAGTGTTCTAGCTTATGGTGCCTTAAGTGAGTGATTTTATGGGTTGGTTGAAGTGTATAGTTATTCAAGTATCTCTCTCTCTCTAGACTTCTAGTCCTCTATTTTTTGTTGTTCCTATTCTTTTTTTACCATTTCATAATCTTATATCATTGAGGAATCAAATGCTTCTCACACCTAATCTCTTGTTACTAGTTTACTTTTACCTTACATCCAGCATGAATGGGATATAAGGAGTACCTTCTTCATGATAGATGTGGCATAACACACCTACATTCACTATAACAAAATGAGGCTATAATGATAATTTTTATTTTTATTTTTGTGATGGTCAAAGTCATTTTAATAGAGTAGGCTATTATAATGAAATATCTTCATTAATGAAGGAAGTTGATGGCTTAAAAAAGTGAAGATACAATGACAACTATAGGTGTCACTATGCATGTATTGTGACAACAAGTACTTAAAATTATTTTATCTTGATAATTTCTAAACTTAATTTTTGAAAAAGAGAGCATCTATGATGAATCGTTGTCGTAATATCCTGCAAAATATTATTCTCCACTAATTAAGTTTTCTAGGGAAAAATAAAAAACTATTTAATGACAACCCACTAACGTAGTAGAGGGGGTTGTCATTGTAAGGAGTAGCCAAAAGTTTTTATGGCAAATTTCCCTCTTTATGAACTCTATGGAAAATTATTGGGAGACTATATTGTAGAGATGTGTCACTACAATAGACCTCTTCAAAACAACTTCATTCCCTTTAATGAGGGTCTATTGCATTGACCTCTTGGTTTACTATAATGATAAGGTCACTGCAATATGGATTGTCTTTATAAAATTGAAAACCCTATATGTGCCTATAATTCCCTATCTATCTCTTTTTCTCCTCTATGTTTCTCTCCTCACTACTTAAAGATTGGTGCAAAGTTGGGTAAGATTTTTTTTGTTAATATCTTATCTATTATTGTTATTATCTTATTTTAATTTCATTTTTTGTGATCTTATGTGGTTTCACCAAAGCCACCTCATCCGCCACCACTTATGCCACCTTTCATCACTATATCTTCCATATCTAGGTTTATTCTTCATTTTTTACTCTTTGTTGTAGTTTATTTAGTTTCAATTATTATTTTATAAATGAAATCATCGTTTGCTTAATATTTTTTTGTTATATTGTAGGTGGTTAGAGAAAGTGGGCCACCACTACCCTTTTACTGCACCCACCACCGCCCCTCTACTGCACCCACCACCAATTTTATAGTTTTTGTGTGTGTGTTGTTCTTAAGTATTACACACACACACACACTCACATATATATGTTATTTTTAAATATTATATAAATGTTGGTGGAGGTAATTGTGTGTTTATGTGAGTGTTGTGATACACACACACACACACACATTGTGATTGATATATATGTGGTGATAATTATGATTGATATGTGTGTGTGTGTGTATTTTGACTAATTAATTTTATAATGTGAGTATGTTATTATGCTTGGTTTTTCATATGATAAGTGAATACAAGTATAAATTGAATATATGAATGCAGGATTAAGATAATAAAAAATAATACGATATCTTTTCCGATGCTTAATATCCATGTTTATCTATGTTAAGATTTATGGTTTGTTTGAAATATTTTTATCCATGCATAAAATGTTAATATTATTCTTGTTGACATAATATATGCATGCTTAGTTATTTGTATAGTAAAAATTTTGACCATTTCATTGATAACACAATATTTTTTTAAGAAATGAAAGAAAGAATGCAAAATAAATGTGGTGCCACCAACACTACTTAAGTAAGTACAAAGCATATTAACAACTATGGCTTGGTCATTAAGCCAATCAAAAGAATATTGTCAAAACTTTTATAATACTTTTTATAAAACTAATCCCTATAAATACTAGAAAAAATGGTCATACTTAAAATGAGAAGTCAAAAAGTTTTATATTCATCCATCTTTTACTTACTTAAATAGATATACAATTCCAATAAATAACGGTTAGATGAGGTTATGTAATACAAAATCCAATGAGTTTTAGGAAGGTCTTCAAACACTTATAGGATTGGGAAAAGATAACTTGAGGTCAAATGGAATGGTATCCTTGTAGGAAATGTGTCAATTTTGAATGGGATATGATATATAGGGTTTAAACTCACATTTTTTTGTTTGGGTTCATGGACAATTATGATATGTGGTAGTTTTATAGTAAAATTGAAAGAGAATGTGTGGAGGAAGAGATAAAAGATAAGATGAAATATGTATTGGGTGATTTATTATGTGGTGATCCACATATTGAGGATAGTAAAAGAGTCGAGATTATTGGTGATGAATTAAATTCTAATGAGGTAATAGTTAGTGATTTTGGGATATCTGAGATCCATATGTTGAGGAGTTATTTGAAGAGATCAAGAAGGATTTATATCTAGGATGCAATAAATGTTCTTCTTTGAATTTTTGTGTGAATTTGATGTATCACAAGGTGTTGAATAAATGGAGAAAAAATTCATTTGATGGAATTCTAAAATTGTTTATTGAATAAATTCAACATGGCAATAAGCTTCTAAGATTGCATTACAACACTGAGGGCTTGTTTGGCATAGGGGTAATAGGGGTGGAAAAATTACTCCCAATTTTGTATATTTTATATTAAGTATTTAATAATAATAATAAAATATTTTTAATAAAATACCCATTTTAAATCAAATTAAGATCTAAAATGGGTAGTTGTTCAATTTTTATTTAATTTAAATTATACTATATAAGATATGTAAAATATGCGGGTAATTTTTCCACCCCTACTTAATACCAAACGAGCACTAAAAAGATGATGAATAAGTTAGGATTGTGCTATAAGACAATCTATACATACAAGTATGATTGTGCCTTGTACTAGAAAGAGAAAATTAATAGAACTAATTGTCTAGTATGTGATACTTCTTGTTAGGTAGATGAAGACACAAAGGGAAAGAAAGAAAGTACGGCACAAGGTTTTGAGGTGTTTTCCCATGACACTAAGATTGAAAATATTTTACACTTGTAGACACATTGCTCAAGACATGAGATGGCACTTGAATGGGTGCTCTAGAGAATAGGGTATCTTATGACATGTAGTTGATGGCCAAGTATGGAAAGAGTTGGATATAAATCATCTAAATTTTGCAATTCATCCCCGCAATGTTATATTAGGGTTGGCATCAAATGGGTTCAACCCCTTTGGTATGAGAGGAAATTATAGCATGTGGGCGATAATTTTGACTACATACAACTTACCCCCATGACGGTGCATGAAAAATCTATTCTTTACGTTATCTTTGTTGATTATAGGCTCATTGTATCCTAAGATGGATATTTATGTCATCCTCATACCTCTTATTGATGAGTTGAATGATGTGTCGATGCCAAGGGTTGGTGCTAGATGTGTTTGATAATAAAGTGTTTAGAACGTGTGGTGTGCTTTGGTGGATTGTTAATGACTTTCACGCTCATTCGATTCTCTCTGGGTGCTCAAGGAAAGGGTATAAAGTATGCCTCAATTGTAATGAAGAAACTCCTTATATGAGGGTGAGGTTTAGAACGAGGTACATTAGCCATCAATGATTCTTTTCAACTAACCATCCATAGTAGTAGAACAAACAATTTGATGGTAAAGTTGAGAAGAGAATCACATATTATCATTAGATGACTATTTGATGTAGTTGAATCATGTTAGATATTATCCACTTGGTAATAATGCAAGCACACTACATTTGAAGATGAGAAGAGGTGTTGGTGAGTTGAATTAGAGGAAGAATAGTATAATTTTTGAGCTCCCATATTAGTCATCAATTAGCCTTAAACACAATGAAGATATGATGCATGTTGAAAATAATGCTTCTAAAAATTTACCCAGAACCATCCACGATGACAAATCAAAAGATAATGAAAATGTGAGAATTGATTTGATGGATATGAACATCAAACTTGAGCTACATTTGTACTATGAAAGTAAAAAAGTTGATGAAATGTGTTGTTGAGTATATTCTTTTATGAGGGGATAAAAATAATTATTTGGGATTTTTGAAGAAGGTAAAATTTCCAGATGGCTTTGCAACAAATTTAAGAAAGAATATAATTGACAATGATGATAAATTGACTTCTCTAACATCACAAGGCCATCATATCATAATGAAAAAATTGTTTCCAATTGGTGTGCAACCTTTATTTTAGAAATATATGGCTAATACTATTGTTTAATTGAGTAATTTACACACCATGATGTGTGCAAAGACACTTTCGTTGTCCAATTTGGAGAAGGGTGAAAAGGAAGAGTTTATCATCTTATGCAAGTTAGAATATATATTCCCCATGCTTTCTTTAGTGTTATGGTTTACCTTATAATGTACTCACCTAAAGAAGAACGATTAGGTGGACCTATTCATGGAAGATGGATGTATCTTAATAAAATAATACTAAAAGAATTGGAGTATATTAGAAATCGATCTCTCCCAAAAGGTTATATGGCCTAACGTTATGCCATAGATGAATTCATGAACTTTTGTTTTATGTATTTTTAATGGGTTGAGACATGGTTCAACATGATTTATAGATACGAGGATGTTGCTCTAAAAATGACAACTATAGATGTTTCAATCTCAAGGTCATGGCATTGGTAAGTCATCAATTGTTGGTATCTTAGACAATAAGCCAAATTAAATAATTTGGTACATTCTCAACAATTATCCATAGATAAAAAAAACTTTTTAGGGTAGTTATACATCATTAATTACTTATAATGCTCCTAACAATTATTTTTATATGAAATGAATTATTTTTTAATGTTTTAGTGAGTGAACATATGAATAAGATATATGGACGTCTGGAAATTTAGATGACATTCAAAGAAAAGAGTTTTCTCATTGGTTTTATTCTAAAGTAATTGAAATCACCATTAAGCTCAATAAATAATTAGAAGTAAAATGAAATTAATAACTATTTTTACTAACTATATATATACTAAAGGGGTTCAACTTATGTCAATTGGGATCACTTAAATACACTAATGATTTATTATCTCTTTCTAGTATTCCATCAAGTGTGGTTACAACTTATATTATTTGTATTGTAAATGGTGTTAGATTCTCAACTTATGAAATAGAAAAAGAGAACATAAATTAATGGTGTGTCTATCCTTAGATTCAACAATGAATGTTATTATGGACATATAAAATCAATCATTGAGCTATCTTAGTTGTATGACTTTTCTATTGTGTTGTTCAAGTGCAAATAGTTCTATAATGATGCAAGTACAAAAGAATAATATGAAATAACAACATTATAAGTTTTTATACAAGGTATGAATGGTACAAGGAGAATCATTATATATTAAGATCTCAAGTAAATAAAGTTTGGTATGTTGATGATCTACTAAATGGTGCTCATTGGTAACTTGTTTAGGAAGTCATCCATCATCATATTTGGGATCTCAAAAATGATGATGATGATGATGATCATATCGATTTTGTTGATGGGGCGGACTCATGTGCTATTGATTTGAATATTGAATCAGATGTCCTTGATAACATAACTTTTTAATGTCATAATGTCAGAAGTGATGAAGTCCAGACCGATAGCGATCCTAACAAGACCATACCTAGTACAAACGATAATATTGTCAATATGGATGAGGATGATTCAAAATTGGATAGTAAAGAAGATGCACATAATGATAATAGTACTTGTAGTAATGACAAGTTCATATTGTTAAAATTTTGTATGTTGTATTTAATACCCATATGATGAGTATTATCTTTAGTATATTATAATACATATTTTTGTGACTGTTATCAAATTCTCTTCATTTTTTTTCACCAAATTTTTGTTAAAGATGTGTAGGTATGGTTGATATTATGATGAGTTATCACGAAGGGGATGAATATAATGATCCTCCTAACGTCCGTACAATATCATTGTAACACCCCAAAATTTACATACTTTTTTTTAATAATACTTATAACTTAAATCGTAAATTCTGGAAATGTTATCGCCACACTTAGTACCAGACCAGTTCACTCCTACCATTCCAATACTAAGTGCTAAGGCTAAAGAAACAACTCAGTAAGCATTAATGGACAGTCCAAATTCAAAGATACGGAAATCAGGTACGCACAAGTCTTTATTCAATTTCGAATACGAGGGTAGTTTTTCAGGAAAGAGAAATAACTACAATAATGAAGTAGTTTCGAAAGTACTATTCATAAATAGATAAGATAGTAATAATAAATTCAAAGGAAAGCCGGCCACATCACTCTAATAATCGATCCAGCCCGATCATCACTTGTCCCCACTTGATGTCCCATAGACATCTATAGCATCATAATACATATCTCCTATCTGCAGGAAATCAGATGGGCCTTCTACTCGTTGGAATGAGCAGCACCCATGAAAAGGGTGATTAGTACGCTACGTACTGAGTAAGGTAACTGAGCACTAAGGCCAACACATAAACACATAACCCATGCAGAATAATAAAAGGCATAATCATCAACAATAACATAAAGGCAAAAAGAACGAACATATGGAAATGCCAAAATAATACTTATAGTTTAAATTAATTACTTCATTAATCCTTTATCAAATTAATTTCACACCATATTCTTTATCAAGTCCATACGATTACGGGAACCTCACTATTTTAGCCGGTGGATCAGTCGCTAGGGTACATGCCCTACCACTATTATATGCCGGTGGATCGGTCTGACCCCTTTGTCGTACGGTATTCCACTGTAAGTAATTAGTGTCTTCTCACATCTTAACAACACATATAGTTTGGTTTGTTGAGCTCGGGATCCCCCACTATTATAGCCGGTGGATCGGTCGCGAGGGTACATGCCTTGCCACTATTTTAGCCGGTGGATCGGTCGCGAGGGAAAACATTCCCTGCCACTATTATGCCGGTGGATCGGTCTGGGCCCGGCTCAACATCTTCCACTTTACGTAATTAATATTTTATGTGTCTTATTTAGAAATAATCAAGACTTGCACGTCACCCACCCACCATTCTTACTCCTCATCTTAGGTCGACCCCTCCAACCTTAGTTAATCATCACCACTATAGTTAGTTATGACACACTCTAGCACCCATGCAAAACCCTAACTCCATGTAGACCATGCTTCCATGCAAACCCTAACATCATACCATTTCATGCAAGCCTCTAATACCGTACCATTTCACACAAAACCCTAACACCATGCCCTTTCGTGTAAAACTCTATCACCCTACTATTTCATGCAACTACTAACACCATACTATTTTATGCCAAACCCTAGCAGCATGTAACTCCATGCAGAACCCTAACTCTTATGCAACCTTAGCTCCCATGCAACCCTAACTCCACGTAAAACATATTTCCATGCAAACCCTATTCTCCATGCAACCCACTTTCCATGGAAACCCTACTTTTATGCAAACCCTAATCCTCATGCAAAACCCTAATCACCAAGCAACCTCATCAATAATTTACAACTCCATCATTATTTTACAATCACATCATGCATGTCTTGAAACCACATTATACAACAATAACAACATCAATGTACATATGATTCTCATGCCACCGTTTTTCCACACCAACATACTTCAATCCCATAATCATGCTGTATTAATAACAATTATACAACATTCACACGAAATACACTGTAACTAACATCACATGGCATGCATAGCATAAAATCACATAATACAAGTATGGCCTTAGCACCCCTTACCTAAAACGTCACCTATCTTGGAGCACGCTCCTATACCACTTGAGGACCTTGGTTGGGCTCACCTACTATGGGAAAAATACTAGGATTATGTTTTCTCTTAAGAATGCTATCATTTCTAACTTATCCCAAGACCTTATTTTTTTATTAAAAATTATTATATTAGAATTGACTCTACAAAATACTAGTAGAATATTAATAATAAAACTAATGTAGTTCAAAATAAAAAAGGTGATATAAGGGTTTCTGCCCTTCACCAAAATAATATGAGTAAAGATAAAAAAAAATAATAATAATTCTATAATAACTAAATATTATAAATAAAGATAATATCAAGAATAATAATAATAATAATAATAACAATAACAATAATATATAAGCTTTAAAATTTAAAGTGGGATTTCGACCCTACTTATAACTAATGACCTACTATTTATTAATATTAATAATAAAATTAATAACATATATAATAATATTGAAATAATAAAGATAATGATAATATTATTATTAATGGTTATAAGAACAATAGGAATAATAATACTAAAATACATAAGTGCGAATTTTAATACAAAATTAGGGCCTAAGATTTTCCAGAATAGATAAATAAAATATTAATAATAATTATTCTAATAATTATAATATTATTAATAATAAGAATAATGATAATAATCATATAATAATTCAATTAATAACTTAAAATTCGAAAATAACAATAAAATTATTTTATTACCATTCTCCATCCTGCAAGTACAATTCTATATAATTATTTTATATCAAATAATAATAATATTAATAGCAAGGAAATTATTATTATATTCGAATAGTTACTAATAAATAAAATAAAAATGGAATAATTTACAATAAATAGTAAATAATGACTAATGAGGTCTAGGGTTTCACCTTGAGTCGGCAGGTATGGGCGGCACCGACGGTGGTTCACGATGGTGGCCGGAAAAATGATTTAAGAGGGAAAAAGATGAAGAAAAAGAGAGAAGGAGAAGGGAAAAAATTAAAATAAGGTTTTGATTAGGTAGAGGAGGATTAGAGGGAGTTTTTGGGTGGTTTAGAGGGCAGTAAAAGTGGCGGAAACGGCGGCAGACGGCGGCTTAAGGGTTTCGGGGTGAAAATTCTAGCGATATGAGCAGCAAACTTGGCACGACTATGGAGGCCCGTGCAAGAGGAATCGAAAGTTAAAAATGGTTTAGTTAACTAGAGCAACTTTCAGGGAAGAAATTGGAATGCTGCGGTGGCGTGGAGGTTGACTAACCGCAGCAGGGAAAGTATCTGAAGTCATGGTGGCGGCCAGCCCTTGCTTAGGGTTTTCGGGGGAGAAAAACTCCAAAAACTCCTACAACTAAGCTATTTATAGATGGTGGATGGGATAATATGGTGTTGAAGCTCGACAAGGAGGTAGTAAGTGCAATAATTTGGGTGGCCGGTGGCAGTAATTGATCGGCCATCGTTTGGGTTGCTTCGGGGTTTCACGAGGCTGGGGAGAAGAAACGGGCGAGAGTTAACACACGACAATTACTCCAATTGATTCATCGGGTTAAGGGGAATTCAAAGAGACAAGTAACGGCTGATTAAAGCCGCTGCAGCCGGATACGCCATTGATGGGGTCGAAGGTTTCATCGCAGCGACGGGGAAGGACGGAGGAAGAAGGAAGAAGAAAGAAAGTGGGACGGTCGGCCGAGGAAGGAAAAGAAAAGGAAAGAACCAAGCGGTTCGCGTGCTGGTTAGGCCCTCACTTAACGAGACGTAGTGTCTCGACATAAAATCGACCAAAACGCCGCGTCTGGGCGCACGCAGGAAGAAGGCCAGCGACGCTGGGCCGCGGGGAGAAGAAAGGAAGAAAAAGGAAAGAGGATTGGGCCGCGCCAGACCCATTCGGCGGAAGAAGGAGGAAGAAAGAAAAGAAAGAAAAGGAGAAAAGAAAAGAAAAAGAAGAGGAAAAAGGAAAAAAGAAGAAAATAAGGTTTTGGGTTTAAATAAATTAATTAGAATATTTTGGGTATTTAATATAAAATATTTATTTAACAAAAATATTAAATTCCCTTTTTAGGCTAGTTTCGGGTTTTTAAAATATTTTCCATAAATTCCATTTTAATTAGTAAAACACCCTAATTTTCTTCCATTAAATTATTTATAAAATTAATATTAATTTGGAACTATTTTATCCTCCTTATTTTAAATAAAATAATTTATTTTGTAAATTTCTAAAATAAAATCCTTAACTAGCCAAAATACCCAAATTTCTCCTAATTAAAATAGTAAGAAATTTCTTCTTAATTTATCCTAATTAATTTCCTTTTATTTTAATCAAATAATTTATATTTAATTAAATATAATAATAAATTTTCATTTAAATATACTATTTAAAATTAGAATTTTTCGGGGCATTTCAATCATATCTTAGTGCGAGTCAGATAATAATTTTTCTACTAACAAAGTAATGTATATTTTATTTTACTTTTTCAATTAACTAATATGATATACATTACAACCCCAACACATCCTAAACATTCAAAGTTAAAATCCATTAATATGCATGAGGAGTTTAAGAAGAATGGTTACGTCAAATTCTGTATGGAGTGATCATCACTGTTTGGCAAGGCTTGCAGACCCATTGATCATAATGGTACAATGTTTTTTAGGCATGTGGGGAATGAGATTGAGATTTTGATCCCTATGTACTATGATAAGTAGGATCATGTTCCAAAAAAAAAATAAGTATAATATTGTCCCTAGAATAGAGGTAATAGTTAATCATAACTATCTTTTAATGGATAATATTAATGGTTTTTAGTTGACTAATCACATTTTTTGTTTTCTTTGTAGATATATTTTGACTTAGATAAGTGGAAGGAGATACCGTATTGGCCATATGTATGGAAAGTTGTTTTAGATTGATTCATGACACCTATTAGAGAAAAAAAAGATCAACTCAAAAGCTGGTACAAAGCAAAATTTAAGAAGAAACCAAATGATTTAGTTGATAAAACTTGGAAGAAACTTTAGGATTTTTGGGATAATCCTAAATAAAAGGCAATTATATAATATAATATTATATATACCAAAGTAATATGTATTTATACTAATTAAGTGTTAACATTTCTTTATCTGCATGCAAAGTTGGAAAAGAATGCAAAAAGAATGGAGAGGTAAACAACAATATCCTAGAATCCATGACTCATCATTGATTTCTCAGTTTTTCTATAGTAAGTTATTGTATACCTATTTTATAATTTCATTCCTTACTTATTATGTTATTCATAACATAATATTTTTCTTATAACTATAGGATGACACTACAACCAAGGAAATTCAAGTTGAGGTCCGTAATTTAAAAGATATGCATAGCAAGAATGAGAAATAGGTGGGTGAGAATCTAGAGAAAAATATGTTAGAGTATAATTATTTCAAGGAACTAATTTAATTAGATTTTTTGTATAAGCTAAATAATCTAACTTTAACTTTTCTTATAGCATGAAATGGTGGAGAGGTGACAAAAGATGATAGAGGAGGTCCAAGTTCAATCACTCAAGAGTTGATGTGGGCTTAACAAGCCAATAAAGATTAATGAGGCAATTATTGTACAAGAAGTTCTTCGAAAATTGCATGGTCATGAGAAACCTATTAGTAGATTATTAAAGAACCATTTCTCAGCATCATCTTTAGTTTCAACAACACCAACACCTTTTTGCTAATACAAGCACCAATGCTCCTCCAATTGAGGAAACATTTGACAAGTTAGACAGAATTATTCAAAAGCACATCAACAGGATAAGGTGTAAAAAAGAGAGTATTATAATAAAAGATTCTAGACACAAACTTATGGAGGAGGAGGAGGGGGTAGGAATAGGATGGGCCATATCATTTTTGGTAGAAACAAAAAAATTAGTTGTGTTTATTGACAATTTTGAATTGTAAACAATATTCATATTTTAATTTTTTATTCAATATTATTAATTGGATATTAATGTTATTTTGAAATTATGCATTAATAATGTTTCTAGTTAATATAAAAAGTCTAAAATTAAAAATGAATAAATTTAAAATTTTCTTTTAGTAATAAAAAGTATTTGAATTTGGCTTTCAATGGTAACAGAAGTTATTGCAGTAGGATACGGGACTTCATAATAAACTAAATTTTTTTTTTAATTTAGCTTTCAATGATGATGGAAGTCACTACAATATGTTGGGGTCATCACAAAGCACAAATGATTTTTTTTATAATGGGGTGTGTTGTAGTAGGTCGAGGGTTGTCACAATATACTCATGAATCTTTTTTGAATTTGATTTTCACTAACGATGGGGGTCGCTATAGCAGGATTGGTGTCATCACAATAAGTGATTTGTATTTTCAAAATAATTATTAAATTGTCATCACAGTGATATTATAGACATAGTTATCGCAATAAGGGGTTTTCATTGACGACCATTCATCATTGTAAACTCGAGTATTTTACTATGAAGAATTTATGATGAGCATTCAACGATGCGTTATCATTGGAATAATATTTCTATGACAACTTTGGGACTTACAACGACAACTTTAGGCGTTACTATAGCCTAATATTGTTGTAGTGTTTTTGTGTTTGGTTTCCACAAACTCATTTTACAGAAAATTTTTATTTCATACATGTTGTTAATTCTACACATAAATGCCTTAAGATTGTTGATAAAAATAAAAAAGGAGAGAGAGGGGAGAAATCTGATAAGGATGTTTCTTGCAAGAAAGAGGAGTGATAGGTGTGATTAACATGGATGAGAGAGTGTATGAGAGTTGGTGAAAGGTGATTGAAGTTGATTGTAGATGGAAACTTGTTTGATTGGGAAAAGACAAGAAATAACAAATGATAGGAGTAAGGGGGTCATATTTCTTGATCAACTATGACCATGACAAATCAACAGCAATTAAAATGATATAAGTCAAGTAGAAAGTTAAAAAAAATGGGTAAAAATTGAAAAAAAAATCAAATAATTCCCAAAAATTATGAAAACTAGAGAAGTATGTGGAATTAATCTAAGAATTAAAATACATAAAAATGAATTTATTTGGATTGAAAAGAAAATTAGGAAAACAAGAATAGTGAAAATCGCCCATCTTTAGAAAACTAGGTAAGGCTAGTAGACCTTTAGGTGCCTTAGAGAATGGATTTGGAATGTTAACCATCAATTGGTTGAAATAAAATTAGGGTTTGAAGAATAAAAAGGTAAAAGGAGTGGTTTAGGGGTTTGGATAAAGTATTAAAGCAGTGGTTAAGGGTGAAGGAGGGATTAGAAGACTAATTATCTAAGAATTACAATTAGAAATTTTTGATGTACTACAACAAGTTCCAAAGAGCTACATGAAACAAAAATACTATCCTAACTAACAACTCCTACTTAATCAAACAAGAGTTTATCGCACATGGAAGAAGGGAGGACTAATAAATAATAACTACAAACTTAAGATCATAATCGAAATGTGCCAACAAATTAACCATATGGTTTGTTTTGCAATAGTTATGAATGATGAAACATGAATGAAAGCTTTCAAGGAGCTGCCTAGATGCTTCCAACAACCCCTCATAATGGTGATGTGGTTCCTTTTTCCCATTTAGGAGGTTCACATCCAATAAGGAGTCAAAATTGATGAGAATATTTTGAAAACCTCTCAAGTGGCCTTCTTTAAAGCCATATAAAATTTCCTACAGTTCCATAGATAAAATTATTCCCTCCCCCAAGCTAACCATAAATCTAAACACCTAATGACTTGAGTTGTCTTGAGTTATGCTCCTAGTAACATTTTTTTCCAAATTTCCCTTCGATCTTCCAAAAACATTACGTTTAAGAATATCTAAAAGGGTAGAGACCATGCGAATGAGTGGACCAATCTAGCATGAACTAAATTATACAACTCATTGAGTTGTTCCTAGCATTCACCTCTACTTAAGCAAACTCTCTAATTCACTTGGCTCTTACCCCCATCCAAGGTGTATCGATGTGGAAACTCTCCTTATTTCTCCAAGTCTGCATGAAACAATGGGCGCATAAGAAAATCTAAGCCCAAGTGGTATACCCATCTTTTTTAGTCCTTAACTTCCTCAAGTTGTTCCAAACCCATTCATGGAGCGATGTTGAAAAGAAAAATGAAGTATTGTCCAGAGAGAGCAGTTGTTGCTACAGTAGCTTACTATTGGGATAATCACGTAAAACATGTAGAAAATCCTCATATGAGTAAATACACATGTTGTACATAGTGGTTGTTGATAGATGTCATTGTAAGCGATTTATATTAGTGAGCAGCTTATCTTTTGCCGCTAGCCATACAGACGTGTGGATGTGTTGCCTCACCTTTGACTTCCACACATATTTCCAACAAGAATAGGAGGGAGATTCATCCATCATAAGAAAGTCACAAGAGGAATTAACAGAGTAGCATCCATAATGGGTGTAACCCCAGCTAATGGAATCTTTGGTTTCATAGTTAGGATTACCTAAGAAGCTTGTTGGTTGTGCTAATGAACGGGGTCATCATAAAGTGAAATTTATGGGTCTTGAAGGTTTAGATCGCTCTAACGAATGGAGGTTCGAACCATCTCAATTAGAGGGGCATCACCTACCCACCAATCTAGCCAAAATCAAGCATCTTGCCTAGTTCACATAATCCATTTAATACGAAGCACCGTCATTTTCATTATGAATGTCCCTTCATATATACTAACATCCAGCCATAGATGGCTTGTACCATACTTCATGGTTCTGGATGTACTTATCATGTAGGATTTGAATCTAGAGAGCATGCGAGTTGTGTGACATTTCCCATGCGAATTTCATGACTACGGTGGTGTTAACAGTATCGTTGCAGTGAATGCTAGCCCAACTAACCAAATGGACACTCTTTTTCTTCCATGTGCTGCTCCAAATAATTCTTCATGCTACCCTTTCCAATTTGATATTAACCACTTTTGGCAACTTTTGGGTTTGTATTTCATGTAGGGGAATGGTTTTCCCTATAACTGTGGTTAACATAACCCTCCCGACCAACGAAAGGAACTATAACTTCCATGCAACTCTTTCTTATTCTATATATTAAATATTATGTTATTTTTTAATAAATAATATAATTATAATATTAGGAATATATTTATTATATCATAAAATAATATATAAATTGCTAAAACAATTCTCTTTTTAAAAACAGAGAGAGTGTACAGTAATTGATGTTATTAATTTTTTATTTTCATTATTTTTTTTAATAACCTTAACAAATGTTTTTAGGAATCATTAGAAAGATTGCGTAAATATATCCGAGACATTTATTATGTTATCAGGATACGTATGGTCTCAACTCTCAATATATCCTCATCTGTAAAAATAATCGTTGGCTTGACTACTACACAAACTACACAGTAAAAGAAATAATTTTAAATTATTGAATTAGGACCCGAGACAAGAAGTAACGTGCCGGGGCATACGGAGGCCAATTAATTGCTAGTTGCAATAAAAACACGAAAGAACTTTGGTTTGCATGCATATCGATCACTTTAGAAAAAATGAAGATAAGTCTATGAATCCTTGTGGAAAAGCAAAATAACTTTGAAAATTGTGCTTTTTCATGGGCCACGTGTAGATGGAAGATTATGTTCTCCCTTTCATAAGTTCCATTAATACATATTAAGAAATAATAAATTTTTAAATATTTTAATATTAAAATATATTAATATACTTTTATAATAATCATATTTAGTTAATATTCTAATTTTATTAAACCAAAATAGATGGATAAATTAAAAAATAAAGTATTTAATGCTTTATGTTTTTTTAAAAGAACATATATTGTATATGTATATATATATATATATATATATATATATATATAGGTTTTATATTGCGAAACAAATGGAGTATTAAAATTATTATGTGTAAAACAGTTTTAGCATTTAGTATTAACCAATCAAATAAGTCATGCTTATAGAGCCACAACTACTTATAAAGAGAGAGAGAGAGAGAGAGAGAGAGAGATAAAAAATACTATTAGCATTTGATAGATAATTTTAGTTAATTTTTAGACTTTTTGGCAAAATAAAAATAAAAATATTCAATAAGGGGCCTCCTTTGTCACAATGACTCCTTTGTTGTGCATCAAAAATCTTTTAATTTTATTGTAGCTAAAATTACTTTAAAAAGTTATTATCTAATATAATTATTTTTACAAAACATATTAGGATAAAATTTTCTTTAAAATATATTTTTGATAGTTACTTTTTTAGGTAACTCAAAACAAGGATCTGACAAATAATCAATTAAGTGTTTGAAAATTGAAAATGTACATTATTAAATGAACTTTATTTTTTATTAATGTCCAATGAAAAATTATTGGTCCAATTCAAATGTATTTGGATGAATAAGTTTATTAAACTAAAAAAATTTGTATCATTATTTGGATGATAAGTTTTCATAGGTTGAATATTTTTTATTCACAAAAAATTCATGCCAAAAAAATGCTAGGCTTCAAAATTATTATAAAAATGTATAAATATCGAGGGAATAGATATTTAAACTCAAAAATTTAGTGTCTAGTATCCTCAAAAATTTATCTTAAAAGATCTTTCTTGATAAGTTTTTTGGAATAAGTTTTGAAATACAAAATTTCAACTTTAAATTTATTTTAACATTTTAGATCCCAACTAACTTGTTATCTAATACCATCATGCATAGTTTTAAAAATTAAAGCAGACCGGTTAGTCTGACCAGTTAACCGGTTGGATCACATGTTAGATTCCACATATTGATTCTCACAAGTTTGAAACTAGTAAAAACCAACGAGACCTGTGAAAGCTGGTAAGTTAGTTAAAAATTAGTCAGTCAAACCGATAAGAAAATAGTTGAGAGCCGACTAAATTTATATAGTTTAATTTTATTATATATATATATATATATATATATATATATATTTATATTTTTTTAATATATACTACTTGTGTGACCGATCTAAATTACGAGTTTAATTATTTAATTAATATATTAGTTATCATATTAATTCGATAATCGATTTAATTTTTAAAACTATGATACATGTTCCTAGACGGTTAATAGTGTTATTTAGTTATAGGAATTTATGCGTCAATAAAATATGACTTAAGGTATAGATTAAGAATAATTTTATATTTTTTGGAAAATTAATAAATTATGTTAACTAAACGAATAATATGCATAGCAGATCCATGGTTAATTAATTTTTGAATTTTCAAAACCTATCGGGTCCCACCTGCTGCAAAGTTGTTGAATTATCAATTATGTCATGTGTATACGATATACCGCCACCAAGTGGTGGTTTTTTTTCCGGGCTTCCAATAATAATTGATTGGTTTACCATGGTTGGAAAAGGAAAGGTGTGCTAATACAAGGTTAGTAACGTTTAGAGAAGTACATATCAAACAGTTGTGAAATTTGGTTGATGACTAGCTCTTTCATATATTATACACTAGCTAGCTAGCTCATACTTCATAATATCTAATTTATTGAGAAAAGACACTAGAATTGTCTGCTGAGCTTGTGTGGCCTGTGGGATGGTGAATGACGCGGATAATTTTTTTACCGGCTTTGCCAATTATACTGCTTCATTATAGATAAGCCTAATAAATAAGTGGTTTTTTTAGTGATATAGAAACCAAATCATAAAATCTTAATTTTTAGTCTTTTAAGCATAATTCTGATTATAGCTGCATTTAATTATTTTTTTAATTTTTATATTGAATAATTTTTAGTTCTAATTAATTTTTTTTTTCTTGTAACTCAGATAGCATGCAATTACATCATGCTCACTTCGTATTTAAAAAAATTATTATCTTTTATTTTAATAATAAATTTTGACGGTTAATATCTTTTAATATATATTACTAAAATTATTTAATTTTTTTTATGAAAGTATTTATAATATAATTATCATAATTATATTTTTATACTATAATATATTATAATTTAATAAAAATAAATAACTAAAATTTGTTCTTAAACTAAAAATGATATTATTTTGAATATGAAAGGAGTATTATTATTTTTTTAATCTTAACTCACTAAAAGACAGTCATGAATAACCTTTTTTTTTTTCCGATATTTTCCAAACTTGTGTAATTTTGTCTCAGAAGTCCATTAGTAGTGGGAAAAAAATCTTGCCACAGATTTGCTTGATTAAGCGCGGCATGAAAAAGAAAAGAAAAAATAGTAGCGTCACACTTTTCATCAGAGATGCATATTCTTCTGTTGCAAACTTTATTGTGGAATCTCGCTTTTTTATCTTCCTTTAATGTTGCTTTTATTTAATTCTATACAAATGAAATCAAAGTTCCTTTTGACAATTGGGTTGAATAACAGTTGCTTATATAAGATGTTATTTTCCCCTACATAAATTAATCCAACTATATTGTGGTCGTCGTGCTTCGTCGCTAATTAAGGCCAAGCTTTTTTCTTTTTTTTTTTCTTTTTACCGAGTTTATATATAACATATAAATTATCGTATATATAAACAATTAATCTAACTCAAGCTTGGTTTATTTACTAATTTTCTTAACATTTATCTAAATATATCATTAATTTTGTGGATATATTATACTAAAATTATACACATTTCATCTAAATTTTTTTTGCCACTATTTTTGTAATTTTTTAAAACATTCATCTAATCATATCATAAATATTGTGTATATATTTAACCACATTTATACATATATTTTATCAAATACCAAATTATTTTTCATCACTCTTAAACATATCTTTCACTGCTACATTTTTTTAACTTTTCAACATTCATCTAAGCATATATCATAAGTTATGTGTATATATGTCACCATAATTACATATATATTTTACTGTATATCTAATAAATTTTTTTACCACTATTAAAATATACTTTCACCACTATTTTTTTAAAAAAAATTGACATTAGTCAAAGCATATATTATTAATAATATGTGTATTTTCATCACAATTACAAATATATTTCATTACACATCTAAGTATGTTTTATCATTATTTTTCTAAAAAATTAACATTCTTCCAAATATATCACAAATATTGTGTGTATTTCATCATAACTACGTACATATATTTTACAAAGTTCTACCTATATTTCACCAAAGAAACTTAAAATTTACAATTCTTTTATAAAATTCAATTTTTCAACATCACTCTTAATATCTTTAACTATTGTCTACTAGAAATTTTACCAATCTTTAACATATATTTCATCCTCATTTTCTGAAATTTTTTACCATTGATCTAATTATATTTCCCCATTATGTGCATATATTTTTGTTTACAACATTTACTATATATATATATATATATATATATATATATATATATATATATATATATATATATATATATATATATATATATATATGTTATCAAAATTTTGCCTATATTTCATGTGATTACTTTCTACCTGATTTTTTCCACTTTAAAAGGAGGGTTGCGAACATACCAAACCATGCAACATATATAATTCATCCAAAAGTATATCAATATAGGTATCTACACGCATATTTAACTATTATTCTATTAATTAAAATCTCACTATTATTTTTACTCAAAATTTATTTCTTGATCTTTCACGATGACTATACTAATATTTTACCATAATTTTTTTTGTCAAAAGTATATAAATATAGGTATCCATTTGTAGATATATTTTTCTAAAAATATTATGATTTAATTTTTATTTTCCTAATAATTATGGTAAAAGATATTCTTTTTTTTTAAAATATGTGTTATACATAGCTACACGATATGACTGATTGTATGGTAAAATTTATGGATCATTTACCACATGGAGACCTTATGGATTAAAAAGATGGACAATGTATACATTAGGCAAAAAGGTATTGCTACATTTGTTTGCAAACCTTACCACTCCTACAACATCAGCATCGGAAAGTTTAATGAGGGGCCTTAGCTAGGCATATTCTAAAGTATCTCATCCATATCTATAGGTGAATGATTCTTTATTTATGTATAGTAAATAAGCTATCCAAATTGTCTACCATGATGACTTGAAACATAGGAAGGAGGATAAGTCACGGTTTCAGATGGTTTGGAAGTATGATAGATTCACTATAAAATGATTCACGTATATCAATAGTCTTATCTGTTGACAAAATGTTTTTTTTTGTTGGCAAATTTTTTTTTACCAATGGAAATTTATATGTAAAAAAATTATGAGTAAAAACTCTATTTAAAAGTTTTGTCCATAAATATATATGACCAGTTGGAAATAATTGATAGTGTTTATCTGTTGGTAAAAATATTTTTTTTATTAATGAATGTTTTTAGCAATAGAACTTTATATGTAACAAAAAATATTTTTTTTGTTAATGAATGTTTTTAGCAATAGAACTTTATATGTAACAAAATTATGAGTAAAAACTCTCTATTTAAAAGTTTTGCCCACAAATATATATGACCGGTTGGAAATAATTGATAATGCCCACAATATTTATCTATTGATAAAGCTTATACCTATAGATATTTATAAGTACAAGTATTGACCACAAAACGATATTTGTGACTAAAGTATTATCCACAAACTAATATATGTAACTAAAAGTATTATCTACAAATCAATATTTGTAAGTAAAAATATTATCCATAAAAATATATCGGTTGCTAAAATTATTACCAACATATATATATATTGTTGGTTATACATATTTTAACCTATATATATTATTTGTTAGAAAAACGGCAATGATGTCTATAATACCTATTGTAGCAATATTTACGTGTAATAACTTATCCTTATACAAAATTAAGTACAGCATACACAATCATCATTGTTTAATTTAATTGTCAAAGAGATAATAGTCTTATAGGTACAATACTATATATACGATTTATAACATATGCCGATATACAAAACATCTTCATTAACACATCAAACACCATCCTCTTCATTCTCATCTTATTCAGCACCTCTAATGGCTTCAGCATCTTCTACATTTTCTTTGATAATCATCAAAATATATTGTAATACTCATATTTTCACTCCTAAAAATTTTCTTTTAAACATAATATAATGCGGAAACAAACACAAGAAATGAGGAGCGCTACCACACCTACCATAAGATAGATGTCCCTTATCTATTTACTGACAAGTGTAAGGTTAGAAAAAAATATCTAACAAATCTTGAAATAAAAATTAAATCCAAAATCCTCGTTGGTAAAGTCACACTATTGGAACAGTACAAATGAAATCACAGAGAAGGCGCCCACCACATGACCCTACCTTGAAGGCCATCCCATGCTACTCAATGAGGACTATGTGTAACCACCATATATGATTATTAATAAAGAATTCAACCACTTGCACTCACATTAACAAATATGATATCAAAAGAATAGACCATGGTCCATTCATACAACTTACATAGCATAACAAAATTATGAAATAATGCACATCAATACATAAGATTCTATTAACTATGAGTTTAGGAGATTTACCTATCTTCCAAGCTATCCTAGCACAAGAAGAATGAAAACCATAACTTCACAATCCACTAACACGCCTTCTTAGATAACATTTGAAAATTATAAGACTAAATTAGATAAAACTAATACAAATATATAATAATAGAAACACAAGTAAATTTTATCAAAATCCACCTATACAATTTGGGTTTACAACCCAAAACTTTAAATCGATGAATTTCAAAGAATTGATCCAAATGAAAGTTTTAAAACTCAATTTAATTGATTTTCAAATCAAAACTAATAAAAGAATCAAATACAGCTCAATTTCATAAACTATTCCCAATAATTAGAGTTTTAAATCCCAAAATACAAATTCGGACAAATCAAATCAATTGATCCAAATTGAAGGTGTTACAATGCAAGTAAGATCATTTTAAACAATTCTATAAATTCAATTTCAAAAGAAACAACTATACAAATGAAAATGTTATAATTTCATTTTGATAATTAGGGTTTTAGGCTCAAAAATACAGTTCGTTCAAATTTTATTAACTTATTTAAATTGAATATTTTAAAAGAGAAGTAGACATATTTTATAACATATTATGTATTTTATTGATCAAAATCAATAAATGATAAGCCTAATTTAAAAAAATTAGGGTTTTAAAGCCCAGACTACAAAATCAATCAAATATTACTAAAATATTTAAATTGATTGGTTAGAATTGAAATAAAACATATTTTAATACAAATTTTATAATCAAGTTAATCAAACAATTCATGAATAGATCCAATATATATCCATACAAGTTTTTCCCTACAACTCTAATTTCAATGTATTTTACACAATCATCCTAAATTGATACTTCCAACATAAAATTAAATAATTTTTAAAGTATATTGTAAAAACAATTGAATAACATAACTCAAGTATGCAATTATATTTCAAAACGCAAGAGTTTTGACCAGAAATATAATTTTGATTATTTTTGCCCAAAATTTCTCAAATTAATAGTTCCAACATAAAATTAAATATATTTTAAATTTAAATTTTCTAAATATCTTATCGATCTTGTAAAAATAAATAGTTTCAAAGGTGGATAAAAATTATTAAAATAATTTTACTAATTTAAATAAATTTTATAGTTTAAAACTATTTATTTTCATTAACAAAATATAACTCTAAACTAAATTTTTAATCACATGACAATGCTATACTCATATGAGTTTAAATTATTAAAAATAAAAACATGAACTGAAGTAAAATTATATTTTAAATAGAAATTGAGTCGCTTGAATTTAATAAAATTATAATCACAAACAAATTTATCGAATTATTTTCTTGTTCTAAACAAAAAATAATAATTTTTTTTTTTTGCTAATTATTAGAAAACAAATCAATTGTAATGAAAAAAATAAGTTAGAACTATAATCTAATTGATTTTAAACCAAAACTAATAACCAACAAGTAAAAGAATCAAACGCAACTCAATTTTATAAACTATTTACAAAATTTAGGGATTTTAGGCTCGAAAAGTAAATTCATCTAGTTGAAATCAATTAACCATAATTGAAGGCTAAAAAATAAAATAAAAAAAATTCTAAACAAATTCGGACAATAAATTTTGATAAATACAGTTACAATGTTGACCAAATATATAAAATTACTTTTAGAACTAAGGTTTCAGCTCCAAAACATAACTCAATCAAATCTTATTAATTTCTTCAAATTGAAAGTTTACAAATGCATTTAGACACATTCTATAACATATTGTATAATTAATTTGAAAAAATAATCCAATGATCAATCAAATTTTAAAATCGCAAGAGTTTTCACAAAGAAATTTCAACTCATAGAGAGAGAGGGGATGATGAGGTAAGGAGAGAAATTGATTCGAGTTGTGGGGTATGAAATCAAAGAATGGAAAACAAATTTCAAATTGCTCAGAGAGAGAAGAGATTTGGGAAGTCGCATGTCAAATGTGGGAATGAGAAATGTCATAGGAAAAGATGATTTTATACTAGGTTATGGTTTGGTTGGTCTTGATATTACCTTAGATTAGTTGGTCTTAGTCATTTAGGTTGAATGTTATTAATATCATAATAACTTCAAGGATACATTTTATTTAGATACTTTTAATATTTGTTTAGTACTTTTAAAATATTTGTTTTTCTATAATTTAATTCAAATACCTTCACGTCTATATTTATTTTCACATAAATAATTAATGAGTACCTATATGGAATTAGAAAAATAATTTATTTTTATTATTCAGGTACAAAAATTAAAATTAAAATTAAAATAGATATACTATATTATATTTAAATTTATTTTTTATTAAATTTATAAAATTAATTAAACCATTGGTTAGACCTATTCAAATCACTTATCTAATCAATAAACCACCAAACCCATCATAAGGACTCAGTAAGTAGCAAGGAAATAAAATGTCTTGATGAACAACTCTTTGGCACCATATGAGTAGCAACTTCAATCTCAGTGGTATGAGTATGGTGCCTCTATTATGTATGCCCAAATTGAAATCTTGGCCAAGCATGATCAATTATAAAATTCGAACAAGCATTTTTATACCAACAAAGATCAAGGATGCCTTATTGCTTTTGAAGATTCCAAGGAGATTGAGGGTAATAGTGATGATGAAGCCTTCTCCCCTTATTTTTTAAGAGTAATCTATACAGGTCTTCCTTATATATGAAATGATATTTTCATTTTCTTCACACATATGTCTTCCCATATATTTTTGTACTGATGCCAAGTAGAATATAAGCATATAAGAATACTAAGGCTAAGATTCTTAAGGTGAATATTTGATAAGAAAATGAAGATCAATATGGCATATACTTCAAATCTTTATTATAATTTAGTGACGTCAAACAAAAGTAGGGTCTGATCCATTAATTGTCGTTGGTTGATTAGACTGAATTGACCAACCAAACCTTTTAGCATGGTCTTAGTGGTCTTAAAAACTCAACTGAGATGCCCTAGGATCCCTGGCTTAACTAAGTTGAAAAGCTTCTAGGCGTTTATAATGACTCAGTGGTCTCGCTACCTCAATTGAGGATGCACCTTAAGAGCCTATGCTTAGTGAGTGAAAGAGAGTTTCACTCTTTCATTGTCACTAGGTGTGCCCCTTAGGCTTAGTGAGTGAAACCAACTTTGTCTTTCAACTCACTAGATGTACCCATATTCAATTTTGGCACCTCTGAAGTCTTATCTATTAAGCCTGGGGATTAGTGCAATTCACCAAGTGTTCCCATCTTCAATTCTTGACGGCCTCTATGAGGGCTTACTTGTTGAGCCTCTGGACTAATGAGTAAAACTTTTTGTGGTACCGGTATATTCCTCTTATTAAGTATGTCTATCTTCAATGCTCAACAGTCTCGGTGAAGAGGGCTCACAACTTTGACGCTGCCTTTTTGAGAGAAGTTTTAGCTTTTATATCTTAGATGACTTCCTTTCATAAGGCTTACTTATTTGAACTATTTATATGCACCATATGACAATTTTATTCACTATAGTAGACATTATTATTGCCAAACAAGAGAAAAAACCTTATTCGTTTATTGACATATTTTAAAGAAATTGGAAATGAATAACGTACAAAATGTATATGTAATGATGTTATCATTTATCTAACACCCAAGCAATTTTATGAATAATATATATTTTTTTAATTATCTTGAATTCCAAGCATTGGCTAAGTGTCTTTCATCCTTATTGATTGGTATGAAGGGTTGGTGGGTTAAGTTGCTTCACAATTTGATATGTAACTTCTCACTTAGCTAGAAGCTTACCTCGACAAGCATTGCATTATAATTCAACCTTCCTTAATGCCCAATATCCTACTCTTAGATGTGTGGGCTTGACTATCTTATTATAGTATTTAGCTACATATTGTCTGTATTTTGTAAGTTATATTTGGACTATCACTCTTCATTTTTCAAGAAAGTACTCTATTCTCAAGGCTTCTTTATTTTTTTTAGGATTATAATAACTGATCCTATATAATATGGCATCTTTCTCCATTGAGACATCTGCCTCAGCTCCAAAATTTAAGCTAAAAAGAATTTCACCGATTGGGTTCTTTAGTGTTGTCTTGGAGACCTATAGTATTTTTGGAAGCTCATTCACCCAACCCTACACCACTCCATTTAGTCAATGTCCCAGTGCTCATAATATTTATTTATGTTCTTGTTTGGCTTGACCAGTACACTAGATTGATTCCAATGAGGAGTTTTCTTTTGTTGCATCAAGTGTTCCTAAAAATGTGAAAATTAAATGCAATTTACATGTGGATGAGCTACAGAAGTGAATCTAAAATCAATATCCTATATTTCACAAAATTGTCTATATTTATGGTTATCAAATTACCAATGATTATCCGTAATAATTGCTTGCGGTTCTCCAAACCTGCAAAAAATTCTTAGTTTGCTTTGTATAATATTTATATCATTAATATTTAATTTTCCTTCTCTTATAAGCATATTATGTTTTTTCTAAAAAAAAATCTATTATTTTCTTTTCAGTTATATGAGCCACAAATTTTTCCTCCACCTACTTTATGAAATAGTGAATAACCACAATAACAAATGTTTTTCTGACCAACACATGTACTCAATATGTTAATTTTGAAAATATTACACAAGTATATTAGCATAACCGATTTTATTATTTCATAGTGCAAAATTATCGGGATTAAGTGGTCCAAAAATGTCATTGCCTCAAATTTCAAGTGTTTATCAATTTACGATTGGTTGGAGCTTTAAAGTAGTAATATTTTATATTAGGTAAATTTTTTGAAATTCTTGGCATCACTATACAATCACCTTAGCATCATGATATATAGTCTTCTAGTAATATCCTTGGCACAAAGTTTTAGCCTAGAGGGACTTGGCAGCTTGATGCAAATTACATATATCGGCATAGACTTCCTCTAATATCCCCTGTCTCCTTGCTCGGGGTAAGAATTTAAGCACTGGCAAAGTCTTATTTTGTCTATATAACTCTCAATTAGTGAAAAAATATTTCACAACTCTTGTTCTTAACTGAAAAGCTTTATTTTTTCCCATTGCCATCATATCCTTTTTCAAGTACTCTATCTATTATATTATCTATTCATCTACCATCAATATTTCTACAATCTCATATTGTTCCTCTTGGTCTCTATTTGTTTTTGTTGACCTTACTATCATGTATTCTATCTTAAATATCTTGGTCGATGAAGAAGTACTAGCCAAGGCTATTCTAGCTAGTGGGTTAGCCACTAGATTAGCCACTCGTGGTATTTGAGTTTTTCAATATAGGAAAAGTAATTTTTTTTTTCATTTCAAACAGTTTTCCCATGTATCTTTACATGTTAGGCTCTTTGACCTCTTATCATACATTATATTGTCATACAACTAATGCTAATTTGCTATATTTTAACATTTTCTACCCTTAGGCCATGTGTTATTCAAAGTCTAGCTTAGGCTACATCATATTTTTCTTTATTATTAGTTGTAGAAAAACCAAATCTTAGTGTGTATTTGACAGCTATACCATTTGGATCAATCAAAACTGTACCAACTCTAGATCCTAGACTATTTGATGCTTTTTCAAAATATATTTTAAATTCCCTTTACTCCCCCCACATCAATGGAGGGTGGGGCTCAGTATTTAATGAACATTAAAACATAAAATCGGCTATAGCATGCCCCTTAATTGTAGGTGTAGATTTGTACCAAATATTATGAGTTAGCATGATTTATGGTGTGTCATAAGAATATTTAATATTTATTTGGATCCTTTAATAAGGATTGATTTAGTAGGAGGATGTGTAATAGGATTCTTTACACCTTTTTTCTAAGCTAGGAGTGTCAACCTATTCTCAAGATTTATAAACATCACACTCTAAAAAAGGACATGACCTTATGAGACAACAAACAAGGTGGAACATCAAAGAGTTAGATTGATGAGATAAAAATATTTTACTCACCGACTTCAGATATCAAACCTATCTTCTTTAGGATGATAGGATCATTGAAAACTTCATTATAATTAGTGATGCATCATTCTCGTACAATATTACCAAATTTATCCACAGAGGCTTATAACTTCGGAGTAAATGATTAACACTCCTGAAACTCGGGGTTAAGTTGATCCCTCTTTCGTCAGTTCCATTAGGAATCACCCATAATGAAGAAGTACTATGAATTTCACTTCTTCATAGAGGATAGAGGATCCTTAATGAATTTGTTTCCCCCTCTTGATTAAATGGAGCAAAAGCCTAGAGCTAAGGGTTGGCCCAAGAATTAAAAAAAATAAAGTGCTTGAATAGATCCATTGTAGGAATGGCCTCTAACAAGTGGCATCCATACAACAAGCTTGTTACCAAGTAGCAAATCTGATTTTTTTTTTTTTGTGAGTTGTAGAAGCTACCACGCATCGACCTTGGTTCTTTAACCTTATATTATTGTTTTCTATTGCTCCTTACATGTTATAATTCATCTAGAAACCATCATTACCTAGAAAATTATGCCCTTATCCTTTTCTTTTTCCTCTCCTATCTGCCTTACACTTATTACAAGAAGGGTATGGAACGAGCTCACTAAGTGTGGTTGTAATATCCACTACATTATGTTAATACTTTCGCTTAAAAACGAAAACTTTTAGTAGAAATTTTTTGGGTGATACAAGTTGGTATCACAACTTTGGTTTTGAAAAACATGTGTTGCTTTTGGAAATATGGCTTTTCAATATTCTTCTATTAGATTCAGTGATATCCTTCGATTTTAAAAGTGGATTCTTTGATATTCTTAGACTAGTTATGTGAGGAAATGTGGAATAGGTAGTATTAGGTGGCCTTTGTATGATTTATGTGACTAACCTATTATATTAGTAAGATTATACTTTTCCCTAATTAAATTTCTATTTTGTAGCTCAAGATGGATTAGAATACCATATTTACCCACATAGAGGAGCTTCTAATTGCAATGGCAAAAAAAGATATGCATCAACCACCACCTCCTCCTCCACTATTTTAGATCCTTATCCATATTCACATAGTAGCTCCAAAGGAGGACCAGTTGCATAAGATGTAATCACACTTACTATAATACCCCCAAATTGAGGGGAGTGTTATCAAGATTGATGTGGTTACTTATTCCAACATGGTATACCATCTTTTTGGTAATTCCATCTTAAGAACTCCATAGTTAGGCGTATTGGTCATGGAGAAATTTTTAGGACAGGTGACCCTCTTAGAAAGTTTATAAAAACTTCTTAGGAAGAACGTGAGTAAGGAAAAAGCATGCTAAAAGAACTTGTGTTGATTTATGGATCCAATCTATCAATCTAAAAGTTCTCTAAGATATCCCCTATGTGGTCACATCAATTTGAGGTCTTACAAATGGTATTAGAGTAAAACCACAATCATGAGCTAAAATTGGATGAGCTGGTCAGTCACCTAGTGGGATGATTCTTAGGATAAACTATATTAAGATAATTAGTGGTTTAGGCGCAAAGAGGAAATTGAGTTCTTTGAGTGGGGTTAGATGTAATACCCCTAAATCAAGGGGAGTGTTATAATGATTTATATAGATACTTATATCAATACAGTATACTATTCTTTTGGTGAATCTATCGTAAGAACTCCATAATTAAGCATGATGGTTGTAGAATAAATTTTAGGATGGGTGACTCTTCTTGGAAGTTTCTAAAATTTTATTATGAATCATGCTAGTGAGGACAAAGCATACTAAATGGACTCATGTTAATTTGTGGGGCTAGTTGATCAATCTAAAAGCGCTCCAAGATAGCCCAGCATGGTTGTATCGACTTGCACCATCGACATTCATAAGCATTGAGGACCCACTTGCCTTGGAGAGTTGGATAAGGGGGTGTGAGAAAATCTTTAATGCTTCTAAGAGTTCACCTGACAAGAGGGTAAAGGTTGATTCATATTTTCTAAAGGGTTATGCTTATAATTGGTGGTGTTGTCAGTAGGTTCTAGGAGCACCCATAGAGACTTGGGATCAAATGCTATAGCAGATGTGGGCATACTTTTACCCTACCCATTTCAATCTAGAGTTGTACAATCACTTTATGGCATTTTACTAAGTTTCATCCACTACTGAGAAGTATTAATTGGAATTTGTAGATCTTATCTATTTCGCACTAAAGATAGATGTGGATGAGGAGAAGAAGATGCATAAGTTTGAGATGGGTCTTAACACCTGAATTTAGGAGTTTATCTCTAGTTCTACTTTTCATACATTATTCAACATGTTTGATAAGGCAACTAAGGTTGCAAAGGTCATTCAACTTAGGAGTGGGTGATCGTAGGGGGAAGAGGAAGAGGAAGCAATGCACTAGAGGACATTTTTGGTCACCAATCTAGGGGTCACATCAAAGGTCAGGGCCTGAGGAGTCATTTTATCTACAACCATTGTGGTAGGGATCATCTTAGGAAGGACTATTCAGGGAATCTAGTTTAGTGTTGGGCTTGGGGAAAGATAGATTGTTGATAATTGCAGTGCTTTAGGGTGGCCGATGGGATAACACAAAGTGTTCTAAAACTATAGAGGGGACCAAATTTATCTCTACAGCCTCAACAAAGAGTTTATCTAGCTATTAGTATTCAAATTTGAGAAAGTAAGGGGAGAGGGCATGACTCTTACCCTATCTGGCCAAGTAGCGGTGGTCAGATGCAGAGTTTTAGAGGTTTCAGAGGTGGGCATTAGGATACGCACCTGAATGCCATCATTTAGATTGAGGTAAACCATCAGCTGGATGTTATTATGGGTACTTTCACTATCCTTTCTTTACCCATATATGTATCACTTGATTTAGGTGCATCATGTTCATCCATATCTTCTAGATTTGTTGCCAGAGATGCCTTGATCCCTACTACTAGTATTTCTTCTACTGTTAGATTACCATCTAGGGATTGAATTGCTTGTTTCAGTCTTCACTCTGATGTGGATTTAATCATAAGAGGGGTAGAGTTCTCCATGGACCTTGTCGAGTTTGATTTGGTTGATTTTGATGTCACTGTGGGGATATACATGTTGGGGGAAGTATAAGAAAATCATAGATTGTGCTCAAGAGCATGTGATACTTAGGGGACCTCAAGGTGCTAGGTTCTCTTATCAGAGATGCAATCCTAGACCTACGACGAAGGTTGTATCTGCACTGAAGTTTTGTTCTTTACTGTGAAAGGGTTATCCCATTTACCTTTTTAATGTTCAAGATCTGAATGGTGATTTTACATTGATAGATAGTATCATTGTTGATCAAGATTTTGCTAAAGTTCTTCTAGAGGAGATACTAGGTATGGAACCTATTTGATTGGTAGATTTCACTATTGAATTGATTCAAGGAGCATAGCCAATATGTAGTGCACCATATCGTATGGCACCAATAGAGATGAGAGAGTTGAAATCCTAGTTAGAGGAGTTGTTAATGCACGTGTATATACATCCTAACATATCTCCTAGGGGAGCACCCTTATTGTTTGTGAAGAAAAAATATGAAAGCCTTTTTTATGTATCGACTATGGTGGGTTGAATCAGTTAATGGTAAACAATCGTTACCCACTGCCAATAATAGATAATTTGTTTGACTAGCTTTTGTGGTGCTAGGTTCTTCTTAAAGATTGATTTGAAGTATGGGTATCATCAGCTTTGGATAATAGAGGTAAATATACCGAAGACATTTTTTTATACGAGATACAGACATTATCAGTTCACGGTGATGCCATTTGGGCTCACCAATGCACTTAGATTAGTTCATGGTGGTTTTCATTGACGATATTATGATATTCTCTAGGAGTAAGGAGGATCATAAGAAACACCTCAAGATGGTTTTGAAATTCCTTAGAGAGTATAAGCTTTATACCAAACTCTCTAAGTGTGAGTTTTAAATTCAAGAGGTTTCCTTTTTAGGACATGTTGTGTCAACAATTGGATTTTTATTGATCTAGCAAAGGTTTGGGTTGTTTTAGATTGGAGGGTGCCTATTAATGTGATTAAAGTTTATAGTTTTCTAAGATTGGCTAGATATTATTGTCGCTTTGTTAAGAACTTTTTAAGGGTGTCTCAATCATTAACGAATTAACTAAATAAGATGACAAGATTTTAGTGGGATAGCGGTTGTGAGGAGGCATTCCTGTAGTTGAAGCATCATCTTACCACCACACCGATTTTGACTTTACCCTTTAGTTTTGATGGATTCAAGGTTTATAGTGATGCTTCAAATCAAAGTTTAGGGTGTGTTCTTATGCTACATGGCCAAGTGGTTGCTTATACCTTATGTTAATTGAAGCATCATGAAAAAAGTTACCCAACACATGATCTTAAGATTGCAATGGTAGTCTTTGCATTGAAGATTTAGAGGCACTACTTATATGGGGTTTAGTGTAAACTCTATACCAACCATTAGAGCCTTAAGTATATTTCCACTCAGTGAGAGCTGAATATGAGATAGAGGAGATAGTTAAAGTTGGTTAAGGATTACAACCTTGAGTTGACCTATCACAAAGGTAAGGTCAATGTAGTTGTTGACTCTTTGAGTTGGAAGATGACCCATTCATTAAGTTCAATGGTGGAATCTTTCCATTTGCGAGAGGAGCTAAGAGGTATGGGTATTATGTTTATATGTCATGGTGCCTTAGAGATATAGATGAGTGCCTTAAAGGTTATGCCTTCCTTATTTGATGAGATTCGAGCTAGGCAATCTGGTGATGTTAAGATTGAGCGTAATTGATCAAACATATTGAAGGTTAGAGCTTCTGTTTTTTTTTAATTCATGATGATGGTAGCACATGATATAGTGGTAAGTGGTGTGTTCCCCAAAGTTGTACTAAGATCAAGCAGCAAATAATGGAGGAGGGTCATTGTACTCCTTATTCTATCCACCATAAAGGTGATAAGCTATATAAGAACTTATGATAGATTTATTGGTGGCCTTGCATGAGGCAAGAGATGACGGACTTCATGGCGAGATGCTTGACCTATTAGAAGTTTAAGATCGAACATCAAAGACTTACAGGTCTATTTTAGTCTTTCGAGGTTCCTAGATGGAAGTGGGACTCAATCTCAATGAATTTTGTATTAGTTTTACCAAGGACATGTAGTGGTTGTGATATGATTTGGGTTATTGTGGACAGGTTGATAAAATCGATAATATTTGTGCCAATGAAGGATACTTGGAATATGAATCAACTGGCTATGGAATACATGAGATATATGATGAGGTATCATGGTGTTCCTTCTAACATAGTCTCCAATAAATATTCGAGGTTCTTATCGCACTTTTGGGGGAAGTTGTAGGAGGCTATGGGTACAAAGTTGAACATGAGTACTACTTTTCACCAAGCTACTGATGGTCAGACTGAGTGTACGATACAAAAGTTGAAGGATATGTTGCGGGCCTACCTACTTCATTTTTAAGGTGTTTGGGAGGATCACTTAGAGCTAATTTAGTTCTCATACAATAATAATAATCACACGAGCATTATGATGGCACTGTTCGAGGCCTTATATGGACGCAAGTGCCATAGTCCCCTATATTGGAGTGACATTAGTGAGACTCTAGTGTTGGGACCAAATATTATTTAGAAGACCACTCAACATGTCTATTTGATTTAGGAATAGATGAAAGTAGGTCAAGATAGAAATAAGAGTTATGCTAACCAGAGGTGGAGGTTAGATGGGTATGAGTTAGGTGGTTGTGTTTTGTTGAGGGCCTCATCCACCAAGGATGTTGAGAGGTTATTAAACTTGTAACACATCCCAAAATATATAAATATTTGTATATATTTCATTATATAATTCCATACATTTTTCTATTCATGTTTCACCTATTCCTTTTGAATCATTAAATCGCAGAAAAATCTGTTTATGCGATTAGATAATTTTAGTCTTTTTTTCCATTATTAATCCGTTGGTCATAAAATGAGTTCTAAGACTAAATATATTTTTATAGTTGGATTTCTAAAAATATTATGCATTAATTCGTGATAATTTCAACCCCAAATTATTTTTTTTATACATTTGTGGAACGTGTTTCCGCTACATATTCATTTTTGCTGTTTTAGCTTGTTTTTTATCTGTCGAATTTCCAACCAACTCTGATACTGAATATTTTTATATACTTGTGTTTATAAGATTATTCTTGACCTTTCCATAAATTTTTATGATTTTTAGAATTCAATTGATATTTTTACCAATAAGTACCAATTATTGTACTTTCTTACAAATTAATTAATCAAAATAAATTATAACCAATTCTCTAACTAATATTTCAATAGTAAATAGTATCCAAACCAAAAAAAATCAAATTTGTAACTTGGTTACCTTTTACTCAACCAATAAGTGCACAAAGTACCATACTTATGATAATATGAGATTTTTCTTACACGTTCAACCATAGCCTAACATTTCTCTTACACCCCAAATCTTAATAGTCAAGTGAGGCTAAATTAAAACAAAAAACTCACTCCACACTCCTCCATATCACATCTTGCTCTATTTTTTTTTCCAAATTTTGCATTCCATTGTAAAATGCACATAAAATCATAAAATTTCAGTAGATTTTTTCTTTGCAACTTGCAATAACTCATTCTCTCTCTCTGGTTTTTCTTTTCTTTTGGTTTTTGTTTTGTTTAAAATATTTCATTGCATACTAAAATTCTATACCATATTAATCATTGAAATAAATCTCCTTTAAACTTATTCTTAACCAAAATTTCTCTTCCGAAGTAGCTTCACCACAACAGTAAAGCTGATTTTTTTTTGTGAGTTGTAGAATCTACCGCACACCAACCTTGGTTCCTTTACCTTATATTATTGTTTTATATTGTTCTTTGAATGTTATAATTCATCTAAGAACCATTATTGCCCAGAAAATTATGCCTCTATCCTCTTCATTTTCCTCTCCTATCCGCCTTACACTTAGTACTAGAAAGGTATGGACCAAACTCGCGCTAAGTGTGGTAGTAATTCCTGTTATAATATGTTAATATTTCCACTTGAAAATGAAATTTTTTAGGGTGTTCCAAAGATATTTTAGGAAAATATCGCTCATCATAGTAGGGGATTTGCTATGATGGTTGCTAAGATTGGTAGTTGGAGTGGCAACAATCCAAAATCTACAAGTGCGATTCCCTTCCGATAGCTTGTAATGTTGCACCTCCATTGATAGCAATTGTGGGTGGAGTTGTGGTGATATATATGGATGGATATAATATTAGTGTGGATAATATCCTAACATATAGTTGGAAAATGTAAGGGATGAATGTTTGAAGATTTAAAGCAAGAACAAAGAGAAATTGGAGAATGGTAATCTTAAAGAGTGAAGAAGAAGAGAATAAATGTGAAGGAGATGCATATATATAGCAACACAAGCTTATTAAATTTACCTCATTTTTTATTGGAAAGATGAAGAATCTCATAACGTCTTATCTAACCTTGATTCTTGATCAATACCTACCTTTTCTTATGCAAAATAACCGTGTAATGAATGACTGACAATAATCTAGGAAGTTGGTCCCTTTTATAACTGTCGAATGTATCATGTGACCCTCATTCACTATGTTTTTCATGATTTGTACAAATGGGAGGAAAAGAGAAATGAAGCTCATTCAACAAGTTTCATTTTGGGTGTCATTTCGGATTTTACCCATATTCAAAATTTAAAATTTTATGTTGACTAATGAAATTAGTGTAGTTTTATTTTTTAGTTGGACTTGCTAACAGATACTATTGATGGAATTTGATTCTCCAACTTCTGCTAGTGCATAAGACCAATATTTCACGATCTTTTTTACTGTTGTAATTTCAAGTTACCGACGAAAATTTTCTAAATGTAACGCATAATTCAGTCTTATTATTTATAGATATTTGACATTCATTATAATTATTGTGCCTTTACATGACCAGGGGTATTCCTATGTAATCTCATTTATATGTGGCAAACAATATTTCCTTTTGTATTCAACGAGCGGTTACTTTATAATTTTAGGTTATGAGTTAGCCTTTTTACTTGTAAGCTATTGATGGCATTTTGTCATTGAATTTGTAAATGATCTTACAGATATATCATTTTTGTAAATTTATAATGTGGACTACCAACAAATCAACGATGTCAGGATTTTTACTTTGAGTAGGAAATTAGTTTGCTTGTGTTTGGCTGCTAAAAAACCATTAAAATTTAGCTTACCTATTTAGGAGAATGATTGATATGATGGATGAAATTTTAAAAGGAATGATGACATGATTACTTTCCAAACTATCACTCTTGGGACCATAGAGAAAAAAAAAATCAATAAAAGAAGGACATCCCAAAGAATTCTAGATAGGATTGTCCCTTAAGATGTCACGGTATGATAGAATCTGACTGTAACACCTCTAAATTTAATACTTAAAAATTTTATTTTGTGGAAGTGTTGGCTACAAAATTAGTAGGTGTTATCACCACACCTAGCATAAGTTTGGCATCTTCTACCATTCTTATACTAAGTGCTAAGGCTAAACCTTTGTCTGCTTAAATTAATAATACAATACAAAAATTAGGTTAGAAACAGAGTCAAATAACTTAACATTATTCCAAATAAACAAACTATTAGTGGCTATAAAATTTAGTGAAAAGAAATACATAAGAGAATATGAATATAGAATTATCTGGATTGAAAGAAGCCGTATAAGAAGCCATCATACCTTACTCTCAAACTAGACCTACAAGGTAAAGACTTCCCATTGAATAGGAAGGGGACCATGAAATGGAACCCATCAGTAATACGGTGTTTAGTAACCCATTATACAAAATTAATGTATAAAACTTGAAAGGAACACATCAAAGGCATTACAATAAAACATGATAGGAGATATTGAAATATAATTAAAATAATAATATTAGATTAAAAATAGTAATTTGCAAGACCACATGTTGCTCATACTCATTGATCTAAAATGTAATAAAGCTTATCAACCAAGCATACAAAAGATGCTTTCTACAGTAAGGATTAGGACAAATCTTAACACAACAAGTATAATCTTCACAATTTATCTTAAATCTCAATATCAGAATGATAGTATCTATAATACCATAGATAGAGCTCAAAGGAACAAAACCAAATAAAATATATACTATCATAGGTAGGAATTAAAGGCACTTAATCCCTTAAATCAATCTTCTTCAAGCTTCTTTTTACCCCAACCTTTGATGCCTGACTAGTTGCATAACTGCAATAAAGTTGATTTGTTTTGTGACTTCCATCCACTACCATGCCTATACCTAGATTCCTTTACCTTTAAATCTTTTTTTGTGTTTTGTTCCTTGCATATTATAATTCATCTAGGCACCATTTCTATGCAAGAAAATATGCCCCTACTCTCTTCTTTATCCTCTCCTATCTTCCTTACCGACCATTCCTTACAAAATTACTAACGTTGTTGTTTATTGGTTCAATGGAAAAATTTTTCCTTGAATCATTACTTCCTCCTATTTTTCGTTCCCTTTAACCCTCAAAGATCTTGATCTATCACTAATTGGTGGTGGTTTCCAAGCTTCCATATTCAAGAGTAATCTTTTCATTTCACTCCTTCCATTTCATTTCCTTTGTTCGCGTTTATGTATTTATTAATATTGGTTAATATAACTCTTTTTAATCTTATATTATTAAATATGACCAAGTGGGTAAGATAAGGAGTTTCTATATTCCATATTTTAGCTTTGCGAAGGATATTAGGAATAGGATTTTATGCTTGGTGTTTTATAAGTTATTTTATGCATGATTAGTATCATTTTAATTATAAGCATAAAATATTATGTTGGAAAATATTTTATGACATGTGTATGTTTCTATAATATGTGATTAAGCATGAAAATTTAATAAGAAGATGAATTTTTTAATTTTTTATATGTTCTTATATTTGCTTGAAAGGTGATAAATATTAAGTAGAGTCATGTTCAATGTTCAGTAGAATCGTGATAAATATACCTGAATTCAAGTTTTTTAGCTTTATTCCTTGTTATTTTATGCATGTTTTCTTGTTTTAAATTTATTTAATTATTCCATTGTATTTATAATAGTGTATAGATGCTAGGTTATGAATTTTATATCATTTAGAGTTGAAATGAATTTATTTAAGGTTTGGAAATATTTGACCATAGATATATTGTGATTACATATTGTTTTGAAAGTTTTAAGTGTATCGTTGTATTAATTGGGTCTCTTATATGAAAGTTGGTATATGATATGTTAGGGTTTGTTATTATTTAGATTAAGTTAAGAATTTTTGAAGATTAAGGTAATTTTAAGTGAATATGGACAATTATGGCCATTACATGTAATTTTGAAAATTTTGAGACCTAAATGAATATTATATTAATAAATAAGTTAAAATGTATAAGTTGACCCCTAGATGAAATTTTGTGATTAGAACTATATATCTTAATTAAAATAGTTAATTAATTAAGAAAAATAAAAGGATAAAAAAGCACTTTGGGTGCATTGAGTACTCTTAGTATTTTATCTTGGTGTCCCATTTATATTTCATCCTATGGAGTCGATTGGTTAAGCACCATCATTTTAGCATAAAATACAAATTTCTTAATATTAAGGCCATTTGTGGACCTTAATTATATTTTAGTCATTTTATGTGCCTTTATACTAGTTATTAATTTAGTCTTAGAAATGAAACATTGGTTGACTTAAATATTGGCTATTAATCCTTATCTTGAGTAACGGAAGCTAATACACATTAATATCTAATTTTTTTCGGCCTTTCATGACATGAAACTTGGGGTTTAATGGCTCAATAATTTGACTTAAGCTTCAATGTTTTAATAATCTTCCTTAGGCTTTAATACCTTATATAATCAATTGGGCTTTAATAGCACATTAATGGCCCTTTGTGCTTTAAATGGTTGAGCCTTTATTCTTTTATAAATCAAGTGCATGGATAATAGAGGAGTTTAATAAAATAATTGGTTTATTTTCATGAAAGTGATTAAGTGATATTCTATGGCATTTTCTCTGTTTTGAACTAAATCTTTGATAAAACATTAATCTCTTAAATTGAAAGATCTTGAGTCTGGACTTGTACCGCTCGGAGTAGCTATTTAAGTTATATTTGGTATTCACTTGATACCATTCCGATATTTTCTATTATGTGATCCCATATGCCTTATGAGGTCTAGAGAGACTCTCTTTTACTTTATAAGTGTTTTGATATATTTTGGCCCTATATGGGGCATGAATACTTAGGTGATTAGGTGTCCTATTATTTGGTGGTATGGTTACGTTTCTGGGCGGGTCAGTTAGGGCTAGTACCATTCAAGTATTATATTATTTGTTGTTTCTTCGAGTCTCTATCCTCAAGTTAATATAATGTATTGGTTGTGATCACGATAATAAAATATAATCATCAATTAATCTTAGCTATCTGTACATTTGTATCACATTATTTTATACTTGATGTTTGAGTTTTATCCTGCACAATTGACATCTTTATGTAAGCATGTTATTATCTTGTTATTGTATGTTCTATTACTTTCTTCATATGGGCCTCATACCTAATAGCATTTCTTTAGAATAATTGTGTTAATTAGTATAGTATGCATACTGATACTATACATTTGTAGGCATTGTGTCATAGGTATATGTAGAGCTGGCAAAAGTTGACCCGACCAGCCCAACCCGACCTGACCCGAGCGAAACCTGACTCAATATGACCCGAAAATTTTAGCAACCCGACCCGACCTAGACTAGACCGGACATTGACCCGACCCGACACTAACCCGATAAAAATGAACCCGACCTGACCCCGACCTGACTCGATCCCAACCCATGACCCGTCATTGACCCGACCAGAACCCGACCCTACCCGATGCCGACCCGACACATAATTGACCCGACCCGATAGTGACCTGACCCGGTATTAACCTGACCTGCTTTGATCCGACCCGACCCAACGTTGACCCAACCCGACAATCACCTGATCTGACCCAACATTAACCTGATCAGACATCAAAATATATTATAATAATAATAATAATAATAATAATAATAATAATAACTTACACATTTTATTATTCATTTAAAGCTTTAAAAAATATAGTATTTTATAAATTGTACTTATTTTTCATAATTTTACCCTAGACATTCTTATTTATTAATGATATACTAATAAGATATATTATTAATAAATAAAAAACCAAAATAAAAAAGACAAACATCCAGTTGTAAGCCTATAAAATAATTTTCAAAATGTGTTCCATTACATCCACTAATCCACCTATTTGAAGAAACTCTTAATAAAAGAGCATAATAGTGTCATTTATTAGTTATCACTTATCAACCACAAAATCCAACAAATAATAACTATACCCCGTATCAAGAGTATCTCACGTTACAATCCTAAATTTAAAGTTTTAGTTATATTTTTTCTTTTAATATTATTAATTTACTTTAAATATAATTTAGTATTCTATGCTCGTCAATTTTAAATTTATAATATCCAATTATTTTTATTAATTATAATATTAATTATTTATGTTTTACATTATTTAATTTTTAATTTATATGAATTTATATATAGTAATTAATAATTAATGAAAATATATAAAATTATTATTTAATTTAAATTATGTTTAAAATAACTTATTATAGTTTTTTTACTAGTGATCGTATGATTGTATTGTATCTAATATTTACAATGTAATAAATGATAATTATACATTGTATATTCTTGTTATGCTCACCTTTATTTTATAAAATTATCTTTTTTTAAGTAATCAAATATTTAAAGTAGTTAATTAAATATAATATATGATAAAAATCTAATATCTTTACTTGTAAAATTTATAAATGTTTAAAGCAATCAAATATAATACTATTAAAACTTATAAATACCTTTATTATTTACCTTTGTAAAAATAAAACACATATAATATTCTTATTTCATTTATCTTTACTAGTAATCTTATGATTGTATCTAATATATACAATATAATAAATGATAATTATATATTTTATAGTATTATTATACTCACCTTTATTTTATAATTATTAACCATTTTATAAATAAAACACATATAATATTCTTATTTCATTTATCTTTACTAATAATCTTATGATTGTATCTAAGATATACAATGTAATAAATGAAAATTATACATTGTATTTTCTTGTTATGCTCACCTTTATTTTATAAAATTATCTTTTTTTTTAAGTAATCAAATATTTTAAGTAATCAATTAAATACAATATATGATTAACATCTAATATTTTTACTTGTAAAATTTATAAATGTTTAAAGCAATCAAATATAATACAATTAAAAATTATAAATATCTTTATTATTTACCTTTGTAAAAATAAAACACATATAATATTCTTATTTCATTTATCTTTACTAGTGATCTTATGATTGTATTGTATCTAATATTTACAATGTAATAAATGATAATTATACATTTTATATTCTTGTTATGCTCACCTTTATTTTATAAAATTATCTTTTTTTAACTAATCAAATATTTTAAGTAATTAATTAAATATAATATATGATAAAAATCTAATATCTTTACTTGTAAAATTTACAAATGTTTAAAGCAATCAAATATAATACTATTAAAACTTATAAATATCTTTATTATTTACCTTTGTAAAAATAAAACACATATAATATTCTTATTTCATTTATCTTTACTAGTAATCTTATGATTGTATCTAATATATACAATATAATAAATGATAATTATATATTTTATAGTATTATTATACTCACCTTTATTTTATAAATTATTGACCATTTTATAAATAAAACACATATAATATTCTTATTTCATTTATCTTTACTAATAATCTTATGATTGTATCTAAGATATACAATGTAATAAATGAAAATTATACATTGTATGTTCTTGTTATGCTCACCTTTATTTTATAAAATTATCTTTTTTTTTAAGTAATCAATTAAATACAATATATGATAAACATCTAATATTTTTACTTGTAAAATTTATAAATGTTTAAAGCAATCAAATATAATACAATTAAAACTTATAAATATCTTTATTATTTACCTTTGTAAAAATAAAACACATATAATATTCTTATTTCATTTATCTTTACTAGTGATCTTATGATTGTATCTAATATATACAATGTAATAAATGATAATTATACATTGTATAGTCTTGTTTTGATCATCTTTATTTTATAAAATTATATTTTTTTTAAGTAATTAAATATTTTAAGTTATCAAATAAATTATAATCAATGATAAATATATTTGTTTGATTCAAAGCGCAATATTTTTGATTATTAAAATTTATAAATATCTTTACTATTTATTTGTGAAAATAAAGCGCATTTAATATTTTTAATTCTTTTATCTGCAATATCAATCTTATAATTGTCTGTCTCTAATATTTATGATTTATGAAATGATAATTACTTAGACTCGAATATGAGTAAACTCGTCAAAACTTGACCCGACCCGACCCGACCCATTAAGTTAACCCGTAACTAATTGAATCCAACCCGTTAAATTGTATGAAATGACCTCACCCATCAACTTAACTCGAAACAACTCGAACATAACTAACCCGTCATATTACATGAAAATATGAAATGACCTGAACGGGCCGAAGCTATCTACTCACGTGAACTAGAAAATGACCCGAAACTAACCCAACCCTACCAGTCAAGTTAACCCGAAATTATCCGAATCCAAGTTTTCTTAACCCGAACGGCCGAACCCAACCCGACCCTATAAATTAACCCAAAATGACCCGAAACCGAAAGGACCCGACCTGAAACCAACCCAAAATGACCCGCAACCGAAATGACCCGATCCGAAACCGACCCGACCCGCACAAATTGACCCGCAACCGAAATGACCCGACCCGCACTCGACCCGACAAATTGAATGACCCGAAATGACCCGACCCGTTAGTGACCCGACCCTACCCGCAACAGTCAAATGACCCAAAATGACCTGACCCGTTAATAACCCGACCCGCTATGACCCGACCCGAACCCGACCCGCCCAACCGATTGCCACCTCTAGGTATATGATGATGATTTTGTTAACTTTGAGGAAGTTCTTCGGGCAAAGTGATATAAGTTTATACCCTGTGGTTAGGGCATAGAGTTATATATATCCGAAGTCTCACACATTATGGCCCTAGATTTTGGATATCTCCTTTAGACTCTTCATATCTTTTATCTCTTTTTATGTATTATATTATCTAGAGTATATACTTTGTGCTATGTTATAACGCTATATTATTAAAGTCTTTTGCTATCTACATCTATTTCCAAAATTTTTGATTTATTTGTCATAACATTTTAGCTTTACACTTAATAAGAGAAGGGTATGTACCAATTAATATTTTAAATACTTATGCTTAAAAGTTAAAAATTTTAGTAGCAATTTTTTTAGTGTTATAACAACCATTCTCAACTCGAGATCTTTCACTTTAAATATTAGTATCTTATAAAGGTGATCACACAACATTACATATTGCACAAAGATTTCCACTTCCATACTTATCCATTTTTTCCTTATTTTTAATTATTCAAGTCAAATCTAAGTTCAATGGTCGAAGTATGAGTGAAAGTCAATACTAAGCTCAACTTAGAGGTTAGCTTTATTAGAGGGGAGGAAGGCATGGTGTAGGGGTAGAGGTTGCTAGGTGGTGATGTGGTTGTGGCTTGGTTGTACAAGGAGGCTATATGAGTGGAGGTTTGGGGAGGCAGGAAGGTATGACAGATAAAACAGAGGGAGAAGTTGATAGAAGTGGTGGTGGTGTGGTGGTGCGTTAACTTTAGTGGTGGCGAGGAAAAAAAAAGAAACCAGAGGTAGGGAGAGAAAGAGAAAGGAAGGGAGAAAGAAGGAATACTCAGAGGCAAGGAAAGGCATGGGTAGAGGAAGGTGGTTGATAGGTAGTTGGTAGTGGCATGAGAAGGTAAGAAGGGTTGCATAGAAGATGGGCAGTGATGGTGGTGTGGAGGGTAGAGATGGCTAGAGAAGGGAGGAGAGGAATGATGAGGAAAAGAATGAGGAGAAGAGAAGATGAGGGATGGTGTAGGTATGTATATGTGTGTATATATATCCCCATGCACATGGTTGGGGGTGAAAGGGAGGGAATCGACGGGGAGGAGGGGGCCTAGGTGTGCGAATGGGGGCAGGTGGAAGTTGGGGGGGGGCAGGAAATGATGGGTGTAGGAACAGGCACTAGGTGTAGGGAGGAAGTGGCGCATAAGGTTGAATGGGGAAGGGAAAGACATGTGAGCTAGGAGGGATGTATGAGGATGTTTAGGATGAAAGAGGAAAGGGTAATATATATTATGTCAACATTCAAAAGAAAAAAAAGAAGAAGAAGAGAAGATGTAATCCAAATATCTAAGGAAAGAAGAAGAAGAAAGACAAGCGAGAGTGGAGGCAATTAACCGGTGGAGAAGGAGAATGAGGATGTGGGGATAGCAATAATGGTAGAATACAAAGGGAAACAACCAATTCACGCGTTCACTGTACCTGAGTTCTTGCAAATAAGAGTATAAAAAGGAGGTCGAGTAGGTTAAAGTGAAGAATGAAAGTAAAATCTTGATAGGTATAGACGATATCTTTAAGTTAAAACTATTATTGATACCCTTAATTAAAAAAAAATCATCCCATTGTACAATAAACAATTGGTTTTTATCAAAACCATTGTCTTTATTTATAATTATAAAAAAAAAACATTATACTTTACATTAAACAACGGTTTATCCTTAGAATATTTGTCTAAATCAATGATATTTAGACGTTGATTTTAAATTTGTAATCATCATATATATATATATATAGTTAAAAATAAAGTGTCCCTCTCTCTACCATTTTTCTTTTCATTGGGAAAATTATATACGAATATCTTTTTCATAACAATCATATACATGTTGTTATCTATTTCGATTTTTGTAGTAGTGTGTGAAAATCATGGACCATCTTTGTATTTCATGTCCTGTGGCTACCGAATGTTGTAAGGAAGCACTGAATTAGACTAAGGTATTCCCTGAATTTTAACCATGAAGAGGGGATTTTCAAAGCTAGAAGCAAGAGAGCGGATAATAGGCCTCGCTACTAGGTGTTTTTTCTTGGGAGAAATCATAATATTTTTGTCTTCTAAAATACTTTACGTTCTTTAATTAGAAATAATAATTAGAGATGTTAATGGTGGAGGAAAAAATGTTGCTTTTACAAACATTTAATACTTAATCGGTTGAATTATTACTATTCATCCGGGGTGATTTTTAAAATTAGATAAATTATATATTCTAGTGATTCACCAAAACCTTAAGATAATACTCTTTAATTTGATCCATATATAAAATTCATCCGAGGCTCTTGAATTTATTACTATCAATAACATCTATCGTCCCTTGTCCATCCTCCCCACTTAAACAATTTAGAACCATTTCCTCACTAGATGCTACGAACAACGCAAAATCTCCAGGTATAAGATTTGCCTTTTATCTTCCTTGTACAATAATAAATGGGCAAAAGAGGAAATTTGGAGTCTCTTAGCTAATAAAAGCTTTTGGAACGTTGTTCGTATATCTCGTCTCGTACTAATTAAGGACTCCCATCCTTCGATAGGCTAGCTAGGTCCCTCACCACTCCCATCATGTAACTAGCTTAGTTAGCTAACTGGAGGGAGAGGTTTCTTGTAGCGCTGGATTTTCTTGAATCATCCCCCCCACCTTAACTAACTACACAAGCATTCTTTTTTCCATGCCTGGAAAATGACAGAAAAAAATATAATTGACAACAGTCTTCATGACCTCTCCATCGATCTATATAAATATATTGATTATAAACCCCCCAAGACTAAACAATTGAAATACCTATACACTTTCCTTAAGAATAATAATTCTCTCTTCTTGTCTCTCCTCCTCTGGCTAGCTAGCTCCTGTTATTCCTCTCTTCGTCTTCTTTAAGTTTTAGCTCCGGCTCCTCTACCGGAATATATTTTGCAGAAGTGCCTTCCTGCACCAATCTTCAACCAAATGCTAGATTCCAGCTGCGAAAAAAAATCCACCCCTATATATATATAGATATATATATATCCACCCTTTTCCCTGCTTAATTTAATTCATCTCCTGGCCTCTTTCGTCGAGTCATCAGGCCTTATTAATCTAATCTAGTAGGTTTACGTACGTACGTACCAGCTTAAATTAAACAGTACTCGTAGATAAAAATACATACATATTCATTAAGGACAGGGATTGAAGAAAATTATGGGTTTAAAGGACATTGGATCAACGCTTCCGCCAGGGTTTAGGTTTTATCCAAGTGATGAGGAGTTGGTCTGTCATTATCTCTACAAAAAGATTGTGAATGAAGACGTCCTTAAAGGCACTTTGATCGAAATCGACTTGCATACTTGTGAGCCATGGCAACTTCCTGGTAAGCTCGTTATCATATGCCCTCCTCCCTCGACCTCCCCCTCCCCCTCCCCCTTCCCCCTGAAAATTTTCATCCCTACATTTATTCCTTATCTTTTTCGCCTGAGATGCCTCTTTTTTTCCCTTTTGCGTATCCCATTTTCTTTTCTGCTAGCTGTATCTGAATCGTACCGTTCATACATAGTCTGGGTAACGATGATGTTGGGTAAAGATTTGTGTCTCGGAGAAGATTCCGAGAAGCTCATGATGTGCTTTACGACTTCATGATAATTAATATCAGTAATCCTGATTGTAGCTGATATGACTTATACACCAACCAGAACCAGTACTTAGGCTAAAATCCAGCAGAGCCCGTCAGAATAGATTCTTTTGAGCGAATGATGATACAATCAATCATTTATTTAGAAAAGTTATTGTAGCCCGCTACGCTTATTTATTATTTTTACTGTAATTTAAAATATTTAAAACCGTGGGATTATATTATAAATTGTATTTGGATTATATTATATATAGTTTAGAAAAAAAATGGTCCCGTGAAATCCACTATACTTCTCGTTTATTTCTTTATATTCACTCCTACACATAAGGTTGTTCTCCCGTACGTAAGATAATTAATAATTTGTGTGCTGATGTCAGCTGGTAGATGTTTTTTTTATGTTAATTTAAAATCTTTTTTTTTTTCGTTTCTATCTCTCAGTATTATAATTTTTATTTTTATTTTTTATGAAACCGTTATGTATATAATGTTTTTATATACAATTCCGTTTAGAAACATCCTATGATTAAAAAGCAAAATAAAAACGTTAATTATTTCCATCCCCTCATCCCCCAAAAGAATCTGCCCACACCTGAAAACCTCGGCCACGAAACACGCTTCAACAAAACCATTTTCTTTATAATTGTTCGGTGGGTGTGTCAGAGGAAGCTAAATTGGGAACTCATAAGCCACCATGCACGGTATTGTTTTATCTCAAAGCAGTATACTTGTTTTTTTTTATTTTAAAAAAAAATAATTATGCATGACTCTGTCGTATACCATGCACAGAGGTCATTAGATTTTTTCTATGATGAACCATCTTGTCCGTCAATAACCTATAAGCAACCAACGGTTAGAAGGCAGCTGTGTTTTTTTGCCCCCTTTGCCCGCAAGCTCACAATGATACACCTTATGCGTGTGCATATAATTGCTACATCACGAGAGCTGAGAACAGTAAGGCCTGAGGTGTGCGAAGGAAGCTAGTGAGAGAAGAGACATTTATCATATGTCCAGGTTTCGGAAGATATTTATTTTGTATTTAGTCCGTATGATATATGAAGGTGTGGGGAGGGGGGGGGGGGGGAGGGGGGAGGAAGAGATGGAGATTTAAGGTTAAAGCGTATCATTCAGTATAAATCTTCTCGTCTGCTATGAAATTCTTTTTTCTTCGATAAGATTTGATAAATTTAAGATATATTGTATTTTATCCCTACAAGTTATAGTTTATAAAATAAAAGGGGACCATGTGTCGGATAAAAAAAAGAGGCCCGGATAATACCAGTTATTATATGACACATGTTTACACGTAATTCGTGTTAATTTAGTCAGCTTTACGCTCTAGTTTCTTTTGATAATTTAGTACATGGATAATTTTTTTTTTTTTTAAGAAAAAGAAGAAGATATTCTTACAACAAACCCAACTGATATAAGAACATTCCAAACCTAAGAGGAAAGTGGAGCACCAGCTTAAATTCAGCTCAAAACTTATACCAACAGCTACAACTTGAAATAGCAAATCCAGAACCCAAAAGTCATCCATATATTTAAGAAAGAAAGGGTAAAAAAAAAAAACTTTTAAACTCTTTTGAATTTTAGAAATATGAAAACTATAAGTAGAACCCATATGTAGCTCCTTTAAATTTGTTTTTTTTTTACCCCCTACCTTGCTAAAGTCACGTACGAATTTACAGCCGGTCTGTTGGAAGAATTTGCTGTCGCTGGCGCACCGTTCTTTCCGAGTCATATATTAAATTTAGTTCACGTTCCACCTTTATAGATTCTGTTTCACATGTTCGAAAAAAAAAAGAAGAAGAAACTTATTGGTTGTTCAACGATAACGTTAAGAGCGCCATCTTAATAATCAGCTAAAGTGCTGCTGCTTTTTTTTTTTTTTACTTTTGATTTTCAACCGTCGCTCGGCGACATTTGAAAAGCCTTTTCTTTTTGCCTTTTAATCATCTCTCGATGACATTTTTAATTCAATCATACAAATTCTAGATATCACTTTTTTTTTCATCTTTTCCTCTCGTCTAAAAATATTATAAAACAAAATGGCCACCGCAGCAAAAAAAATTCAAATATATATATATATGTACATGGTCTCTAAGATTAGTACAACGTTGTAGGGCGAGCCACGTACCAGGGCAAGTGATTACGTTCTCATCATGCATCAATTCCCTGTCCCCTCCAACGTCCTTTATTCCGGCCGGCAATTAAGCCTCGAAGTGATTAATACCTGCCTTCCTTTTACTCGGTTCGTTAAATTAAAAGCCATGTAGTAATTTGAATTCACGGAGATCTTATCAAAAAACTTTTGACTTTTTTGTATATATGCATGGAGTAATTAAACTTTCCTCGCCGTTTTTAGATCGTTAAGTGGCTTTTTTGAACTTTTGGCCAATTTTTTTTTTTGGGTATTTCCTCGATTAGTATAGTAAGCCCTCAATAATGGAATATAATATGTGTGGGGGGAGGGGGGATACTATTGTTCTCTTTCCTTTTCGTTGTACGGTTAACTGCGTACATACGGCGACAAAGTCGGCAATTATGTCAGGAATTATTAGGTGAACCGGTTTTATTTGATTTTAGTGCATTATTTATGTATTTAATATGTTTTTGTAAATATATGTTATGATTATGCTGGGTATGTAAGTTGTCCGTTTAAAATTAGATACATCTGGTTTACCTAATATCTTCTCCATTCACGCGTCTATCCCTAGTTAACTATAGCAAATTCATGATTTTGTTGTTCTATGTAAATGCAATCATCCCTTAAGGGGGCTAATTAATTAACCATTGGGCAGCGTTTGAAATATATATATATATTGGGCTCCATTATTGATAAATAATTTACATAAATAAAAAAATGCAATGAAATGATATGTTTCTATTTAATTTTATTTTTTGTACTTTAATACCTTTTTTTTTAATTGAAAAGCTCTTTTTTAATAAATTTTTATGATAGAATATAAAAAAAAATTTAAATTTTTGTAAAAGAATTTATGAATCGTGTCAACTAAAATAAGGAAGTAATACGAGAATAATCCAGTCGACGGACGTGGCCGGAATTATCAAGTATGGCTAGGACAGTAGCTATAGGATGGAATACGTAGATCTTTCCCCAATATACTACCACCGGCTTGGCTTCTTTGATGATGAAGAAATTATACGAGGGTTAGCTAGTGAATCTAGCGATGCAGAACGAACGAATTACTAGATAAGGTAACTTACTTCTTTCGATAATAAGGAACAACGACATTTACTTTTTTTTTTTTAATTCTAATTGGTTCTAGGGTCACCTCCAAAAATGTCACCTTGAATGAAAACGGTGCGTATAATCGACAAAATTAATTATATCAAATGTTTTTTTTTTTACCCTCTTCTTATTCATAGGGAGCCCATGATTGAGACTGTAAAGTCCCATATAGATACAAGAGAGGGTTTCGAAGGCGACGCATCGAGTACCTAGAATGAGTCTTTTAACCATTAAGCTAAATCTTAGGAGTATAGCTCTCGATGGAAAGAATCACGAGTCTCAGCATATATATATATATATATATATATATATATATATACATCATAAGATTAAGCATATCGCGCTCCTCTTTCATTTCTATTTTAATTTTTTTGATAATGAAGTGCGCGTGTTCGTTTGTTTGTCTGACAGATGTAGCGAAGCTGAACTCAAGCGAATGGTATTTCTTTAGCTTTCGTGATCGAAAATATGCGACCGGATTCCGAACGAACCGTGCCACGGTATCCGGATACTGGAAAGCAACGGGTAAAGATCGGGTGATAGTAGATCCAAGCACCGGCGAAGTGGTGGGGATGAGGAAGACTTTGGTGTTCTACAGGAATAGGGCTCCGAATGGGATAAAAACCGGATGGATCATGCATGAGTTTCGCTTAGAGAGCCCCCACATGCCTCCTAAGGTTCGGCATAGCGATCATCTTCACCTTCCCTTTTTTTTGAAGAAAAAAAAAAACAAATCTCTTCTTAATTTCTTTATTTTTTTTATGGTTGATAGATATTGCAAATTAACTTTATATATACAAACACCTTCCAAACTATGTGGAGGATGGAAAATATAGGGAGGCCCTTAAATTTTTTTGATCATGGATGAAAAGATAAATGATACCCATTTCTTAATTAAAATGATTTTTTTTACTTATAAAAAAAACAAAAAAAAAGTTCTTATGTGATTTTTAACTAATCATTATTTGATTCTTTGAAATTAGTTCTAACATAGGTCCACATATATACTAACTTAATTTATTTTACTTAATATATTTATAAAATAAAATAGGTCCAATATCTTACATGCATATACATGTAGAGAGAGAGAGAGAGAGAGTTACTTTTAGTAACTCCTTAGATCAATAGAATCGGACTATCGTCCCTCCCATCCTCACCAGATATATAGTGATTATATATATATATTAGCAGAAGGTCTTGAAAGACCGACCCATACAATAACTACATAAATTTAAAGGTTGGCATAAATTGATAGGCGGTCCGAATCTTCATTGGTATAATTACTTGATTTTCGTTGAGAGAAACAGTAGAGCGAACGTGGAGCTTACCTAAACGTCTGTATATGCGGACAAAAAGACTGCATACTGTTTAATGTTCAGTCATTGGTGGCGCCATAAAGCATACGTGTGGAATAATACTAGTCATTCTTTACATTATCCATAGGCACGTTCCAATCATTGGAGGCAAATATACTTTCATGGTTGGTGCTGTCCCTCCCGTTAGTTTTTTTTTTTTTTTTTTTTTTTACCTACCTACGTTCCCTTGTTTTGAAACAGCTTGATGAACATGAAAAAACCTCAACATCAAGGCGGCTTCTTCTGAAAACTAATTCGTTCATGCATGCAATTACATGCTATATATGCAGCATAATTACATCTTAACCATCCAATTACATCATTTCATGCACTTTATTATTATTATTGTTATTGTTATCACCATCATCATCATGATTATTTATCTGCTGATTGATTATTTATTTACCGACCTTACTGATGCAGGAAGACTGGGTGTTGTGTAGAGTATTCCACAAAGGCAAAGGGTCGGAAACCAACCACAATGATACCGTTGATCATGACCACTACCACCATAACCAGCTCCACATCTTGGAGACGAATCATAATGCCGGGTCTTCCTCTCCAACTTTAGTAGCCGCGTCACCTCCTACAAAACCCGTCGCTGCCGACTACTCTTCCATGCCTACGATTTATGGAAGTCACCATCAACAATCCCACGCCATCATGCTTCCTAATTCCTCGATCCCTCCTTCGACTCAACAAAACCAAAGCCTCAACAACATCAATCAAAGTACTCCCCTTGATATGGCACTCTTAACCGCAGCGGCCCCGAATTTGTTCCAGTTCCTTAAAGAAGGGAATACTAATAATTATTCCTTCAGTGATATGATCATGAGCTCAAAGAATGATAATTACGATGACCATGATCATGGGTATGGTTTGTTGTGGGACATGAACTTGGACGATCATGGAAACAATCATGTTAATGGATGTTTGAGGGAGGACGGACAAGGAAATCAGCAAGATGGTTTGGAAGATGTTTTATTTGATGACGATGATAATGGCATGGTCTTCAATATTTGATCAAATCAAGGATTTATAAGTGTATGTATGTATGTATGTATGTGTGTGTGTAAATATATATACTCAAAAAAGTTGGTGAAAAATTATAGCTAGCTAGAGAGATTTGTTGATTTGTAATTATATGTCAAGGATTGCTAGTTATTGGTAATTGGAAGCTGTTTGTTATAGTTGAAAAATCATGTATCATATATTAGAGATTCTATTACTGTATTGTTGGACTATATATATATATATATACATTTTATAACTAATGTATAAAATGCTTGTTGTTCATTGTTGCATGACGCACGAATATTAAAGTTCTTCCTTTTCTTTACCCTCCTTTTTCGTGGCCACTCAACTTAGTCATGCGTAGTTTTTTTCTCAGCATAGAACAAGGCAAGATGTAAAATATATGACGACAAGGAAACTAAAGAACGAAAGGAGAAAAGATAATATATAACCATTAAGAATGCCAAAAGAGGAAGAAACTAAAATGTTAAAAACATTCTTCTTCAAAACATTTATACAAACATCTATTTGAACACAATTGAAACCAATTGATAAAGATGGATAAACAAATCCAAAAAACCATTCTTCCAGCAATTCAAATAACTTTTGTGCCTCAAAACACAAAACAAAAGAAAATGCCAATATTCAAACCATTTGAAATTTCAAAATCTAGTCAACAAAACATCCAAGTTGGAAAAAAAAATTTCTCCAAGCTATTAAGAATAAGTTGAATGAAATTACCCCAACAACTTCATCGAACCAAATACAAGTTCCAGAAGCTCCTGAATTAAATTCTCAAATAAATATGATAAATCAAACTGATGTAATAGATAATGATGAGTCTCAGGAACCAATCCTGGCTCGTATTCATAATCGTTCAATTTCTAGGCAAATAATTTCTAGACAAATAGCTCCTGACCTAAATCTAGAAATTAGTCCAAACAAATTAGTTCAACCAAACTACAAGGCATCTTCCTTATATGAATGGAATATAGATGGGATGTCAGAATACAATATCCTAAACCTCCTACAACAAATGACCATGGTAGCCAATTCTTACAAAATCCAAACTAACACCTCTGATAGAGCCATAAAAGAACTGCTGATAGTAGGGTTCTCAAGACAATTAAAATGTTGGTGGGATTTCCACTTAACAACAGAGGAACAAAATCAAATCGTGGATGCCATAAAAGCAGATGAAAATGAAGAAATCATTTATGAAAATGGTGAACCAATATCCGATGCTATTACATCCCTCATTCTGTTAAGTTATCTACACTTTGTAGGTGACCCCTCACACCTCAAAGACAAAAATGCAAAATTACTTTCAAATCTTAGATGCAAACACTTAAGTGACTTCTAATTGTACAAAAACACATTCCTAACTAAGGTAATGATTAGAGATGATTCAAACCAACCATTTTGGAAAGAAAAATTTCTAGCTGGACTTCCACCCTTATTAGGTAAAAGAGTTAGAAACAAAATCAAATTTGAAATGGGATTAATTAGTTCATGCAAAATTCTTTAAAGAAGCTCATGGAAATTAAATCCCATATAATAGATTTACCTATGGTGAATTAATTAGTTTCACCCAAAAGGAAGGATTAAGAATTTGCCAAGACTTAAAACTTCAGAGACATTTAAAATGGGAATTGAACAAAACAAAACAAGAATTAGGTTCATTCTACAAACAATTTGATATAATAAGAACCTCAAACAAACCAAAAAAGTGTTCTGGTAATTGTAAACCAACTTATTATAGGAAATAAAAAAAACTTACCGACACCACAAACAACAAACATATTCCATATTACCATAAATCAAAATCAAAAGGTAAGAAACCACAAGTTTATTCATCAAAAACTCCCAAGAAAGAGATAACCTGCTTTAAATGTGGTAGGAAAGGTCACATTTCAAAATATTATAGGTTAAATAATCAAATTAAAGAATTAAATTTAGATGATGAAATAATGGAGAAAATTCAAAACCTCCTAATAGAATCATTTGAAAATGAATCACAAAATGAAAACCAAACAGATGATCTTCAAATTGATGAAATAGTAACTTCATCATCCAGTTCATACTCTTCTGACCTAGAAGAAGAGGCATTTGCAAATCAAATGAACGTGTTAACAAAAGAACAAAAATTAATGATAGAAATCGTACAACATATTCCTGATACCCAGAAACAAAAAGAATACCTAGAAAAATTGATGGAATCATTGGAAACTAATGAACCAAAACTATCAAGTTCAAAGATTCCTGTGAAACCAACAAATACCTATGACCTAACCTCAATACTCAAAAGACAACACAAGTCAAAACATATAACTCCAACAACTTCTGAACTTTAACATGAAATAAAAAAGGTTAAAAAGGAATTAAAAAAATTGCAACAAAAACAAGAAAATGATAGTAATATCATTCAAATCTTATTATCAAAACAATTAGAAAACACATATCCAGAACCCGATGAACAAAATGAATCTGAAGATGAACAAATCCAAAACCTTCCTGTTCCAAAAGATTTCCTAAATGTTTAAAAGAAATAACTTCTAGGAAATACATAATCAACATAACCCTAAAATTGTCTAATGATTTTCAAATTAATTTAGTTGCCTTGTTTGATACCGGCGCTGACCTAAACTGCATTAAAGAAGGAATTATACCAAAATAATTCCTTTCCAAAACCACAGAAAAATTGTCTACAACAAACAAATCCAGAATCCAAATTAAAAATAAATGTGAAGCAAGTGTAATTTGTAACAACTTGAAAACCAAATTAACGTATTTGATAACCCCAAATATAAGTCATAGCATAATTTTGGGCACCCCTTTCATAAATTTGATAATTTCGTACAAAGTTGACCTTATTGGAATTTCATTCAAAACTAAAGGAACAAAAAATGTCCTTTCATTCTTAGAAATTCCCAATACAAGGAATTTATACTTGTTAAAGGCTAAATCAATTTACCAAAATCAAATCAATCTCCTTGTCCAAGGAAAACAAATAGATTGAAATTTATTAAAACAAAACATATCCTTAACCAGAATCCAAAATCAATTGCAGACAAAATTCATAAAAGACAAGATTTCTTAAATCCATAATGAAATAAAAAAGGAAATTTGTACTAACATTCCAAATGCATTTTGGTCAAGAAAACGTCATATGGTCGACCTACCATATGAAGAAAATTTTAATGACAAAAATATTCCTACAAAAGCTAGGCCAATTCAAATGAATTCTGAATTAGTTGAACATTGCATAAAAGAAATCTAAGACTTAGAAAACAAAAACATAATTTCAAAATCTAGGTCACCTTGGTCTTGTGCTGCATTTTATATGAACAAAAATTCAGAAATTGAAAGAGGAACACCCAGATTGGTCATAAATTACAAACCATTAAATGATGCATTAAAATGGATTAGGTATCCAATTCCAAACAAAAAATACCTAATCCAAAGATTACATTCTGCATTAATAATTTCAAATTTTGACCTTAAATCTTGTTTTTGGCAAATACAAATATCACCAAAAGACCGGTACAAAACTGCATTCACTGTCCCTTTTAGACAATATCAATAGAATGTTATGCCATTTGGATTAAAAAATACACCTTCAGAAATTTCGAGAATAATGAATGACATTTTTAATCCATACTCAAATTTTTGTATTGTTTATATAGATGATGTGCTCATCTTTTCAAACTCTTTAGACCAGCATTTTAGACACCTTAGGATTTTCCTTAGTGTCGTAAAAAGAAATTGGCTGGTAGTTTCAAAGTCCAAAATATCTTTGGGTCAAACTAAGATTAGGTTATTAGGTCATTACATAGAGTCAAAAACCATAATCCCCATAGAAAGGTCCATAGAGTTTGCGTCAAAATTCCCAGACCAAATCCTTGACAGAACCCAACTTCAAAGATTTTTGGGTAGTCTTAATTATGTTCTAGACTTTTGTCCAAATTTAAACCAAATTTAAAAACCACTCCATGACTATTTAAAAATAGTCCAAAACCATGGACTCAAGCCCACACAGATATCATAAAAAGAATCAATGAAACGAACCCCAAATGGAGTTTGATGAAAATTACACAATAACCGCAAAAAGCAACCGAACAGGGATAGGGATAGGGTGATCGGGACTGCCCGATCTAAATCCTCAAAGAAGAGAATAACCGGGTTGCCGGAAACCGACAATAAACGATGCAAAATCGTAAGAATTAAGCAGATAGCTTTATTTCATATACTGAAATCGAGTCGAGCAAGTTGTCCCTTTTACATCAAGATAGAAGCTTTATATAGGCCAGCAACTAGCCAGGGTTGATGGGAGCCGAACGTTGGGCAACGGTCGAGAAGGAGGAGCGGCCAGAGTGGATTAATGGTGGGTAATCACCATTAATGGTGAGCGTCGAAGAAGGCGGAGTTAGAGGAAGGTAATCACAGGCGGAGGAGTTCGGTCGAGTTGAGGGAGCGGCCTTGATGCCGCGTTTGGTTTGACCGTTCGAGGCTGAAGAACGGTTTTAAGGCTGTGTTGACCGGGGAGACAGGAAGGGTGTGCGTGAGTTTTTGGTTTGGGATTTTTAAGTTGAGAAATGGTGGGCTTGGGTGTGGTAGGATTAAGGTTGATGTGGGGGATTTGAAGGTGGTTTAATGATGGATTAGGCAAATCCCAACTTAACTAGTTGCTTAATACCCTTATTACAAGATAAAACTAAATAAACAAAAAAATAATAATAATAGTAGAATTTTGCTAATTGGGCGATAATGCCATTATTTTTGCTAATAATTTAAAACTTGAATATTTCTTCTCAGCAACAGAATCCCATTTCTTGATAGCAGCAGTCTTGGATCTTCTTCCCCACTTTCTTGGTTAATTTTGCTTGATTATCCTGCAAAACAAGAATATAAAGATAATCAATTATTTTTAGAGGATTATTGATGTTGTGCTTGGTAAGGGTGCTGAGAGTATTTGGGGTTTCATCAATCAAGGTCCAAGTTCAATCAATTCCCTATTTGTACTTGGCCAACCCAAACCTATTCAAAATAGTTGAGATTGATGCCTCTAAAATTGGGTACGGTGGTATTCTCAAACAAGCCCAGGTCCAAACATATGAACGGTACCTAGCCCAATCCAAATAGACACAAATCCGATCTGAGTCCATAGTCCAATACACATCTAGACATTGGAACCAAACCCAACAAAACTATTTGACACTCAAAAAAAGAAATACCGTCCATAGTCCAATCCATTCAAAAGTTGCAATCTGATCTGTTAAACCAAAAGTTCCTATTATGGATCGATTGCAAATCCATAAAAGAAATTTTACAAAAAGATGTTCGAAACATAACATCCAAATAAATATTTTCCAGGTGGCAGGCAATCCTCTCAGTCTTCGATTTTGAAATCGAGTATATAAAGGGAGAAGCCAAATCAATTCCAGACTTTTTCACACGAGAGTTTATTCAAAACAAATAAGATGGCTCCCAAGAAGAAAGGTAAGGAAAAAATGCAAGAAAGACTTGCACCAAAGCCCATCAAATCATGGTACGAAGCAACCTTAGAAGATGAAGCAGTAGCTTCATCCACTCAAAAGGATAAATCAAAACAGAGTGTTCAAAAGTGGGTGGAATCACTCACCAAATCCCTAAAAGTGCTCGAAGCACTTCAACAAATGGTACAAACCGTCCAGAGTCCTCAACTTGGACAATCAAGTATGACATCTAAACCTGTTTTGAAAATTGAGGAGTGTTCTTCATCTCCAAAAACCCCTTCTCAAAAACAAATTTCAAAAATTCCTACTTTTCTAGTTTTATCAAAACCGATTTCAAAAGAACTTGTTTCAAAACAAAAGGATTTTCAAAAGCGATCTCAATATTTTACAAAACCCATTTTCAAACTATTTCAAACTGTGAAGATAGATTTTATCATCCAAATCCCTTCACAGCTTTACAAAAATTATTTTTTAGATGGTATTATAAACCATGGGATTTAACCAAATCTCAGGTTTATTATATGGCTATTCTTGAATCAACAAGCTTGGCTACATTCAAACACTTCACAATACCCCAAACCCAGAATGAGCTAGCCTGTTCAACCTGTAAAATTCATAAGGTCATTCTTCCCATAAATTGGGGTAGAAGTCTCGAATTACCTTGATGGCTTCCCGATTCATACAAAATAAACCCAAACACAAAACCTTCCTACAATTATTGGGATTACCAACAAGCCCAGTAAAATGCCTTTTATACCCAAAATTCCAGAACATCACATTCATGGTTGATTTTCTTCCAAAATTTTCACAAAATGATACGCTCTTGTGGTTTATCAAATGGTAGAAAGATTTTGGATTTGTCCCAGAAATCCTTCCAGCCCAGGTATCTAAATCCTTAGATACCTTCAAAACCCTTTTCCAACCATCAAACAAAGATAGGAAATTACCCCTATCTTTCATTTCTATTCCAAATTCTTCTGTCTGTGGGTTTTCTCTTGTATCATAGAAAACCACAAAATCAAAGGAATACCAACACTAGTTCGAAGGTTCAAGGTTAAATGGTGGAACAAGTTCCAAGCATTTGACAAAGTTTCAAAACAAACCGTTCGCAACTGGATCAAGGTTGAGCAAACTTCATCACCAAAACAAATTTAGTCCAGCCCATCTTTGACGAAGTTCCTAGCCTAGAAGTCAGTTACTGCTGCAAAACTTGCAGTAGCAAAATCCGAAGAAGAATACTTGGCAATCCTCAAGTACTATCTCAAAATAAGGATTCATCATCATCATCTTCATCATCTACACCAACTCCAAATTATGTAGATGAAAATGAGGATGATTGTTACGGAATACTCCCAAGTATTTTCTAACAGTCCTATATGTATCTCAACATCAAAAGGCGTACAGACAGCACACACCAAAATACAAACAAAGTAGCAGACAAGGAATATTCTGCCGACAACAAGACAAACCAAAAAGCAAAAGGCGCAATCAACAAGAGTGAAAAGCATCTTTGGACACGAGGACACTTTTCAAAAGGAATACAACATCTTTTGACCAAAAAGTAGAAAAGAAAAAGGTAAAAGCAGCCAAAAACAAAAGAAGAAGAAGAAGACAAAGGAATCTGAAGCAAAAGTAAAGCACGTGGAAACTTTTGACTTTTCTTAGGCTACTTTTTACTATTTACTTTTACTGTATACCTTTTACTATGTACTTTTACTGTTCTCTTTCGATGGATCTTTTCATATCTAATTTTTAAAAGTTGTAATAGTGAGGCCCCTTCCATCTATAAAAGTGGATTTAGGACTTCATTTGAGGGGATCAGAAAATTTTTAGAGAGACAAACTCTCACAAAAATCCCCGATCACCTATCCTTGTATCTAAAACTTCAACATCAATAAAACTTCAAAATTTTATCCAAACTTCTTCTTCTTCCTTTCATTTCCTTACTTCAAATTCTGGTTTTTTTCTAATAATCTAATCATCCTTCAAACTCTTTGTGTTTTTATTCCTCAGGTGTTTTGCTCTTCCCTCCAGGTCCTAGGGCGTCCTTGGTATTAGAGCTAAGAGGGAAAAGGCGTGAAGTAAAGTAAGTTTATCGTCTATCCTATCTATTTCTACCTGTAGTTGTGAGTCCTTTAGAGTCTTACTTGTGTGTTCTGGGAGTAAGTCATGACAGATAAGGTAGTAAATCTAGACGGCTAGACTTCCTTAGCAATTATAGGTATAGGTTGATAGGAAACAACCATCAACTTACTTTCCCTATCATCTTTTTCCTTTAGTTCTAGTAGTAATAATACTTTAGAACTTAGAGATAATAGCAAAACCACTAAGGAATATGAATTTGAAGATTTTCAAGGATCAGTAGATAATTGGAAACTTCCCAAAATTTAAAAGGAAATGATTTACAAAACCTCAAATTGGATAAATTTGAAAACAAGTTATGTCATTAAAACTGAGGAATGTGACATCTAATTAAAAAAACCTTTTGAAACAATCAAATTGATTTCAAAACAATCCATTAAAAAACACATAAAAAATGGATTCAAATACATCCACTTAGGATTAGTCCAAGTAGGATTCAAACCATTAACTAAAGAGGGCTTAAACACTTCTATTCTCGTTGTCCTGCGAGATGGGAGATTAAAAACCTTTAATGATTCCATGATAGGAACCATAGAGAGTAGCCTTTGTGCTGGACCAATATTTTTCAATTGTTATCCAAATTTCTCATCCTCTTTAGAGGATCCAAACATTATATATATATATACACACACACACAAACTATACAAAAATCAATAAATATATAAAATATAAAGGATTAGGAAAATATCGTCAACAATGGCCGCAATTTGCATATTGCCACTGATAGCAAGATGCACACCCTAAGGCAATGACAACTTTATAATTTAATTAAATTTTATTTTAAATAAAATACCAATGATGATTGAAAATTACACATCTTTTATAGTTAAATACATATCTCCCTTGGAATATGGTAAATGCAGTCTATCTCGAGTAAAGATAGGAAGGATTCAATCAGCTGAACTTATGATAATTAGGAAATTTTCTCGGTTAGGTCCTTTTGTGAGACCTCTTATCAGTTTCTTAACAATGATGGAAGGGGCAGTAGTGACTACAATAGAATTTGGATCGGCAGCGCCCCACCAAGGATCGAACTCATTGCATGATTTTCCATTCAATAGAGACTTAACACCAATGACATTCTATCTAGGCTCCATCTCATTAACATAAAGGAGTTGGGTTTCTCTTTCTGTAAGATTGAGCAAGAGTTTATCAAGCATGTGTTCCTTCACTACACAGTGACAGATAGGATTTGGTATGGAATTTGTGGCTGGATAGAATACACTTGGGTAATGCCGAGATCTACTGTTGATAATGCTCTCACTTGGCTTGGAGGCATAAGGAGGGGTCGTAGGGAGTAAATTTGGAAAGCTATGTTTTTTATAATAATGGAATTTATTTGGGAATACAAAAACAAGATGGTATTCTAAAATAAAAAAGTTTGCATTTGATGGATGGTTATGCTAGTCAAAATGAGGATTGGGTTCTAGATCAAGAATAGCAGAGAAAATGTTTCTTACATAATCGACAAGGTGGTCCACAACGTGCAAGCATTCTTTTGAGTTTTTTTCTTCCTCTTGTGCTATCTTTTTTTTCGATCTCTGTAATTTGTATCTTTTACTTTCCCATCAATAAAAAAATATGGTAAATGCAATAACATTTCTATATATTTATTAAACTTTCTTTTAAACGATTATAGACAATAAACATCTTATATAATAAAATATACATCTTTGGGTTATAAATATACATCTTCTATGACAATAATATACATTTTATTCAATAAAATAAAGATGTTATCCAACAAAATACAAATATTATCCAACAAAATATATATATATCTTACAAATGATAAATACACATCCTTTGTTTATAAAATAAACAAGGGATGAGTATATGTATTATAAATACACATCTTTCAAATAAAAATAGCTATACTCTCCAACAAAAATATACATTCTTTAATTGAGGAAAATATAAATGAGGAATACACATGCTATGACTACACATCTTCTAGGATACAAATACACATCTTTTAGGAGAAAAATACACATTCTTTTATTTATACAATATAATGGGTTAATAGAAATGTTATAAATACACATACTCTAGAATATATATTATAAATACACATATTTCATTATAAGGGAGTAATACAATATATTATAAATGCACATCTTTCATCCTCTAGAAGATGTATTGTATAATGTAAGGGAGTAATACATGTGTTTACATATCATTCAAATAAAAATACAAATTATCTCCAAGAATAATACACATTCTTTAATTAACACAAAAATAAAAGCGGAATACACACATTATGAATACACATTTTAGGATAAAAATACACATCTTCTAGGAGAAAATTACACACTCTTTCATTAAAGTATGAAAAAAGAAAGCTTGCGGTAAGCTCTTCTCCCCTTTTCTCTTAGTAAAATTGTCAACCCCTCCCCTCTTTAGGCCTTAATTTACATTTTTCTCTCATTATTTCACCTTTGATTCTTTATGCCATCTCATCTCTTCTCTATTTTCTTGATTTTTACCTAGGTGTTGAAGAACATTTCTCCTTTTTCTTGAGTTAAAAATTGAGCATCCTAATCCTCTCCCTTTTCCATTTATTTTGTTTTTTTTCTTCTCATAATCCTTTATCTATCCCTATTATATTTTTATTAAGTATAAGGATGTTAGATTTAGGAAAATTAAAGAGTAGTTTCACCATTTTCTCCCTCTATGGTGTGCCACTCGTAGTTAGGTATGTCCTATTCTCGTACTTGATTTTTTGTTGATTTTATCTTAGCTAATTTATGTGTTATAGTTCTACTTGTTGGGATTTTAAAAGAAGGAGAAGGAAGATTATTTTGGTAGCTAGGGATCTTGGTGGTTCTTATTTATTTATTTTACAATTTTTGTTTTAAAAGGAGGTAATCCTCCTACTAAATGTGTGAATATAATGTAGTAGCATGTTTTAGGTTTTTTATGTTATATTTAATTAGTTGCAATGTTATGCTTTATTTTACTTTCATAAAATATATGCATGCACCATACATGGTTATATTTCCTTAAGTATGAGACCATATGATAATATGCAAGAACATGTTAATTTATTTAATTTAAAATATATGTGATAACATGCTAGAATAGGGTTGAATGTGATATATTAATCTATGGGTTGTGTGTATAGTTTGGCAAAGGGATTTTTGTCCTTATTGAGCCATCTTCTTGTTTTTTTGAACTTCCCGTTAGATTTCGCTCTTATGTTACTTAATGTTTTATATTTTATATGTTAATATTTGAGCATGTTTAGACATAGGATTTCTAGAATTAAGATTTGTATGCTCTAGTGGTATTTTTAATTTTTTTCACATAAAATCAATAAATTTTCCAACATATATACCTTATATGTGTTATGGCATGTTGAGGGTGAAAAACATGTGAAATATGGTATGCCAAACATGTATATCTAGGGTTTTATATGCTTTTTAGGCTTGAATATAGTTTAGGGGAAATAGTAATTTTGACACCTTTATAATTTTCTAAATTTTAGTGTTATGCTAAATGTTTATTATGATAATATTTAATTATCTCATGTTTCATTTCATTTCATTCTAATAATGTTTGGTATTAAAATAGTAAATGAGTAAATAATCTTAAAGGTATTTTGGTCATTTATGACTAAATATGTTTAAGAGTTGGATAATTATACATAGGGTGACCATAAGGGACTTTAAATATGACCTTAATGTTGACTTAGGACTTGGCTTGGACAGTTGACCTTAGAGTTAACTTTAAATAATCAAAATTAAAGGATATTGTTTAAGAGTGTAATTGTTATCATATGTTTGCTATATGAAATTTTTGTGATCACCTGATAAAACACTCATACTTAAAGTGGAGGAAATTAAATTTGAGAATAGTGGAGTGCATTATATTGTCTTTGTGTGCTAGTATGAATGAGTTTACCTTAGTATCCCCAGATTCTACGGTGAAGGAAATTGTGTTACATCTATGGGCCAGTATGACTAAGTGTACCTTAGTGTACATAGGTTATATGGTGAAGGGTATTACGTTACATTTGTGTGCCAATATTATTGGGCTTATCTTAGTGTCCTTGGGTTCTATGATAGAGAATATTGTATTACTTTTGAGCACCAACATAATTGATTGCCTTAGTGGGTTTTATGTTGGCTTTGTGCATTATTATGATTGGGTGTACATTAGTATCCTGGGTTCCATGGTGGAAGGTATTGCCAGTGTACTTTAGTATCTTGGGTTTTATGGTGAAGGGTATTGCGGGTGTACCTTAGTGTCCCTAGTTTCTATGGTTGATGATATTGTATTACCATTGTGTGCCATTATGACCGGATGTATCTTAATATCCCCAAGATGATATTATCTCCCCTCAAATAATTAAAATGGAAGTAACTCTTGTATTATAGCCTTTAGATTTGATTTGGTATGTTGGTTTGGTAGTTTCTTTCATGCACCATCCTTTGGTTGATTGGAATTGGTTGATATGTTGGTCAGTAGTTTCCTTAGTGCACTAACCTTGGTTTATTTATAGATGGTTTAATATGGTGGGTTAGTAGTCTCCTTAGTGCACTATCCTTTTGTAAATAGAACTATTTTTGTACACTAGTTAGTAATAGGCTTAATGTATTACTCTTTATGTTTATGATAATAAAATGACCATTATATGTGTAAGTGTGTTGGCATGATGAGCATGGGGCCTTTCATGATGTATGGGTTTATGGCAAGATTATCATAGTTAATTATCATATCTATCATCTTATCATATTTATGCTTGTTTACTATATGTTTACCTTCAATGTTCTCTATGTGACCTTTTTATGTTTAGTGTTTTTATAATGGTTTACTTAATAACATTATACTAATGGGCTTCATTTCATAATTCCCTATATATTTAATGGGGATTCATGACCTTATAGGTTTTGGTGGTGGCTTGGGTTTGGGTTAGAGTATTGTAACACTATCTGGTGCATGTTATTTTGGTTGTAGCCTTATTTTTCTCTTGTTATTACCTTTTAGTACATCAAGTGTTGTGAACTCTTTATGTATTGTATATAAATCTCTCTATTCAACTCTTATTGGTTTCCCATTAACTTTGCCTCAACCTTAGATTAAATGTTGACTATACTTAATTCTTATCTTTGAGTTGTTTTTTCCTACATCTAGCATAAGTTAGATATTAGTCATACCTCTTTTCATATTGGATGTGGTGATAATACCTAATATCCTATATTAAGGCTTCCACTAAAATAAAATTTTTAAGTACTAAATTTAGTTTTTCAAAAGTTATTATTAGATCTAGGTTGTTGAGGGTCATGTTTCATTTTGGGATTTGGTCTTCTCGATCTAATTTTTTTTTAAAGTCTTTTTATCTATTTTGGAACCTAAATAAGCCTTATGAGGAATGTGTGTTGGGAAGTTGTATTAGTCTTAAGGGTTTATGTCCAATAGATTTGATTATTGGGTATTGCTTGGTATATCTCTGGTTGGTGTTAACATTTGAATTTTTGTTGGCTATAGGTGATTTTCGTTTTCTAGGAATTACTCCTTGCCGACCCTTGGCGGCTTCGGTGTTTTGTCATGTTGAGTTGGATTTTTTTAGGTGAGTTATATGTTCTTGGTGGTTTGATTAATGATTTATGGTATAGGGAATGGGTTTGAATCTTAGTTTGGTGGTGTGCGAGATTATTTTAATTGAGAAGTGTTTTGGAGGATATTACGAGTATTAAAGTTTCATAGAGTGTAATGTGATTAATGTGTCATATGTTGGAGTTTCATTTACCTTAGGGTTAATAGGAATTAAGGTTTTTGCGAGTGTTAATTTTGTTCATGTGTGATCATTGGTGGTTGAATTCATATGTGATGCATGTGAATATCTTGTGTTGTTTTCTATTCATGTTAATGTTTGGGTTCATTTGTACTTTTCTTATAAGTTGGACATTAGGGGGGAACCTCCTTTTAAGAGGGTAGTAATGTAATATCTCATTTTCCCATAAACTCGAATTGAGATCCCAAGTGTGACATATAGTTTTTATGCGAACTTGATTATAGAAATAGTAGGAAGATAATGTATTAATGTGTGATTTAATGTGTTTAATATGAGGTGGAACTCTATTAGATTAACTAGGTGAAAATGGTAGAAAACAGGTTTTTCGGAATGGTGGTTGACTGAAGCCTATGATGTAGCACCCTAAATTTTCACTACAAAAAAAAGTTCATTTTGTTTAAAATATTATAGAAGTGAAACACAAACTACTTAGAAAAATTGGGGTATTATCGTTGTACCTAATATGAGAGAGACATTATAATGAGAATCAATATATAAAAGAAACCAAAAGCTGAATAAATAAAGAGGAGAATCAATAATACCATAAATAATGAGAAATATTTTACTTTTACATACTCAAAAGCATAAATAAGAATTAAAAATCCACTGAAAGTAAGAAAATAGAAAGAGAGTTTAAATATATAAGAGAAACCTAAAACATGATATAAGATCAGCCCTACACCAAATAGTCTAACTCTGTCTGATCACCTAAGTCTCCCACAACAAGGGTTTTTTATTGGCCAACTACTCCTGCACACAGAAGATTCTCTACTCATTGGATTGAGAAGGTGACTAACATAAACAAGCATAGTATTAATTAATTGTTTAACAAATTAGGTTACCTTAGCATGCATTTTATGGAATTTGAGGATATGTAACACTTTAATGTAGGTTAACACATTTCAAATTATAATAGATTGCCATACTCACACTAAGGCAAATTATAAACATGTCGTGTGGTGTGGCTGTAGCCGGCATGTAATTTAAACCCTCTTGTTAACAATTGTAGTACTGGTAAATAAAGATATCGTTCTATACCAAGGATTAAGAGGGCACACTTCTACTTAATTAGCTAAAAAATAATAAAAATAAAAATCCCCAACAACGGTGCCAAAAATTGGTATGCCCTTAGCCGACATGTAGTTTAAACCTTCTTATTGACAATTATAGTACTGGTAAATACGGGTATCGTTCTATATCAAGATTGAGAGGGTACATCTCTATTTAACTAGCTCAAAAATAATAAAAATAAAAACTCCAAATTACACAAAATAAATAAATAACAAAAAACACTAATGAGGGTTTTAAAATTATAAAATAATAAAATTTTGTTTAAAATAATAATGTGGAAGCTAAAACATAATTTGGAGAATGTTACCGCCACACCTAACACAAGATAAACGTCTACCATCTATCTCATGCTAGATGCAAGGCTAAAACCTATCCAACAAAATTCAACCAATATCTATACCTTGAGGACAAACTCCCACAAGGAAATATCCACAAGCAAATGGCAAGTGAACAATTTCACTAAATAAAATTATTGCTAAATAAATCGGCCGAAACTTTTCAAATAGTTATGGATTTTTAAAAGCTTATCAAAGTAATGAGATTTAAAATTCAATTACAACACCCTTGAAATTTTAATACAACACTTGAAACTTTCAAAAATAAATACAGATAATTAAGGACATATTTCAAGGGATTAAACTCCGGATTACCTACTCTCTCAAGCCAAGCCTTCAACCTAATAGTAACATCCGAACTTAAGCCTGCACAAGAGGTCTGCTACCCACCATCAATGGATCATCACGGGACTTATCCAACTAAGGTAGTATCAGTACGGGTCCAGTACTGAGTAAGTCATTGATGCAGGAGCATCCAATGAACATAATGATTGTCATGTTCATACTAATCCTTAAGGTAATGAAGATGATTTATCTTTCTTAATGTTGGAGCCTATCATGTTAAATATTCTTGATAATTCTTATATGCTTGACATTGAAAAACATTCAAGTTATTCTTGTACGTATGTTACATATTTGCAAGAGGATGATATTCATACACTTTGATGTGTACAAGTATTCAAAGCATGCAATACTATGACATACATGGGATGATACATTACAAAAAGAAGATAAAGTGATGATATTCATTATTTGTATTAACTTGTTGTAAACCCTAACCCTAAGTATATTTTATGTAAGTTAGGGTATTGTTATAATTTCATGTATGTATCTTAGTCAATTTTATAGCTTTGTAATATTAATCCTTAGTATCATTTAACCAATGATATTATGCTTTGGATTAAGGTTAATATTTTCTTAATTCAACCATGATTAATGGGCTAGATTAAGAAGGAATAATCAGCTGGTTTAGGCTAGCTAACCACCGACTTCTTCCTTCCCCTATATATACCTTTGTGCGCAGCTTGTATGGTAGAGAATGAATAAGAATTTTTTTTTATCAAACTTTGAGAAAATTTAGCTAAATTCTAATCCTTCCTTTTGGTTCAACATTGATCAAGGAAAATCTAGGAATTTACCTTCCTCAACCTATCTTCAAACTCGACACATTTGAAGGCTATACAAATCTATCAACCACCTTCTACTTGTGTTGTCAATTTCTTCACCTATAATCCATCAATTTACTTCATTTCTTTTGCATTAGATTATGGGTGAAAGCTTCTTATACAAATTTTGATCCAACCTTCCGTTACTTTGATAAAAACCGCATCATATTTGGTATCAAATCTTCATTTGTTTGAAGCTAATGCAGAACCAATAATCTGTGCACCTGAAATCGCGTGTGTGTTCATGCACCAAGAAATCCATGGCTACTCAACCATTTCTTTGAATTCTTGATTCTTGATGAAATTCTTTGATTTTTCTTGAACTTCTTGCTTGAAGTTCTTGCAGTCTTGCAACGATCTTGTTGCATTTCCCCAAACTTTTCCACATAAAATATCGATCAGCACTTACCTTCCAGCAGTGCACGGTTTGGTTCGTTTATTTGACACGAACGTTTGTACCTCTCCAGCACTTAATTCCTATTGAATTATAATCTCCATTGGTTCATGATCAAGTGTTTAAAAAACCTTTTCAAGTTCCCTTCATGAAGCAAGCAAGGAAAGCAACAAAGTGCTCAAAACCCCTGGATAGCTCTCAATCGCCAGAAACAGACCTGGAACTTGCAGTCCCTTTATTCGACTCATTTCTCATCATTTTCTCTCAAGAAATCAGTCCATCATCTACCTCTAGATCCGCTCTACATATTCTATGAAGAAATCAACACGAATATCCCACCGGAAGACAAGCATTTGTTGAATACACAGAAACATGTTCTATGATTTTATGTGAATGAATTTCACATCTCTTATATACTAACCTTTCATTGTTTGTGTGTACCTGTGTGCAGTGACTATTATTGGGGGTAAAAGATATCCTTTTTTCCTAGAAAAAGACTGTAGGTAGTGTTTGACATTTTTTTAGAATTAGAAATTGTTTTGTGCTTTGTTTGGTTGTAGGAAAAACAAATCCAGCACCTACACTTTGTGGAACCTATTGTGTGCAACAAGTAGGGTTGTGTGTCAACCTTCACCATGGCTAGTGAAGAGGTGCATGCCCTTTTAGAGTCCATCAAAAGACTCACCACACGCATGGATGACCAATTACAAACTCAAAACACACTACAACATCAACTCCAAAGTGTGGAAGCTAAGTTGGCCAATCAAGAGAAGTGTAAACCATGGCAAGTTCGAATGGAAACCACACATGATAGTGTGGAAGGGATAATGAAGCCTATGTACTATGCCAAGAGTGGATGTGGAAATTTCAATTTTTCTCATCATGAAGATGGAGAAGTAGAAACAAATTCTTTTGGCTCAAGCAACCAAAGAAGAGCACCTACATTCCATGTAAGAAATGCACACCATGAAGATCAAGGTATTAAACTTGACCTTCCTGAATTCTATGGTGATTTGAATGTGGAATCATTTTTTGAATGGTTTCATGAGATTGAGGCTATTTTTGAGTTTAGAGAATATGATGATGATAGAAAGTGCAAATTAGCTACTCTAAAGTTCAAAAAGTTTTCTCGAATTTGGTATGATAACTTAAAATGAACTAGAGAAAGATAAGAGAAGTCTAAAATAAAATCTTGGAAAAAACTTAAAAAGCACTTAAGAAATAAATTTTTTCCTAGAGAGTATGAACAATATATGTATGTTAAAATGACTACTCTAAGGCCAGGCTTATTTAGTGTAGAAGAATACACTAGAGAATTTGAAAGACTAGCCCTTATTTATGATGTTCATGAAAGTAAAGAACAAAAATGTGATAGATACTTAGGTGGCTTAAACAATTTAATAAGAGACAAAGTTGATATGTACTCTTATGACTCTCTTGATGACTTGATAAAATTGGCTATGAAAATTGAAAGACAAACCAAAACAACAAAAGCCTATGTTAAGTCTAATGCTTCTACTTCAACTAAACCCTATTCTAACACCTTTACACCTAAATCAACATTTTCATATAATAAAAGGAATAGCAAAGATGATAAAGGTAAAAATAAGGTAGTTGAAATGGAAAATAAATAATGTTTCAAATGTAAAGGATATGGACATTTTGCTAGAGATTGTCCTAACCAAAGAGCCTTAACCTTACATGAAATAGAAAACATGGGACCATATAGTGATGATGATGAATTAGAAGTTGAATCTCCTAATGAAATATTAACTATGGAAGAAGAAGAAGGAAACACATGCTTTTTAATTCAAAGATTTTTACAAATACAACCTAGTATTGCACCTACTCAAAGAGAAAAGATTTTTAAAACTAAATGTAAAATAGGTGACATGGTTTGTAGACTCATAATTGATAGTGGTTCATGTACTAATGTTGCTAGTGAGGAAATGGTTAAGAAACTTAGTTTGGAAATTAATAATCATCCTAAACCCTATTCTTTACAATGGTTAAATAAGGATAAAGGAGTTAAAGTAAACAAAATAGCTTTAGTCAGATTTTCTATTAGAGACTATCATGATGAAGTTCTATTTGATGTTTTACCTATGGATGCTTGTGGCTTACTTTTGGGTAGACCATAGAAATTTGATAGAAAATCAACTCATGATGGAGTAACTAAGGAATATGTGGTGAAAAAGGAAAAATAATTGTATAGGCTCACACCTTCTTTATATGATCATATGCCGTTGATTGATGATAAAAAGATATTATTTTTACATGAAAAGGCTATGGAACAATGTATAAAAGAAGAAGGAATTTGTTATGCTTTAGTTTCTAAATCTTCTAAACTTGAAATACAACAACTTGAAAATCCTAATCTGATTAAGTTGCTTGATGAGTATAATGATGTATTTCCTAATGACTTATCTCCTAGATTACCACCTAAAAGAGGTATAGAACATGATATTGATCTTGTTCCTGGTATGCCTATTGTTAATAAACCAGCTTATAGATGTAATACAGAAGAGGCTAAGGAATCACAAAAACAAATACAATAACTTATGGATAAAGGATTTGTAAGAGAAAGTATGAGTCCTTGTAGTGTTCCTACTTTACTAGTGCCTAAAAAGGATGGTAGTTGGCTTATGTGTATAGATTCTAGGGCTGTGAATAATATTACTATCAAATATAGATATCCTATGCCTAGATTAGATGATATGCTTGATGAACTTTGTGGAGCACAAGTATTTTCCAAAATTAATTTGAGAAGTGGATATCATCAATTAAGGATTAGAAATGGAGATGAATGGAAAACTACTTTTAAAACAAAATATGGTCTCTATGAGTGGATGATTATGCTATTTGGGTTATGTAATGCACCTAGCTCATTTATGAGACTTATGAATGAAGTTCTCCGACCTTTCCTTGGTGATTTCATTGTTGTATATTTAGATGATATTCTTGTGTATAGCAAATATAGTTATGATCATCTAGTGCATTTGAAGAAATTATTTGAAGAAAGCTAAACTATATGGAAAACTTGAGAAATGTGATTTTATGCTTCCAAGTGTAGTTTTCCCAAGCTATATTATTAGTGGAGAAGGTATTAAAGTATATCCTAATAAGATTAGGGCTATAAAAGAATGTTCATGAAGTGATAATTTTTCATGGATTAGCTAGCTTTATTAGAAGATTCATTAAGGATTTTTCTACCATAGCTACACCTATTACTCAACTCATGAAAAAGGGTGAATTTTATTGGGGACAAAAAGCTACTCAAGCCTTTGAAACCCTAAAAGATAAACTTTATCATGCCCCTGCTCTATCCTTATCCAACTTTAATCTTCTTTTTGAAGTGACTTGTGATGCTAGTGGAGTTGGCATAGGAGAAGTACTTTCCCGAGAAAAGAAACCTATAGCATTTTTCTTTGAAAAGTTGAATGGAGCCAAATTTAACTATTCGATTTATGAAAATGAATTATTTTCCATCATACGGAGTCTTGAGACATGGAGTCATTATCTAAGACCAAAACCATTTGTGTTATATTCAAATCATGAAAGTTTAAAATACATACATAGTCAAAAGAAAGTTAATCCGAGACATGCAAAATGGGTAAATTTCTTACAATCCTTCGTGTTCTTTGTCAAACATTTAGATGGTAAAGAAAATGTAGTTGCTGATGCTCTTTCTCGTAGGTCTACATTACTTGTTATGATGGATGCGAAAATCTTAGGTTTTGAAATGGTTAAAGAATTATATTCTAATGATGAAGATTTTAAGGACATGTTTAGTGCATGTAAAGACATTAGATACCATGGAAATCATGTCATACAAGATGGATTTTTGTTTAGACTAAATAAACTTTGTATTCGTAGATCTAGTATTAGAGACTTGCTTATCAAGGAAATACATGAAGGTAGCATAGCGGGACATTTTGGTATACATAAAACTATGGAATTATTACAAGAAAATTTCTATTGGGCAAGAATGGTTATGTAATCCCCCAAAATTTTAAAAGCCTATAGTTTAATAAATAAATTTTATTTGGGATAAATTAGCCTTTAAATCTATTTAAGTTAATTATTTTATGGATTTGTGAGTATATAAAATTGGGTATAAATATTTAATAAATTAAAATTAATATTTTGTTATTTTATCACACTCTTATTATTTAAATAAATTTTCAAACCATTATTTTACTAAAATTATCCTTTTTAAACCCTTATATTTTAATTATATTAAATTAAATTATTAAATAAATTTATTACCCATAAATATTTCATTTTATTATTTTATAACTTAAATTATTTTTAATTACCCCATTTTCCCTTTTCCTTTTTCCTTCTCATTTTTCTCCTTTTTCTCCTTTCTTTCTTCTTTCCTTTTTCTTGGGCTGCCAGTGCCCTGGCCTACCCCTTCCTCATCCTCGCGCCTAGGCCGTTGGCTCGTTTCCCTTCCTCCTGCGTGTGTCGCCAACCCGCCTCCCTTCTTTCCTTCCTTTCTTCCTCGACGAAGGTGGCCCGCGTCTTCTTTCCCCTTCGGCCGGCCTACACCCCCGTCCCGCCCGCCTTCCCCCTCCCCTTCTTCTTCTTCCTCTTTCCCGGGAAAAATTCCCGACCCCCACAATCTTTGCCACACCACCTGCAACTCCCTCTCCCCTATTGCTTCCCCCTATCTCCCTCTCTCTCCCTCTCGTCGTTTTCCTGCCATATCGGCCCCACCATCTCTCCCTCTCCCTCTCCCTACCATTTCCATACCTCTCTTCTCCTCCCTCTCCCTGCAACCCCCATTCCTCTACCACCCTACTACCACCCCTCGAGCTACCCTATTCCCTCCTCTCTCTTCCTCTTCTTTTTCTTCTCCGTTCCATACCCCATTATGTATTTTCCCGAGCCTCTCCATGCCTTCCCCAACCCTCTTTCTTTCCTTTCTTCTTCTCCCCTCTCTCACCCTATTTTTGCTTCGTCGCCCAGCTCCGCCGCTACCGCTGCCTCAACAACCACCTACACCACCCCCTGCCACCCTCTACCTCACCCTCGATTGATCACAACACCCATTGAGCCACCCCGCAACCTCCTTCTTCCTTCCCTCTTCTTTTTCTCTTCTTTCCCTCCCTTCTCATAAGCCACCCTACACCGCCTCAATCCGCCGCATCTACCACCACCTAAGCCACCACAATAACCCTTGCAAACCCCTCTACCACCCCCAATCCTCCTTTTCCCGAAACCACCACCCGAAAGCCTTCATTTTCCCCCTCCCTTTTCCTTCCTTCTTAGCCATCCCTCTCGACCCCCCTCGGTAGCGTCCTTTTACGGCTTCGTTGTCACCGCCTCCGCCACCCTTGGCAGCTAACAACCCATCCCCGACCACCACCTACACCCCCTCTCCACCTTTGCACCCTTCCCTTGCCCTAAATCCTTCCCCAACCACCTTCTTTCCTAGCCCCAAACCACTAACCCAAAAATAGCCCATTTCTCCTCTTTTCACCACCTTCGAGCCCCCTCCTCCTCATTTCATTGCATGCAACTCATGCTGCATGAGCAGCATGAGCTGCTGCCTTTCTTGATTAATTTGGGTAATAATTTTAAGGTATAATTATATTTTAATTCAAGTATTTGATTAATTAAGCATTATAAAGTTTTATAATTTGATTTTTATTATTTCTAATGTAATAAATATTGATATTATTTTTAGGTATTAGTTTTGATAATCAAAGCTTGAACCTTAAACTGAAATACCGGTAAGGTTCGTTTTACAGGAATCAAGGTAACCGTTAAATCCCACTTAAATGTATGGATTAACGTATGTTTGCACATTAGGATTTTTAATATGTTATTATGCTTAATATATATATTGTTTAATATCATATGTATAGTTTCTTGTGATGTTGGATGAAAAGAAGCATGGTAGGTTTGTATGGAAATATTGTTTAAGGTAAGAGTTTGGTTGTTAATGAAAATGTTAAGTATTATCCATGTTGTATTATGGTATTGTGATCTTTAATGCATGGTTAATATTTTTTAAGCCTTAGGGGTATCTTAGTAATGTATCTTGTACAAGAATATGGCCTAATATATATGTATGGGTGCTAATAAGTATTATATTAAATATGAAAGTTGTGGATGATGTATTAATATTAATATTTTACGTAGTAATAACAATTTAATATAAGTGGTGTACTAAGGGGTAAAATGGTAGCTTTTAATTAAAAAGGGTATTATGGTAATTTTAGAGGCAAGGGCAAAGTGGTAATTTTGTAATTAAAGGGTAAAAGGGTAATTTTGGAATTAATGGATAAAATGGTAAATTTTAGAGGTAAGGGTAAATTGGCAAATTTGGAAGTAGAAGGATAAATTGGTAATTTTGGAAGTAAGGGGTAAAATGGTAATTTCATAATTAAAGGGGGAAAATGGTAATTTTGTGACTAAAGGGTAAATTGGTAATTTTGTAATAAGAGGGAAAATGGTAATTTTGTAATAAATGGGCAAAATGGTAAATTTGTGATTAAAGGGTAGAATAGTAATTTTGTGATTAAAGGGTAAATTGGTAATTTTGTAATTAAAGGGGCAAAATGGTAATTTTGTGAATGGAAGGAGTGTTATGGTAAATCTTGGAAGTTAAGGGGTAAAATGGTTAATTTAAAAGTAAAAGGGCAAAATGATAATTTGTGGACAAAATGGGTTAAAGTGGAAATTGGAAAGGCATAACTTGGTAATTATAATAATTGAGAAGGATAAAATGATAATTTAATAAAAGAGAAGGGTAAAATGATAATTTAATAATGGAGAAGGGTAAAATGGTAAATATGATAAATGCGAAGGGCAATTTGGTAATTTAACCAACTAAAAGGGTAATTTGGTAATTAGGATAATGAACGAGGGTAATTTGGTAATTTGACCAACCAAAGGGTAATTTGTTAATTATAATAAAGGAAATGGGCAAATTGGTAATCTAACCAGCCAAATGGAAAATATATTAAGTGTAACAATTACAAAGTGTGATTAGTGGCCTAATAAGGGTTGGAGATAGCTCAGTAACCTAAACCGAGTAAGGGTGTAGCTAAGATCAAATGTGTACTATGTGTCCTACATGCCTTGGATGTCCTATATAATTATATGTCGTGTTCTATATGCTATTATTTTAACTGTTTCAGTTGTGGCGCGGCTTGAAAATGAGGTGTGTTGGTGTGTCCTCTTTTGGTATGTGCTAATATGGATATGCTGTGAATTATGATGTGATGTGATATGGCCCTTTAAGACATGCATGCTAGGATAATTAATGTGGTGATGCGGGATGGAAGCATGAAAAAGAGAATTAGAAGAGAAAGATAACCAAGGCGAAGTAAGTTGGCTAACGTAGGTAAGGATGATCTAAATAATCTATCATCCGTGAGTGGATGAGTAAAAGGGGACTTAAATAAAATGAAAGAGTGGGAGAATCGAGGGTTTACATGGGATGGTTAGAGTCCACATGGGGGCAAACTTTACGTATGGAAAGTTGCCTCGAGGCGTGAGGAAGGTAATAGAAGTGTCATTTGGGTGTCTGGGGACTTCGGGCGAAAAATAGTACGTGGGATAGTATAAGCGTGCATAGGAGATCAAGCTAGGGTTTAGGAGGAAACCCTAAATTGAGAAGGTAGATAAAGAAAAAGAAAATAATAAAAATAAACGAGAACGAGTGGGGTAGAAAGTGAGGGTTGGATATAAGGGTCGTAACGCATGGAGTGTTGAAATAGTCTTGATTATGTAAGGTAGAGAAGGATGGGCCACATAGGCCCGAATTAGGGTTTTGGAGAAACCCTGGGATAAGGTGGTGAGTGGGCTTGACTCACACACTTAGGAGTCGGGTTCCTGGTGTGAGTAAGTGGATTAAGGGAAGGATGTCGGGGCGAGATAGGAGGTGCTGAGTCTCAAGATATGGGACGGGCCCTCTTAGAAGGATAAGTATAGCTAGAGTTAGCCATGCATGTCTAGGGCGAAATCTATTGAATAAGATACGGTAAAACACTAATAATATAAAGTGGAAGATTATTGAGCCGGGCCCAGACCAATCCACCGGGATAATAGTGGCCAAGTGCCGGGGTGCCCTAGAGACTAATCCACCGGCATATAATAGTGGTTATGTGTGTTTTGCCCTATAAGTGACCAATCCACCAGTTATTATAGTGGGAGATCCCGAGTTTAATAAACCAAACTCTAATTTGTTAAGACACGTAAAAGACACTAAGTACTTATAGTGGAACACCATGAGAGTCGGGGCTAGACCGATCCACCGACATAATAGTGGCCAGGAGCGTTTTGCCCTAGAGACCGATCCACCGGCATATAATAGTGGTTAGGTGCATTCTTCCCTATAAGTGACCGATCCACTGGCTATAATAGTGGGGTTCCTACACTCGCATGGATATTTATAATCTGAGATGATGGATTAATGATGGACTAATGGCCTTAAGGCCCTAAAAGTATCGATTATTCATTATAGCCTATTAATTTTTGGTTGACTTGTTAAGTATGTGAATGGACGAAAGTGAATGTTAGTATATACCATTAATATATGATTGATTGTTGAATATGTGAATGTATGGATCTGAATGTTATGTTTATACCTGTTGTTATGTATGGATATAGTAGTATATCACGTGTTACATTGCGTGCCTACTTTTAAGTGTGTTTTTAAAGGGTTACTCAGTACCGTAGTACTGAAGGGTTCCATTCGTAGGGCCCTTGCCTATTCAATGGGCAATGTCCCTTGAGGTCATTTTTAGGCACTATTCAAGTGGGCCTCAGGAAAGAGCGTAAGAATTTTTTGGAATTGTTAGGGTTTTACTCTAGCTTCTTTTAAATTCACAATTTCAATATATCGTTGTTTTGTAACCACCACTTGATGGATTATATTTACTTACGCTACTCTAATTTAATTATTTGTTGAGTTTCTCGTAAATTGTGTTTTACTCTTTTAGACTTAGCACTTAGTACTGGAACGGTGGGGTGAACTGGTCTGTTACTAAGTGTAGCGGTAATATCCTCAAAATTCAACATTTATTATTTTGCTTCCGCTAATTTCCTTTAATTAAACAAAAAATATCAGTAGTGAATTTTGGGGGTGTTACAGGTTAAACATGTGTAAGCCATGATAAGTAGATGTTCTAAGTGGCAAAAAGGTAAAATTTACTTTCATAAAGGCTTATACACACCTTTACCTATTCCTGATAAACCATGGGAAGGAGTTAGTATGGACTTTATCCTAGGGTTACCAAGAACGCAACGTGGTAAAGATTCTATTCTTGTGGTAGTAAATCGTTTTTCTAAAATGGATCATTTTATTCCATGTAATAAAACCGATGATGCCACGCATGTTGCTTACTTGTATCTTAGAGAAATTGTTAAACTTCATGGAATACCCAAAATCATAGTTTCTGATCGGGATGTCAAGTTTATGAGTTATTTTTGGAAAACTTTATGGCATATGCTTGGTACTAAACTGTTATTTAGCACTTCACATCATCCCCAAACTGATGGTCAAACTGAGGTAACTAATAGAACTCTTAGTACATTATCAAGAGGTTTAGTTAATAAAAGTACAAAAGATTGGGATGTTAAGTTAGCTCATGCAGAGTTTGCTTATAATCGTACTCCTTCTAGTACTACTCAAACTAGTCCATTTGAGGCGGTGTATGGTGTGAATCCTAACATTCATATTAACATGATTCCGTTGAAAAAAGGTGAAATACAAAATTATGAGGCTAAAGAGATAATACAAATTTTTCAACAACTTTATCAGAAAATCAAAAATAATATTGAAAAATCAAATGCCAAGTATAAAGTTCAAGCGAATAAGCATAGAAACTCTTATATGTTTTCTCTTGGTGACTTAGTTTGGTTACATTTGCATAAAGAAAGATTTTCTAATTTACGTAAATATAAACTAATGCTAAGAGCCGATGGTCCATTTAAAATACTAAGGAAGTTTGGAGATAATGCTTATGAACTTGAACTTCCAGATTCTTATGGTGGAATTTCAAGAAATTTTAATGTTGGTGATTTGTCTCCTTATTATTCTGATGAAAATTTAAGGGCAAATTCTTCTCAACTTGGGGAGAATGATTCAGGAGCATCCAATGAACATAATGATTGTCATGTTCATACTAATCCTCAAGGTAAGGAAGATGATTTAGCTTTCTTAATGTTGGAGCCTATCATGTTAAGTATTCTTGATAATTCTTATATGCTTGACATTGAAAAACATTCAAGTTATTCTTGTAGGTATGTCACATATTTGCAAGAAGATGATGTTCATACACTTTGATGTGTACAAGTATTCAAAGCATGCAAGACTATGACATACATGGGATTATACATTACAACAAGAAGATAAAGTGATGATATTCATTATTTGTATTAACTTGTTGTAAACTCTAACCCTAGGTATATTTTATGTAAGTTAGGGTATTGCTATAATTTCATGTATGTATCTTAGTCAATTGTATAGCTTTGTAATATTAATCCTTAGTATCATTTAACCAATGATATTATTATTTGGATTAAGGTTAATATGGGCTTAATTCAACCATGATTAATGGGTTGGATTAAGAAGGAATAATCAGCTGGTTTAGGCTAGCTAACCATCGAATTCTTCCTTCCCCTATATATACCTTTGTGCGCAGCTTGTATGGCAAAGAATGAATAAGAATTTTTTGATAAAACGTTGAGCAAAGTTAGTTAAAGTCTAATCATCCCTTTTGGGTCGACATTGAGCAAGGCAAATCTGGGATTTAACCCTCCTCAACCTATCTTCAAACTCGACACATTTGAAGGCTATACAAATCTGTCGAGCACCTTCTACTTGTGTCATCAATTTCTTCACCTTTAATCCATCAATTTACTTCGTTTCTTTTACATTAGATCGTGGGTGAAATATTCTCATACAAATTTTGATCCAACCTTTCGTTACTTTGATAAAAACCACATCAGTCATGACTACCTAACTTATGGAAGGAAATAGAACACACATAAGATATGACAATCTTTAGCTTACAATACTCATGCTTAATTATACATGTGATATATATTCTATTCCACTCATACAATAATTCATGCTTAATTACACATGTGATACATATACCATTCTACTCGTATAATAACTCATGCTTGATTTATACATGCGATACATATACCATTTTACTCATATAATAACTCATGCTCGAGTATACATATGATACATACAATAGAACATGGGTTCACAAACTCATGCTCATGATACATGACTAGAAATGAGAATACACAAGGTATAAGCATACAAGAAAATCACGATCACATGCTAAGAAACACACACTACCCTAGAAGGTATCATTCTGCACATAAGGCCCACATGCAATTTTAAACAATAGATCATGTGATAAATGAATACGGACATACGTCATATGGCAACACTATTGTAAGAGAGACAACCAAGAGGTATGCATATGAAACATAAATGTAAAGCCCATGAGTGAGCAAGAATAATTCATTATTATATTCCTTTATTGTGATCACTGCCATTTGTTTATATTATCTTGAGGACGGAGACTCAAAAAGATCGTAACAACTACTCTAGTACTCGAACGGTACTAGCCCTAACTGGCCCACCCAAAAACATAACCAGACCACCAATAAATAGAACACCCAATCACTTAAGTATGCATACCCCCTATAGGGCAGAAATATATCGAGACACCTATAGAGTAGAAGAGGGCCTCTCCGGACCTCTTAAGGCACCCGGGATCACATAATAGAAAACACCGGACCAAGTGAAAACCAAACCAAACTCGGATAGCTACCCCAAGTGATACAAGTCCCAACTCAAGATCTTTCACTTTAAGTGATTAATATTTTATTCAAGGATTTAACCAATCATAAATTAGGCCTAGATAACAGCACTAAGCTCACATCTATCAACACAATGAATTTCCATTGTTATATCAATTTCAAGTGGCAAAAAGCCAAGCGGCATTAAAGCCAACAAATTTCAAGCGGCATTAAAGCCAATCTAATCCAAGCGGCATTAAAGCCGATCAATTCTAGAGGAATTAAAGCCGATCCAATTCATGTGGTATTAAAGCCGAATAATTTCAAGTGGCATTAGAGCCAATTAATTCCATGACATAAAATACAACATACAGTATGATACAATTTTAATCCATACTCAACCACAAATACAGTTTTCTACACCGATTACAATTTAGGCACATTAGAACATACTCCAGAATCACTAAATATTTTATAATTAGCCTGACATGCTAACAATATAATCATTCTCAGCCCTTCAAATACCCAAACATATACAATACTTAAGAGGCACTCTAACATGCGTTTGCATTAAATCTATAACTCATACATACATACAATTACCACACAAAAATATAACATATGCTTGACATAATTAAATAATCAAGCATACTCATCACCTTGCACTCCAAGCAGAAATACATTTCAGATTCCGCCATAAGTAAATGTAAGTAATGACTTACCTAAGTCCGAAGCTAGCCAAGAAAATTGAAAAAGAAAGAGAGCTATTAAAAGCTCGATAATCCACGAGAAAGTTTTCCTAGATCACCGATGGAAATCGAAACTAGGTTAGAAACTATCTTATCGATCAATAATTCAAATATTATACTGAAATCAACACAAATAGACACAAAACGATCTTTTTTAGAAAACGTGTCCAAAACCTAGGACTCACGAGCATCGCTCTCTTAAGATTCAAGATTAAATATTAATCAAATCAGGTTTAACACATATCACTTGGGGCATTTCAAATTAATTTAAAAAGCTGGGGAAGGATAATAGATTATAAGTAAATTTTATCGAAAAGGACTAACTCGTTAAGTTTTATGACTAAAGAGGCAAACCTACCATTTTTAGGGAACTAATCCAATCTAATAACGTAAGAATACAACTCAAATGATTTAAAATCAATGCCGGAAATCGATTAGGTAAGAGATGCATATCACAATCAATTTTATAAACCATCTCCAAAAATTAGGGTTTAATGCCCGGACTACGAACTGACCAAATCACTTCGATTACTTCAAATTTATAGTGTTAAAACACAATTAAACTAATTTTAGATAAATCTAGATAATCAATTTCAACAAAATCAATCTTCCGAATAGCTAATTCAAGATAATCGGTTTCTAAAATTAGGGTTTCAAAGCCCAAGATACAAACTTGGATAATTCAAATCAAATAATTCCAATTGAAGATGTTAGAATGCAATTAAGAACATTCCAACTATTTCCATAAATTTAATTTTAGAAAAACAACTACACAAATGACCAATTTCATAATATCACTTGAAATCTAGGGTTTTAGGCCCGAAAATGCAATTCGGTTGAATTCTATTAATTTAATTAAATTGAATGTTTAAAAATGCATTTAGACATATTGTATAACATATCATATAATCAATTGATCAAAACTAATAAAAGAAATACCCAATTTGGTATAATTAGAGTTTTGAGTCCGGAACACAAATCTGATCAATTCTTGCTAAAATATATAAATTGATGGTTTGGAAATGTAATTAAACGTATTCTAATATAAATTATATAATCAATTGAACAAAATAACCTGATTATATAATCCAATTTAGACCTGTAAGATTTTTGACCTAAAAATTTAATTCCAATCAATTTCATACAATGTTTCCAAATCAACACTTCCGATATGAAATTAAATACATTTTAAATAATATTATAAAATCAATTGAGTGAAACAACTCAATTATGCAATCCAATTTCATTACACAAGGATTTTGATCTAGAAATCTAATTCCAATTAATTCCGCATAAATTTCTCAAATTGGCGATTCCAATATAAAATTAGATACATTTTATAGCATACTGTACAATCAGTTTACCTAAAATAACTTAATCGGACAAATCCAAAAAATTCGGACATAACCCGACCAAAAATCCAATTTTCACAAATCAACCAAATACACTACAATTAACCACTCTAAATCAATCATACAACATATATATATGTAATCAAACAATCAATTTAGCTTATCATAAGCTAATTCATATTCAATTAACCAAAAGAAGGGTTAGGGTTTTCATAATTTTATACCGAACGAAACTAACAAATTGGGATGGGTGAAGACTGGAGAAGATGCACCGGAGGTCGAGGATTGCTCGTCGGCGGCTAGGGAGGCTCGCTGTGGCCAGACGGCGGTAATGCGACCTGCGTGGGTGCTGCTTCTGGGAACGGCTGCTACTGGTTTCTTCGGCTGTTGTGCACGGATGCTGCTACTTTGGCTTCGACGGTGGTGGCGGTTGTAGTTGTGGCCGATGATGGCTGGAGGTCGGCTGGCAAATAGGAGCAAGGAGAAGGAGGTGAGGTTGGGTTTTGGGTGCAGAATAGGGAGCATGTCGGGAATAGAGAAAGAGAAGGGAAGAGAGAGAAGAAGAGAGAAGGAAAAGGGAGATGGGTCGAGGGAACCGGTTTGGTTTCTGGATTTCAGTTTTATTTTTTTCAAATACACACATAAATACATACTAAACATCTAAAAAATATTGTTGGAAATTTTATCTAAAATTTACTTAACGAAAAATCATTTCGAAAGGATCTAAAGGCTTAAAATTGATATAATGGCTATATAAAGAATTTCAGAAGTATTTTTGGAAGAATTTACCAACGACCGTAAAAGTCTACATTATTTAGGAAAATACATTATAAGACCTCGAAATAATATTTAAAAGCATATAAGAAAATATTTAAGTTAAATTCTAATTAACCGAGACTAATTTAAATAATTTCTGAAATTGGTCTTCCGCAAACCAAAAAAGGGAAAAACGGAAGAAAATTAATTTCGGAAAGAAATTCATAAATAAGCTCAGAAATACTTTTTAATTTAAAACTTTCCGAAGATCTTAACGACTTTGGAAATGAATAAATTTAAGGTCGGAAATATTTTCTACTGATAAAATTATTAAAATAAATTTGACTATTTTAAATGAAAATTTTATAATTTAAATAATATATGTATCGTTAATGAAATATAAATCCAAAATAAGGTCATGATCACACGACGAAGTTATAATAAAAACCGAATCTAAAATATTAAAGTTAAAATACGAGAAAGAACAAAAGTACATATTTTTAATTGAAAATCAAAATTATATGAATAAAATAAAATCATAATCGTGAACAAATTTATCTAGAATGATCCGCAAAAACAATGATTAATTAAATTCAAATATGAAGTCGAAAGCATCGATAAATCCATAAGACAAATTGAAATTAAAATAATTAAATGTTTACATCAAATTATGCTAATAAAATAATTAAGCTTAATAAAATTAAATTTTGAAATACGGGGTATAACAACTTGATCCTTATTTTGATGAGATTCTTCTTCTACATTTACAAGCTCTTCTTCCACCTTATCATGCTTTTCAATATGCTCCATGGGGACCTCCTCAACTAGCTCATCCTTACATTCAGACATGGAATCATTATACTTACAACTTTCACCTAAATTTGGAACTAAAGTACTAGAGAGCTCTTTTTTTTGCTTGTAATTGATTGACCATGTTGACCACATAACTCATTTACTCCTCTAACACTGACATCCTTTCATTATGTTTAATATGACTTTTTATCAGTTTGTTTTGCCCATTTGTTAACCCTTCAAAAAGCTTGTCCATTTTTTCTGATGTTGAGGGTTCTAAAACTACATAAGACTCTTGTTGAGGATACTGATAATATTTGGATGCTTCATAATCGAGTTTGTAAGGGTATTAATATACCACTTGATAATGATCATTCATCTCCCATCTAAAGTTTGGGTGATGCCTCACTTCCGAATAGTATGTGCTTGTGTAGGGGTCATGTCTTTGAAAACCACTAAAAGCTTAAGCATTGGATTATGTCCATCCTCTTCTTCTCATAGCTTGTGCATGGTAAGCAAATGGATTTCCTTGTGTGTGACACACTCCACATGTATTAATGACTCCACTAGCTATAGCAACCTGCAAAATAAGAGTAGTGAGTTGGTTAAGTCTATCATTAAGGGTACTTGAACTTACCTCATTTACTCTAGCATTAAGATTCATGCAAAGTTGTCCATAACCCAAGGTCCTCTCATAGCAACTTGAGGGAACACCAACACTTCCAAAGGAGAAGGTTAAAAGTGAAACAAAACACACCAAAAATCCTAAAAAAATAACCTAAAGGAAAAATGAAAACACTAAAAATAAACACACTAACTACTAAAAATCCTATTAATTTAGAGACTAGTGTGCCCACAAGTACTCTGACCTCTAAATAAAAGGATGACACGACACACAACACACTATAAATTAAAACACTCTATAGGTATTGACTTCTATGCTTCCTTAATCTATGTATATAACCAGGGAAATAATAGGAAGGATCTCTGGCAGTGGCTTGAAAATACTACTATTTCACATTCACCTTAGATTGTTCTTGGAAATTTCAATGTAGTACTGCATGATTATGAGAAGTTCTAAGGGGCAGATCTTTCTGTGGGTGATGTAGAGGACTTCAGCACCCGTTTAAATAACATAATGGTAGTAGATCTACATTTCATAGGGCATACATATACCTGGAATAATAGGAAATTAGGAACTCATGGAATCATGCGCAAGCTAGACAGTGTCCTTAGTAATGTTACTTAGCTTGATAAGTTACTAAATCCATGTTGGAATTCCAAACTACCCTCTTCTCTGACCACTGCCCTACAGTGGTAGACATGAACTTTATAAGTCCTTAGCTCAAAAATAGGTTCAAGTTTTATGATATGTGGATGTTTGATGCTGATTTTTACAACATTGTTACAGAGATATGGCAACAGAAACACCCTAGCTCACCATCAACACATATCACGAATTCTCTATATCAATTAAGGTATAAGCTCATATTTCTAAACAAGACAAAGTTTGGTAGAATTAAAAGTAAATTTAATGGTCAAAGAAGACAGCTTGCGAATATTCAGGAAAAACTGAGAGTTAATCTTTCTTGTGCTATCCTCCACCAAGAAGAACAGGATTGTCTAAGGAAGTATGAATATTATGCAAAGTGTGAAGAAAGTTTCTTGTAGTAGAAGTTGGGCATAAAATGGCTTCAAATAGGTGACTCCAACAATTAATTCTTCTTTGCTAATATGAAAGCTAGACAAAATAAAAGAATGGTTTCTAGAATTTAACTACTTAATGGTGATTGGGTAACAGACCCTAACTCAATCAAAAATGCTTTTGCTAATTATTACAAAAACTTGTTAGGGACTAAAACTTGAATTCCTACATCTTCTGTGGATACTCTTATTTTGCAAAAAGGGCCAGTGCTCACTTTTGACCAACAACAAAATCTTCTACAACCTATTTCTTTCTCTTGTCCATAGGTAACACTAAAGCTCCTGGTTTAGATGGGTTCATAGCAAGGTTCTTCAAGGCTTCTTGGGATATAATAGGCAATGATGTTTAGTGTTTTATCAAGGATATATTTTACTTAGGAACCATACCTTCCTTTGTCACTCCTACCCTATTGGTGTTGATTCCTATAGTAGAAAACCCTAGTAAGATAACATATTTCATACCAATAGCCTACTATTATGTTTTTTACAAGGTTCTCTCTAAGATATAGACAACTCGGCTTTAGTCCTTACTTCCTGACATCATCAATCATTCACAATCTACCTTTGTTAATGGTTAGATTATTGAAGATAATATTTTATTAGCTCATGAGCTTATCAGGATTTATGGTAGGAAGAATACTTCTCCTAGGTGCATGCTGAAAGTGGATTTAATGAAGATCTATGACTCCATTAATTGGAAGTTCCTTGAGAAGGTCCTTTTAGGCCTCATGTTCTCACTTCACTTTGTGAAAATTATTATGACCTGTGTAACACATGTCACCTACACTCTCTCCATCAATAATGATCTTCTTCCTCCCTTCCATGCACAAAAGGGATTGAGATAAGGAGACCCTCTCTCACCTTATCTATTTGTCATTGCTCATAAGTATCTCTCCAGACTTCTTCATCAACTTTGTATTAATAAGGACCTTAGAGGTCACCCAAAATGCAAAAGGCATGACATTATCAACCTTTCCTTTGCCGACAACCTCTTTCTTTTTTATAGAGGTGATCTATAGTCTGTCACCCTATTTATGGAAAAATTTTACTACTTCAATAACACCTCAGGTCTTCATATCAGTCTTGTTAAAAGTGTTGTCTACTTTGGAGGTGTCTCAGAAATAGTTAAGCAACAAATCATTGATTTCCTTTCTTTCCCTAAAGGTGCAATGTCATTTAAATACCTTGGAGTTCCTCTTTCTTCAGCAAAATTGTGCTTTGATCAAATGTTAGAGCTATTAAGGAAGATCACTAACAAAATACAGCACAGGTCTACACGGTTGTTATCATATGCTGGCAAATTGCAATAACTAAAGTCTGTTATCTATGGAATTCAGATGTATTGGAGCCAAATTTTTATATTGCCCAAGAAAATTTTGCTCAAGATTATTGGTCTATGGAGTGCCTTCTTGTGGGCTAGTAAAGCTAATCTTAGTAAAAGAGCTCTTATTCCATGGTCAACAGTTTGTTTACCCAAACAAGAAGGTAGACTAGGTTTGCTAGACATTTAGACTTGGAATATAGCAGTGATTGGCAAGCATCTCTGGCATATTACATAATGAGAAAAAATAGCTTATGGATCAAATGGGTTCATAGTTATTATCTTAAAAGGAAGTCTATTTGGGAAGCTACCTTGCCATGTACTGCCTCTTGGACTATGAGCAAGTTATTTAAACATAGAGAAGTATTACAACCTGTTATTCTTTCTCTTGATCCTTCCACATCCTACAAGATAAATGTGGTCTATGATAAAATTTGACCAAGAGCCTCTCCTATCACCTAGTGGAAATCAGTTCGGAGGAATAATGCAAGTCCCAAGCATAAAGTAGTTCTTTGGATTGTTACTCATTGCAGACTTCCAACAAAGGACATCATCAGTAAATACTACCACATTGCAGACCCTTCATGTGTCTTTTATGATGCAATTGATATATTTCCTCATCTCCTATTTGAATGTCTAATTATGAAGTACTTGTTACATAATGCCTTTTATTGTGTTGGTCGTCACTGTCCTGTCCATAGTTGGCCTCGAGTTCTTGATTGCTTGGCATGTAATACAAGAATATTTAGAAGGAAAAGTCAAGTTGCTAGAACTTCAAGTGTAGCGTGCATCAATACATGTTGGCGTGCCCGTAACTCCAAACTCTTCTCCCATAAAGATTTTCTTTGGAAGGATCTTCTTAAGAAAATAATATACATTGCCTCAGCTAGGTTTACATCCTCATTTGGAAGGATAAGTAGGGAGTTTCATGAAAGTTGTTTGGATAAGGTCTATGAACTTAGTTGTAATATTTCCAATCATTAATGCAAAACTTTCTTTCTTTCAAAAAAAATTAAAGGTGAAGTTTTCAATCCCCGACAACGGCACTAAAAATTGGTATGTCCATAGCTGACATGCAGTTTAAACCTACTTATTGACAATTATAGTACTGGTAAATAAAGATATCGTTCTATACCAAGATTGAAAGGGCCCACCTCTATTTAACTAGCTCAAAAATAATAAAAATAAAAAATCTAAATCACACAAAATAAATAAATAAGAAAAACACTAATGGGGGTTTTAAAATTAGAAAATAATAAAATAATAAAAGTAATAAAATTAAAATAATAAAAATAGTGGATAACAGCAAATATGATAAAGATGGTAGGAGAATCAAAATCTACCACTAGATTAGGTGTTGTATACCAAAAGTAGGTATATACATCTTATATTACTTCCCTAAAATAATTAATACAACAAAATGTCAATATTAATCCTATTAAATACTAACAGTATAGTACCAACAAGCTACTCCTATATTTAACTAGATTTAATGCATTAGTATAATTGGAAGGATGTCAATCTAAGTATCTAAACTAGTAAATTAAGCATTTGATGTGGTTTTTATCAAAGTAACGGAATGTTGGATCGAAATTTGTAGTAGAAGTTGTCACCCACGATCTAATGCAAAAAGAATGAAGTGAATTGGTGGATTATAGACGAAGAAATTGATGTTACAAGATGAAGGTACTCGACAGATTTGTATACCCTTCAAATATATTGAGATTTAAGATAGTTTTTGAGGAAGGATTATCCCAGATCTTCCTTGCTCAATGCAGACCCAAAAGGGAGGATTAGACTTTAGCTCTCTTACTCAAAGTTTCATCAAAATTCTTATTCAATATTCTCATACATTCTGCCCACAAGCTGCGCACAAGATAGGTATATATACGAAAGAATAACCTCGGTGGTGAGGTTCCTTAACCAACCAAGTTTACCCACCTAATACGGCCCATTAATCATGGTTGAATTAAGCCCATATTAACCTTAATCCACAACATAATATCATTGGTTGAATGATACTAAGGATTAATATTACAAAGCTATACAATTGACTAAGATACATACATGAAATTATAGCCATACCCTAACTTACATAAAATATACTTAAGGTTAGGGTTTACAACAAGTTTATACAAATAATGAATATCATCACTTTATCTCTTGTTGTAATGTATCATTCCATGTATGTCATAGTCTTGCATGCCTTGTAATACTTGTACACATCAATGTGTATGAATATCATCTTCTTATAAATATGTAACATACCTACAAGAATAACTTGAATGGTTTTTAATGTCAAGCATATTAGAATTATCAAGAATATTTAACATGATAGGCTCCAATATTAAGAAAGCTAAATCATCTTCCTTACCTTGAGGATTAGAATGAATATGACAATCATTATGTTCAATGTATGCTCCTGCATCAGCATATCTAGCTATATTTTTCTTCTTTGACCCACACGTATCTAAACGTTTTACTACTTCCGTTAGAATTACAAAACTATTAGGTGCATTGTTATCTAACCTAGCTATAATTTATACATATAAATTTTAGAATATTTATATATCCACCTAGCAGATAAATAATCCTACATACGGTCACTATGAGAAAAATAGAATAAGGCATGCACCATATAAATTATATTTGATAAAATTATATATATAAATGATAATAATTAAAATAGAGTCAAAGAACAATCTTATGAAATAAAAAAAAAATCATGTCTCAAACCCTAATCTAGGATTTTAGTTTATTCTTCAGTAATAAATATTCAACCAGTCATAATGATTAAATTAAATATAAAGAAATATATATCAAAAACATAAATAAAAAAATAGAGAAAGAAATAACCAGAATTAATGAAAGATCAAAAATTTATTCCAATAAAAAAGCAATTAATTAATCTGACATAAATTCTGTCGGTATACATTTCTCTCTTATTTTTTCTCAGCTGTGCTGGCATGAATTTTTATGCAAATATTTTTTTTTTCTTTCTGTGGATGATGTGCGTTGATTTGCCTATGTTCTTCTTCTTTATTGCTACCTTGTTTTTTATGCTCGTTGGTTTCTTCCGCGCTGATGGCTAACTGCTACTATTCTTTTATTTCGTGCAGCATTCTCTGCCCTGCGTCGCTAAACTGCAGCCTATGCGCCCTGACTTTTCTACAATGCTGTTGCTCTTTTGTTTTTAAGAGTAATGCTATATATCTAAGTTTCAAACCCAAATCCAAACCCAATTTTTTTTAAAAATATGCATATTAATATACTAATTTTATTTTTTTATTAATGATTAAGTAACATAAATTAATAACAATACAATATAAAAGAAAATTATGACATTAAAATACAATAAATTTATTATTAGCATTATTTCTATTATAATCATCATTATTAATGTTATTATAATAAATAAAAAAGATTTACACTTTTTTATAATGTATTTTTTTATTTTGTATTACTTAATTATTAATAAAAAATAAAATTAGTGTACTAATATGTATATTTTTTAAGAAAATTTGGGCTTGAAATTTAGGTAGATAGTATTTTTTTGGTTTTTAAAAGTATCTATAACAGAGGAGAAAAAAATTTAATATACTTTTTTTTTTTAAATTTACACTTTTACATATCAGTTTGTGCTGGATCAATTTTTACACTGTTCTTCTTCTAACAATTTTTTTGTCCCGAATCAGTTTTCTGCGCTTCTTTATATATTTTGACCTTTTTACACACTGCTAATACAATATTTTGGGCCGAATCAATGGACGCAGAAAAAACTTTTGCACTTAGACCGTCTAATACCTTCGCTGCCAAGCTGGGTCTCTGCACCTCCGTCGTAGACAGTCTAATACCTTCACTGCCAAGCTGGCTCTCCTTTTTCTATGCGGCTAGCTTGCTGGCTCTCTTCTACCTTTATTTTCTACGGCTGACGACTGCTCTACTACTTCCTTCTCCATCGCTTCTGTGGCTTCTTCTTAACTGTCGTGCCCACCTCTCTTTCTTTCGCTGGGTCTCTTCTCCCATGCTCCTCTTCTTATGCGGTTGCCGTGTCCTTCCTTTTATTTGTCAGGTAGCTCCCTTCTCCTTTGATCTTATGACTACTGTTGCTTTTATTTTCTTTTTAGCTTCAGGCATTTGAGCCTTCGATCCTTGGGCCGTTGGTCCAAAGATCTAACAACTTTTTTTTTGTTTAAAATTTAGTTATAATATAAAATTAATAAATAATATTATACTTTAAATTTATTTAATTTATGTCATTTTAGTTTAAAATAATAAAATTTATATAATTATTATCATTTAAGTATAAAGTTATAATTATTCACTTATATTACTTAAATAAAATATCAAAAATTAATATTATAATGGTATAAAATATGTCAAAATATAAACTTATCATCATGTAACAATTATTTACTAATGCACACATTATTACTAGATGCATATGCAAGTCATGTGGACAAAATTTATGAGTAGGTTAGTATATTGTATCTCACTAATGTTAAGCATGCCATGCACTTCATGGAGCATCATGGATCTTAATAGAAAAATTTAGCATAGCGGGCAACATGTAGAGAATAAAAGACCATCAAAGGCATCATTAGGAATTCCAATTATTATCTTAGGTAAATGTTGTAATACCTTATAATTTTTAATTTCATTTCCTTAAGCTTAAAAATGTTATTAGCAAAATTTGATAGAAACATTTAATTGTTTTAACTTCTATTTGTTTTATGGTTTTATTAATAGTTTTGAGTTCATATTAGAATTTAGTTAATCATTTGTTGTGCACATTATTGTAGATAAATTGATTCTAGACTATCATTTTTACTATATTTTTATATTTTTTATTACCATTCAAAAATATGTTTACGTTCTGTCATGTTCCATTTTAATATTTTATGTAATTACACCATTATTTTGGAAGATATCTTGTTAATGGAAATAAATTGTTTAGATTATAAAATCCCCTTAAATTAGTAAAATTAATTTAATAATGTTTATGTATAATTAATATTTCCATATTTGATTTATTTATTTTTATGAAGTTAATAAGATCTTTGAAAAAAAATTAATTTAAATATTTCTGTAACTTATTCATGACTTTCTTTCTAAAATTAATTTTCTTCAATTTTTTTATTTTTTTTATAGGGGACCTTTTTTGAAAATTATTTATGTTCATCAAATTTCTTGAGAGTTTCATTTAAGTATTTTTCTAGACAATTTTAAATATTATCTTGTGATTTATTATTTAATTTTGTAAAGAATACAAATTCTTTCTATCATTAGTATTTTTATCCAAAAGCTTTTATGAAATTATTTAAATAGTATATTTATCAATTATATATTTTTTGGTCCTTACAAAATGAATTCTATTAAATGAACTTTAGATAAAATCATCCTTGAATAGTATTTAGATATTTTATATCCTTTTATGTGTTTTAGTACATACAAGAAAAGAAAAGAAAAGAAAAATATCCCTATAACTAAACTCCCCACTTCTAATATTCTCTTTCCTCCTTTATTTTGTCTCATGCCCAATTACTTGCCCTTACCTCCTCTTCTTTAACCCCATCCTATAACTAGACATTACCACCACTAGCCGATCAGTCTCCATTTTCCAGTTACACCACCATTAGCATGTCACCATTACTAAAGCTATAGTAGCTAGGGTGAGAAACAAGAACATAGTCATAGCAAGTAGTGAGCAATAATAAGTCACACCATAGAGTGTAAGCGCAACTTTCAACAATGGCAACATTGTATTGATGGGATGGTTGTAACTGTAGCCTTTTGGCTGTTCTATTTATAACTTTTTTCTTTACTTATAAAAAAATAAGTCACGCCACCATTCAACCACCTCTAGCACTACATGTTCACTCACGAACGATTGTTAACCTCTAATAAAAATCTATTAGTTTTCACCTAGTTTGTTTCGGTAGATTTTGTTAGGTATAATTTTGGTAACCCTAAATTCTAAGTTTTGTTTAATTTCTGTAAATTACCTTTAATTAATTTAAATTGATTGTTAGATTATGTATATATGAGCTAGATGATTGATTTAATGGGTCAGTTGTTGTACATGTGGTTGATTTTTGGAAATTAGATGTTTAACCCAATTATGTCCAAATTATTTGGGTTTATTAGATCAAATTATTTTTGATAAATTAGTTATGAAATATGCTTTGAATTGTTTTTAATTTCATGATGGTGGTTTTAGTTTGATAAAATTAATTGCATTGGTTTTGTGATTAAGAACCCTAACCATTGTAAAAGGGGAAAAAATTAATTGTTCTTATTTTGTTTTGTATTTTAAATAAATGCCTAAGTTTTTTTTTCCACTTATTTAATTGCATATTTGAACCCTCAATTTGAGCTAATTGGTTTTGATCAACTAAATTAGGATTTAGAGGGTGAAACACCAATTTTATTAAACTAGGTCATATCTTTATTGTTTTTAATCAATCAATTATATAGTGTCTTAGAATATGGTTAACTTCATGTTTGGATAATCAATTTTAATAATTAAGAAAGAATTTACTAGATTATTATTTCAACCTAAAATCCAAATTTTAAAAATGATTACCTTAAATTTAAAATTCATAAGATTATTTTTGTATTTATTATCTAGAACTATTTGGAATGGGCTTAATAGAAAATTTAAACTATCAATTTAAAGTCATCGATGTGAATTGGTTGATTTACAGTTTGGGTCTAGAAACCTTAATTTTCATATTTTAGGTGACAAAAATTTAGTGAGTTTTGATAGAGTTCTCTTATATTGACTCTTTAGATTAATTTTCTATATACTCGAATATATTTCTATTTTTTTAATTGGATCAATTATCTAGAATTGGCCAATTTATACTATGGTTATAAAGCTTAGCTATTAAAGTCGTTTTCCATATAATTGACCTACCTTCTATAACTTCTACTTAATTAGTGTTATAATTAAATTGAAAATGTTTTAAATTACTCATATTAGCTTGAATTGGTGAAAGCCTCCTTTCTTTGAGCTATTTTAGAAGTGTGTCCTTGAATATTAAATTCTAGAATAGTGTTCTAGAAAATAAGTTTATGTTTCTTGTTGATTGATTAAGATTATATGAATACATGATCGTTAAGATAACTTTCTAAATAGTCTCCTAATTTTTAATACAATCTTGGAAAGCTTTCGATGGGTCCTAACGCTAGGGTCTCATTCCTACATTATTTTTGTTTAGCTAGCTATGAACTAAGGTAAGTCTCTACTTACATCCACTTATGGTTGTTTCATGACGAAAAATCATTGTGCATGTGTTTTGGAGGTGAAAGTGGTCTAGCTCACATAAATTGGTATGACAAGCATGTAATATTCCTTGTATGATGCTTTGCATAATTTTTGAGTTTAATATGTGTAAATAAAGCACAAAAATATGGTTATTGAATAGGAGCTTTAAGTAATTTATATTTTGGCATATTGTTGAGCATGTTAGGTTAAGAATATGTAATATAAGACTATTTAACTTCTTTAAGGTGGATGAATGTGAAAGTATATGCATATATATGTTGGAATGAAATTTGTATCACTTTTTTAGGTTTATGAATAAGTAACACAAGATTCGTAAGTTAGAAAGTATGTTAATCTTGTTTATCTTCAAGCATGGTTATATGGATGACATGTTAAATTCATAATATGTGTTTTAATTAAGTGAGTGTAAAGCATGTGTAATTGTGTTGAAGTGGTTTACTTCATGATATATGGTTTTGGTATAAATGAATCCTCAAACTATGATTTTAATTAATGTTCAAGGTTTAGTATGTCTCTATGTAATGCTTGGGGGTGAGTATGTCCCTGAGTAATGTTCTAGGCTAAGCATGTCTATAAATAATGCTTGGGTTGAGCTAGCCATTTGCGCAATGTCTAGGGATGGAGCAACCCATTTGGTTTGGTTCAGTGTTATCCTTAAATGTTCAATTGTTTTGGTTTGGCATTATTCATAAATTTCTAATTGGTTTGGTTTAGCATAATCCATAAATGCTATATTGGTTGGTTTGGTGTTATCCATAAATCCTTTGTTGGTTTGGATTAGTATTATCCGTAAATGCTCTATTTTTTTTATTTGGCATCATTCATAAATTCTCACTTGGTTTATTTAAATCCCTTTATAGATTATAATGCTTGTATTTGGAATTGTGGTGTTATGTAATGAGTTGTCAATAGTATGGATTATTCCTACATGAGATGCATGAGGCACCCTACATTTCCATCATACCATGATTACATATTTAAGCATGATGTCACATATGTCTTACATGTTATTATATATATATTACATGAATTATGATGTAGGTATCAAGTAAGCATAATAATGTAAAAATGTAATATACCTTGATTCTCTATGCATATGATATTGTAATTCATGTTTCCCACATAAGATATTGCCGTGTGATGTACCTAGTATTGTACCCGTATGGGCACTACCTTAATTGATTATTTATGTGATGAGCCATTGATGGTGGACAATAGACCATTAGTACAAGATTGATTTTGAAAGTCTCATCGTTAGGATGATATAGGGTTTCAGAGTAAACTATATGGTTGATTGATTTGGTCATCAAAGATTTTTTCATTGATGAGATCCTCTTTTGATATTCTTTTAAAATGTTTTGTATTTCGAATGTATTTATCTGGTTTGTATTTATTTGGGTTGTATTTTTTGTTGGAGATGTATTGTAATCTACTTCCTTTTGGAAAATGTGTTGTATTTCATATTTTTGGAAAATCCAAGTTGTAATTACACTTTTTTTGTTGTAATTATTAGTAATGATTTGGTTTAGTGAAACCAATTCTTTCCACCTGCTATTAGATAACTCCTTATGAGAGTTTATTCTCTTTGTATGGATAAGGTTTACTTTTTTATTATACAAGTTTTATCCTTGCATCCACCATAGGATATGTGAATTCTTGTACTTATCATTGTGCTAAATTTAGCGATTTCATCTCCACTCATGTTTTAGCTTCTCTAGTATTTATTATTAAACAAAATTTTTCAAGACTGAAAAATGGGGGTCATACAAATGTGCTCACAAAATCCATATTTGTTTCATAATGGTAAATGAGTAATATGAGTTCTCCACAATGAAACTAGTTATGGTAGCACCATAGGGAACAAAACCCAACCAATAACAGGAAACAAAGTCCTAGGAAATAAGAAAAGAACCAACTATAATGTCATTTTACAAGACGTTGTTGGGTTGTTTGGCTACTTTATCCAAAATTATTAAGGAGGCCAGTTTTGCTCAAGGTAACTAGCTTTTTTTTGGGAGCAACAACAACTCTTGTGTCAATCACTGACCTTTGATGAGGTGAGAAAATCTTTACTTGATATTGGTAACTCCAAGGCTTTAGGAGTGGATGGTTATATTATGGGATTCTTCAAGATAGTGTAGCCTATTATTGGAGAGGAATTAGTGTTAGCAATTAGGGATTTATTTGCTACAAGTGGATTGCCTTTGAATTTGAATATTACTTTTATTATAGTAGTCCTAAAATATGAGAATGCTCATTAGATTACTGATTTACATCTTATTACCTACTTTAATATGTTATATGATATCATATCCAAAGTTTTGACACATAGGCTATAGAATATGATGCCTCCCTTATTAGAACTTTTGTAGTCATCTTTCATCAAAGGGAGGAGCATCGAAGAAAACAACCTACTTAACCATGAGTTGGTGAGAAAATATACTAATAAGGGCATATATTTGAGATGTATGTTGAATCTACATATTATGAAAGCTTATGACTTAGTGAGTTGGGAATTCTTACATGATATTTTAATGAGTTTTAGGTTCCTTGGTCATTTTGCTTCCCTCATTATGTTATGTTAAGTATTGCCTCATACTCTCTTATTTTCAATGGGCCTTTGATGTGCCATTTTAAGGCTAAGAGGGGACTTAAGCAGGGTGACCCTCTATTTTCTTATCTTTTTGTGCTAGTGGTGTACTATTTATTTAGATGTTTGGGATAATCTTAAGTTCAAGGGACATTCAAGATGTTTGCAATTGAGAATAATTAATCTTATTTTTGTTGATGAATTCCTTATATTTTGTCATGATGATGAAAGAAGTGTGCAATGTCTAATGTAAACGTTTGCACTTTGTTTTTGAGGTGCTAGTCTTATGCATTAATCTTGTAAAGTGCACAATGTATTTTGGTTGGGTGGATCCTATGGTTCGAATTGGTATTTCCTCTTGGGTTGGTTTCCAAGAATGCTCCTTCCCCATTACTTATCTAGGTGTACCTTTAACATCAGCTAGACTTTTGGCCTCCCACTTTCAACCATTTCTAGAAAAGCTTACTGCTTGATGGAGACATTAGAGCACGCTTTATATTTTCTACACAGGTAGGATCCGACTTATGAAATTGATTGTGTTTGGGATTTATGTGTTCTTTATTCAGGTATTCCTTTTACCTAGGAAGATTCTACATAATTTTTTGTCTTTTATAGAGATTTTCTATTATATGAAAAGTTGATATATAGAAGGTGCGCTCTAATTGCATGTAAACAATTGTTCTTGCCTAAAGATGTGAAGATGGTACAAGTTTTATTTCATTTGATCTATGGAATCAATGTGCCTTAGAGAAGATTATGTGGAATGTGTGTTACAAGAAGGACTCCTTGTGGATCAAATAGATCCACATGGTGTACCTATGTCATAGTGACATTAGGGCTTATTAACATTTCTCTTATACCTCTTAGGTGTTCTAGTAGATCCTTCGATTATGTGATTTTGTTAAACCTTTGATTATAAGATGGCAGTTAGCGAGGCACCAAACATTTGGGATTAAGGCAGTATATGATGAGTTGAGGACTAGAAAATTAAAGCAACTCATCTTACTTAGTTACCACATTCCCTTCTAACTTGCCATGCATAATAGGCAGCCCACAGGGGGACAACTAGTTTTTCAAGGACTTGATATTTCTTATAAGTGTAGGCTTTGTAATTTTGTTATTGATACAGTAAATCATCTTTTTCTTTTCTCATTTTACCGTTCCCCTTTTGTTGGAGATTTGGAAATGTACAAGAGATCTAGCAAATATATGTGATTGAGTGATCGATTGGGTGATAGAGAATCACTCGCTAGCTGCATGTATGAGACAATTGAAATGAAAGATAGAGGTTTTAGCTGCTTTATTTGGTAATTTTGTGGCCACGATTTGGCATGAGTGAATTGTGTGATTTTTTCAGGGTCATTATCACAATTAAAGGAACCTTCTATTTATGGTTGTTATTATGGTATCTAGGAGAATGTTCCATCCATCCTTCATGTGTAAATATGATTAGATATCTTAGTATGCTGGAATGAATTTGTTGAGTGCATGTTAGATGTAACTCTTCCGCTCTTCAGCATGTATATCTTTTATGTGTTATGGTATGTTGAGCATAAAAATATGTGAAATATTATGTTTATCTCTTAGATCAAACAATGTCTTAATCCATGTTTTGATAGTTACAAATGTGTTAAAGGGATTAATTCTTTATTGACTGAGAGATGAGTGAACACTATTAAACAAACAAGAGGTTTAAATGTAGATAAATTTATTTTCTGAACCACTACAAGCTCTATGTCAAATTTTAAAGTTTCCATTATCATTCTTAATACCCATATTCAACCCTCTAAGGATATTCCACTAGAGATGCCTATTTAGAGTTTTATATACTTTTTAGGCTTAAATGTGCTATAGAGGTAAAATGTGAATTTTTCCACCTTTACAATTTTCCATAATGTTAATTCTTCGTTAAGTGATTATTTTGATAGTATTTAGTTATATCTTGCATTTTCATTTGATTAAAAAAATTTTGGCATTAAAATGTAAGTAAAATAAGTAAATAACCTTAATGGCATTTTTTTTTTCATTTATGAGTAAGTATGCTTAAGAGTTGGATAATTGGACATAGGATGGTTGTTGGGTATTTTTAGGTTGACCTTAGTGTTGACTCTTTACTTTTCTAGGATCATTGACCTTACAATTGACTTTAAATAATCAAAATTTAAGGAAGATGGTTAAGTATGTAATTGCTATCATATGTGTGTTATTTTACATTTTGTGATCACTTGATAAAAAAAAATACTTAAAGTGGAGCACCTCAAGTTTGGGAATGATAAAAGGTATTGTGTTGCCTCTGTACATTAGTATGATCATAGATACTTTAATGATCCTAAGTTTTATTATGGTGGTTATTGTGTTTCATTTATGCCCCATTAGGATTGAGTCTAGCTTAGTCTTCCAAGGCACTTTGGTGAAGGGTATTGTGATTCCTTTTTGTACTAATATGACCGGGTTTATAATAGTGTCCCTTGGTTTTATAGTAGAAGATTTTGTGTTGCCTTTGTGTGCTAGTATTATTAGGTGTACCTTAGTATACCAAGGTGTTGTGGTTTATGGAATTGTGTTACCTTTATCACTTAGTATGATCAAGTGTATCCTAGTGCCCCTTGGTTCTATGGTGGAGTGTACTCTAGGTGTACCTTTGTAACACCCTAAAAGTTTGTTACCCTTATTTTTGGGTGTTTAGCCTTTTATTCAAAACCTAACCATTAAATCTTAGCTTAATTATTTTGTTAACCCTTGATCTGCAAATCCAGATAGATTCTTAAATGATTTTATCCTCATTATTTTTTTAAATATGTTTTTCCTATTATTAAATCCATCCTAAACAAATAAATATTTTCCTAGAATATTTTTCTTAATTGGGTACCTTAACCCTAGATAATTAAGGTAATCTTAAATCTAAACTTGATTCTAATCTTAACCCCAAATTTATTTTCTTTTCTTTTTCCCTCCCCCTTTCTTTTCCCTTTTATTTCCTTTCTTTCTTCTCTTTCCCGCCTAAGCATCAACCTAACTCTCTTTCCCCTTTAAGACAAACATGCCTCTACACCCCTGCATCCACTTAAGTATACCCTTTCTCCTTTTTGCACCTTGGAACCCTTGACTTCCCCACATACTATTCCATGCACCCCACACCCTCCTCCTACATCATCCAACCCATCCTTCCCCTACACCAAGCCAACCACAATGATCCCTACCTCACGCCCTTTCTTCTCTATGTTCGAACCATTTCACGCCACCTTCACCTCTAGACTACATGCATCTCTTAGTAAATGTATATACCTCCTTTTCCCTCTCCATTTTTCATTTGATATCCCCAAAAAAATCCACCCCAACCTCCCTACTTCCATTTCTCCACCGAATTCAACCTCCCCAATGTTGTTTTCTCCTCTACCATCACATCACCAATCACCTCCCAAGCTTTATTGTCCTTCATTCACTCTCCTTTTTCCATCCTTCATTTTATCCTTTCCTCTCCTCTATTTCATTGCTTCTAGCACCACCACCATCATCGAGCTTCGTATTCTTCTCATTTTCCCAATGTTCTTCTTCCCTTAACTCTTCCATCACACCCGACCCATTTCTCTATCATCACACCTCACCCTAGCTACCATCCACCTCTCTGCCTTGTGCCTTTGATGACCCCATCCACCACCCATTCTCCCCACACACCCATACATTTCCCTTTCCTCACCTCTCTTTTCCACCACTCTAATCGTGCCTTAGTTATACCCATCACACGAGCACACCACCACCCAACCATCTTTCTCCCTCATACCATACCCTCCAACACCACCAACCAACCTCCTTATTGTTGCCATTGCCACCGCCATTGACTACCTCGCTCATCTCTATCATCTCCTCCACATCACATCATCACCCTCAACCACCACCTCTAACAACCTACAATCCCCTTCCCTCGTACAAACTCACTATGCTTGCACATGCAACTTGAGCCCATACAACGTCAATTTGCCAAATTTCCCCCATTTTCCAACCTAATGGTATTTTGGTAATTTTATGTGAAAAATATTTTTAATATAAATGATTATTTTATGGGTTAAATATTAATATGTTTAATGTGGTATTAATTTTAGGCACAAGAGGTTGATTAGTGGAGCCAAATAAATTTTAGTAGGTTGTCTATTATTTGTACTTCTGCTGAAAATCAAGTAATCATTATACTCTACTAAAATGTTATATATCACATGATATAGGTTTTTATATATAAATTATATTAAATATTTTTGTTACATTATAATTATATGTCTAAAAATGTTATCATAAAATTTGGTAAAATATAACATATTATTTTGTGTAAAATGTTATACTTGTTAAAGTATGTTAAAATGGGTTTAATGCATAAAATAACTTATACATGTCATGTATGTCTAATATGATAGGTTGAGCATGCTTAGGCACATTTTTAGCGTAATTGTCATTGTTGTGTTCCATAAAGGCAATTTGGTCTTTTAAGCATATCATAATACTTATTTTGATAAGAATGATTAATATGTCTTAATTATTGTTAAGTATGGAGGTAAGTGATTTGATGTTGAAAAATGCATATTTTATTATGATTATTATTATTGTGTGCTCTAGGAGTAATTTGGTATTTTAAGTATGTCGTGATATTTATTTCTATAAGTATGCCTAATATGTAATATTTACTGTTGAGCATAAGAATATATGGTTTTGGATGAATTAGATATACATGTTTGGTATGTGCAATATCACATGCAATGGTGAAATGACCATTTGGCATGTCTAGCAATTTAATTGCATATTAAATAATTTAATTATTACATTTTAGCCTTTTCATGAAAAATAAATAAATAAAAAGAAATTATTATTAATGTTGTAATTATGCTCTCAAGGTCATTCTAGCCATTTTTGGCCTAATGTTCTCAAATGTGTATAATTGATCCTAGGATGGCCTTAGTAAATTATCATGTTGACCTTAGTATTAACTTTGATTATGATTACCTTGAATAATTGGAAATGAGAAAAAATGGTTTAGTATGGAAGTTGAATCTATTTGTGTATTATGTGATCTCTTTGGCACATTAATAAAATGCTAATATTTAAATTAAAAGACCAAAAGATCAAGAGTGGTGACTCTTTAAGGGTAAATACCCTAAAGACATAATTTATCCCACAATTGATTATGAATTTTTGTTGGTGTGCCTTAGTGCGTTAACCAAGTCCTATATGTTACTCTACTTAGCTCTACATACTTATAGAGGGTATGAATACTTATATATTAGGTGTCCTTGTTGATAGGAGTACTGTGTCTCCTTAGTGTGCTAGTAAGACTAAGGTATCTTAGTGTCCATAGGTTGATAGTTAGCATATTATTATAACACCCTCATTTTTCACTACTAAAAATTTCATTTTAAAAACTTGTTGAAGTAGAAAGATACTAAGTTCCAAGGAAAAATGGGGTGTTACCCCCATATCTGACATATGATTGACATTTACCGCTCATCCTATGTTAGATACAAGACTAAGAAATCAAATCAACCAAAGAAAAGAGTAGAGTGTGCAAGAACATAAAATGTAGATACTAAAATAAAATGTTTACAAAACACGACCTCGATGGGTCCCCAAAATATTCAAATACATGAGAGAAAGGTTAACTGAAAGTATAGAGCTATAATAGGCATAAAATGATAATAGGATAAAGCCTAAACCTAGCCCACTAAGGACCAAAGAATAGTTTTTGGATTTCCGTGCTTTCAATCCCCCAAGCCCAAAAAGAATTAGGTCCACTACTGGCTATACTTAAAATCTTACACATGGTCTTTTTCTTGTGGGATTGAGCATGTGATTAAAAGAATGGGTGCATTATTATGCTCTATAGTGATTAAGACAAATTACCTCCTCAATGGGAGTCACAAGCATACCAGGCCAAGAAAAAAGTGTATTATCATACTAGAAACCTATTTTGGTCACCATATAATTACATTTATGTTTTCTACCATAATCGTATAATACACTAAGATTTCATATCACACAAATATTTATATAACTCATAACTCATCATATTCACCAAGAAACATAGGTACCATGGATAGCAATGAATGAATATTAACAAAATATTCCATCAGATCCTTATTCCATATGTATGTGACCAATCAAATTAATCAGTTACAAGCCCTTAATTTTTCCCCTTCCTCCTTTTCCTTTATCCATGTCCTTATTTTCATCCTATATTCTTATTCTTTGTCCTTATCCTTAATCCTTATTCTTTGTTGAGTGATAGAATACTTTCCGCCCCATGATCTTTTATACTTTGATAGCTTATCCAAATTAGGGGACATAAAGTTTTGCCGAAGCCAAAAACCATCTAGGTAACTAGGCCTTTTATTATCGATACCCCCTAATACATCATTAGTGTTTAGAGTAGATTAGGAATCGAGATCTGCTGAGATCCCTCCCAAAGGCATTAATAAATTCATGAAGGTAAACCCAGTAGCCAATTAAGGATCGGGTAATCTAGACCCATAAATAGCTCATCATCTTTCACTTTAAGTGGTTAGCGTGTTATTTTTCCAAGGTTATGTTATCATACAAGGCCCGTATAACATTCAAGTAGCACATCCACAAAATCATTCCATCTTAACCGTCAATACTTTCCAACCATGTGGTGGGATTTCCATTGGTGCTTAACCATGATTAATTCCACTCATCAAGATAGTCTATTTAGGTCAAATATTCACACTACATTATCCTCTTGAGGTTATAACATACTCATTTAGGTTTTTCCTTTGAGACCTTCCAACACTTAGTGAAAATACTATGAATTATGAACCATTTAATCCATCCAAGAGGTTAGTTAATTCATATAAAAAATTTTATTTCCATAATTAAAGAGTTATATAGTAGCATTATGTATAGTTTCAAAACATATCAAGTCAAAAAGATAAAAAAAAAATTGACTGAATCGATTGATTGGTTTGGGCTAAATGGTCGAGTAGTTTGACTCAGCCAAACCCTAAAGTGTCCTTGAACTAGTCATTCAGTATATCTATACTAGTTGACTATCATACGAGTAGTCAATCAATTGATAAAAAATGATTGATGGTTTTAAATAGAAAGCAACCAATATTACCACAAACCATTTGGTCGATCGATTTGAGCCAACCGATTGACTATTATAAGGACCGGCCAATTGACTTGGAATAACTAGTTGATTGGTTTTCCCTATATAACACTTAACATACATTTTACATGTGATTCATACTCTAAAATTTTACCATATCCAAAACATAACATGGTATAGTATGATACCAGGATTTACTATGCTCCTAACTGAATCATGCTTAATTTTCAAACAATCGATCATATTCCTCCTAATTCAAGCCCTTTTCCGTAAAAATCTTAATTAATTAACCATGCCTCAATAAAACACCAACTTCTCAAGTAGGCACAAATATATTAACATTTGATAGAGTACACAAACTCCCATTCTTATTCATGTCACATTTAAACGGTAAGAAGGGCTTACTTTGAAGCTTATCAAAGTTTCCTACTAAAAAGGAAAGAATGAAACTCGAAGATTTTAAATTCTAAAACCTTTAAAAAAAACAACAGGTTGAAACTTATAAATCATTAAATAATATTTACAAATCAAAAACTCAAATTAGAGAAGAAAATCTAACTCTTTCTTCCAGAAGAATAAAATAAGAGGGAGATAGAGAAAGGATCAGAAGAGTAACTCAAATTAGAATAAAAGATCAAAGTAAAGAAGAATTAGCACTAGTGTTTGAGAAATTAAATATTTTAGACTTGAAAGAAAAGTAAGAAAAATATAAGATTAGTAATATTTTTAGCTAGTGAATCAGCTAAGGAATGAGTGAAGTTACACTATAGATCAAAAACCATATTTTATAATTCAAATATGAGATGAACTAGCGGATTTATCAAGAATAGGTTGACTTTTATTTTAGAGCTCAAACAGTGATTTTTTGGAGAGTGCAAGTCGAGCTAATCTATAAAATATTGAAAAAAAGAAGGGAATGGAAGTTTAGCATGGGAAGAAAATATCCCAGTCATGCAGTGATAATCTAAAAATCAAAGCCTACTTCCAAAGGTGTAAAAGGAGAGAGGAAGAAGCAGATAAGAATAAGTTCATCCTTGTAATACCCCATTCTCTCAAATCTTGATTATCATATGTTATTGGTCTAGTAACATGCCTTTTAAAAAACATATATATATTATCAAGTCTTATTCCGTTCGTGTTAATTTTTAAACATTTCGTCGGCCATTTCTCTCATTTACGGAAAACACATGTATTATAATTTCCTTAATTCTTGTGTTTTCATTGCTTTCAACCCATTCAAAATATATAAATCAATCCAAAAATATTTTTGAGCTCATTTATTCATGTTTTACCATTTCCTTCTAAATTGTTGAATTATTAAAAAAAAATCCATTTAGACTATTAGACGATTTTAGTAGTTTTTGTTATCAAATGAATTCTAAGATCAAATATTGTTATATATTTATCTTTTTAAAAATATTTTGCATCAATTCGTGGTAATTTGAACCCTTTCTTATTGATTTTTTGCATTTGCAGAAAATCGTATTTCTGTAACGTATCTGTTTTTGCTTGTTTTCCATCTGTCCAACTTCAAACCAACTCTAATACCCAATATTTTTTTAATATTTGAGTTTATAAAATTATTCTAGACCTTTCCATAAATTTTTATGACTTATAAAATTCAATTGATATTTTTCCCAATAGGTGTTCGTTATTGGACTTTCTTACAAATTAATTAATCAAAATAAATTATAACCAATCCTCTAACTAATATTTCAATCATAACTATTCTCCAAACAAAAAAATATTAATATTTTTGAGTTTTTTACCTTTACCCCAACCAAAAAGTGCATCTAGTACCATAATTATAATTTTATGATATTTCTTTTACATACTCAGCCATAATCAAACCTCTCTCTTACAACCCTACTTCTAGCACTTAAGCGAGGCTAAAGTAAAATAAAAAACTCGTTCCAAAATCATCCTCAATCATATGATAACAAGTCCTAACTAATCCATACATCATAAGTTATTTCTTATTTCAAAATTTACTCAAAGGCACGATTTCAGCAACTCAACATAAGTTTCCCTAGTTGGTTTATTTCCAACTTTGTGTAGCTCGCTCTCTTTTCTCCTTCAATCTCTTCCTCTATTTTTTTAGGTTTTAGGTTTAAACCTTTCAATTCATAATATATTTACCATTCATAGTTTTTTAATTTTTTGGTCATTTAATTGACATTTTGAAGACCAACTTTTAACTCGTGGCTAGCCTTCAACCCGATTCCCCTCCCCCAACTTTGTCTAGCTACCACAACTTGGTTCTTTGTTTTTTCAACTTATTTATTTCTATGATTTATTTTATAAAACTTATAACTCATCTAACATCAATCACCTTTCACCTTCTTTTCATTTGTTCCCCATTTTGAAGCCTTGAATTATTATAGTGGCCCAAATCCAAACCGTTGTTTCTACAATTGTACACATTCATTTTATTTCCTAATTTTGACATGATTGTGTGGCTTTTTCCTCACCTTCATAACTTCTTGTTCTTGGAATATTAATCTCCAACATTAACCCTTACATACCCTCCCATTTTCTCCTTATTTTCCTTGCTTGAAAACTGCCATTGCAAAGATAAAGGTTGTTTTTTATTTCGTGCCTTTTCTTTCATTCTTTTTCCATATTTTTTTTATTTCCATTATAAGATTATATTTATTATATTTTTTGAAGGTGATCAAGAAGCTCCTTAGGTGGTGTTTGTCTAGGATTTTTATTATTGGTTAAGAGCTTAGAAATTTTGGTAACTAAACTAACTTTTAGAAATTTGATCTTGTGCTAGGTGTTTTATATATTATTTTATGAATTATTAGCTTTATTTTAAGTATAATCATGAAATATTATCTTGGAAAATATTTTATAACATGCATATGTTTCTATCTTATGAGATTAAGCATGATAATTTAATGAGAAGATGAATTGTATGATTTTTTTAAGTGTTCTTATATCTACTGAAAAGGTGATGAATATTTAGTATAGTCATGTTGAATGTTTAGTAGAATTGTGATGAATATTCAATATATTTGTGATCAGTATACCCAAATTCGAGTAGTTTCATTCTTGTTCTTATTATTTTATGTGAGACTTTGTTATTTTAAATTTATCTAATTATTATATTATATATATAATAGTGCATATAAGCTAGGCTTTGAATTTTAGATCATTTAGAGTTGAATTAAATTTTTTTAAGGTTTGGGCATATTCGACCATGGGTATATTGGGAATTATAGATTGTTTTGAAAATTTTAAATGTACCATTGTATTCGGTCTCTTACATGAAATTTGTATTTTCACAATGGATGTATTGGGTCATTGAATCATTATAATTTATTATATAAAATTTTAAATTTTCATTATCTTTTATTATACCCTATTCATTCCCCTCTAGGATGTTTTCACTTACATTTGTCAGTAGATGGTTATAAATTTGAGATGGAGAGAAAAGTCATGGAAGGTAGTAGAGTCCAAGTGTAAGAACATTAAAAGGCAAAATAAGCTGAAGTATAATTTGCTACCCATTTATTAATAATGGAAAGAGGACATATATACAAAGAATCCTACTATTAAGATATAATCAGTTGTCCACATACATTAGCTGAGTTAGTTAGTTAGTTAAACTAGCTTATTTCTTATTGATTGTTTATTACTTGTAAACCACCTAATCAGGTGCTAGGTAATATGACCATTGATGTGCTCCTGGTTATAAAAGGAGGAAATGTCAATAGGTCAGAAGAGAAGCATGACATCATTGCAAAGAGAGGTATAGTCACAGGAAAGGCTAGGGAGAGAAAATCATTTCCAGATTTATAAAGCTAGCCAAAATTTTTTGTTGTCTTCATTCTCTTTGTATGTTCCATTATACACTCTCATTCTTGTTCTTCTTGTTGATTAAACACAATTATTACATTCTATTTTTGGTGATTTTGAGTGTCAAAGATCATATTCAAGGTATACGTAGCAATCTAGAATTCACATTTGGTATTAGAGCCACGAGATGAAGGATCTACAACTGCTACCAAGTTTGATGTTGAAAAATTCACTGGGCGAAATGACTTTAACATCTGGAGAGTTAAGATGAGGGCCTTGTTGGTTCAGCAGGGACTCCAATATATGATTCTTGATGATAAGAAGAGCAAAGGAGTGGACAAAGACAAGTCGAAGGCCATAGAGATTGATGAGAAAGCACACAACACCATCATAATATGCCTAGGAGATAAATTGCTTCGTGAGGTTTCAAAGGAGACCATGGCTATTGCTGTTTGGAAGAAGCTTGAGAGTTTGTATATGATAAATTCCTTAACAAAAAGAGTCATCCTCCAGTAAAGGATATACTCATTTAAACTTCAAAATGGTAAGTCAATTGAAGACTATCTTGATGATTTCAATAGGATAATATCGGATCTTGAGAATATTCACATAAAGGTAGAAGATAAGGATCGGACCATCATTCTACTAAACTCACTGCCTTTGGACAAATATGAGAATTTCATGGATACCATGATGTATAGCCATGAAGCGTTGATGCCGGAAGATGTCATGACAACACTTTCTTCGAAGGAATTAAAAAGGCAAAGTGTGCAAAAGGATGAATCAGTGGCTAAGAGTTTGAATGTTAGAGGAAGAACTGAGAAACGAGAGAAGAAGGGGAAAAGAAATCAGTTAAAGTCACGATCGTAGGAGAAATGGAAGTGTTTTCATTGTCACAAAAGAGGGAATTTTAAGAAAGATTTCCCTGAGAGAAGCAAGAAGCATCAACAAGTAAAGAAATAGTCATCAAAGGATCTAGAAACTGGGGATGCAGAGGTAGTCTTAGATGGATATGATAGTTCTAATGTTTTGATGGTGTCTAATACTAAAGGAGATGAAGGTTGGGTGATGGATATAGGGTTCACATTTCACTTATGTCCTAATAAGTCAAGATTTATGAGTTATGCAAGAACTTGTGGAGTTCATGTCTTAATAGGCAACAATAAGGCATGTAATGTTTTTGGAATGGGTGATATTGTCTCGAGAATCAATTCAGGTGTAGAGTTTGTCCTTAAGAATGTGAGACATGTACCAGAGATCAAATGAAATCTGATTTCCCTTTATTCTCTATATCAAGATGGATATTCCATTAAAGCTAAGAAGGGAATCTTGAAAGTAACAAAAGGGTCCATGGTAGTGTTGAAGGGAGAGTTAACTAGTGGCCTGTATATCCTAAAAACTTCGGGGAACTCCTTGAACATAACACAGCAGAGCAGTACAAACCCTAGAATGAGTGAGTCAATGTTGTGGCATTACAGGTTAGCACATGTAAGCAATAAAAGGTTTGAAGGTTCTCAGTAAGAAAGGGTTGTTAGGAGATACTGATGTTAAGGATCTTGATTTCTATGAGGAATGCATCAAAGGCAAAGCAAGTAGACTCAAGTTTTCATCTAACACAAACAAAACCAACAATATGCTTGATTACACACATGCTGACCTATAGGGGCCTACTAAAGCTCAATTATTGGGAGGTGCAAGGTATTTCCTTTCTATAATTGATGATTAATCTAGACATGTGTGGATCTATTTCTTAAAAACTAAAGATGAAGCCTTTAAGTATTTTAAGGAATGGAGGTGTATGGTAGAAAATCAATTGGAAATAAAGGTTAAGGCATTGAGAAATGATAATGGACTTGAGTTTTACATTGAAGTATTTTATGAATTTTGTAAAACTCATAGAATTAAGAGACATTTGACAGTAAAGGGTACAACACAACAAAATGGTGTTGATAAAAGAATGAATCGAACCATATTAGAAAGGGTTAGATGTATGTTGATTACATCAAGGTTACCTAGGAAATACTGGCAGAAGTAGCAAAAATAGCTTGTTACTTGATCAATAGGTGTCCGTCAATGGCACTTGATTGTGATACTCCAGTGGAAAGATTAACTGGTAAGTATGTGTGTTATAAGCACATGAGGGTGTTTGGCTATGTGTGTTATGCTCATATTAAGGAGGGGAAGCTTAATTCAAGAGCTATTAAGTGTGTGTTCTTGGGATATCTAGAAGGAGTGAAGGGTTACAAGATACTCATGATTGAAGGAAATGGATCCAGAACAATAATCAGTCAAGATGTTACATTCAAGGAAGATTAGTTATATAAAGATTTTAAATTGAAAGATGCAAGTTCCAATGATACAAAAAGTAGTGGCTCAGGAATGGAGGTGTAGCTTAAAGTGGGTGATTAGCATCCTGATTCTATAGCAGATAGGGTAAGAGAGCATGATCAAGATGAGCAAGAGATTCCTAAAGATTTTTCAGGATATCAGCTGGTAAGATATAGACTGAGGAGGGAAAAGAGACCACCAGAGAGGTATGGATATGTTGAGATTATAGCATATGCCCTAAATGCAAGCAGTTCAATTGAAGGGGAGCCTACTAGCTATAAGGATGCTATTTCAAGTGAAAATACAAATAGATTCAAGCTATGGCTAAGGAGATAGAGTCGTTGAAGAAGAATAAGACCTGGATACTGGTTCCTAAACCAAAAGGGAAGAAACCGGTAGGGCGCAAGTGGGTATATAAGTTGAAGGAAGCTTCTGAAGTTGGTGAGAAACCAAGGTATAAATCCAAGTTAGTGGTAAAGGGATTCACTCAGTAGGAAGGTGTTGATTACAAAGAGATCTTTGCTCTAGTTGGAAAAAAAACTTCAATAAGGACTCTTCTTGTAGTGGTGGCATTGGATGACCTGGAATTGGAACAACTGGATGTTTTCTCCATGGTGAATTGAAAGAAAACATCTATATGATTCAACCTCTTGGTTTTGTTGAGCATGGTAAAGAGGATTGGGTTTGTTTTCTTTAGAGATCACTGTATGGGCTTAAATATTCACTAAGGTAGTGAAATCAAAGGTTTGAGCTTTTTGTTCAGAAGATTAGGTTCAAAAGGAGTAAATTTGATCCACGTGTCTATACACAACATAAGAAAGGAATTGTAGTGGTGTTTCTTCTTTTTTATGTGGATGATATGTTGGTAGCTAGTAGATCCAAAGATGAGATCAGTAGGGTTAAGATTTTTTTACAAGCAGAGTTTGAAATGAAAGAAATGGGGGAGCCAAGAATATTCCGGGTATGGATATTCAAAGAAACAAACAGAGTAGAGAGTTATTCATTACTCAAGGTTCTTATGTGAAGAAGTTACTTGAGAAATTTAGTTTCCTGAATGTTAAACCAATTTTCACTCCAACTTCTACTCAGTTCAAGGTGTTTAAAGATTAGCAACCTAAGAAAACAAGTGAAATAAGAGACATGGCTTGAATACCCTACACTAGTGTGGTTCGGAGTCTAATATGCTTGATGATATGTACAAGGCCTAACTTGTGTCATGGTGTAAGCCTGGTCAATAGGTATATGAGTAATCTAGAGAGGGAACACTGGAAGTTAGTTAAGTGGATCATCAGGTATTTAGCTAGAATACAGGAAGTAGGGTTGTTGTATGGATCACAAGGCATAAAAAAGTTGAATTGGAAGGTTTTATAGACTCGGATTATGCAGGTGATATTAATACTAGAAGATCTCAGTATGGTTATGTTTTCCAATTAGGAAATTGTAATATCAGTTGGAAATCTTCACTTCAGAGGATTGTTACACTCTCATCTACCGAGGTAGAGTATGTTGATTGTACTAAAGCCATTAAAGATGCTATGTGGCTAAAGGGGCTAGTAAAGGAGTTCCAGATGCAAGTCAATAAGGTGAAGGTATAGTGTGATAATCAAAGTGCTTTGTGTCTCAATAAAAATCCAATTTATCATGAGAGAACAAAGCACTTGGATGTGGGATTGCATTTCATCACGGAAGTACTGGATGGTGGGAAAATTCAACTGGAGAAAGTGAGCACTGAAGAGAATGCTACTAATTTACTTACTAAGGCTCTGCGGAGTGTTAAGTTTAGGCATTGTACTAAACTTTTGGACTGTTGTAAGTATATGGAAAAAGGGAGGGCTTGTTAAGATATAACCGGTTGTCCACATACATTAGCTAAGTTAGTTAGTTAGTTAAGCTAGCTTATTTCTAATTGGTTGTTTATTACTTGTAAACCACCTAATCAGGTGCTGGGTAATATGACTGTTCATGTTTATAAAAGAAGGAAAGGTCAACAGGTTAGAGGAGATGCATAACAGCATTGTGAAGAGAGGTATAGTCACAGGAAAGCCTAGGGAGGGAAAATCATTTCCAAATTAATAAAGCTAGCCAAAATTGTTTGTTGTCTTCATTCTCTTCTTATGTTCTGTTTTGCATTCTCATTCTTTTTCTTCTCGTTGATTAAACACAATTCTTACATTTTATTTTTGGTGAGTTTGAGTGTCAAAGATCATATTCAGGGTATAAGTAGCAAGTTGGAATTCATACCTACTAACAAGATTCCAACAAGTTAAGGAAATATTAAAATAAGGTTACGGAGAGAATCCAATGTTACTAAGGAGAATGAAAAAGAATGAAATTCTATCGTAAAGAGGAACTAGTCTATAAATCATTACGGGTTAAAAAGGATGATTTTTTTTTCTTTTTCGAAAGGAGAACATTTATTAAGTCTATCTAGCGTACAGAAATTGCCTCTCAAGAATCATTAGACATACTACCCTCACCTGCTGAAAATGACAAGATACCAAACCCCCTATTTTATATTGCGTTAATCAGCCAATTGAAGCCCTCTAATATCTAGCTCTGCATGGAGTTAACATCAGTGAAGCTTAGCAAAAATTAGAACCCCTATATTAACAGCAGTAGGTTACTTACAAATTAATCAAAAAAGGGTGTTCCCCAACCCCTACAACCATACTCCACTACCGTTTCCTGCTAGCACAATCACACGCCATAACCATGGATTTGGCCCCTCCACACAATAGCTAGACCTTAATTCTCTTTCGTATCAAAGCCATATAATGAAAGGATCAGTTCTCTACATCCCAGACTTAGCAAGTGAATCTACAGCCATGTTGGGATTTTGGGGATTGTGACTAAACTAAAGGTTTTTCAAGCACCCATACATATTAATGATAAAGTTCAAATAAAAGGTAGCTTCCCAAGGGCTTAAGCTTAGTTCTGTACGACATTTAGCCACATTTTGCATATCCAATTACACTATCAAACCAAATGTTGCATCAAGTCCTAATTCAATGTAATCAAGCAAGCTATATGAATCGCACAAACCTCTGCCATGTTGATTTCCTTATATTCTATTGGCATAGATAAAAGACAATTTCTATGCTAGCCTATCAACACTCCACCAATGGTTGTTATGTGATATGCTTGTGGAATATAGAAGCATTTGTATTCCACTTCCCAATCCATCTCCATGCTTGCCGCCCCTACAATAATATGAGGTAACCTAAAGTCCAAAAGATAGGTCAGATTACGAACAACTTAATCTGCATTATAAGGGAAGTGAGGCATCCAAGCCTTAACCCACCATCCTAACCAAAGCAATATGATATGTTTAATTGCAGAAATACTAATCATCTAGCTCTTAAAAATCCATGCATTTCATTCATTCCATATAGACTGCACATTGATGAAGAAAGCCGTTTTCCATACTTGTGAAACCCATTACTACCATGATACCACCATTGCTTATACGCGTCTACCAACATTGACTGGAAACACCACTTAACATGACTCATTTCTAGCCACCATGCCCATACTTCCCATGAGACCGCCTTGTAAATCAAAGCACTTTCCCATTTTGGACAAAAGAAAATTGTATCGTCAGCGTACTGCAAGTATGAGACCACCTCTCCTAATTCCACTCTAATACCACTACATAAGTTGATTTCAATTTCCTTGTATATTACCAAATTCAACACCTCTCCGGTAATATGATACAAGAACCAACTATACCTCTCTTTGCTATGATGTCATGCCTCTCCTCTGACCTGTCGACCTTTCCTCCTTTTATAACCAGAGGCACATCAACGGTCATATTACCTAGGGCTTGATTAGGTGGTTTACAAGTAATAAACAATCAATAAGAAATAAGATAGCTTAACTAACAAACTAACTCAACTAATGTATGTGGACAACCGATTATATTTTAATAGTAGGCTTCTTTGTATATATATCCTCTTTCCTTTAGTAACAAATGGGTAGCAAATTATACTTCAGCTTATTTTGCCTTTTAAGGTTGTTGCACTTGGACTCTACTACCTTCCATGAATTTTCTCTCCATCTTAAATTTATAACCATCTACTGATAAATGTAAGTGAAAACAACCTAAAGGGGAATGAATAGGGTATAATAAAAGATAATGAAAATTTAAAATTTTATACAATAACTTATAATGATTCAATGACCTAATACATCCATTGCAAAAATATTTTTCTTTTTGGATTTTAAAATCCTTCTTTATCATGTTTTGATAGCAATCACTTTCTAAATTTATGAGCCTTCAATCTCAATGACATCTCTAAAAGATGATTTATACCTTTGCTTACTCAACTTCTCCAATAATTTGAGACACACACACCCTCTAGATAATGAGTTTTGAAGAGTGTTGTTGTGTTTACAATTGATTCATAACAAAATATATAAATGAAAGTATATAATCAAATATGAGGGAAGTAAACAAGCTAGATGAATAATTATTACAAGTATAAGAATAATATATAAAAATATGAAGAACACGTTGGGCACTAGAACACATTAGTCTCGTAAAAGCTTTGATTTTTTTTCATGCTTATGTGCCACCGAAAACCAAAAAATAATTTTTATATTAATAATAAAACCGAGAAAGTAGAAGAGTGGAACGTCTCCCACTCTTCAGACAACTCACAAATCGGAAGACTTAGTAAAACACTCCACAAAAAAAAGCAACTAACAAAGACCAAGAAAACAGATATAAAACAATTCAAAATTTCGGAAAAAAGATAAGATCGGGCCTGTCTCGATCAAAGGCCACACCTACACCCACGCGTAGCCCAGCCCAGACCAGATGGGTGGGCGGCAGCGAGCACGCGCTCGTGTGTGGTATATAGTCCAACCCACTGCCCACACAAAATAACCCAAACTCAACACTCAAACAAGCTAATGGGTAGGGGGATATAAAAATAGCATAAATTTACTATACACCACCAATGTGGGATCAGAAAAAGGAAACAACAACATTCAGCAATGTTGAATAATTTGCCATTGTACCAACATAGATTGGCTAAGATATAAACTTTACTCAACTCATAAAAATAGGAGTATGGGTTACATGCGACGAGTTAGTATTTTGCAAGGATTTATATGGATTAACCCATGATGAGTTATAAATTAAGATGGATTAGTATAGGTTAACCCATATGTTACCATGGACTATCATAGATTGGTTACTATTATCTTTACTATACTAAAAGTAACACCACCAAAACTCTATCTCAACGGGACCCCAAATGGACTTCCCCATCTTATCCAGATCGACTCGGTCTGAGCTCACCCATACCCGATCGACTTGGTTCGGCCCTACTCTAATAACACTAAGGGATGCCCCTCTCCAATAAAAATTCACTCAGGGCAACCTAATCTCAACTCCTTTCAGCCCACCCAAAGTAATCTTAACTCCTTCCAACTCTACTCGCCTCAACTTCACCTTGGCTCACCTGCCCTGTCCCGACTCTGCTTGATACAGTCCTATAACACTTCATAATATACTACTTAAAATTTTCATTTTTGTAGAAGCACTCATAATAAATTATTAGGTATTATGTTTCATCCAACATAAAAAAAAGGTACTTCCTATACCCTATTTATATTAGGTGCAAGGCTAAGAAGTAACTCATACCTAGAGATCACGTGTGTGAAGCACTTAATCCCACAATGACATGAGATTAAAAAAAGAGAGAAATAAAAGATATGATAGAAAATTGAGGATTGAAAGTTCAGAGAGAGAGAGAGAGATTTGGATCATCATACACTTGAACCAACCTATAACCATTCACCTTAAGTAATCACATCAAAGGCATTGCATCAACATATACCTACAAAAAAAGCAGTAAGCACCCAAAAAAAAGGATGGTCGGTACACTATGTATTGAATAAAGTAACAATATGTATCTATAGAGAAGGGAATTTTTGCATGCCACACACAACATAAGGACAATATGGATACTATGCATGCATGGATATTCAAGATACAAGATGATCCAAGAGATAACCATATTTAAATTTTATCATTAGATGATTACACAAATCTATTTACATAGTCACATTAAGATGAAGGAACTACTATAACATAACCACTCTTCTCCCCTTTCCCCCACAGATGGGAAAATGATAGTCAACATTACCAAAATATAACATTTACTCTCCCTTTTCACCATAGATGGAAGAAAGGTAATCAACCTCATTGATACTCTAGCATCAAGGATAAAACATGCCTAGGCCACCAATAAACCTCTAATCATTAAGTAAACATACCTCATATAAGGTGGTGGGTTAGTTAGATAGAGTATATTAGGGTCCTTTGGTTTCATTAGGACCAAACAGCATAATCAAATAATCAAATTATTCAGCACTTAGAATTAATTTGGTTACATCTCATGTGATCTTCCCTTTAAGTATTAGTGTTTTATTAAATCATTAGCCAACTCTTAACACATAAAATTGTATCACTTAATTTACATAATTTCATTAGAAGTCTATTATTATTATCATTAACTTACCATGAGAGAGTTTTTTTATCAACTTCTTGTGATAAAATTTTAGTTATCATGAATTTATTTCAATAATTGAATTTATTGAAAGTAATTAGAATTATATCACAGTTAATCAAATAAAACATGATATAACCACATGAAGAAAACATAAGACATGAGGCAAACAAACAAGCGCAAACTAATATGATATAAAGGAAAAGACCACAACACCTTTACCAAAATCCTAATTCACCCTCAACTCATAAATTTTTCCATAAAACTCACCGACTCACCCAATTTGATACATTATCCCAACATCTTATTAACAAGACCATATCCAAAAATCATAACCTAACACCAAAATTTCACACATAAAATACCTATATTATCCTTTCTATTACTATTTCCAATTTAATCCATTTTTCATAAAAGCATACCTATGTTGGTCATAAATTACCAAAACACCTCACATATCATATTTCCTCCCAATGAAACCTATGCACCACCAAAAAAATTATATTCAATGTGAAATACCATTAGTTCATCTATATATCTCCAAATTTATCATTTTCATAACTTAGGTCATAATCATCTAAATCTTAACATATTTTATATCAATTTTGATTTAAATACCTCAAAGAATACAATAACATAATTATTTTCCAAAAAACTTAAAATAAAGACATAGTTACCCTTAAGATTCAAACTCCCACAAAATTCAGTCTTTAAATTTTACTAATTTATCACACAACCACCCTTAAATTATTAGCATCTCAAAATATAATTTTTTTTAATTAAAAGAATCCAAAAATCCCAAATGTCCCTATGGCTAAAATTATTACAACCTAAAATTCAAGTCTTGTAACATCAACATACTACACCAATTATAATATTTTAACATAAATGATTTTAATCCTCCAATGACATAATACTATCACCGATTATGTTATCATGCTTGAGATTTCAAAGAAATTCTATCAAGGCATAACATAGACATTTCACATAAAATCACAAAAATCATAAAATCATAAATTTAATAATTAATACATGGAATTGAATTTAAAAGAAAACCTAGATTTCAAGTATAAAACCAAGAAAATGGAAATTTATAAAAATGAATACATAGTCATAAAAATCCTTAAACTAGAGACATGTATCACTATCAAAGGCTACAAAACCTCCTTCCACATTTCGATATCCTAAAAGAAAAATATAAGAGTTATATAAGGAGAAAATAGTCAGGGTTTGAATAAAAAAGAAAAGAAATTAAAGAAGTAAGATTAACCCCCAAGATTTCAAAAATAGGGCTTGAATAAGCTTGGTCAAACATTCACTAATTTATACCCTTCGGTATCTTTTGCTTATAAACAAGAACCAAAGAGTTATACTTAATATTTTAGAAGTAAGAAAATGTAATAAAATAGAGAAGCCTAGTCACTAAGAGGTAACCAAGAAAAAAGCTACTGAGAATAGGATGAGATGAGAGATCAAAGCTAAAATGTAGAGAATTGGCTAAGTATAGAATGTCCAATTAAATGGCATAAACCCCTTAGGGTTGTTGAAAATGGGCAAGAGAGAGGGACAAAATCAAATGATAGAGGTTTCTTACAAGTAAGAGGATTTATGGGAGTGATTGGCATGATAAGATAGTGTAAAAGAGTTGGTGGAAGATTATTATGTTAGATTTTTGGTTGAATGAACAAGGACCACATGGGCTTAAATCATGGGGTGAGAGGAGACAACAATGATTAAAAATGGTTTAGTTAAGGTATAAAGTCCAATAAATGGTTAAAAATAATCAAATAATTCCCAAAAATCATGAAAATTTAGGGAAATATGAGAAATTAATTTAGGAATCCAAATATATACTAATATTTGGCATAATAATTTATTTGGCGTAAAAATAAACTAAAAAAATATACAATGGTGAAAATTGCCTAGCATTGGTAGACTACCTAAGGCCCTAGATGATAGGGTTTTGATTGTTATTAGTCATTCAACCAAAGGTAATGTATGGTTGTTCACCAATTGGCAGATTTGAAATTTAAGGTGTTGAATAGTAGGAAGAGAAAATGAGGGTTTGAGAGGTAAAGTGTCAAAACTAGGTTTAATGTCAGAGAAGGGACTAGGAGACTAATAACATAGAAATTAGGGTTAGAAAAATTTTGGGGTATTACATCCCGCCTTACCTTGATGCCGCCTAGGCCCCCTTGCCCCAACTCAACCCAAAATCTTGTGCCTTGTCCCAACTAAACCATGCTTGCCTACTGACACAAGTCTTTTAAAGGATGATGAAGAATCATGTGATTATAGAAGATTTAGGATCGGTGGTTGTCCAAAGGAGAAGAAAGAATGAATATATTCAAGTAAGAAATGATAAATAACTCAACAAGAAATCAAAGAACTCAACTTTGACTGTCACCTATCTAAGATTACTCCAAGTGTTCTTAGGTAGGATTATTTAATCAAAAAGAGAGAATTAACCAAGTGATTTACTTCTATTAGATTCAATATACTCAACCATCAACATGTCATCATACCTTATATAGGGATCTAACATTGCTAACTAGCACACTAATTTAGCCACATAACACATAAAAGGCTAAGTAGAACATAAACTAGTATTAAAAATGTATTTATATCCTATATAATAAATGACTCAACAAATACTATTACAAGCAAAGTAAGCTAATTAGTGTATGAAAACAACTAACAAGAATCCTAATCAAAATAATGATGTTGGCTTGAAATGTTGACTAGGCCTCTTAACTTATAGAGTTTACTTTTATGCACAATAGCTTCCTTTGTAATAACTTATATCACATGAAAATCTTATGTATCTTGACTTTTAAAATGTTTTTATCTTCTTCCTAGAAATATATTACATACCTGCAAGAATGACTTAAAGTAATATCATTAAATTTAGTCATATTATTATTATCAAAGACATATTATGATTTTTTCCATAATTAAGTATGCCAAATTACTATCATCTTGAGGATCATTTATGGATGCTCCCACATCATTCGCTCCAAATTAAGAATAATTTATCCTTAAATTAACATCACTAAAGTAATGAGACAAATCACCACCATTAAATATCCTCAAAACGTCGCCATATGATTAAGGAAGTTCAAGTTTGTAAGCATTTTCTCTAAATTTTCTAAGGATTTTAAATGGTCCCTCTACTCTTGATATTAGTTTATGTTTCCTTAGATTTGAAAATCTTTCTTTACAAAAGTGTAACCTCATTAAATCACCAAGAGAAAATACATGTCAAGTGCAATGTTTATTAGATTTTTTTTAATATCTTACATTAGCTCGCTCTATGTTCCCCTTGATTTGTTGATAAAGATTTTGGACGAACTCTACTTGTTCCTTTGCTTCATAGTTTTTAAGTTCACCTTTATTCAAGGGTACTATATCAATTAGTATGTAAGGATTCACTCCATACACAATCTCAAATGGACTTGAATGCGTAGTACTTAAAGGACTTTAATTATAAGCAAAATTTGCATAAGCTAACTTAATATTCCAATCTCTAGTACTTTTACTTACAAATCCTCTTAACAAAGTGTCAAGATTACGGTTTGTAACTTCACTTTATCCATGGGTTTTTTAATGATAAGAATTACTAAATAATAACTTGGTGCCTAAACATGTGCCATAATTTTTTTCAAAAGTTACTAAGAAACTTGACATCCCTATCAGAAACAAAACTTTTAGATATGCCATGTAATCTCACAATTTCTTTAAAATACAAATTAGCAACATGTGTAGCATCATTAGTTTTATTGCATGGAATAAAATGAGCCATTTTAGAAAACCTATCTACCACTACCATAATAGAATCATTACCTCTTTGTGTTCTAGGCAACTCTAAGATAAAGTCCATGCTAAATCCTTCCCATAGTTGACTAGGCACAGGTAATGGTGTATATAAACGTTTGTCAAATAAACTTTTACTATTTTTACAAGTAACACATAGATTTACTACACTTTGTATACCCTTTATCATAAATAGCCAATAAAAATTTTCTTACAGTAACTTTAATGTTTTTTTAGTACCAAAATGGCTTACAATAGCTCCTTAATGTACCTCTTTTATAAGTTAATCCTTTATACTTGACATCGGTATACAAAGGCTTTAGTTACTTCATTTCCTCAAATAAATTCTCCTTTTTTTTATAAGTTGAGTAATAGGTGCAACTATAGTAGAGAAATCTTTAATAAATCACCTATAAAAACTAGCTAACCCATGAAAACTTGTTACTTGATGTATATATTTAGGAATAAGCCACTCTTGAATAACTTATATCTCTATAGGATCAACTTTAATACCCTTAGCACTAAAAATATAACCCTAAAAAACTATACTCAAAAGCATAAATTCAGACTTTTTAAATTTTACATATAGTTTAGTTTCCCTTAATTTATCAAATAGTTTCCTTAAATGTAGAAGATGATTATGTTCATTCTTAATATATACAAGTATTTCATCCAAATAAACTACAATCAATTCACCTAGGAAAGGAAAAAGAATTTCATTTATTAGTCTTGTAAAAGAACTAGGTGCATTCCACAACCCGAAAGGTATAATAACCCATTTATAGAGACCATATATAGTTTTAAATGATCTTTTCCATTCATCTTCTTCCCTAATCCTCATTTGATAGTAACCACCTCTTAAATCTATGTTGGAGAACAAACGTATACCACATAGTTCATCAAGCATGTCATCAAGTCTAGGTATAGGAAAACGATACTTGATAGTTATAGTATTCACTACTCTAGAATCCATGCACATGTGCCAGGTACCATCTTTTTTAGGAACTAACAAGGAAGGTACACAACAAGAACTCATGATTTCTTTCACATAACCTTTATTTGCTAGCTCTTGAATTTATCTTTGTAATTCCTTATCTTCTTGAAGACTATATCTATAAGCAAGTCGATTAGGTAAGGGCAATCTAAGAATTAAATCTATAGTATGCTCTATACCTCTAATAGGCAAAAGTCTAGGAAGTAATCATTTAGAAATACATCACTATACTCATCAAGCAAACTAGTAAGGTTTGAATTGCTAGACATTTTCTCCCCAAACTATGATGATTTTGCTAAGGCATAACAAACACCCTCCTCATCAATGTAATTAACCATTTCTCATTCATGTAAGAATAAAATATTTTTAACCTCGGATGGTTGTACATAATCACATTAAGACAGTTTCAACTTATATTTCCTTTCATCTTTAAGCACCATATATTCATTAGTTACACCATCATGAGTTACATTTCTATCATATTACCATAGTATTCCTAGTAAAATACTGGAAGCATCTGTAGGAAAATATCACATAATACCTCATCATGGTAATCACTAATGCAAAAAGTAATTAAGGTTTATTTGCTGATCTTAGCTCCTATGTCCTTATTAATCCATTGTAGTGAAAATGGTTTAGAATGTGTAGTAGTCACTAGCCCTAATTGTTTGAACATTTTGTCACTAGCAACATTAGTACACTAACCACTATTTATTATGACCCTATAAACCTTATAACCAATTCTACACTTAGTTTTAAAATTTTTATCTCTTTATGTAGATTGATCATTAGGTTAAATTTGTAATGACCTTTGAAGTATAAAATAAGGATTTCCATCATCCTCATACATACTTAAGACATTATAATTAGATTTAGTTTCTAGGTCATCATCATTAATACATAGTTCTATATTCTCAATTTCACTCAAGGTCAAACTTCTTAGGTTAGGACATTCCCTAGCAAAATGACTATATCCTTTATATTTGAAATATTGCTTATTAGACATTTCACTTAATTTATTTTTACCCTTATCATCTTGGTTAGGGTTAATCTTTTTATCATTAGCTAAATAGATATGTGTCCCAAATTTAGATGTATATGCATTAGAATAAGTTTTTTTTATGTAGATGTTGAAGCATTAGTCTTATCATAGGCTTTGGTGGACTAGTTTTCCTTTCATATGTTAAGGAAAACTTAGTCAAATCATCAAGAGAATCATAGGAAAACATTTTAAAAAAATTCCTAATCAAGTTATTAAGGCCACCTAAGTATTTAGCACACTTTTGTTCTTTTCTTTATTTCATGTCACACAAGAGTACTAGTCTTCCAAACTACCTAGTGTATTCCTCTACAATAAGAAGCCCTTACCTAATAGTAGTCAATTTGATATACATCTATCACTCATACTCCTTAGCAAAATTTTTGAATTTGAGAGATGTTAATTTACACTTATGTTCATCATCATAGTCTCTGAACTCAAATATTGCTTCAATTTCATGAAACCATTCAAAAAATAATTCAAAATCTAATTCATAATAGAAATAAGGAAGGTTGAGCTTTATACCTTTTATCTTCAAAATGGTTGTACCATCTATAGATGATTTTCATAGCCTCTTCAACTGTGGATAAGGTAATTTGATCCATTCCCTTATGCTCTCTATTCATACTCCATTCAAATATTGATGTGGCCACCTCAAGCTTAGACTGCCTTGTAGCCTCCATGGTGTTATGCATGTGTTGATGAGTCTCTCGATCGGCTACCTTTGATTCTAACCTTTAAATTTGGCTTTGAATGGAAGAGATTTGCTACAATTGTGAATTTGTTTCATATACACTTGATGAAAGTTGTTGAAGAGTATCATATATAGTCTTCATTGGTACCTCTTCACCCATGATTAAATTATTTTGCTAACTAATGCCTTAACACAAGTCAACCAATGCTAGAAGTCACTTTTTGATGTCTTCTTGATGGTGTGGAAAGGATCTTGAAGACTTTTTTAACTTGAGAAGACGATGGAGATGAAAGGTAAAGATTGGAATGTGCTATCAAATATTCTTGATGCACTTCAATGTAATCTGTTTGGTTAATAAGTTGGTTCTTGATCAAAGGAAGAACACAAAGAAAACAATAAGAGAATAGATAATGGTCAAATACAAGTGAAGAAAGTTTATCCCCAAATTGTGATCAAACGCTAAAGAAGATAATAGAGGTTGAATATCAAGTAGGGTTTTTCATGTTATCTGATATCTACATATCAAATCCAATATTTGAAGTGATCCGATCCAAAAAAGCAAGTAACTGATTCGATATTTTTTTTTTCAAAAATCAAATATCCAATATGATCAACAAAAAGTTAAATAAACTAGATATCCAAACCGAAAAATACAAATAATATCTGATCTAAAGAAACATATTTATATATTTTTTATAATTTTTTATAATTTTTTATTTTATATATAACTATATATAAATAAATTTAGATGTGTGTGTGTGTGTGTAACTTTTACTTGATTTAGTATCTGGGCCAAAATTTAATTTAGTTGAAATTATATTTTTGATATAATTCCTTTTTAGATATGATAGAACCTAATTAAATCTTATGATGTAGTAGCTTTAATTTTAGTTTTGACATTAGATATTTGCTGAACAAGTTGGATATTAACTGAATAGATTAGATATTTGCTCAGTAGATTAGATAATATAAAATATATTTATGATTTGGTGGTTTTTAATATTTGAAATTTTATTCAGATAATATTATTATATTTGATATTTGATCCAAAGATTTAAATATCCTATATTTTAGATATCTGAAGTTTCAAATCAAATATGAAATATCATTTTCAAATATCCAAAATTTTAAATATCCGATAATTGAATATTTGAACCTTGAACAACCCTAATCTCAATATGATAATCAACTAGAGTGGACAAACAGGTAATATTCTTTCTTGATTCAAATCTAACAAGATTGGTGTCGAATCTTCAAGGATTATTCAACCTAAGATGGTGAGAAGGAAAAGACTTCATCAGGGAGAAAGAAGGATATTATCAATAGGGAAAAAATCACAAATTCACTCGAGCACTTTGAAGATTCAAAGAACTTCGAAGAAAACTAAGGAGGGTTAAAGAAGAAGGTTGGAAGATCAAAAAAAGAAGAAGGATAATTGACACTTACCTTCAGTATTCGAAGTTGTGGATGAGGAGAAGATAATATCCAACCTTTAACTTTGAAGATGTGAAGAGTAGGATGAATATATACTAAATGTTGGGTTGAAGATGCAATATATGACTCAATCACCTTCATGTTTTAAGTTGAAGATTAACTAATATGCATGGGCGTGCATGGGAGAAAAAAGTATTTAAAGATCACATATTGTGGAAGGAGAGAAAAAAATGAAAGATCTTCAAATTTGGAGCAAAGTGAACCGAGGCTTTGATACCAAAAATGACACAAGTCTTCAAAGGATGATGAAGAATCATGTGATTGTAGAAGATTTAGGATCGATGGTTGTCCAAAGGAAAAGAAGGAATGAATATATTCAAGCAAAAAATGATAAAGAACTGAACAAGAACTCTAAGAACTCAACTTTGAATGTCACCTATCTAATAATACTCCAAGTATTTTTAGGTAGGGTTATTTAATCACAAAGAAAAAAATTAACCACGTGATTTACTTGTATTAGATTTCAATACACTCAACCATCAAAATTTTACAAGTTGTTGATATCATGCCTCATGTAGGGATCTTACATTCACTACAAAATATATGAATTGTGCCAACAATAATTTAGTCATGGATTTTTTTGCTATTGGCAAAAGTTACTAATACAAATAGATATAGTTTTGTGGGTAATGAAGAAATTTTTCCCTATATAAATTTTTTATGTATTGGTAATAGTATGTTATGTCAACAAATCTTTTACCTACTTTTATATCTATGCCTATTAGTAGTATTATACCAACAAAACTAATACCCAATCATATATCTGTTGATATGAGTTTATAAGGAAGATAAATGTTTCAACCATTGTTATATCCATTGGCACAACACATTCATTCCTCTTATACATAAAATACTTCTCTTATTATCATAATTGCCAATTTTATATGAAATACTAATAATATAATATATAACCAGATTTATTATTAACATTATAGTCATTGCTAATATTATTATAACATAACTATGATAATTAAAATAATGAAAATTATTCTTAAAATAATAAAATTATAATAAAAGTAATAATCAACCAAGTTGCGCTTTGAATGACCTATATGACTAGGGATGTAAACGGGGCAGGTTCGCGATGGTTACTCCCATACCCGTACCCAATATCTGATAAGTATATTATAATTGAATCCGTATCCGTACTCGAATGGATATTCCTTAATATATCTATATCCATATCTGTCAGATATCCGTTACCCGACGAATAATCTATTACCCGTTTAAATTACCCAATGGATATTACCCAACAAATAAATCCATTACCCGTTTAGATTTTTATCATATATTATATATGATATATAAAATCTATAATTTCAATCAAACAACCTATTATTTAAAGATCAAATTTTGAACCTACTCCAATAAGTTCAAATTTTCAACATGCTCCAACAAATCCATATTATTAATATTACCATTCACCAAACTATCAAACAATAAAACAATCAACAATAGTACAAGTCTAGTTTAAAAACACCATAGCCAATACTATTTGTTTATAAAAATATAAAACTTCCACAAATAAAACTGAAATCAATAACTACTAAAACATAATAATATAACTTTGATTAGCTAAAAATAGCTTCAAGAAGAAGTTGCTCGTGTTAAGCTCCAAAAATTCCATATCACCAATTTGTCTTTCCATCTTCAACCTCCATATCTTATGGCTTATGCCTTCATCTAAAAAATAAAGAAAAAACATAAATAGTTTAAATAATTAAGTATAATCAAATATTTTAATCACTAATAATATTTATGACAAGTTTTACCTCATGCTCACAAACATCTGAGTCGGATTCGTCACTTTGCAAGGTAAACCTATGATAAGTTGAGTTCACAGTACCATCATTATCTAACAAAAAAAATAGAACATTAGAATTAAACAAATATAATAATAGATATATTATAATTATTTAAACATCAAATGTATAAAAGTAAATATTACCTTCATTCCTTATAGTAGCCCAAAGTCAATCTCTGTAACACATTAATGCTTCTAGAGTCTTTGGGTGCAATCAGTTACGATGAGGACTTACAAATCTCCACCTTGTGCTAAAAGCCGACTCAGAAGCAACTGTAGAAATAGGGATGGCAAGTATGTCTCGGGCCATTCGTTGTAAAATCGGATACTTAGTATTTGTCCTCCAATATGATAACACATCAAAGTCGTCCATCTGTGCCATCACAGACTCCTCCAAATAACAATCTAACTTGGTCTTCTGTGGTGCACTAGTCATGTCTTGGTTCGCCAACTACTAATTATAATGAAGCTTAAGGGAGACTCTAGAACCCAAAGTCACACTACTGACACTTGAACCAAAACTTTGACTACTAACACTAGAATCACGCGATATTGATGAACTTCTCTCCCTACGCTTATACTTCTCTTCATACTCATGAAACAATTCATAGCATATTTTACGAACATTATCTACCTCTTCACCATAGGTGCTCCCATAAATGATAGAATAATAACACTCTACCAACTTCAATTTATACCTTGGATCCAAAATAGTTGCCACAACCATCATTTCACGAATCATACTCTAATATTTTTCAAAATTTTCTATCATTTTTGTTGCCATACCACTAATAATTTTATCTTGATCAAGAGACCATTCAATCAAGGACATTCTAACTTCACAAACCTTGGGAAATTATAAATTGACAATATGATATCTACTCCTAGAAAACATCAAAGTGACATCATAAAATAATGACAAGCTCTCACAAATAGATCAAGCCAAATTCCATTCATCACTTGTAAGACAACAATTAAAATTAGATTCCAACCGTGCCAAGCGAACAAACACAACTTCATACATTAGAGCAATATCAAGCATAAAAAATGTAGAATTCCATCTTGTCCTACAATCATGTATTAAGGTTCTACTATACGGAATTTCTTTTTTACGACAAACCTCCATAAACTTTTCCAGCCTTTTTGGTGTGGCTTTCCAATACATCACACTCTCTCGTATGTTCTCAATAGCTTTTTGAATTGTTTCCATACCATAGCTAACAATAATATTAAGCACATGAGCAGCACAACGTATATGAAAATATTTTCCATGTAATAAAAAACACTTCGACTCAAATCTATTTTTCAAATCTCTGATCAAAGTATCATTGGTAGTACAATTATCAATGGTCAATGTGGTAAGTTTTGAATCAATATTCCATTCCATCAAACAATTGACCAAAACATCACATAGAACTTCAGATGTATGTGGACTTGGAATATAGACAAACCTTCAACAAAATACAATAAAACAATAAATAAACCAAAGGACAACATATAATTACATAATATTAATATTTTAGAACTACAGATGAATATAAATTTAGTATACCTTATTATTCGACTTTTCAAGGTCCAATGATTATCAATCCAGTGAGTTGTGATAGCCATGAAACCCTTTTTTTATTCTGAGATGTCCACATATCTATTGTGATTGAAACTCGACTCTTGTTACTACTCAACAACGACATTTTTTTGTCTTTTTCATATTCAAACAACTTGAAAATATTGCTTCGTAGAGTGTTCCTTGAAATCATTTTAAATGATGGTTGAAGAGCTGCTGATTATCTTCTAAAGCCTTCATGTTCCACTATATAATGCATAACTATCATATTACATAGCTCACGCCTTGCAACTTCTTGATTAAATTTCACAACCATAAGCTTTCATTTTCCTTCCCCCTTTTAATCAAAACTCAACTTGGTTTGTCCTACCCCTTATATAGGCCTTAAACATACACATTTCCTCATATGATCATGCAAATGAGAAGTACCATTTTTTGGATCACCGCTCAAACTCTTATTACAACCTTTACATATTGCTTTTTTCATACCATTAATTTCTGCCGCATTAAAATGATCCCAAACAACTGAAGTTTTCTTCCTTTTTTTCACTAAAGAAAATGGATTCACTTCTTCTACCTCCTCATTGGTTGATGGTTTACTAGGTGTAGGATTACTAGCTAGGCCGGAAGAATATGGTGGTAAAATTTGTGAATCAGTATTAGGTTGGCTACTTGATGCCATCAAACTAACTAATAATCCCAAACGCCGCACAACAAGAAAACATAATATTTACTTACTCTCACTTGTTTATATTTACTTACTCTTAGTTAGTTATTGTAAAAGGTATTATGATAAAGAACCTAACTTAATAATGATAATATTAATAATGATAATGATTATAAACATAATAAGATCATATCAAACAAGATTAGTAAAAAAATAAAAATAAGTTGAAGAGAATACGACCTTAGTTTTTTTTTTACAAAAAACATTATTTCAAACAATAATTTTAAAAAAATTTAGAGTCAGGGAGCTCCTATTTTCTAGTACGTTTGATATTAGTGGGATCATTTAGAGAATCAAAAATTTATTTAGTCATATAGTGCCATTATTGGAGTAACTGTATGCATTAATTTTACTTCTAGTGAGTCACTTGACCTCATTTGCATGCATTAATTTTGCTTCTAATTGGATAGTACCCCATCCTTCCCTATCCTCCATGACTCCAACCTTCTATCTATTCACCTCCCCATCGTATTTCCTTTTGATTGGTAAATGGCTAAATGATTATTTTAAATGATTTTTTTTTCAAATTTTTTTTATTGGAACTACAGATGCTAATATTTGATTTGTTAACCTTGCACGATTATGCTAAGGTCTTTTTAATTTAGTTGGCTTTTGTGTGTGTGTGTGTGTGTGTGTGTGTTGTTCTCCTAAATGCGATCTTTCTCTATGAAACTTTATGGCACCTTTTTGGTTTTTATATCTTATTTTTTATTCGTGGCTGCTTGTTTAGGCTTATTCTCACTTCACTTCTTCTTCTTCTTCTTGGTAATTCCTTGTAGCTTTGTTGCTGCATAACAATCAAACTAACTAATTGATTATTCATTAATTTCTCAGTTTAAAGCATTAACTATCATAATCCTTTTTTTCTTCATTTCTCATCGGTAGTCTTTTTTCTAAGATTTTTTTCCCCGAAGTTGCATTAGTTGATGTTTAATTTTGATATGTACCTAAGCACAAGTGGAACAGTTATCTGATCAATGTCACATGAATATTCTATGCAAGTACTGGATCCTTAAATAAATGAAAGGTGTACATGGTGCCCAAATTTTCAACCTAAATTAAAACCTAATTTTTTCTAGAAATATGCATATTAGTGCACTAATTTTATTTTTTATTAATAATTAAGTAACATAAACTAATTATAATACACTACAAAAGGAAATTATAGTGTAAAAATAAAATAAATTTATTATTATTATTATAAAGAAAAAATTACATTTTTTTGTGCCACAAATTTCTTTTATTTTGTACAATTATTAGTTTGTATTACTTAATTATTAATAAAAATAACACTAGTGCACTAAATATATATATTTTTAGGGAAAATTGGGTTTTGAGCTTAGGTTTAAAATTTGATTGCATAGCATTTTTCGTGTTTCGCTATCATGATCACTAACATTATACTCAAAATAAATTATATTGTGCATTGTTTTGGTCTAGATTTTTGCTAATTACTTAACTAGAATTAGTTTTGGTCATTGCAATCAAATGTAATTTCCATGACAAATCATCAATAATGGGATCATTGTATTTTATTATTTTATATTCATCTAATTAAAATATAGTTAATTGCTATTGTAATGAAACAAGGAGCTTTATGAGGTCATTAAGATTCTATAAAGCTTGAAAGATAAGACCTTGTTTGATGCAATATTGAAGGTCCTGCTTTTCCCTCAAAATTCATGAGGGATAGGGAGATTCTAAAAATGAAAACTTTTTTTTAAGTTTTCTTTAACTTCTTTTACATGAAGCAATCACAATTGTGATGTGTAACCTTTTAATTTCTCATATTAACAATTTGTTCCTACAATCTACTATAATGATTTGTGTATAGTTTTATCATTTGATTCATTAGAGGCTTGCTAAATTGTAGTATTTTCTACTATTTCTAGTATGTGTTATTAGTTTGTTTTCTGCATAATAGAGCTATTGTTCTGCTTCTTCCTGTATCGCTCTCTTCATCTTGATCTTCTGGCTTTTCCTTAGGCCTTTAATGTATTGTGGAACAAAAACTTTATCATTTGTCGAGACTCTTGAGTTTGATTCTTCTGTTTCTTTTCTGATGACAGGATTTGAATCCCTTTCCCTTTATTAAAATTACATTTGATTTGTATCCACTGACTACTCTTTAATAGATGAGGTACTCCTTAAATAGCATGCTAAGCCAATTATACCCTCTCTAATGTTTTGTCAAAAAGTTGATATGAAGAAAATCTTCCTTATTATGAAGGGATGTTCCATATGGTTCCGAGCAGGCGAGCATATTAAGATATACATAGGAGCATGTAGGATTACCGACAAGTAGTAAAACAAGAGATTCAAACTAGACAGTAGAATAATTTAGAGGATCGACAAACACCAGCAGTAGAATAATCCTGGATCAAAGATTCTATGATACAAATTAATAAGAACCAAGTTATGAGTTTGATACAAATCAAACGAAAACTAAGAAAATGAGACAAAAATCAAATAGAGAAAAATAAGTCGAGGTTTCAATCACACCAACCAGAGAAGCAACTCAAAATTGATAACAGATAGGCCTAACCTTGAAGACTGGAAGTGTCGAACTGCCGTGTGCGACTGACAAAGGAAATTTGGAAATGGAAGCCGAAGTGCGGTTCTGTGTGAATTGTGAAGTAGGCAAGCAGGCAGGACTGCAAGAGGCAACAACGAAGGTCGAACCGTCGAAGGAAGCTGAACTGCCGAAGGCCCGAAGCCAGAAGCGAAAGTGTCGAGTGATTGGCGTCTGGATGACTGCTGACTGCCGACTGCGGACTGCCGAAGGAAGGAGATGCTCAGATGCAGCCAAAATGGTGAAATGGAATCCCTATTCCCTGTTTCCCTAATAGGCTAATAACTTAAGTTACGAAGTCTAGATTTTTATTTTTAATTATACAAATTTAATTTTCTAATTTAAATTTCATAGAGTATTAGAATTTTAACTTAATTACTATTATAACCTTAATGAATATATTAACTATGTCATATATATGAGGGGCAAAAGGATAATTTTATATAGGATTTTATCTAATGGGTACTGATACATATATGGATGCAGGTACGGATATGGAGACTCGTTACCTTTCTCTATACCTGAACCCGACGGATTTTTTTCTCCATACCCGTATTCATTTATCCATATCCGTTTATATATCCGTCGGGTATCGGGTAAAACCCACCTGTAACACCCCGAGTCGATACGACCACGCGAAGGCTACCTTGGAGCGCTTTCGGATTAATCGACTAGCCTCACAAATCAACACGAGTCCTTTCAGCACGCTTTGTCCTCACTCACGCACTTCCCGATAAATTTTCAGAAAATTTCCGAAACTTCCCAGGAGGTCACCCATCCTAAAATTACTCCACGACCAGCATGCTTAACTGTTGAGTTCTTAGGACGGAATCACCAAAAGGATGGTATACCATGTTGATATAAGTATCCGAATCAATCCTTATAACACTCCGCTCAAATTGGGATATTACATTCACCCCACTCAAAGAACGCAACGTCCTCGTTGCACCACAACCAATGACTGTCTCAATACAGTTCATCCCAAGAATCGTCCCGCTAGGTGGCTAACTAACTCATCCAAGTTCAGCTCACGGTCGCGGTTTCGCTCTGATACCATTTGTAACACCCCGAGTCGATACGACCACACGGGGGCTACCTTGGAGCGCTTTCGGATTAATCGACTAGCCCCACAAATCAACACGAGTCCTTTCAGCACGCTTTGTCCTCACTCACGCACTTCCCGATAAATTTTCAAAAAATTTCCGAAACTTCCCAGGAGATCACCCATCCTAAAATTACTCCACGGCCAGCACGCTTAACTATTGAGTTCTTAGGATGAAATCACCAAAAGCATGGTATACCATGTTGATATAAGTATTCGAATCAATCCTTATAACACTCCGCTCAAATTGGGGTATTACACCACCCCATTTACATCCCTATATATGACGGAGTCTCACTACTTGATTGACACAATGGGGGTCTAGGGGGCATTGTATCCCTTGTTATTAGATCCTTTTGAGCCTAATATTATTAAACTTATTTATATAATTATTGTAAAATTTCATATTTTTTTAAATTTAATTTTCTTAAACTTAATAAATAACTATTATTATTGTAAGCATTATTTAAATAAATATCATATAATAAAAATAATAATTAGTTAAGTTATGTTCCGAATAACATAGGATAGGAGTCTCGTGGACCGATCGGCTAGTTGGGGGTCCAGGGGCACCGTACATAGTGTAATACTCCACTTCTTAAAAACTTAATTTTTATAAATATTTGTGTTGACTTATGAGTTTTAATATTTAATTTTATTTTAATTGGGTTATTTAATTTATATCATATTTCTATTTTAATAAGTGTTTCGATTTATTTTAAATAAAAGCTTTTTATCAGATAAGTCTTTTGTTTATTTCTAAAATACAGTTTATAAAATTTTTCAATTAAATTTATTCTATTTAAAATTATATATTTGATTTAAATTCTTTTAGATATTTTAATATTTAAAAAAAACTGTCAATCAATACCAACAGAGAGCACCACCCCTTTATTTTCTTTCGGCTTTTCCTATCTCGGACCCACCTTGTTATTTTGTTGTTGCAGACTTACAGGTAAGGAGTGGTCATCCCTACTCCCTCCTCTATTTGTCGAACACCGCCTTGTTGCCGCTCGGCCGTGCCACCACAACTCTCGGTCGTTGTCATCTATGGTAGCAAGACAGCAGCAGCGACACAACAACAGTAGAGCAGCAATAGCGACGGAGCAGCAACACAAGAAGACAGTAATGGCACAACACCGGTCGGCTGCCTCCAACATCGGTCTGTCATCGGCGAGTGGTCCTCTCCCACTAACAAAGCTCCACCACCCTTTACCTGCATTGTTTTGGTTAAATTCATTTGGCATATTTTTCTAGAACCTTAACCTTTTGTTTTGATTAATTTTGAAAGAATAAGCTTTAATTAAGATAAATTAGTTGTTTAATTAAGTGTGTGTGTGTGTGTGTGTGTGTGTATTGTATGATTCAATTCAATATGCTAATTGTGTGGTATATGTTGATTTCTGGAATTTGTGATTATTGACCCAGTTATGTCTGGATATCTCAAATTTGTTCAATTAAGTTATTTTAGATAATTTCATTATGCATTATACTTTGAAATATACTTAGTTTCATATTGGAATTGTTAATTTAAGAAATTTGTGCAAAATTAATTGGAATATGATTTTTAGGTCAATTTTTTGTTGATTTAAATTTAATTATGTAATTGAGTTATTTTATTAAATTTATTATACATTTTTTAATATAATATATTTAATTTCATTTTCGAACCGTCGATGGTAAGATTTGACCAAATTTACGGTCCGGGCTCAAAAACTCTAACTATGTTAAATTGGGTATTTTGTTTATTATTTTTAATCAATTGAGTATACAATATGTTATAAAATAGGTCTAATTGCATTTCTAAACATTCAATTTAAATAAATTAATAAAATTTGACCGAATTGCATTTTTACGCCTAAAACCCTAACTTTCAAATGAAATTATGGAAATTGTCATTTGTATAGTAGTTTATTCTAAAATTGATTTTATAGAATAATTTAAAATGACCTTAATTATATTTTAACATGTTCAATTTGGATTAATTAGCTTAAATTGTCCGGATTTATATTTTGGGCTTTAAACCCCTAATTTTTTGGAACAGTTTATGAAATCAATTAAATTGAGTTAAAATTAACTAGCTATGATTTAAAATCAATTAAATTGAGTTTTTAACTTATCATTTGGATCAATTCTATGAAATTGATTGATTTAACATTTTAGGGTTGTAAGCCCTAATTGTGTAAGTGATTTTTGATAAATTTTACTTACTTTCTATTATTTTATGTTTTGAATAGTTTTTCTAATATAGTCTTTAAGTTTTCTATCGGTGATCAAGAAAGATGCTCTAGTGGATCTAAAAAACCTAATGTGTATACTAGTTTATAGTTTTTTGATTTCTCTAGTTTATAGTTTTTTTATTTCTCTTTGGTCATTTTACTTAAGGTGTTGATCTGGTGATAGGTTGTTTGTATGATTTATGGGTTTATGGGTGATTTCTAAGGTTTTTGACCTGCATGTGCTCAAATCTAATACTTTATAGACTAAGGTACTTGGTTTTTCCTTTTTGTGTCTATAATGACCTAACATTCTTCTGGTTTTTAGTGTTGCTGGCAAAGAGGACTAAATTGGTATCAGGAGAGTGTTTTGAATTTTCTTATTTTTTCTTAGCCTAAGGTTTTAATAGTATTTATTTTTCTTATGCTTGAATATATTTTGTATTGTATGTCTTTTAATATTTCTAATTATCATCTTCAATATGGTATGTTAAATGAAAATATATACTAATTTTACTTTGTATGTTACTAGGATGTCATGTCATGTTTAGAAAAAGCATCAAGCAAGAAGAAAATATCTACAATAAGTCAGGAACAATTAGAGGTAAATCTTTCATTCTTTTTCTTTTCTTCTTTTATGTACTTTCATTTTCTTAGCAATATAAATGGTAATTATCGGTTAAATTTTATTTTTAATATGTTAGTTTTTAATTTCAAAGTTGGATATGGAAACATAATTAATTAAATAATAATTCTAATTTTTATGCTACTAGGTTTCTGTGTCATCTTTGAAAAAGGAATCGAGTAAGAAGAAAGTAACTACAAGAAGTCAAGGACAATTGGTGGTAAATTTTTCACTATTATTTCTTTCTTGTCTTCTTTAGTTTGTTTTTGTTTTAGTAGTACTAAATATGGTTTTCAATCCATATTTCTTCATATATTTTTTTCGTTTTTTTTATAAGTAAGTGAATTCATTACTTTCGAGTTAAGCTATTATATATAATCTCTTAGCCACTATTAATTTATCATTGTTGTTGTATTGTTTATGCAAGAAGTTATTGCCACAACATCTAGAATTTTAAAATTTCCAAATGGAGGACTATCAATTAAAGTAATAGGACATACTCCTGGGCTAATGAAAGTGATCGTAATCGACCCACCCACATATTCATCAATTAAGCACAAACTATTCACGCCTATGTCACTAGAGGAAGGATCTCTAAGAGCTGAATTTGGTATATATTATGTTTAATTACTACATTCAGTAATCTAAGACATGGGTTTATTCTAAGTTTTTATTACATTCAATTTATTTTAATTAAGAGGGAAAGAAAGGATAAAATATATGAAAACTACTAAGGAAACAACCATTAATAGGTAGTCCATGTAACTTAGTCGCATGAGTAAGTTTGAAACCTTATTTGTATGGTAATAGATGGTCCTGTAATATATGAAAATTACTAAGGAAAAAACATTTAATGGTAGAAATTTATTAGTTGTATGTCTTTTAAGATTATTTCTAGCATTTATTGTTATTTGTTTCTCCTCTTTTAAGGGAAACACCATAGATAAGAATCTTCTTGCTTAAAGATTATTAGTCTAAATGAAATGATACTGCAAGATCCTTTAAGAATTCCCAATATTGACATGTGTAAGTCATGTAATTCTATATCTTATAACTTTAGCATTTATTACCACCTTCTCCATGTCGAAAATGAATAATTTTGTTACCATTTTATTGTTGTTGTTAGGCAAACGACATAGTCATGGCAATATCCAGTCCAACAATGTGTCATCTATAATAGAAGTTAATGATGGTTCACAGACCGAGCATACAATTTTAGGTGGCTATAACACCATAAATAGAAGAGAACTTCAAGGTATAATGCTCATAAATGAAAAGGGTCGTGGATGTAACAAGACTAAAGTGTTAAAGAAGGCTGAGTATGTGGACGTCAACGAACATCTTCAACCAATTAGTGATTCAGCTAGGCAATTATCAACACTTATAGACTTCTTGACACGAGATCCTAGGCAGTTACCACTTGATTTTTGGGATTGGAGAAAGATGGATAGGACATATCTAGATTCGATTTGGGAGGAAGCAAAGGTACATTATCACAACATTAACTTCATTAGCTTTCTTATTTATTTTATATGTATTATATAGCTTTTGTTTTCTATTTCATTTTCTTCCTTTATAGATCTCTTATTACTTTCCTAAAAATCGAGAACCATATAAGGGGCATTAGGCAAAATCCATGAAGATTGGAGAGCTCATAAGTCTAAGTTGAAGGTGGTTCATTTTTATGGAAAAACACACGATCGAGCAATACATTCTAGGCCAGAGGAAATACCCGAGACCTCATGGTTAGAGATGGTAAAATTTTGGGAATCTCCAAAAGGCAAGGTAGTGATTCTTCATTTAATTATTTATAAAAAATAGGTTATTACTATAATAGTTCTATTACTTTATTTGTTATACTAATATTTTTTTCTCATATTACTTAAGAAAGAAGTCAAAGAGGGATCTACAATAGTGCAAAGTCAAAAATGTATTCATATGCTGTTTCAAATAGCTTAGCACACATCCGAGCGGAAGAAAAGTTAAGTATATGACTAATTCGTCTAGGCAATGCCAAATTTATTTTACTTTGTATACTTGATATACAATTTCATATATGTTTTTTGATTAGGAAAAAATGGGGAAAGAACCCGATGAATTGGAAATGTGGTTGAAAAATCATGAACCGACAAAGGTTTCTAAGCTTAATGATGCTTCTACTGCAACAAGAGTATGTTTTCAATCTATTTTGATTTTAGGGTTATATATATATATATATGCAAATCTACCTCATCTACTACCCATTAATAACTTGATCTATACTTTACAAAAAGCAATTCTAGATGAAATGACTGCACTTCCAAAAGGATCTGATCATAATGCTTGACGTGAAATATTCAAAAAGGTGGTGGGAGTAGATAGGAATGGATATGCAAAAACCTTTGGTCTTGGTGTAAAAGTTCCACAATCCCACAAAAAAAAAGATGTGCTTTTGAGGAGGAGTGAGATAAAAGGATCAAATCTGAGTCTAGAGTTGAGAGGTTGGAAAATGATCTCCTTGAGACTAAAGACCAAGTAGGATATCTGACTGGTATAATACATATATTATTGGATAATTAAGTAAGTTCCTCACTAAATGTTGATAATTTTTTTTACATTTCTTACGCAACACATCAATTTTGGGTATATCTTTTTGTACCTCTAAATGTCAGTGCTTTTGTATATATGTCAGGTAATGAAGATGCTCGGTGATTTTGCTTGTAAGCTTACGAAGATGCTTGATGTTTTTGTATGTCAGTGTATGAAGATGTTTTTTTATAATAACATAAGCTACAAGTTGTATATATAGTATTGTATTTATAATACTATTCTGGCTTTGGGAGATAAACAACTAACTATTTTGTACTACACAATGATAATTATATATGGTGTAGTTAATTTTATATAAGCATAAAGTGTTACTACAAGTGAATATTGTGGAAACACGTAATATCAATAAATTTTTTACGTTTCCGTATAGGTTTAACCAACAGATATATGTATATATATATATACATACATACATACATATACACATACATACATATATACAAAACTATGTAAAATATGTATAACCAAGATTAAAATATATATGTATGTAAAATTTGTATGTATGTATATATAAATACATACAACAGACATATATATATATATATATATATATATATATATATATACAAGGTAAAAATATGTATAACCAACAATATATATGTAAAACTACCAAAATTTACTATTAAAATTTTTTATTTTATTAAAAGAAATAGCGGAAGCAAAGAAAACAAAGCTATGAATTTCAGAGATATTACCGCCACACTTAGTATCAGACCGGCTTATTTCTACCATTCCAGTACCAAGTGCTAAGGCTAAAATAATAAAATATAATTTGCTTGAAACTCAAACTATATTTAAATTAAAGTAGTGCAATAAACATTTTACAAGAATAAACCTCACTACTAATAGATACAATAACATAGATCATTTTAACAAGAATAAAGTTAATAGGGAAAATCTTGAATTATTCCCAAACGATCTTTATTCTTGTACCCAAGACCTCTTAAATAGCACATGCAATTGACCTATAAGGGACACTCCCATTAAATAGGTAGGGGCCAACGAATGGAACCTTTCAGTACTATGGTACTAAGTAACACTTTAAACCACACATAAAGGGAGGTCCGCATGCAACACATCATGCATAAACAACATACACATATAATAAGAAATGCATACACAACATCCACATACTTAGCAAGTTCATTACATACCCATGCAGGGACAAGCACTAAAGCCAAATCATGTCATATCAATAGATCATAACATGAAATCAATACTTTTAGGCCTTAAGACATTAATCAATCATTATTCAATCATTATCTCTCGAATTATATCCATGTGAGTGCAGGAACCCCACTACTGAAAATATACAGGGAAGAATGCTCCTGACCACTATTATTTGCCGATGGATAGGTCTCCAAGGCAGAAGGCTCTTGGCCACTATTATCACCTATGAATCGGTCTGGTCCCGACTCACATGGTGTTCCACTATAAGTAATTAGTTTTTTTTTTCAAGATTTATTCATATCTAAGATTTAGTTTATTGAGCTCGGGATCCCTACTATTATAGCTGATGGACCGGAATACATATATACATCTTCCAGGGTAAAGCACTCCTAGGCCACTATTATAACTGGTGGACCAGTACACATATACATCTTCCAGGACAAAACGCTCCTAGGCCACTATTATAACCGATGGATCGGTACGCATATACATCTTCCGGTGTAGAATGCTCCTAGGCTACTATTATAATCGGTAGACAAGCACGCATAATATAATCCATCTTGGTCGGGCTCAATCATCTTTCACTTTCATGATTAGTGTTTTCCATTTTAATTAGCATAACAGTTCCATTTATTTGCCTCAAGGGGAGGTCAAGAATCCAGAGATGCAAATGTACACTAGTCATACTGATGTATACAAGCTACTCAGTACCCTTCAACTATCAACCTAGGGATACAAAGGTATCCTGGTCGTACTGGTACATACAAGCTACACTATATCCTACTGACAAGGACACCTAATCCATAAGTATGCATACCCCCTAAATAGGTCCGTAGAGCTATATAGAGTAAGATGTAGGGCCTAACTGGGGCATTGAGGCACACCAGCAAATACCAAAATAATCGTGGGCTAAACCACGTCTTTAGGGTAGTGACCCCTAAAGAGCCACCATTCCTAATCTCAAGGTCTTCCACTTTAATTTTAGTGTTTTAACTAAGGTGATCACGAAAAGCACAACAACCACATACTTATTCACTTTCAATTGTTTATGATATCATTAGGTAATCCTTATTCATACAATTATCCAAGATAACCTAGAGGAATCACTAAGGCCATTATTATCTCATCCAATTCCAATTCAGGGTTTGTTTCCATTTATTCACATGCCATAAGGGTCAGTATATCATAATCACATTACGGTCTTAGAGTATGGTTAGTTCACATTAAAGGATCATGACACATATAACCCTAACATGCCCTTAATTCACACCCAATACACAATACCATGCATGATTAATGATTACAACACCTTCTTCATAAATATAAGTATAACAGCATACACAACCTTAATTATCCATTCAATCCTAAGTCAAGCCACATTCTTGTGATACTTACTAGTTGTCAAATACGCTTATCTTGCTATTCAATGTTACTTGAGTCTTATTATGAAACTCTATTAACCCACTGACATGTTAGATACGAGTTATTGATTTACCCCTTTCATCTCTACAAAATTACTGAAATACCCCTTGCTTGTATAATTATTAAGTCATCCCTCTTTACTTGCTAAATTACCATATTACCCTCCATGTTGCATAATTACCAAATTGTCCCATACTCGTGTTAGGTTACCAAATTATCCTCCATACTTATTAAATCACCAACTTCACCCTTTATACTTGTGAAGTTACCAATTTATCCTTCCAATGGTTTAAATTACCATATTACCCTTTAAATTATTTAAATTACCAAATTACCCTTAGCTCATTAAGTCACTACTCACCCTTCATATTTATTACACTTGTTAAATTTTCTATTTGGTTGGTTAGATTACCAAATTACCCTTTTAATTGGTTAAATTACCAGATTGCCCTTTTCCATTATCATAATTACCATTTTGCCCCTCTTCATTATTATATTTATTATTTTGCCCCTCTTTCTATAAATTACCAAAATACCCTTCCTTTATACCATTTACCATTTTACTCTTCTAATTTATTAAATTACTATTTTACCCTTAACTTATACCATTTTACTATTTTACCCTTTCACTTTGTTAATTTACCATTTTACCCTTCCTTTGTTCCAAATTACCATCCATTTTACCCTTCCTTTGTATCAAATTACCATTTTATCCCTCTACTTCATCAAATTACCATTTCACCCTTCCTTTATACCAAATTATCATTTTACCCTTCTACTTCTTAAAGTACCATTTCACCCTTCCTTTATACCAAATTACCATTTTACCCTTCCACTTCATTAAATTACCAAGATACCCTTTACTTTACAAAATTACCATTTCACCCCTTTACCTCCAATATTATTATTTTATCCATTTACTTCCGAGATTACCATTTTGCCCCTTTATTTACAAAATTACCATAATACCTTTTCCATTATATTTAATCCACCAAAATACTTTCTCACATCTAAAAATTACCAAGTTATCCCCTTTCTATGAAAAATTACTAAAATGCCCTTCTTACTAGTCCATTTACCATTTCACCCCTTTTACTCTTATAATTTACCATTTGTCCTTTTATACCACTTTTACTAAAATACCCTCACTATATAAAATACCAATATTAACGCTCCATACCCATCATTCAAACTCCATTAACTATTATTAATTATCATTAACACATATTAGCACCTACCACACACATTTTTAAGCCACACCTTTTGCACATCAAAAATTACCAAAATACCCCTAGGGCTCATATTAACATACTTATACACCCAAATGGACATAATGACATAACATATCATAGATAAGTACTTAGTATTTTTATTAACAACAAAGCTCCTTCATTATGCATTATTCCCACACATGACACATAAATTAGCATGCTTTTCTTTTTATCAATCAATACAAGCAACTAATACATTATGCTTAAAAACATATATCATGCATATAAACATATTAAAAATCCTAATGTGTTATCATACCTATATCCATTCGTTTAAGTAAGTTACCTTATTTTCCGCAAAAATCAAACATTACCAGTACTCCAGTTAAAGATTCAAGCTTTGATTCATAAAAATCAATACCTAAAAATAATATCAATATTTATCATATTAAAAGTAGAAAAATCAAAAGAATAAACCTTTATCAAAACTTAAGTAAATATATACTACTATTAACCATCATTATACCTCAAGCTATTAGCCAAACAAATCAAGGGAAAGCAGCAAACTCACGCTACTCATCCAACGTGAGTTGCATGCAAAGCAGCAAGAAAGGAGGGGTCAAAGAGAGGTGGAAGAAGGGAGAGGTGGTTGTTTTCAAGTAAGGGTTTTGGGAGTGAGGTGGAGAGTAGGTGGAGGGTAGTTAGGGTAGGGGCTAGGTGCAGGGGTGGAGTGGGGGTGTAGGCCAAGGGCTGCGAAGTGGGGTGTAGGAGTGGCGGATGACAAGAAGGAGGGGAAAGGAAGGAAATAAAGGAGGGGTTGCAGGGCTGGGTTTTGGCTAAGGGAGGACAGGGATGGTAGAGGAGGTTATAGGGAGTGGGTTGGTAGCTTGGGAGGTAGTAGAAGCAGCGGAATGGCAGTAGAGGGCGGTGATACAGGGAGGAGGCCGAGAAGGAAGGTGGCTGTAGGGCTCGAAGGGGTGTCTTGGTGGTGCAGGAGGTGGTGTAAGAGGTTGGTATGGCGGTGGAAGCGGCAATTAAGGGTGGTGGAGAAAAAATATGGTAAGGGAAGGAGAGGAGAAGAAAGGGAGAAGAAGGGGTCAAGAGACAGAGAAAAAGGGCTCGAACTAGGCATAAATGAAGTAGGAGAGGAGAATAAAAAGGAGATGGAGAAGAGGGAAGGTAAGTATGACCGATCGGGGGTAGGTTGCAGGTGGTAGGGGTGTCGAGGTATAGGGAGAGGGAAGGGAAAAAAGAGAAAGGAAGGCATGCGGGGCTAGGGGTGCAAGCCGTGTTTGGTCCAAAAATAGGAAGAAAAGGATGGGGAGAGAGACGGAGAGAGAGCAGGCTACAAGGGAGAGACAAGTGGGGCAGGCGACAGTGTAGGAGGCTGTCATAGCATAGGTCAACGGTTGGGGAAGGAGAAGATAAAGAAGAAGAAGAAGAAGAAGATGAAGAAGAAGAAGAAGAAGAAGAAGAAGAAGAAGAAAAGGAAATGAGGGGCATACCAACCTGGTGAGGGAGAACGAAGAAGAGTAGGTCGGACTACATGCGAGGAAGAAAGAAGAGAAAAAAAAGGAGTCGGTTGGCCCAACCGGGGGAGAAGGAAAGAAAGAAAAGAAAGGAGGGAGGTGGGTCGAGCAACGTCATGTGGGAGAAGGAAGAGAAGGGATCGAGATGGACCAGCAGCCCAGAGCACAAGGGGGTGAGCAAGCTAGACAACCTAGAGAAAAGAAAAAGAAGAAAAAAAAAGAAAGGAAAAGAAGAAAAAGGGGAAAGAAAAAGAAAAATGGAAAATGGGGAGAAAATAAAATAAAATAATTTTTGAAATAATATAATTTTATATTTTTGATAGATAAATTAATTTATTAATTTAATATGATTGTTTAAAAAGGAAATTTTAGTAAAATATTAATTTGGAAAATTATTTAAATAAAATGAGCATGATAAAATAACAAAATATTTATTTTTATTTATTAAATATTCATATCAAATGTTATATACTCAAAAATCCACAAAATAATTAAATTAAATAAATTTAAAAGTTAATTTATCCCAAATAAAGGCTATTTATTAAATTATCAGTTTTTAAAATTTTGAGATATTACAATATATGCTGGCAATAGTTTTTAGTAACAGATATAATATTTTATTTAATACTGTTAGTCACAGATATAATTATATGGTCAATTCTTTTTATCATAGATATAATTTTGTGGCTAATACCTTTAGTCACAGATATTATTTTGTGGATAATAGTTTTAGTTATACATATTATTTTATAGGTAATACTTCTAGTCATAGATATTATTTTGTGGTTAATACTTTTACTTATAAATATAAGTATGGGCATAAGTTTTATTAATAGATAAATATATGTGGGCATTATCAATTATTCCTAGCAGATCATACATATCTATAGGAAAAACTTTTAAACATAGAGTTTTAACTCACAATTTTATCACAAAAAAATAAATTCGTAAAAGCTTTTACCAACAGAAAAATAGATTTTACCAACAGATAAGGCCCTATTGGCATAAATTATTTATTTTATAGTGATTGCTAACTAGCACACTAATTTAGCCATATGACACATAAATGGCTAACTAGCAAATAAAATAGTGTTAATAATGTATTTATATTCTATATAATACATGACTCAACAAAGACTATTGCTATCAAAATAAGTTGATTAGTAAGTGAAAACAACTAACAAGAATCCTAATCAAAATAATGATGTTGACTTGAAATGTTGACCAATCCCCTTGACTTATAGAATTAACTTTCATGCATAATAACTTCCTTTGTTATAGCTTGCAACACATGAAAATCCTATGTATCTTGACTTCGTAAATGGTTTAATATCCTTACAAATATGTTACATACTTGTAAGAATGACTTAAATTAATATCATCAAGGTTAGTCATATTATTATTATCAAAGACATATAACGTGATCGGATCCATAATCAAGTATTCCAAATCACTATCATATTAAGGATCATCAATGGATACTCTTGCATCACCTATTCATACCAAATTTTGACTGGCCTTGCCTCAACCCATCTCTTCTAGAGCCCACCAACCTAATCCATCTCTACACTAAGCCACCCTACCCTAACCCCACTTCTCTCAAGATAACTTTAGCCTAACTTGATTCTGCCTAAGCCATCCTTGCCTCAACTTAACTCCAATGATCCTAGCTAACCTATCCCTAGCCTACCCCATCCCAACTTGAAATTTATTGCACTAATTTTTCCTTTATCTGAATGTGTCCTAGTTTGTCCTAACCTCACTTCACCCTAGCCCTTATTTTGACCCAACTACTTGGGCCTAACCACTTCTAATGTACTAGGCTTACCTCTCACAAATATTACCCTTTTAGCTCACCTTGATTTGATCCATCCTCACTTGGCTCCTACTAGATCGGTTGAGAAGTGGCTAGCATTATTGGGGTGTTGTTGGAATTATGGTGGTAATGTTGAGGTGGGTGTGTATATTAAAAAATGGCAATGGTGGATATGATGGTGAATTAATAAAAGATTAATAAAAGATTAAAAAAAGGTGGTGATGGTGAGGTTGTCGAGGAGGTGGTGGTGAATCAAAGGAAGAAAAAAAAGAAAGGAAAAAAATGTAGGTTCTGTAACGATGATGGGTGGAGGTGGTGGTAGCAATAGTGGTGGTGGAAGGGGTAGCCATATATTGATTTGTATATATATATAACCATGATAATCCATGATCAACCTATGTATACTATGAGTTACATTAGATTATGTTGCATATAATTAATCATTTGTTCAAACCATTGTGGAATGAATCGTAGGTTGCATGGGTTAATGTACTATGGATTTCATGGAACCATGGCCACCCATTTAGACACCCCTATTGTCAATGATAATTCAATCTTAAATAAAAAATCTTATCAGAGTGGGCAAATGATCCTAGGGAGAAAATTCTTAAGGTTCCTCACAAGAAATTTTGAAATGATGTTATATACACAACCCATCATACTAATAGGTAAATACTCTCTGTCATGGGTAGGGTGCAACATTTTTTTGATTGAATATAATGAATATGGAAGAAATTTATGGGAAAAAATCCCTATGATCCAAAAGTCTTGCATGAGTATAAAAAAAATTCCCATGTCGTATTGGCATGAGTATAAATATGTTGTCTTTAATCGTATCCTAAGCTACTTGAACAAAGGGAAAGTTAAACCCAACCTAGTTAGAGGCCTTTTTACCATCACAATTCATAATTACTCAATATATTTTCTCCTAAAACATTAGAGAAGTGAGGAACCATGCCTTTACCGAATTCAGCTATGTGGACTCCAAGTAATTAAAATAAGGCATATGGCATATGAAATCCTTATATTTGTCTCCACAAAAATTATAGATAGCCACCTTAACCTTCCTAGGATGTGTAACTAAAAATTCTTTAATTTTGATTTTGCCCATTATATACTTTATTATTCTAGTAGTAGCTTACAAGTGGAATAATTTTGTATTGCGATCACTTTCAGACAACCATTTACATCGAGACTTCTATGCACACAACAATTCAAGCCTTTTGTTTCACATTCACAATTTTTCTTGCATACTCTTCCTACTAAAAATATAGTATGAAGTGAAAGTACTTTGTTTGGCCTATATATCTAAGCCACCAACACAGCTCTCAAGTTTAGTAATTTAGTGCTAAATGTTTTAAAATACCATAGTATTTTAACATTTCAACTTCTATTTCAATTTCCTCAATTTATGATTCACTAGCATGTCTATCTGATTGGTCAACTAAGCAGTTTTAATAATACTTCCAAAGCCCAGATGACTTAGCCAATAGTTAAAAAACTATAATGGTTTTAAACTAAAATGTCTATTCTTTGAATACACACACATTAGGTAATGGCATGAAACCCCTCTTAAAAGGATGGAAACCTTTATACCTAGGAATCATTAGAGAACTTTCAGGCCTAGAAAGCATGTGTTAATGTAACTTATCAAATTACCATGAAACCACATAAACTAATCATCCATTACTCTAATCTCCATTACCTTAACTTCATTAATGAAATTTTTTAAATTTATAAACCCCTAACATCCACATGTCCACTACTCCTATCTATTAATTCCAAGACTTCATTGAAGTCCTAGTGAATATGCTTACTAGAGTTGTAGATGCTCACAAATGAATAGTATTATGCCATGTTTTAGCTCTACGCTTAGTTTGATGTGGTTCATATATAAGTATGAAATGGAATTTTGAAGAATTAAACTTCCTTTGTAAGGAAATCCAAATAAGGTTCACCATCATATTCTCTCCTTGAAATTGACTTTAATCCCATGTCAATAGAAGGCCATTGATCTTCCTTCCACTTCCATTGTCACTCATCTAACTTCATTACCTTTCCAAATAGAGTTTGGAACTCCATTCCCCTTTCCCGCCACTTTCATTTCTTGAAGACATAATAAATTAGGGTTTTGTCTACAAATTAATCTCCTAACAAGACCTTTTTTGTGCTTAGAACATAAGCCTCGTACACTCTAAGGAAGGATCTTCATATCAAAACAAGGCTACAATACTTTTGTGTTGGTTAGGCCTCATGCCCTTTAGCCATCCATCCACTCCTTCTTCTCTTCTTCAATAATTTATACAATGCATTGTCGGATTTGGGCATTTTGCATATTTGAGATAATATCAATTTGACTTGATACCTTTACTATTTTTCTCACAAAGGTTTCCTTTAGTATCTGGATATCATTACCATATTCAAACCTCTACCCAATGGTACCATTGATAACTACCCCCTCATCTTCTTCTTTTTTTAACTTCATCTTACTGTCATATTTTGTTATGTGAGACCAAAACATGAGTTGGGAAATGGGTTTCAAAATAAGGTGGGAAAGAAGGCTCTTTAATAGATGTTATAGAGAGGGTTTCATCCATTTTGGGCTAATTTGAGGAGACTAACACCTATCCTAAATGTCAGTTGTGATGTAACGATATTTCCTACAATTTTTATAGATGAAGTGTTGGCTTACTTAATTATGAAGTGCATTATTTTAAACTTAGTTGATAAACTAGGTTAAGCTAGCACCATTGGACCAAATAAGGTGATTACTTATCTAAACATATATTAGAGTGATTTTTAAGTGCCATTATTTAAATTCTAATGAATTTACATGCCAAACACAAGATGAAGGATTTCCATATGCTTAGAGGTTTGGTTATAGTATCTTTAATAATATGTAGATTAGTTAGTTAAATCATTAGTAGAAGTTTGATCATTTTTTATAAATAGTGGCTTGACTTATTAGAGATATTGTGTAGTTTATCTTTCAAGTTTTAGTCTATCTGTAACACCCCAATGTTTATAATATAAAATTTGATATTTAACCTTTTATTTGGAATAATTTAATTTTAAATTATCAATTTAATTAATTTTTGGACCTTTAATTTATAAAAATAAATATATTTATTTAATATAAACATTTTTATCATTTATCTTACTCTTTTTATTTAAATAAATCTCCAAACCCATATTTTTACCAAAATCATTTTCTTAAATTATTACTTTAATTTTTGGATAAATTAATTTAATATTTACCTCATTAGCCAAAGCTAGCTTAATTTATAATCCTAACTCTAAAATTAATTTTCTTTTTCTTTTTTCTCCTTTTCCTTTTCCTTTTTCTTCCTTTTATTCCTTTGTCATTTTCTTTATTTTATTTTCTTCTTTTTTTCCTTGGGCCAGCCAAGCCCTTCTTCTTCTTCTTCTTTTCTTTTCTTCCTTCTCTCATTGGGCAAGCCCTTCCATTCCTCCTCCTTTTCTTCTTTTTCCTGGGCCAGCCCAAGCCCCTTCTCTCTTTTTTTTTCTTTCCCTCCTCCTCTTCCCCTTTGAGCCAACCCATCTCCCCCTCTTCTTTTTTATTTATCCTCTCCCACACAAGCCGGTCTCCCTTCTCCTTCCTCCTTCCCTTCCTCATGACCCTCTTTCCCTTCTTCCTTCTTCTCCCAGCCTTCATGCCCGAGCTAAATAGCCCCTCCCTTCCCTATCACACGCCTTTGTCTTCTTCCCCATGTGCCCTACACCTACCAGCCTGCAACTCCCTCTACCAGGCCAGACCTCCCTTCACCACCCTCCTCCCCTGCCATCCCTTTCTTTGCCATTTTTACCCTTACATTCCTTCCCCACATGCTCCTTCCTTCCATTTCTGTCCAACCCTGCCTACTATGCACGCCACACACCCCTCTCTCTCTCTCTTTCTCTCCTCCTCTTCTTTTTCTTCTCCTTCTCTTCTTCTTCTCTGGCTATTCTCTCCCTCGAGCTCACCCTCTCCCTGCCCGATTCTCTCTTCTCTTTTCTCTCCCTTTTTCTCCCTTATTTTCCTTCAACACACTTCTCCACCATTTCCACCACCCCACTAGCCACCACACCGCCCTCTCCTGTACCCCACCTCCTCCCTGCACTGCCCTAAGCAACAAGCATTGGCCACTCTACGGCCAACCACTTTCCTTTTTTTTCTTCTCCCCTTTGAATTCCCTGCACCCATCGCCCCTTTGCCACCTTTTCCCTTTTCTTCTAACGCCATCGCAGCCTTCCCCTTCACCTCCTAACACCACTCCAACATCCCCCCACACTACCTTACCCGAATCACCCTACATCTTCCCCTTCTTTTTTTTTCTTTCTCTTCTCTTTCCTTTCTCTACATCTTCCTCCAGTAGCCTTTGAGCTACTTTACCTCGACCCTCAATCACCACCCACCTCATGCCTCACCTCTACACCTAACAACCACCAATCCATCACCTCCCTCAACCCTTTTACCAAGCCTCCTCCTCCTTTCTTTCTTTTTCCTTTTTATCCATTTTCATGGCTCACGCTACATAGGCAGCGTGAGTTATGCTGTGCAAATTATCTATATTGTATCTAATATTATGGTATACGATAGTTTGGTAATATTATACATTTAATAAATATTTTTAATAAAAATCATTATTTTACTTATCTAATAATAATATTTCACTTATGACATTATTTTAGGTATGAAATTTTACTATACGGAGCTTAAGCATTTTAAACCAGGATACCGGTTAAGTTTGGTTTTTGCTAGAAATAAGGTAATCATTATATCCCACTAAAATATATGGATTATCATATGTTATTACATGAAGGTTTTTGGTATGTGATTTATGTAAATATGATGTGTTACTAATAATCTCATGATTAGTAATGTTATATTGGAAAATAGAAAGAAAAGCATATTATCTTGTATATGATGTGATTTGTGTGAAAAGGTGATTAAGAAAGGAGTTGATGTTGATAATGGGCGTTATGTGTATATACATGCCATGATAAGTGAGTATGGACACTTGTAGTGAAAATAGTACTAATATGAACCCTATGGGCAATTTGGTCATTTGGACACATCAAGATGTCTAAGCCTAAATAGGATAACTAATGTGTTATGAATGTTGCTAAGAGTAGAGATTGGAGTTTGGTGGAGTATAGATATAAGTGTTAGTAGAAATATCAATATTTTATGGTTTAAGGGTAATTTGATAATTTTAATGTATGATGGTGATCATCTTAATATGTGCTAACTGTTAAGTGTTATGTGGTATTGAAAATAATAAATGCGGTTTGGTGGCATTGAAAATACATGTTCCATCATGAATATTGCTATTTTATGTTTGAGGGACATTTAAAAAATTTTGCATGTGAAATGGAGGTTAACTTAATAAGCATGCATGATAAGTAACAATTGGTGCTAAGTATACTAATCAAGGTTTTGTGGTGTTAGTAATGCATGGTTAGACACAATTATCAATATTCTATGACCTAGGGGTATTTTAGTAATTTAGCATGTGCAATAGGAGTTAACTTAATAAATATGCATGATATATGGTAATTGGTACTAAGTATGATAATAGGGGTTTATGGTGTTAGTAATGCATGTGGGGAATGATTATTAATATCAAATGACCTAGGGACATTTTGGTAATTTTACATGTAATATCGTGGTTAGTCTAACAAACATGCATGGTAAGTATAGATTGATGTTAAACATGATAATATGAGTTTATTGTCTTAGTATCACTCATTTGAGTATAATATTCAATAAAATATGATCTAGGGATATTTTAGTAATTTTACATGTAAAATAGTGATTAGTCTAATAAACATGCACGATAAGTATAAATTGATGTTAAATATGATAGTAGGAGATTATTATCTTAATATCACTTATTTGAGCATGATATTCAATAAAATATGATCTAGGGGCATTTTGGTAATTTTACATATAAAATGGTGGTTGGTCTAATAAACATGCCTGTCATGGATAAATTAATGTTAAATATGATAATAGGGGTTATTGCCTTAATATCACCTGTTCAAGCATGACTATGAATATTATAAGGCTTAAGGGAATTTTGGTAATTTGGAGAGTATCATAATGAATATGCATGGGTTAGGGATAACTTGGTAAATTGTAGTATGCAGTGTTGTTATTCTCATGAACATGCAAAAAGTGTATTAATTGTGGATTTAGTATGATAATGGGTGTTGGTTGTTCTAAAAGTGCATATTAGGGTTTTATGTGTAAAATGATCGTTTGGTGTATTGGGTAACGTAACTTCATAATCAATAGTATAATTGTAGTGTGTTACTCTTTTATGGCATGTTGATAAATAAAAATGAATTACATGGTAGAAGTGGATGGTAAAGAGGTAGCCTTAGCCATAGGGGCATTTTGGTCATTTTGACCTAAGGTGCCTAAGTATGAGTGATGGAGCTTAGGATGGACTTAGTGGACTACTTATGTTGACATTAATAATAATACAGATTTTCATCACTTCATAATATTAGAAACAAATAAAAATGGTTAAGTATGTGATTAGTATGTATTTCTCATGGTCACCTTAATTAACATACTAATACATAAAGTGAAATACTTAGAGATCAGGAATGGTGGCTCTTTAAGGGTCGCTACCCTAAAGATGTGGTTTAGCCCACAATTGTTCTGATTTTGCTAGAGTGCCTTAGCATCCCATCCAAGCCCAATATCTTACTCTTTTTAGCTTTATAGAACTAGTTAGGGAGTATGTATACTTATGGATTAGGTTCTTTGTCTATAGGGTATTGTGTGTTTTCATGTAGTAGTGTGACCAGGTACCTTTGTACCCCTAGGTTAATAGTTGGTAGGATATTGTGTTACTCTTATGCGTCAGTATGACCTGGATACCTTTGTGTTCCTGAGTTGATAGTCGGTAGGATACTGTATTGCTCTTATGAGCTAGTATGATTGGTGTACCTTTGTGTATCCAGGTTCATGATCTCCCCCTCGAGTAAATAAAATGGAATTGGTGTAATACCCCAATTTGAGTGGAGTAATATAAGGATTGATCTGGCTACATATATCAACATAGTATATCATCCTTTTGGTGATTCCATCCTAAAGAACTCCATAATTAAGTGTGTTGGTCGTGGAGCAATTTTTAGGATGGGTGACCCTCTTGGGAAGTTTTTGAATTTTTTAAAATTTTCTGGGAAAGTGTGTGAGTGAGGGTAAAGTGTGCTAAAAGGACTCGTGTTGATCTGTGGGGTCATTCGGTTAATCCAGAAGTGCTCTAAGGCAGCCCTCGCGTGATCGTATCAACTTGGGGTATTCCAAATGGTATCAGAGCAAAACCGCGACTGTAAGCTAAACTTGGATGAGCCAGCCAGCCACCTAGTGAGACAATTCTTGGGATAAACTATATTGAGACAATTAATGGTTGAGGCACAACGAGGACATTGCATTCTTTGAGTGGGGGTGAATGTAATACCCCAATTTAAGCGGAGTATTATAAGGATTGATCCGGCTACTTATATCAACAGGGTATACCATCATTTTGATGATTCCGTCTTAAATAACTCCACATTTTAGCGTGCGGGCTTTGGAGCAATTTTTAGGATGGGTGAACTTTCTAGGAAGTTTCTGAATTTTATGAAATTTTCTGGGGAAGTGCGTGAGTGAGGAAAAAGCGTGCTGAAAGGACTCGTGTTGATCTGTGGGGCTAGTTGATTAATCCGAAAGCGCCCAAAGGCAGCCCCCACGTGGTCGTATCGACTCAGGGTGTTATAATTAGTGTGGTAATCAAATAGAAAGACACTAATCACATATAGTAAAACACTAAGTAGGTTAGGACCATATGTAATATATGTACCAGTCCAGCGGTTATAATAGTGGTGAGGAGCGTTCTACCCTAGATTATATCATATGTACTGGTTCATCAGTTATAATAGTGGTTAGCAGCTTTCTGCCCTAGATTATATCACATGTACCAGTCCACCGGTGATAATAGTGGTCAAGAGTGTTCTGCCCTTGATTATATCATATGTACCAGTCCATTGGTTATAATAATAGTTAGGAGCATTCTGCCTTAGATTATATCATATATACTTGTCCACCAATTATAATAGTGGCCAAAAGCGTGCTGCCCTTGGTTGTATTATAGTTATTGATCCACCGGTGAGAATAGTAGGGTCCCCTAACCTACATGGAGATAATTCGAGAGATGAATAAATTCTAAAATAATGGTTTGAGTCTAAATAATAAAGAATGAACTATTATGACCTATTGATATGATATGGTCATATCCTTGGTGCTTACCGGGATGGATTGAGTTGGTGTTATATTTGTTGGGCCTATGGCCTGCCTTTGAGTTGAGTGAATGGTGTGCATGGTTGAGTATGATGTTGGCTCTCTAACTATACTACAAAGAGCATTTTTTGGATGCTCCCTTGGTAAGTCCTACTATTTCTAAGTAAATGAGCCTTTGTGGCATACAATCTTGATGCATATAGCCATTCAAATGATTATCGCATTTCAGTTTATATATAGGGAACTTCATGTTCATGTGTTGATGTGTGGCAACTAATGTGTTGCATACAGGTCTTACATATTAGTCATGTATAAAGGGTTATTTAGCACCATAGTATTAAATGGTTCCTTTCTTGGGCATCTACTTATTCAATTGGTAATGGCCTTTGCAGGTTAGCTCATAAGAGCTATTCAAGATTTACTCTCAGATTAAGAGTGTAGGACTATTCGGGAAGAATTCAATGTTTTCCTTAAAACTCTTATACTTCCTTTTCTAAAGACTTTATTCTGTAACCACTATTAGTGGATTGTATTTCTTGTAATTTAACTATTGCGCTATTCTATTTTATGATTTTATCTTTGATTTGTGTAAAGTACGTTTTTAGCTTTAGCACTTGGTATCATAATAGTGGAAGGAAACCAGTTTAGTACTGAGTGTAGTAGTAGCATCCCCAAAATTTACCACATTTGCTTCCACTTATAACTTTTAAAAACAAAATTCTTCAGTAGTGAATTTTTGGGGTGTTACACTATCTTTTGTGTAGAATATTCAAATTAAGGAGGTTCTAATTAGGTTATATAAACAAGATGTGATCAATGTTGAATTTCATATTGCAATTGAATTGTGTTGAATATTCATTAAATCTTTTTTTTTGTGAATTCGTCATTGTTTATGATTTATATGTGATTCATAATTAAGATTTATCTACTTAATTTTTGTGTGAATTAAGTAGAGAGATTTTGTGTTAATTTAACACAAACATATCCCCTATAATTTTCCTCTATATCTGAAACATAATCGATACACCTTCAACCATATGCAACCACATAAAATACCAATCTTCAACCATCGAATCCTAATCTTCTTCTTCATTAATGATCATCATCATCATTAGGAATAACATTTTCTGCCCATTATGTAGAATCGTTAACCTTGTCATTAATAACCCAAAAATTGCCATAAAATCCCTTATCCAAAAAATTAAAACCCTAATCTAAAAACCATAACCCTACTTACCTAAATTCCTCTTATTTCTTCTTCTACAAAAATATATCCAACTAAACTATCATTTATACCGAGAGGATAAAATCTCACAAGGATGTATCCAATGGTAGACGGGAAGTGAACAATTTCACTAAACAAAATCACCACTAATAAAATTAGCAGAAAACCTGTGAAATAATCCTAAATTTGAAAACTTAGTAGAGTAACGAGAAATTGGAATTCAATTACAACATAATCAAAATTTTGATACAATACTTAAAATTTTCCAAAATATGTATAATAGTAATGATAAATCCCCAAGGGATAAAACTTTGGGTGACCTGCTCTCTCAAAGTCTAAGTCTTCAACCTAATAATAATAGAGGATTTTAAGCTTATACAAAATGTCTGGTCTCCACCATCAATGGATCATCGCAGGACCCATTCAACCAAGGTAGTATAAGTACAGGTCCAGTACTAAGTAAATCAATACTATCTAACTCTTGGAAGGCATATGATGCATATAAAGACATGGTAGTATTTAACTTACAATATTCATGATCAAGTATACAAGTGATACATACATCATTCTAATTATACAACAACTCATATGGCTTCATGAAGGATAGTCATACATAAAATAACAAGAACAAGACACTCATGTGATAGCTAAAGTAAGGCATGTCCATATGGAATATCTTAGTCAAAATTATCAATAGTACACATAGGTACATATGGTACTAGCAGAGGACATATGAGACATGCACTGGTATACGATAAAACATGTGGTCATAGATTCATGCTTATAAATACACGATTAGACATGACAACACATGGTACGAGTTTGTAACAAATCATAAATGCATGTTGAGTAATACAACTATCCTAGAAGATACTATTCTACACATAGGACCAACATGTAGTTTAAATAATAGATCATGTGATAATAAGGTATGAATAGGGGTCATATGGTAGCAAAATTATAAGGAAGACAACCAAGAGACATCATAGGGTAATAAAATATAAATTCCATGATTGAACGAGAATAATTGATTATTGTATTCCATTATTGTGATCACAAAAAATTGATTATATTAACTTAAGGATGGAGATTTAAATAAATTGTAACAACTAATCTAGTACTCAAATGATACTAGCCCTAGCTGGCCCTCCTAGAAATGTAACTAGACCACCAACTAATAGGACACTGTATCACTTAAGTATACATATCCCTTATAGGGCCTAAATATATTGAGATACTTATAGAGTAGAAAAGAGTTGCTCCAGACCTTGCAAGGTACTTAGATTCACATAATAGAAAACATCGCAATGGTACCAAGTGAACACCAAACCTAACTCGGATAGCTAGTCCCGACTTAAGATCTTTCACTTTCAGTGATTAATGTTTTATATAAAGATTTAACCAAGCATAAATTAGTCACATATAACAACATTAAATTACTTCCATAATACAATGAAATTTTATTATTATATCCATTCCAAGTGGCATTAGAGCTAATCAATTTGAAGTGGCATTAAAGCCAATCCAATGCAAGTTGCATTAAAGTCGAATAATTTCAAGTGACATTAAAGTCAAATAATTTAAAGTGGCATTAAAATCGAACCAATCTAAGTGATATTAAAGACAAACAATACCAAGTGCCATTAAAGCCAAAGATTTCCAACAATGCAAAAGCTAAACAATTTCATGGCATTAAAGCTAATCATAACATATTATATAATTTCAATCAATCATTAACCAATTATACAATACTCCAAAACCAATTATAATTAAAACACCTCAGGACGTGCTAACATATATTTGTTTCAAAAATTATAACATCATAAATACATAAAAGTATCATACAAGACACGATATACATGATATACATAAATTATATAGAGCATACCTATCACCTTCAATCTTATGATAACACACATCACATGGTTCCACCAAAAGTAAGGGTAAGTAGAGACTTATCTAAATCCGAAGCTAGATAAGCAAATTATAAAGAGGGAAAGATCACTAGCTCAAGGATCCACTAGATTATTTTACTAGATCGCCGACATAAATCACAGGACTAAATGAGAAACTACCTTATCGATCAATAATTCAAATAATATGATTTAATCAACAAATAAAGCTACATAAGTTATTTCTTAAATAATGCATCCAAATCCTAAGGCTTGATAACGTAGCTCTATTAAGAATCATAATTAAGTATTAACCAAATCAATTTCAGCACATATCACTTGGAGAATTTTCAAATTGATTTGAAAAATCACAGGGATAACTATATAGGATAAGTTAATTTTATCAAAAGCAAACTACTAATTAGGTTTTGCAACCACAAAGACAAACCATCCAATTTCAAATAACTATTCCAAACTAACAATGTAAGAAAATAATTTGAATGAATATAAATCAAAGCTAGTAACCTACTAAGTAAAAGAAGCATAAGAAATTAGTTTTATAAAACTATCTTTGAAAATTAAGGTTTTTAGGCCAAAACAACGAATCAACCAATTCACTTTGATTACTTGAAATTGATGGGGGAAAAACATAATTAAACTACTTTTAGATAAATCTAGATAATCAATGTTAATAAAACAATCTTATGAGTAGCCAAATTAAGATAATAGTTTCCCAAAAATTAAGGCTTCAAACCCCAAGATACAACTTCAGACAATCCAAATTGAAGGTGTTATAACACAATTAAATTCATTTTAAATATTTATATCAATTCAATTTCATAAAAAAAATATATAAATGACTAAATTTATAATTTCATTAGTAATCTAGAGTGTTAGGCAAAAAATACAATTCGATTGAATTTTATTAATTTATTTAAATTAAATTTCAATAAATGCAATTAGATCTATTTTAGAACACATTATATAATCAATTGATCAAAAAAAATGAAGAAAAATATATAATTTAATATAATTAGGGTTTTTGAGTCTAAAATGCAAATTTGGTAAACAATTGTTAGAAAATTTAAATTGATGGTTTAGAATTGAAATAAAATATATTCTATTGTAAATTATAAGTAAAATAAAATAACCCAATCACACAAGCCAAATTAGATCGGCAAGAATATTGACCTAAAAATTCAATTCCAATGGATTTCACACAATTTCTCCAAAATGCCACAAATATGAAATTAAATACATTTCAAAGTATATTATAATATTAACTGAATTAAACAACTCAATTATACAATTTAATTTCAATGCACAATTATTTTGACCTAAAAATATAATTTCAATTAATTCCACACAAATATGTCAAATTGATAGTTCCAATATAAAATTAGGTACATTTTAAATTATATTATAAAATCAATTTATCCGAAATAACTTAATCAAACGAATTTGAGAAATACGGATATAACTAGGTCAAAATTCTGATTCTCACAAAATCAACCACACACACTACAATTAACCATTCTAAATCACTCATACATACATAATTCAACAACGAATTTAGCTTATCATAAGCTAATTTACAAAAAGAATTAATCAAATTAGAAATAAGGACTTGGGGTAATTTATACCAAATGAATTGATGCGGAATTAAAGGAGACAAGGGTTGCTTTTACCTTTGCCCGTGGTCAAGAACTCCTCGCTGATGGTTGAGTGACACTAGAGGTGGCCAAACAGTGGCGGTGCGACCTATTGCCATTGCTTGCCGCTGCCTCTCGTTGTAGCTACTACTCACACTGGAGCTCGGTGCTAGGCGAGGTGGTGGTGTTTCGACAAGGTGATGAGTACGAAGATGAATGAGTGGTGTGGTGGTTGGAGATTGAAGATGGGGAATGTAGGAGGTTGGGGAAGAGCATGCATGCATGAGAGAATAGAAAACAGAGAGAGAGAATAAAATATAAAAGAGGGAGAGAGGGAAGAGAAAGGAAATTGGGGGTATTTGACCCGTTGTTGATTTTTTTTTCTTTTTTTACAATACACATATAACTAAAAGGGTACAAAACATCTAAAAAATATTTATGGATAATTTTATTTGAAACTTATTTAACGAAAATCCTTTTGTAAATATTCGAATGTATAAAATCAATATGAAATTTATTTAAAGAATTTTGAAAATTTTTTTAGAAGAAAATATCAACGAGCACTAGGATTTGTATTATTCATGAAAAATATATAATAGGACATCCAAAGGTATTTAAAAATATTTAAAAAATAATTAAATTAAATTTTAATAGACTGAGATTAATATTAATAATTTCTAAAAACTGTCTTTCGTAAACCAAAAGGAAAAAATAGGAGAAAATTAATTTCGAAAGGAAATCATAAATAAGTTAAGAAATCCGTTTTAATTTAAAATTTATGAATATCTTAAAGACCTTGAAAAAATGAACAAATTTATATACAAAGATATTTTCTACGGATAATAATCATTAAAATAATTTATTTCGTTAATGAAATATAATTTTAAAATAAAGTTGTAATCCCACGACAAAGTTTTAATAAAAAATAAATTTAAAATATTAAAAAAATACGATGTAACATAAATATATTTTTAAACAAAAATTAATATCATATGAATATAATAAAATTATGGTCTTAAACAAACTTATCTTGAATGGTTTGCAAGGATAACGATTAAGTAACTTCTAATATGAACTAAAAATTGTCGATAAAACTATAAAATAAATCAAAATTAAAATAATTAAATATTTTTATCAAATTATGCTAATAAAATTGAATATCCTTGTCTAGTCTCTATCTAGACATGCAGTATATCTCTACTTTTCTAGATGGCAGCCACATTGCCTTGGTCATTTCCTTGGCATGTATTATCTCTTGCTTATCATTTCTTAAAGAAGTATATGATTTGTGTTTGGCCAAATATAAAATATCAACCAATTCTTTATTGCCTAAGCCTCTAAGTAAGGAAGATCTGGGGATGCCATTATATAATTCATCAATATGTTGAACACCCTTATTAAATTTGTTAAAAAATGACTGAATATATTTTGCCGGCCTTTAGAAGAACCCCATCAAAGATGTTGAATATGTTTTAGGTCTTTGGTATGCATAAAATTACTCAACAAAAGTTATTGCGAGTTGGAAAAAAGATTTTATCGACTCAGCCTTGAGTTTGCTAAACCATTTCAATGTTGATCATTTTAGGGTTCTTGGTAATGCCTTGCATAATGTATCTTCTCATGCCACCACTAGCATCATTGTATTTATAAACATATTCAGATGGTCATCTGGATTTAAAAAACCATCTAATGATTTGGAAGTAGGTATTTTAATTCTTTTATAGATTCTAAACCAATCGGTGCCAGTTGTAACTATCGGTGCCATTTTTCATTTCTTTTATAGATTCTAAACCTTCTTGTACCTTTTGGTCTATCATACTACTGATAGAGTCTTCTTCTTCTCTGTTAGTTCAACGACCATCATACCTTTTTCTTAGACTAGAGTGTCGTTTCCTCCCATCTTGCCCAAGAGAGCTTAGAGACTTTAGCTATCTTCCACTTCTAGTTCTCTTGCTTTGTGCATTTCCATTAACTTTGTTTCCTCTTCCTAGACGACGATACTATGCAACCCGATCCTTTGTTCTCTCTTGAGAAGGTCCAGTGCTTCCACCTAAGTTTTTTGGTGGGGGTAAGTATATGAGATGGGTTGCGTCAATGTTGATCAATAAGGTGTGGTAGCTACTTGAGGGTGTGTGCTAGTGGAACTAGCATGTTTGAGACTATTTTTTGAATGGATACTTGGAATTCAATGCTTATAGACTGAAGTTGAGAGATAGTGACTGGATTTTCCTCCTTGAAGGGGTTATTAGTATCGAAATCAAATATATATATATATATAAAGGATTAATGTGAGATATAGTTTTTTTTATTTAAGTTTTCATAAATGATACTTCATGTTAGCGGTGATTTATGAGTCAAAGAATTTTTAAGGAATTTACGTGAGCCAAGTATTAACTACCAAGAAAAAAATTCAGAGGAAAAAGGAGAGATCAAAATTAAGAGAGTTGTTTTAATAAATTTAGATTATTAAAATATATATAAGACCACACACACACACCCGGAAAAGATAATAAATGAATAAATAATGTACCGTTGGAAGCAACCAACCGACCAACAAGTGTAAAACCGGAAGGACCACAAAAAAAGAACAAAAAAAGAACAAAAAAAGAAAAAGAAAAGGGCCAGCGACTTCAAAATTCTTGGAGTTGCTCTTCGCTCTCGACCTTCTGTTCCTACGGAGCATAAACGCGCTCATGTTATTCATGCTAAGGCATAGGTGATAAAATAATATGGTATATACAGATAATAAGGCTAGCCTAATGATACCACCGCCATAGCTAACCCCAACGTGCTATTTACCCAGTCGTTCCGTTCCCTGGTAGTGCACGGCCCGCTCTTCTTCTCCTTCTCCGACACCGCTCGCTCTGCTGGCCGCTGCTTTCCCCGTCTCTGGTCAGCGCAGTTGCGACTGCCCGTCTATCTTCATCTGCGCCTCTTTCTTTCTCTTCAAGCAGGTAAATTTCTGCAATTATCTGCTTTGTTTCCTCGATTAAATCTCTGTGATTGAGTGTTCAGTGTTTATCATCTTGAATTTTCTTTTCATTTTGTGTTGCATTGTTTTTTTTTTCCTTTCGAAATTTATGATTTTCTGATTCGTAAACCGTTATCAACCATAGCATGTTCCAGGAACTATAGATGTAGAACATTCAAAGTTAATGCTTTAACATTCATTCTTTTGAAAAAGATGTGACAAGGATAATAATTCACATGAGCAACCGATAATATACTAAATACGGAATTAGACAGGATTAAATATAGAAATTTTCTTCTTTAATTCTCAAAATTATGAAGTATTGTTGAATTTTAGAAACTGCCATTCTCTCCGTCTGTTCGGCTGTTTGGTCGAAGCATACAAGGTGGCTCTTGATGTCGATGATTGTTTCAACCCTGTGGCTTGTGTAAGTTACAAACTGTAGTCAAGTTATGGTGCATTGCGCTCATCTTTTCTAAATTGTTGATTCCTGGGAGATTCGTTAAACTCATCAGAGAATTTCAAGTATCAGATAATACGGAGTTTCATTGATTTGAAGACCATGTAGCAGATTGCATTATGAAATTCAGCGTTTAAGAGTGGAATATTTCAGTTGCTGGGATATTAGGTATGAGCAGCGAGATGCAATTTTATTCTTCGAAGTTGTAGAATTGAGTTAATTCTTTTGTGTTCCCGGGCTATGTACAGCCACTTCTTAATAGATCATTTAAGATGCATTCTGAAGAAAAGTGGGGTTTTTGGGCCATATATTAGCCATCTAATACAAATGTTAAGAATCATCTTCACCCTAATTGCATGAAATGGGAATTGGAAGTAGGAAATTTGCAGATGGCTACTCTAAAATGAAACCGCCACTTGTAACATGCCATCCACTAGGATAATCAAGACGACCAAGATTTTCATGCATTTGAATTTTCAAAGCATTCATGACTATAGATGTGAGTAGAAACTAAATTGAGAAGAAATGAGTCTATTGAAAAAGAATCTTTGTAATTTTCGGAGTTGAAGAAATAGTAGAATTGAGGTGTTGATGACTAAAAATTGCGAAGTCCACCTTCTACCAAAGCAAGGAACAAAAAGGCCCAAAACCCTAGATCCACGAATTTGTAGTCATCGACATCTTAATTCTTCTATTTCTTCAACTTGAAAGTTCTAAAAATACTCTTTTTATCTATTCATTTCTTCTTAATTTAGATTTTATTTATGCTTACAACCATGAGTGCTGGAAAAAGAACAAATGAATTAAAACCTTGGCAGTCTTGATTCTCCTTGCGCTTTAGTTGTGGTATGTGGTTGGTTTTAAATTGTGGGATTCTCGATCCTATTTAATGGGTATCACCATGGATTGACGTGGGCAAAGCCAATAGTGAAGAAATTTATGAATTCTATACTTCGGACTCGAAACTTTGATTTTCAAAACAAATTCTTGTTATGCATCCATTATTTTTTAAACAAATTCTTGTGTTGTGGCGTTATTCTGTGCCTTGGCATTTAAATACCACTTTAAGAAATCTATTCTCTTCAATAAAATATTTCCGTGTTTTGCCATGGTTGAAAATTTGTTCATGAGTTTAAGTTCCAAACACCAACTATACCATCAAACCTTCTACTTCTTCAGTTGGCATTAAGTTGGATGCCACCCATAATACTACTTTTGATGTTTCCATCCTTTTTCAAAGACATTTAGAACATCTTATCAGGAAGGCGGGGCTGGCAACTTAGAGTTGAGTTGTGCATTTGGTGAATTCTAGATTTAAAGGTCCATGCTAATAGATATTAGTCTCATGCTTAGTGCCTTAGAGGCAAGTTGAGGTGGTGTTGGCAATCAAGATTCTTGAGTTAGACTTTGTGTGCTTGCGAAAATCAAGATTTAGTTTTTTGCATGCTTGTGTATGTGGTCAACAAAGGGTAATAGCTAATTCAATTAATATGTGTTTTGATAAAGTGAGTTGGGATTGTGTAAAAAGAAAGGAAGTTGACCTCATGCTACCTCACATTTGTTAGTAGAAAGATGCAAGAAACAAAAGGTTTATGAACTCTTTTGTTTAGAAGCAGAATTTCATGGGATGGCTAATGACTTGTCTAAGTTGCTTTGGCTAAAACGTTGTTAGTAGAGATTGGTTTTCCTTCCTAAGAAAAAATCTTTTTGTGACATTGACGCAGCCATACACATGCTTGAACTAAGCATGTAAAGGAAGATCAACATTTGATCAAGTGAAACCTTAATTTTAGGGGCCGAATATATCTACCAAAACTATATCCAGCCAAGAATTTTTTGCACATCAAGGATTTGCATGCATCAATTTGTGGGCAGCATTAGTGTGAATTTTGGAAAGAGAAGATATTTATATCATAAGATTTGTCAATGAAATTTAATTTTTTCCTTTATGTATTTGTAGAAAATGTAATATAATGTTTAGGCAAGGCTTAGGGTACCTTTTTCCTAGTTTAATGACTCATCTGGCACCTAGTATCATGGAAGGGAATCTTCAAGCGCGTTGCAGTTATTATGTTTTCTTTATCTTGTTTCCTGGGTTTAAAAGATGAATGACGACATTATCTACCCTAGGTCTTTGAGAAACTATAGCTAATTAAGCTTCCAAAGTTGAGAGTGGTAGAGATGAAGATTGTCATATACTCTATGGTGATATATATTTGGAGTTTTTGGTTGGAAAGTGATTTAGTCTTTGGAATTAAGTTTGAATAATAAATTGATTTTTAGATATCACTTTGTCGATCTTTTAAGGTGAAATTATGGGTTTAAATTTTTCGTTGATCTTCTAAGACAAGATATTATGTTTTAGAGTTTAGTTGTATGTCACCATATGTATATATAGTCCTAGTTTCTTTTATTTTTCATAACTTTGTGATGCATATAAAACATTTTTATATGCAAAAATGAGTGTAGAAATAAGACGTAGATTCTTCCTATATTCTTAGGTATTATCTAGTTATGTTAGCTAGTTATTTTTATCTTATTTATACTTTGTTCATCTTATTCCGTTATTATCTAATTACTATTTCTATATTTTTAGGCTTGTTATTCTTTTGGTAGCTTAATTGAATATTAATATCATTATCATCATCATCATCGGAGTGATTGCTCGCATTACTCTCCGATTTTTGTCTTAATGTCCTCAACCTTGCATCATATTGGTATAGAGCTAAACCTCAATCCCCATACACCGATGATAAACACAATTCCATAGCCAATTCATTGTGTGAATAGTGCACACCATCATTGTGCTGCTTTGCCTGTCCTCGAGGCTTTTAGGAGTCGTTAAATGGTCAATGATTGATGCCACCTTTCCTTGATCATCACAATTGCCGCTGATCGTTCACATCCTTCGTCGGTTGATTCCTTGTTTTGATCATTGCGTTAGGTGTGAACATGACAAGTCTTTGTTCGTGTGTCTTGGTCGAAGGAATGGGCTTGTTTACTTGTTTCTTCACAAGTTATTTAGAAATATAATTTATAGGTTTTTGGTGATCAACGTAGGTAGTCTTGGTCTAGTGGTCAAACTTGTAGGTTGGCAAAAGTTTTTCAATATTTGGGAGGCTAGGTTTTCACTCAAGACTTGGCTTTTATTTAAATTATTTGGTTTAGGTAGCATATTTAATTGGGTCCTTTTTATTTGTTGAAAAACAATTTGGACTTTTATTTATATGGTTAGTACTTTTCTTCAAATCTTTAATTTCATATTTTATTTGTTAGAGTGAAAAAAATGTTTACATTATCATCTACAATATAAGGCTTAAGAACAGAGATTCGTGGGGGTCCTGCACGAATGTTGTTGCATTCTTTCTCACAATTTTTATTGTTTATCACAATATTTTTCATAGGTTGAAAAAAAAATGTTTACATTGTCATCTACAGCTTTTTACCATGCATATTAAAAAGTGTCAAAGTTCATAATAAATGATTAGTGTTTGAAAAAGCATGCCTAAGGCGCAAGGCAATGGGGAGTGCGACTTTTCTTGTGCTTAGTGAGGGGAGGTGAGTGAAGTGCTTGTAAGGTGGCTGAGGCGCGCCTATGGCGCAGAGCCCATAGGCATAGAGGCTCATGCCTTTGAGCAAATAATCAATTAGGGACTTAGAGGAGTTCAATAGACATGCAGGGACATAGGGGAGAGGGGTAAAACTGCTTTTTAGCAGAAAGAAAATACGTAAGGACTTAGGGGAGTTCTATAGACATTTTTTGGAAAAGGGAAAGCCTATTTATAGTCTTAATGCATTGAAAATATTCTGCAATTAATATGGGGATTGGGGAGAGCAATTTGTTTTGGAAAAGATAAAAACAGGCTGCAAGCCTGCAAGCAGAGACTGCATAGTCAAGGTCAGAATCAGATGTATCAGAGGATGAAGATGTACTTATAGAAGGCGATGTTTTTTGAATAGCTTGCTAGTATTAAACTCATAGGTTGCTATTTTTTTAAAGTATTTTCTTGTTATAGTATACTTTTTTTTTGACAACTTAGTCATTTAATCATTTTTTAGCTTTTTAAAATAATTTTAGCACCTCACATCGCCTAGGCGCGTGCCTTTGACTTGTGCCTAACACCTATACTCTAGGACCCCTATCGCCTAGGTGCTCCTTAGTTCTTTTCAAACACAGTAAATGATATACATGTTAACTAAAATGCCCACATTAAAACTTGAATAATTTTATTGTTGAGATAGAGTAAATTAGAAAATATAATAATAAATTTTTATTGGAACATGAAAGAATGCTTATATTATTAAATAAAGAACTAATTATAGGCTCTCTATTATGAAGTATAAGGAGTATCATCTAAGGTTTAGGAGTAAAGAATCATGGAGTCCTAGGCAAATGCTGTTGTACATGTGTAGTGATTCCATTTAGTAATATTTCATGTCAAGTAATCTAGATTTTTATTTCAATTTTTGTGAACAAATTCCTTCTTCTTATAGAAGTTTATTTTAGTCGAATGATCTAGCCGTTCTTATATGGACTAGTTAGAGCAACCGGGGCTTAAATTATCTAATGAAGTGGAAAGGATGATAGGAAACCATCCTATGATGAATCTTATCTTCAATCAATTAGGTAATCCCTAGTATCTTAGTCCAATTTAGTTGAATGAAGCCATAGCGTCTACAACAAAATGTTGGTTGTGTTCACCCAAACTCATCTAGCTTCAATAATTTAGATGAGGAACTCTTTGAGGAGGATTTAGACCTGCCCCACTATAGGAACCATGATAAACAACCCAGTTGTCATGATAAACATTCCTATATGTGGATGATATGACTAGAAAGGTTAAAGTTGACTTAAAATCCTGTCATTAAACAGTTGACTCAAATCTTTTTACTTTGGTTAGAAGAAGTGGAGGATTATTTTGACTTTTATAAAATGAGTGATCTAGAGAGAGTTCATTTTATTGAAATGAGCTATTCAAAGTTGCTAAGCAATACTAGAAAGTGCCCTAAACCTAGATAGATTGTTTAGGAGAGCCACTTATCCACTAATGGGATGCTATAAAAGAAAGTTCATTCTATCGAGCCTTGTTAGACTAAGTTTTTTGCTAGTACTTACTCTAAGATCAACTCTTAGAGTGCCTCCAATCCAATACTTTTGGTTTGGCTCCAAGTAGTTAACCCAACATTGTTCAATCGATTGCTAATTCCACCCTGTCTCATGAATGTCATGAGAGAGGGTATATTGCACCTCTTTGTCCCCACTATACTATAATTCTAGAGTATGAGTGTGATGATCAACTTATTGAGAAGCTTATAGTTGAACTTGAGCCATATGATTGCTCAAGTGATGGTGAGGAACTAGAAGAGAATAATGCCCCACAATGTAGTCTTGGTAGGACTCTTGAGTCTTGACCCTTCACTAGAAGAGCACTTGTAATGTGGTAAGGTGTGTTCTCTCCCAAAATTATATCTAGGTAATAGGGGTCCTAAAGCTTAGGCACAAGGTGAAGGCGCACGCCTAGACAGATTGAGGCACTTATATTACTAGCCTAATGCTAATTTTTATCTTCCTAAAATATATAATTTTTTCTTTGCAAATCATATCTATAGTTATTGTATTTATGAAAATAAAGTTAAAAATAGCTAAGAGTTTTTTTTCTCTACAGTAAATGTATTTATTTTGTTTCTCATTCAAAATTACGTTTTTGGCTTCATATGGCGTTTTTTTCCCTTCGCCCTTTCCTTCTAAATTGTTTGTGGATTTTTTATGAATTATATTAAAATCTATAAGCGCTAATTTTTAGTAAGACGCATGTCTTAGTGAGCTTAGTGTGCCTTAGATGCTCCTTGCTAATATTGCCTCAGCTAGGATAAAAAAAGTCCCCTAACCCTTGTGCCTTGCATTGGCCCTAATGCACACCTTTTCAAACACCAGTCTCATGCTCTTGTCTTAGGCTTCATTGTGTCCTCTAAGGGTATTTATTAGACCCTCAAAAATTTAGATCCATTAAAGAGTGGCCTAAACCAATATCTGATTCAAAAGCACGTAGTGGTCTATCTTTTATTGGTGCTTTGTTCACAATTTTAGCTTCATTATAGTTCCCATCATTCAAAGTGATCAAACTCCTAAAGCCTCTGTAACCTTTGAAGAAATTAAGAAATGTACGGATGACCCTTGTTCTTAGGCATCTCAACTTTAGTAAGGTTTTTGAAGTATTGCGATACTTTTTTGATATATGTATAGGAACATTGTTAGGTTATGAAGGATATGTCATTGCATTCTTTTGTGAGAAACTCAATTTGTCTAAACAAAAGTACACCATCTATCTTAAGGAGTTATATGTTGTGGTTAGGCTCCTTCATGATTGCTGTTATTAGCTTCTACCCCAAGACTTTGGGGTCTGCTTTGATTATCTAGCATTTGAACATTTGAACTCAAAGAGAGAACTTCCCAAAAAGTATGCTAGATGGCTTGGGCTCCTAGGAGAGCACGCCTTTGTCTTAAAATATCATTCAGCTTTCAAAAATAGGGCAGTTGATGCTCTTACTAGGATAGGTGCTATCCTTCAGTGTTGGAGTATTAGAGCTACTAACTTTGATAAGATGAATGAGGAATACTCTTTTTGCCCTGACTTTAGTCATATCTACCAAGTAGTCTCTAATGGTAATTGTAAGGATTTCTTTAACTATGTGATTCATGATGAGTATTTGTGTAGAGTTTTTAGGTTGTGCATTCCCTAATGATCATATAAACACTTTCTTATTTGGGTCTTGCATGCCGGTTTTCTTGTTGGTCACTTTGGTATGGATCATGATTTATTGCTAATATTTTTCGATTTATCAGTGATTTACTGACTGATAAATATAAAAATTTAAAACCATAGCGTATTGGTAATTTCGTGTTGCAACTGATCTAAAAACTGCTAAATAGTGGCCATTGCACTAGAGTAGAACCGCTATATAATTGTACGAGTGGTGGTTAATCAAGGTTTAGTTGACTTTCTTCGTTGTATTGTTGGAGACTGACTTTGTACTTAGGATGTAGTATCACCCACAACTGAGTTTGCTTATAACCTTGCATCTAATAGGCCCATGAGAAAGATTCCTTTTGATTAGACCTTGTTTATGGTTATTCTTTTCACGACTTTGTTAATTTTGGTCCCCTGTCCCCATATGCACATGTGTTTGCGTCCGCTGCGTATTTTGTTGATCATATCCATTCAATGTAGGATCAAATTAGACATAAGATTATGTTGAGTAATATGGATTATAAACTTTCATGTTCTTATTCTCAATTCCTTCTTCGCCCAGTATTCCTTTCATTTGACTAATCTTATCTCAGACCAGAAAACTGGTTGCATGCTGTATTAATTTCTACTGGGAAGAATTTCCTGCTTTCTTTTGGAGGTATCTCTGATAAGGGACCAGAGATTTGGATAAATTAGACGATTTTAAAGATGGTAACACTGTCAATGCTGACCACCTTGTAATTGCCACCATTAGCTTTTAGAGGATTCATCAAGTTGAGCTCTGCATAATTTGATGATGAACAGATTATAACTCCTAGCAGAACTAGTACTTTCACCAGCTAAGGTAGGAGGAAAGGGTTGTGTATGTCTTATCCAAAAATTTGATGGGGGTTTTTTTGGTATTGCCCCTAAAATTTCTTTCTAGGCTGATTAAGTGAAATGGACAAAGGATCATAAGTAGTGATAACATGGTCGTAGAGGTAGTGGCAAACACTGAAGAAATTGTTTCCATTATGTTTCTGTTATTTTCCCCAATACACATAAAAGCTTGTCTAAAGCCGATCAGGCTGACAAGTTAGCATGACCTAATGCCCTTTATTGCATCTTGTGGCTGATGCATACTAATATGAAGACCGTCTTGAGAGCTCATGCAATGGCAATCAACCTTGGATTGTTGCATAATTTTGGTTTGGGCAAATTTTCAGCTCGTAGTGACATAGGTCATCTAATATGGCTTCCTACCAGATGAACCTCAAGATTGCCAAAAGCATTTTGACCTCTCATAAACTGATTGGTTCTCTCTTCCCAGCTTACTGAAGCTCTTTTTGCATCCCTATGCTGCTTAGTTGTAATATCAGCCTTTTCCCTGTAGGATAATATAATGGAAGGCCTTGGTTTGTTTGCTTAATTTTCTGAAGTATAGGTGATGAAAAACCAATCTTACTAAATAAATAATTGGCGACTGACTGCAACTGGCTCGTGTGTCTGTGAAGAAAAAGCTATACAAGTAATGGAGTTCATGAGCTAGACGATCATTATAGTAATATCTTAGCTCATGATTCTAGATGAAGTGTGCAGATGTGAATAGATTTGAATGCAGTGGGCCAGCTGTTATCAGATTTGTTGAGCGCATTTGAAAATATCTGATTTATTGATTGAGTTATACATTTGGCCTTGAAGCAATTAGTTTGCTCCAAAATTTTCCCTGACCTTCTAGATCAATTTTCCCTACCTGATGTGTGTAAACTCAACTCGCAAGTGAGATTGAGAATATCATTCTTACGACTTGTAAAATAAGCAGTAAAATAGCAACCAGCCCTAATTATGTCTAAATGATTGATTAAGAAAAATTTATTTTGCTAAGAAAAATAAAAAATTAAGATACTAAAAGAGTACACTATGGTTGTAAATTCAGTAAGAGATTAGACGCTAATGATCTGGTCCCCATCACCCAAACCATGTAATCTCAAGTAATGACTATCATGATTCAATTCTTTTATTTATATGCCAATAAGGACATGTATCCAATATATTGGTTCAAGCTATACTGAATCTGTTACTAATATTTTACCGAAACCATCTTTAGGTGGATTTAAGCAACTGATGATGAATTTGACCTACTAATTTTGCTTCATTGCTGAAAGAATCATGTTTATAGTCCTCGATATTTTTTCAAATTCTTAGTTTATATTACTTTTTCTATGGCAATTCATCTCTTTGTCTCATCTAAGCTAATTATTGTTAAACAAAAAGGTGATGAAAATCTGACTGATAGGATTAAGAACAAATTTGGGCATTCAAGAATCAACAAAACATGTGATTTGGAGGTTTTTCCCTCTGCATCAGCAGAAAAAGAGAAGTCCATAACGAAATGAGAAACATAATAATACCGTTGAGGGAAATCTAGGAGAGTGTGTGAGAGAGAGGGAAGTGCTGCAAATAGCTCCTAATAATGTATCTAACCTATAGAAGCTGTTCATGCATTTTCCCAAATAAAAACTGGAAGTCGAACAGACTCACTGGCTTAAGATTTGACACGGATATCTCATTTCTGACCGTCACAACAGTGTTTATTATTTTAACTATAATTTCTTCTTCTGACCTAGGAATGAGCAGATTCATGATGCAAACCTGAGAAAGAATCTACAACTTTTGTCTCTAGCTATGCATATCTCTAACTTCAATTGTTAAACTTCAATTTATGATGCTTATCTCTAACTATGCACCCTTAGTCTCCTTGTTGCTCGGAACTTGCGGTTAGCTTCTTCCTGTCCTCGAAGTCAATGATCTTATGTCAAAACCTACAGTTTGAATAAAGAAGAAAGAAACAGTGAACATGAATAAGGGTAAAAAACATAACCAATAGGGCATTAAAATCACACGATAACTCAATTGGTCGGAGGTAGACCTAGACCTAATAAGAGGCAAAATATACACTCACCACTACCATTTGTATGTGTACAGTTGCCTTACTCTAGAAAATCCTTCATTTGGGGCCATTTTGATAATGAAAAGAGCAGTTTGTCATATAGGATGAAGTGAGTACAATTATGCTTCTGTTTCACCCTCTGAAGGATTTATTCTAAGATTTACAATGATAGATAACTTCCTAGGGGAATGCTACTTTTTACAGTTATTTATCAGATTGATTATTTGTGTTGTTATGGTGCGTATAAGACTTGCATTTGCTATACTTCATTCCATCTTTGATGTAGTAAACTTGCGCTTCTTATGGATTATAGGTGAATATTCTTACTGAACATTATTGGTGCTCCTTTTTTTTTTTTCCCCTTGGCTCCACAGTACATGTGTAGTCAGAAGGTGCAATGAACATTCTCAAAGACAAACAAGAGGAGAAATATTCAGCTCCTCCTGGCTTTGTCTCACTTACAGCCTTTACCTTGAAAAGGGAAGAAGCTAAAGCAAATCAGCATAATTCTGTTGCCACTGAGAGATTACCAGAGCCAGAATTATCTTCAATGCCAAGTGCATGTGACTTGGATGACAGTGAAACTGTAAAGAATACCCTGAAGCTTCAGCAGAGACCATGGATAATCTACGATCGAGAAACTGACAATGGAGGGAGATCACACTCAGAAGATGCTGGAAATGACATGGTCATATATGCTTCTTGTTAATTTTTCAATGTTGGTTAATGGAAGATCTTGCAAAATAGTGGCCATATATATCTGAATGTGTAAAACTGAGATGTTGTGCGTCAGTTAAGAAATTTATTTGCTTGAGGTTCAAGGGAGAAACAATAAAACTAGAAAAGGGAACATACTCAAATTTGATCCCCCCCACCCAAAGGTCACTTCTGGTGTTATTTCTGTTCTTTCTTCCCCCCATCCCTCTCTACCCATATGATTGTGTACAGTTAGATGGTTGTATCATGTGGGGTTTTCCCATGCTCATTTAAGTATGATTATCCTCCAATTATTGTGCCAGTACTCAAGAGTTTTCCCTCCCGTATATAGGAACCTTCTTCAGAAGTCTGCCTCCCTAAAGGTGTGATTCGAGGATGTCCAGAGTGCAGCAACTGTCAGAAGGTTAGTTTTTGTGAATGGCTTTTGCTCTGTTTAGAGTTCACCATATGAGTGGATGAGTTGTGCTGTATCCCTATCTTATCTCACCATCCACGACCCATCCATCCTTTCTCCCATAAAAAGACAAAAGGAAAAACTTGCAAACCAAAAAGAGAAATAGAAAATAGGAGTCAAGCTGTCCATCATTCTTGTTAGGAGTGTTCTGAAGATCCAATCCATGGTGTGATGGTGCAACAGGTGTACTAAGTTGCTGATCACAGCTTGACCCACTTGACTCATTTATTTGATCTGCATCAAGATTTAGATGGCGCATTCTATCTTTCTGAGGATATTGACAGCATTGGTGCAAAGGTGGCAGATGATTCTTTGGCCCACTGGGCTTGGTGGAGTCTAATTTAATGTTATTGCTCCACATATGTCTTGTCTGTAGCATATTTTTGACTGTGGAAAGTTTTCTAGGTCATAGCTCGATGGGATCCTGAAGGTGCAAGTAGAATTATACTCGAAGAAGCTCCTGTATTCCATCCTATGGTGGAGGTCTGTCATGTCCACTTACTGTAGTTGACTTTTTTTTTTAATTTTTTATAATATGATTTTGTTTCTCTGATATTGACTCAGTCATGCCATATCTACAAATTTCTTTTATATGTTATTTACATGCCAAAAAAAATAAAATAATACTTGTATTTCTCAATCATTCAATGTTCCATTTCCAGGAATTCCATGATACACTCAAGTATGTTGAGAAAATTTGTCAACAAGTGGAGCCATATGGATTATGCCGTGTAGTTCCACCTCCATCTTGGCAAGCCCCATGCCTGTTTGAGGGGAAAAATATTTGGCCGAGTTCTGAGTTCTCTTCCCATGTTCAACATGTTGACGGACTCAAGAATCCATTAAAAAGAAAATTTCCTGATGCCTGGGAAGATGGGAGGGGGAACAAGAAAAGAATTTCAGCACCATGCTTTCTAGCTGAGCATGTGAAGGGACATAACCCTGACCTCGATGCAGACAGATACCGTTTGATGGACAAGTTCAAGTTTGAAACTGGTCCTCTGTTTACTGTTGAAAGTTTCAAGAGGTATGCCGACTATTTCAAAGGGTGCTACTTCTCCAAAGAGGATGAGGTTACAGATAAAACTGTTGATCCATCAGAAGAGAATATTGAAGGAGAATATTGGCGGCTTGTGGAGAGACCAACCAATGAAATAGAAGTATGCTTGTTAGAAATTTGCAATGATCCCATTTTAATTTTCACTTTCAATCCTTTGACTTGGATGTCTTTCAGGTTCTGTGTGGCGATAATGTTGACTCAAGGACTTTCAGAAGTGAATTTCTTGTATCATCTGAGCCAGATAAAATCTCCTATGCCCTTGAAGATCAGCAGTCAGGGTGGAACTTGAGTAATGTTGCACGGTTGCCTGGTTCTCTTCTTTGTTTTGAAAGCACAGAGACCTCTGATATTCTAGTTCCTTGGCTGCATTTCGGAATGTGCTTCTCAACACTGCCTTGGGTATGCTTTGGAAGCTCTGCTGCAGGAGTTGTCTATTACTAAATTATTCCTTGCATCAGTTGCTTTAAAATTCAATTTGGACGTGAAACCTGACTATTATTTGTCACTTTTGATATTAGCATCCTTTTTGCCTTTTTGCATCTGTTCCTTTCACATGGTACCCTTCTGTTTTTGTTTTAATGTCCTTTTATGTATCAATTGATCACCCTTACAGAAAATTGAAGAGCATGGCATGTATGGGATGTATTATCTGCATTTTGGTGCTCCCAGGATATGGTACTCTGTACCTGCACATTATTCCAATAAACTTGAGGCAATTATGAAGCAACACTTTCCAGACTTGGATGTACGATGTCCTCAGCAGCTTCATGATTTGGTGAGTCTGAAAGTACTTTAATTTGCGGCATATAATGCTAGGACTATGATTGATGACTTACTACATCTGCCAGAACGTCAGGCATAGTCTTTACGGATGTTTATTGGATTCTCTGATGATTTGTTGACTTACATGGCTTAATTAATCAGACTTGAGTTGATCTGAGGCATTAGTGTACCTTGCAGTTCATGAAAATCTCCCCTTCTAAATTGAAGTCAGAAAATATACCAGTTTTTCGTTGCATTCAGCGGCCCAACGAATTCATTCTCTTCCTCCCAGGAGCATATCACTATGGAATTGATTGTGGATTCAATTGTTCGGAGTCTGCAAATTTTGCTCCCTTGGACTGGTTGCCCCATGGGTGGAATATTGTGGAAGTTTATCGTGAGTGCAGGAGGAGACCATCACTTTCGTATGACGAGCTACTTATCAAGGCATCTAATGAAGCATTGCATGCTCAATGGGATGCTCTACTCAAGGGTAAAAACTCTTCAAGAGATCGCAGATGGAAAGATGCATGTGGGAAAAATGGGATTTTGGCCAAAACCTTGAAGGTTAGTGTGCTCCGTAAACTTGGTATAATCCAAAAGAAGATGATGTGTCCACTGGGTATATGTTTCTTGTGAATATGAATGGTTCTTCTCTTTTCTCTCTTGACAGTTTCGTATTAAGTCAGAGGCAAGACAAAGAGACTATCTTACTGTTGCTTCTCGTGCAAGAAGAATGGACAAACACTATCATGCAGCTGGCAGAAGGCAATGTTTTTATTGTTACTGTGATCTATATTTATCTGCAGCAAGATGCGGCTGTAAACCAGACCTGTACGCTTGCCTTCATCACACAAAAAACCTTTGCTCATGTCCTTGGAGTGATAGAATTTTTCTCTTCCGGTACCGAATCAGCGAATTGGATGTACTCCTTGATGCCTTGGAGGGCAAGACTACTGCCTTCCGAAAGTGGCTCAAGGAGGGTCTTGGGGCAGCCCTTGGGCGTCAGATCTTTGAAGAAGATGGTAACAGTGACAACCATGTCAAGGTTTCATCGTCATTATTTACGCAGGCATCAAACGATTGCCTGAATGAAGTAACAAAGAAGAGTGAGGAGAAGGATGTGAGTAGAACTCATGCTGGCCATATATTGTCCTCCATCGCAGAATCACAGAAACAGGATCGAAGTGAAGCAAACGAAAAATATGGCCCTGGAGGTAAATCACCGACAAAGACGAGGAAGAAAGCAATGAATAGTGTCGGAATGGATGGTGCCGTGGGAAAGTTGGTGCAGGAAGCAAAGACACGGATTCTCCAAGCAGTGAAGAGTAGTTATGGCGATCTATCCGACTCTGAAGATACAAGCTCATCTTCATCATCATCCCTGGAACTTGATGATGTAGGATCCTACTTGAGTAGTCTCAGAAATTATGCCAATCGAGGGCCTACAAATAGCGTGTCCTCGAAGCCTTGTACTGCTGGGAAATCGAAAACAAGTTCAACGAGTGCAGCTGCAGCAGCTTCTATGTCTGGTTTGTGTGGTGAGAATCAATCAGAAGCAAAAGCTACAGCTGAAAAAATCATCTGTCTTAGCGACGAGGAATAAGGGGATCTGGTTAGAGAAGTGCAAACAGCCAGGTATCCATTTGCGAACAACAATCATATCAAAGAGAGGACGTAAAGAAAATGGGGCAGCTTCCCTTTTGAGATTATTTTTTGAGACGGAATTCCCTTTGAGCATTATGTTGCAAAATATTTATGATGCTTGTGAAGGGATTATGATTTTTTTTTTTAACGCATAATTTTTTCATTTATTTTCTGGTAGAAGTAAAAGGGACGAGCATAGTCTTTAGGAATTATGTTACATTACACTTCCGGTTCTGTTGTGCCACTGCCAGGCAGCATATGAGTGGAGTTAATTCGGTTAAAACTGTGTTGGGCTGGTCTAGTAAGGTTATCTGGCTTTTCTTTTAAGAGATCGAAGCTTGCCCGGCCCAGATACTGAAGTTTGTATGTTGGTTAACGCTAAACTGTAAGCAGCATTGGCGTCAACGGGAGCAAAACAAGACTATGCTCTCCGATCTGTCCAATCTCACAATTAATAACGCATGCCCAGGCTTAGTTTTGTACCTTTTTCTACAGAACCCGCCCTCTACATCGCATTTGGTACGGGGACATGAAAGATGATATGATAATGTCATTTTTTGTCTGGTGTGCAGGGTACGAAGAATTGTATTTTTCCAAAATATTATAAATATTTTTATTCCAATTTTTTGGGGTACAAGTTTCCAACTATTTCAAATGCATTATAGTACTTAAAGGAGTAAAATATAGTGTCCCCCCCCCCTTTAATGTGCCAAGCATCCTTTAGTGTAATTAAGTTCAAAGATCAAGAGTCTAGCATCGGATTTATATGTAAGGCCAGGGACATTGCCGCATAATTTGAGATGAAAAGATATCATAAGAAAAACTAACTAGTGACCATCATAACGAATAATATAAACCTTTGATTTTTTTAATTATTTATCCTAGTCATCCACTAATGTTCAATTAAGGCTTTGTTTGTTTTAACGATCGGAATTATCGAAAGAAAAACAAATCTAGAATCAAATCTTTATGAATTTTTTTTTTCCGATTGTTATCTTTTCATTTCCATGGGAGCATGCGAGTTTGATGAATTGTTCAATGGAATTTGGAGAACTTGATTTTGCATGATAAGCGATAGTTTGTCATGCACCAAATCTTGAAAGCTGATGGTCAATTATATTGTCTTTCTTAAGTTGATTGGATTTCATTTTGATTTTAGGTCTAGAAAAGCATACTCATCATGAAAGATGTAGTTGGATGTAGAAATGACAAATGAATCATATGGATTGGGTTTAAATTGGTCCATATCCTTTTTTAGTTCGAGCTTGATTTGAGTTGTGATGATATGGGGTAGCTTTGAGTTAGGTTTGACCTAATAAAGTTGAATCATGTGAATATCGAGTCGGGTTGAGGTTTGATCCATCCGTTTTTTCCTAGTTTGATTTGAGTTTACAACGAGTTTGATTAAATTTGGATTGGGTGAATTCGGTTCATAAATCATATTGACATTAGTTGTTATTAACTTATTATAACAAATAAGTTAATTTATCATTATTTTTTCTTATAATTATAGTTATTATCATAACATATGCAGTAATAATAAATTTTTTATTATTCTTATAGTTATTATTTTAGATATAATTATAATAATTATTTTTATAATGATAATAATAATAATAATTAATATTAGTTATCAATATTACTATTATCTTTAGAAATATAAACTTAATTATTGTAATTACAATAATATATATTATAGTTATTATATTTATATTTATATTTATAATTTTTATGCTTATATTAATATTAATAATAATAATTATAATAACAATGACAAAAATTTATTGCTATGATTGGATTTGATCACTGTTTAATTTGGTTTGAAATATAAAGTGAGGATAACAGAATCTTATTATTTTAGTTTTATTTATTATTGTATGGGTTGATTATTATATTCTTTTACAAAAATTTTGTTAACAAGGTAGTTTAATGATGTATATATAACAATTTATAAAATGTTGCCCTTGTGGAAGAAATTTGACTTAAGTTTGGATTTATGTTTGGGTATAAGTTAAGTTCCAACTAGCTTTGGGCCAAATTATTTTAAATTAAATAATTTTGAATGTGAGTTATTATTGGGTTTATATCCATATATGATTTGAGTTCTTGCCGAGTCACTCATTTTGGGCCGGATTAGCTCTGAGAAGATACTTTAAAGTGTTTAAGGTTTCTAGTTGAGACCAAATTTTAATTTCAAATCAAAATCAGGTTCAAATTATTTGGATCGGGTCAGCTTTGCAATATCTAACAAGATGGTAGAGTGTGATGATGGTGGTAGTATCGTACTTTAGGTGATGGTGGTGGTAGTATCATACCTAAATCAATTTGGGTATGTTGGCATGTAGGAAAGTGATGTATGCCATTACTACATGGTTTTTGGTATATTTATGTAGGTGTTATTATATGAATTTGTGCTATATGATAAGAATTTGTATTTTTGTTCAAGTTATTGTTTCTTAGTAACGTTTTGCAAGATTGATAATTTTGAGATCAAAAGGAACAAACCACACTTGTTAAGAAGAGGATTTGGATGACAAGGAGTCAAACTAACATGTTATTTGTAAGTTAAATATACCCAAGAGTAGTTAATTGGCTTGGAAAACTTTAGCCTTTGGACCTAAAATTGTTACTAGAGTGTATAGTATCATATCACCATTACTCATGTTAAATTGCATTGTTAAAGTCTTTAGGAGTAATCAATAATCCCAACATTAGTCGAGGATAGGGGGTGTTGTCCAATAGAACACATGTTGGCCTTATTTTCTCCTGAATGTAATTTTTATCATTTGTAATTCTATAGGTCGGTTTAGGATTAATTTATAAGCATATAAGTAGTCAATTACAAATTAGTTTATTTATTTATTTTTCTTTATTTTTTTTGTGTGTATGGAAGCCTTATAGAATATTAGCCTTTAGTCTAGTTTTGGATGCAGAGCTCTATAACTACATATTCTAATCTTCCCAAGTTTAATACTTTATGCATAATTCAGGTTTTTTATTTAATTTAAGCACATTTGTTTCACCTATTACAATGTTATATTTCTTACTAAGAATACGATGAAGCTTTTTTATGATGCTTAATTGATTGAGTGATTAATTTATATATTACTCTATGTGCTTTATAATATTGTTCTTAATTGTGTTATAGTAATAGACTAGCCATATTTAGTTAGTGTTTAACAATTCAAGTTGAGAGCTATAACTAATTCTCCATTTGAGGTTGAATATTATAAATAAAATTTGAGTGGATTGTGAGACTATTACATAATTTCTAAAACAATAGAAAAATATAATGAATTAATTGAGCGTAAAATATCATCCTTTATTTAAATTCTTTGATTAGATATAATATGACTAATAATTGGTGATAAGACTATATAGTTTGAGAAAGTGTGTTTGTTATACACTTTTGTTGACACATATTTTGTAATTGAAAATGTCAAGTAATTGATTAATTGAGTTTTATAATTGGATAGAGGTGAACACGAATTGTTTGGCAATTTGTTATTCATTGGCTAAGCCTTTCTTGCATCATGTTTATTTAGGTGTTTGGCAATTTGTTATTCATTGGCTAAGCCTTTCTTGCATCCTGTTTATTTAGGTCTTGAATTTTGTAGTTTATCAAATTTCTAGTTGGGATGAATAAGCATCTCTTTATTTGATCTTGATAGCCCAAGTTTGATTAGAGTTATTAGAGTCTTTGCACTTTTAATTGGTCTCCATGGGGCTATAGTCTGACATTCATAGTGCCATGTGTTATGAGCGACCAATATGCTTATTGATAGGTGCAATTTTCTAATATTAGAAAGAAAACTATTATGTAAATTGAGCCACTCTTCTAATTAAGGGAGACAATATTCAAAAATATTCATTTATGCTAATAGAGAGAGGATCCCAAGAGAGAGAAATAATGGTTGAAGATGTTAATTTAGAAATGAACACACCTTAAAAAAAGTGTGATGAAAATTATTATATTACTTTTAAAGAATAATAAAACTAAAATTAAAATATATCATAATAATAATAGATGGTTGAGGTAAAAAGTTGACCATCAAAGGCTTAGATTTCTCTATCACAATGATTAGTATTTACGTGTCTACCACTACATATTCTTCCAAATTTTGGATATCAATATGTTTGTGACATTATTATAGTTCTAGGTATAAGGTGTTTATGTTACCCTTTTAGACTGAGATATAATGATTTAAGTATTTAAACTGAAGAATGAATGAATATCTGTAAAATTCTTAATAAAATAATTCCACCCATGTTAGTACAATTCTTGTATTATGAAATTGTTTTTAGCATACTTACTAGAAGCGATAGAGATTTTGCCATTTCCCATGTTCCAAAAAACATTAAAGCTACAACCGAAATACATCCATGGTACTTATCTCCACCACAAAAAGAGTATGTTTGACAATACTGGCTGCAAAGTTACCTTCAAACTTAAAATTGAGGGCAAAAAATTGGAGACCAAAAGTCGAAGCATATTTCATAAGTTGTTCTAATAAACATATAAAAAAAAGTTATGAAGCTTAACATAATTTATCATTGAAGCACTTTTAAAATTAGCCACAAGATCTATTTTACCAACCAAATAAACTAAAAAAATACCTAAAATACACATCTAGACATGCATAAATACTAATAATGCCTTCATTCCATAATCAAACCTTCATATCCAAACCATAAATCAAAAAAAATAAGAATTTTATCATCTAATCGAAGACTTAGAGTACTCATTTCATCCATTTTAATAGACTTTATCCTCAAGTAAAGTTCTAAAGTTTTCAACTCCATTTCATTTCAATAGACCTTACCCGAACTAAGAACAAAGAAGTCAATTATATATTGCTTGTACTGGCTAGATCTTTCGCCACTTGTAATTGTGAGTAGAGGGATTTTTTAAATCCAAATTGAAGCTTGAGCAACAATTCACATCTTTTGAGTCTAAAAACCTATACCAAAACACTCACCAATTAAATCTGGTACATGAGATTAAAAAAGAGGCAACTCAAATAAGGCACATAATAGAAGCAATTCTAAATAGTGAAGCCAATTACAAGGAATTGTATCTTTTATAGTGAAAGTGAAGTAGCTATCATATTAATATAATTTTAAATAAGTAATTTTTAAAATGATTAATATTTAGCGATCTAGAATAAAAGTTAACCATTAAAGACTCATACTGTTCTATTATAGTGACTGATATTTGGTCGTTGTTCACTCTTGCCTCCCTTATAACCTTTAGTTCTAGCCACAAGATATAATTAGGTAAAAAAAATCATATCTATTTCCTCCTTGCACATTTGTTATATTGTAAAACTAATTTAAAAAGTATACTTCATAAATATGAAATAATTTTAATTTTTTTATATTTATTTGATAAAAAAATCATAATTATATACTGCTTAAATTAAAAATTTATAAGTTTATCTTGCAATTGATAAATGGGGTAAATATGTAATATCTTTTCTCTCCTAGGAAGCAACAATTGCTAAGAACTCTAAGTTTTTGTGCCAACCTTTCTTTGAGGAATAAATCTTATGTGTGAGGCATCTATTCTTTTGTGACTATAAGGTCTTGGGTTTGTGTACATTGTTTTGGGAGTTGTCTTGTGAAATGGGGCATGATGGTGACTTAGAATGGTGGTTTTGGTATTTGGAGTTTACCTAATTTGTGTAATCGTATAGTATTAATGAAAGAGGAGGAGGAAGTGTTATCTTATTGGGAAAATTAACTATGAGGGGTGATTTAGCATTACAAATTTCAAGAGGATAGTAAACCGATAAAAAATAATGGAGATAAAGGAACTAGGAACAAACTTATTCTTGTTCATTTTTTAGATGAGTAAGGATTCATGAAGATAAAACAATTGAAACCTCAAACATTTGATAATTAGTTGATAATGATTAGGAGGCTTGATGAGATGGACAACCTTCAAATGTGGTGTTAAACTTCATAGTGATTTAGTTGCAGATATATGACCTTTAGGTGGGGACGGTGAAGAAAAATATGAAAAAGATCATTGAATTAACACTACAAAACATTGGGGAGATATATGGCAATGAACTTAGAGAACATACATATTTTTTTTCTCAAGTTAAGGACTTAGAGAACACAAAGACTACGAAAAATGCTACAAGTTTGTCTATTTGGGAGGAGTTTTAAGGTACTAGTATAACATGAGAAGCTACCGCTGTATTTGTGGAAATGGATATGCCATACAGGGTGTGGTTAAGAGCTAATGCATTGTGGGGAATCAAATAAGGGTTGATGCGGTTGAGATTAAACAAAAAATCCTAAGAATCAAATATGAGGAGGGCACACATTATGGTGAGAATCCCTAAAACAAAGAAGGAATTGGATGATATCACCGCATCAAACCCTAGATATGTAAAAATGGGGGAGGAGGTAGATCATGGAGGAGTACGATGTAAAATTAAATTAAATGCACAAGAGATAAACACCACAACACCTATGAGCAATAAAAGCATAGAGAATATTAATTAGAGTAAAATGAAGCAATGAGATGGGAGCTTAAAGAAGGGTGAGAACCACATCAATGAGAAGGATAAAAAGTCTTATGAGGGATAAAAGTTAAAGTAGGCTTGTGAAGGCGGGGACATAAAGTCGCATGAGGAGGTTGCAGTGATTAATGATGCGTATGTGGTGAAAATTGGGAGGAAAAAATCAAGGTAAAATATGGGGTATATAAGTCATTTTATTTCATTAGAGAAGAAAACCAAGGAGGAGGGATATTCTTATGCTTTTATCATTGAAAGTTGGAGTAGGTGTGCTTGCCATCGTCTCTAAAGTTTGTCTTAATAGTAAATTAGTGGGAACTAGGGCACCTCAGGAAGTGTGAGCACATCGTGATATTGTGAAGTGTCTGAATTCTAACATAATGTATGTATTAAATACATTATGTAAAAATAAATGAATAGAATATGTTATGAGGTTTTTAGATTTTAAAGGAAATGTTGAAGTAGATTGTGTAGGTAGGTCTAGGGATTGACACTATTATGGAATGACAATGTTAGCGTGAAAGTACATTCATACTTGAGATAATGTAGTGATGTTCTAGTGGAAGGTGGTAGTATCAAATGTCATTTTATAGGTTCTTATGGTTACCTAGACCAAAACCAATGAGTAGAATCATGGGAGATTATGAGCATGCTGAGAAAAGTTCATGAGAGGCTGTGGTGTATAGAAAGAGATTTCAATGAGATCTTGAAGATTGAGGATAAGTAGGAGGTTATAAGATCATGGGTATTGATGGAGAATTTTTAGGAGGCATGCAATTCTTGTAACTTGAAGGATATTGGCTATGTTGGTTAACTATTCACTTTGATGAACAATCGAGGAAAGAAAGAGAGGGTGGGGAGCTCATTTATATAGGGTTTTATGTAATGAGGGTTAGGAGGCATTATTCCCAAGATTTGAACTACACCATATGCATGCAGATAAGATGATCCAATTACATTTTGTTGGCTCTATAAGAATGGGGGTAGTATATAAGGAAGATGCATACATAGAAATTTCATTTTGAGAGGTAGTGGTTGAAGATGTGTAATAGCAAATAAATAAAACCTATTTCTTTTAAAAATATTTTGAATAAACATCAATTTAAATGGAATTTGAGAAAATATTGTTCAAATAAGAAGACTAGTAGACTAATAGGGACACTGATTGATTAGTTTCCCTACACTTAGTTTGTCTTGGTCTAAATTGACTACAATTTAGTCAACTAGTAGACCAAATAGATCATTTGGTTATACTAAAACTTTCAATTTACATATTTTTTGATATTTTAAAACTTGATCCAATGAGATACAAAATACATGATTTTGATATTCTCAGATTGAGCACTCTTTAGGGGTTGTAGAAATACTTTCATGATTTTTATATAAGATATTAACTAGCAAAATTTTCCCTAAAAGTGTTTTTTAACCAAAAATATGACAAACTCTCTCAAATGTCAACCATGTTCTCTTTCCACTCCCTTTCTCCTCTAAATATTTATAGGAAAAAATAGTAATTATTTGTTGATTAGCATCTCACATTTTATTCTTGACCTTACACTCTCCCTCCCTCACTGCACCATACGTCCATCATTTAACATTTTCCTTCAAATTTTGGTCAATTTAGCCCATATCTCCTCTCCTTATGCATGACCACCTTGAGAAAATGAATAATATTTTCTAATTTATTATCTCCCTCACTTCTCTTAGCTCTTCACTCTTTCGTTTCCCCAAAAAATTTTAAGTGTTGAAATGGTTTCATCCATTTCCCTTCTTTAGTCCCTTATTTGTGTTCAAGCTGATTTATCCTCTTTATTTTATTTTTTCATTATTATTTTAAGTAGTTTAAGATTAAGATTTTGAAACTGAAGTGAAAATCCTTGATCTCACATTCGTTGACCATGTAGTTCATATCATTATTTTGACGATAACAAACATGTTTAGAGAACTAATGTGCTTGTTTAAGTGTGCATGAAATGTGATTGATAAACAAAGAGACCAAAACACACCTACTCAAATTATTTCTCCAAGGGTAAATTAAAAAATAAATAAATCAAGTTTCAAAGCACAAGAGAAGGTCATATGAAGATTACCAAGGAAGATGGTTTAAGGGTTATATTTCTAAGTCTTATATTTTCTTATAAAGATTTAAGTTGAGCAATTTTACATTTTAATCAAAACTCTTTAAATTTTTTTCAAACACTTGACTTGAGTTCACTTCATGTGATTTTATAGTTGATCTTGATTTTTAAATCCTTCTAAGAATTATAAATCTTATTGTTTGGTTCCAATTATAACCAATTGACCGGTCTCAAAAATAATAAATTGCATTAGTTTAAACCGAGGGTATTAAACATATAAAACTCATATGAATTGAGTGACACAACAAATTGATCAACTAGTTTGACCAACTAGTTTATGTGTTTTTCTTCTATAGAAACCCATTCATCTTTATTTAAACACATTGATTAGTTTCATCAAATTAATCAATTGGTTTGGAAGCCTGTCAATTTATTTGACCAAACAATCCATGGGTTATGCTCCTAGAAGCCCATATATCTCTATTTAAACCCATACATTGGTTTCACTAAACTGATTAACTAGTTTAAAAATCGATCGACTAGTTTAACCAACCAATTCACGGTTTAGCTCCTATAGAAATGAATTTATCTACTTTTAAGCTCATCAACTAGTTCTGCCAAACTGATTGATTAGTTTTATAAATTAAGATAAAGACTAAGATAAAGTCCTAACTATTTTTACCTAGGAAGCAAACTGATTGATTGGTTTGAGTAAACTAATCAATTGGTTTGAAGGATACATTGATTGGTTTACTAAACTATAGTACTATTCAAATATGTTCATAGGAAAAACTAAGTAAAACATAAAACCAATCAGTTGGTTTGTGTAATGATAACTTTGTCATCTCAGTTAAAAACATATTAAGTCAACTAGTTTGGGAAACCAATCAATCGGTCGTATGACTGATCGATTGGTTTATTCAAACCTAATGATTGGTGAGCATTAAATGTTGATTTTTTCTTCTGTTAGGTGACATATATTTTTGGTTATTTGTGTCTAATGGTTATAAGAAAGGGTGAGCTTTATAAAGAAGATCCCCAAGCTTTTATTACAACAAATTTTCAACTACATTTATTGTGCAATTAATCATCTTTTACCAAAACCACTCAATTTCTCATTTAGATTCTCTTAACTTTCAAATCTTAAGTTTTTATTAAAGAGTATATATTGCTCACTTCTCTTAGCTAGAGTTGCTTTAAAATTGTAATACTTCTTATTATATCTTGATTTTTTTTGGCTATAATCAATTATAATCACTTTCATATCTTGCTTTTCAATTGGAATTAATTGTAATCACAAATACCTTATAAAATTCATTACAAAGAGGTTAGTGAGTGTTTGCCTATCATTCTTAAGATAATCTTGTGAAGAGTCTAGAGAAGATAAATAGGTCAAGTTTTAAAGCATCTCTTAAAGGATCATTGAGATTATAAGGTCATAAATCAATAAAAGAGTAATCATCAATAAAATTATATTACTATTTAAAATTCAAAAGGGATAACTTTTTGGTAGTGGATGTAAAGAGCAATTTGCTCTCGAACCACTCTATATTATGCATAAATTTTTTTTTGCCATTTTTATGCCAAAAAACCCTATTCACCTCTAGGATTCTTTTAATTTTGAAATTGAAGTAAAATTTTTTTTTTCATTTTTTATTAAGATCCTCCACTCATGTGATGGGGTTTGGCATGCCTTTATTTGCTTTATATTCTTCTATCTCTCTTATTATTTTAAAAATGAATTTAATAAGATGTTATCTATTTGTTTGATTAAGATAATCAAGGTGTGGTTGTGGAAGAGGAAGTGTAAGTGTAGGAGCATTTTTCTTCTTTTACTTTAGAGCATGACTTTTTGATAAATTTGGATAGCCACTCTATATGTTGTATTTATATTTCAATTATATATGCATTAAAATGTACTTAGGTGTATGTTATTTGGACCTTTTGGATGGATTAGGGAAATTAAATCATGCATTAAGTTGAGTGATTGTGTTTTCACATATGATATTTATGTTAATATGTCTTGGATTAATTCTTGAAGAATTTTATGTATTGGTGATAAGTTTAATATTTTGAATCTTAAAATCATGCTTGAAATTATTTAAATGAATATTTTTTTGCTTGGGATTGATTCATCCAAGGTAGTCTATTGGATCTTGTATCGATTGGTTGATTAGTTCTCCATTAGTCTTAGCTGAAACATATATACTTGTTAGAACAAACCCATTAATTGGTTCTTAAGTATATTCCATCAGTTAGGCAAGTGAGTTGACTAGTTTCTTGTATTTATGATAAATTCTCAATCTAGAGGTGCCAAAGCTAGTCAACTAGTCCTTAATACCCATTGACTAGTCATGCTTGGTGACATTCCCTCATTGTTCTTTTTTTTTTATGATGTCTTGGCCTTTCAAATTATCTTTTTAGCATTAATTTTAACACCTCTATATTTAAAAACTTTTTTTTGTTTAAAACTGAATACACAAAGGAAATTTAAAGAAACTAGGGTATTACTGCTACATTGAATTTGGAGAGAGGTCAAACTATTCACTTAACTCATGCCCTATGTAAGGATAAAATATAGCATAATCAAATATTTATGATAACAAAACATTGATAAAACCTTTACAAAGTAGAGTTGAAAATTACTATTATATAAACCTTTCCGAATAGGACATTGCACTGAAATAGAGAGAAACTAAAATCATAATCCTTTTAACATATTTCATGCTAACATGAACCACATCACTCCCCCAACCAAGCACCATGATAATCTCAGCCTACAAGAAACATCATCTGCTCCGTTGGATGAGTCTGGTTTATCACAAACTTACAAAGATGTCATTATGGTAAATTACTGATTGAGAACAACATCCTATGCACACCTAAGAACAAGTCATATTAGCAATATTACCTATCTCGTAGCCATTATTATAATTTCTATTATGTTTTTATAACACACCAAAATTTTATAACCTTTTCTTAATCGTCTTTAGCTTTTTATTCAAAAATTAATCCTTAAACTTTGACCTAATTACTTAATTAACAACCTTTGACCCTAACATAAATAATTTCTTAACTAATTTTTCCTGATTATTTACCTTTTTCCTTCTTGTTAAAACTATCCTAAACTAATTTTTTTTCCTACCAATGCCCTAACCTGCCCAAACTAAACTAAAACTAAAATAAAGTAACACTATCCTACCTCCCAACCCTCTATCCCTCATGTAGGCCCTACCATGTAAATTTCCCCTTCCCTATAACACTCCATATCTCCCTCCTTACCTCACACAATTTACCTTACCTCTCTATCGAACCCACTATGCCATCCACATCACCTTACCTCTTTATCAATCCATACTCCATCACCATTGCCTGCACACTTATATACACTCCTTCCCTCTCTCTTTTATTTTTTCAAAAACACATCCCTTTCTACACCCAAACACAACCCATTCTCTAGCCACGCACTTGCCTATGCTTCCTCCTCTACACCTTGACCATTATCATTGGTTATCCCCTTTGTCCAAACCATTCACCATCACCAACTGTCTTCTTCTTTTTGACTCTACATTTTTATGCAAGCTCTATAGCAAGAACCACCCTCATCCATTACCAACCCTCCTCATCCTCCTTTTTTATTCTTCTCCATTATCCCCTACCACTAACACACTTTGATTTTCCTTTTCCAACCGCAACCATAGCCTTCGCCTAACACTAGTTGCTCTATACATTGTACACCATTAGGCAATAGCAAACACTATAGTTGTTCTACCCTTTGCTTTGGCTCCCTCGACTGCATCCCCAATCCTTCCTGTATTACTTCCCTCCATTTCTCCAACCCTTCATGGACCCTCTCCCTTGACACCCTCTACACTACACCAACCTTTTTCCAACCAACCCAACCCACACCCTCACTATCGTGTGCCATCCTTGCATGCATATCTATTCCCTAACTAGCCACATTGCCCTACTTGTGCTCTTACTACCATTAATCGCCAACCTGCACCACCACAACCTTTCACATCACTAACCCCAACTTCTTCGTTCTTCTTCCCTACATCCATAACCCTCGAAACACCTCCCTCAAACACAATCCAAATCCATCGGAACCAACCCCCTTACCTTTTGCCATTTTTGCCGCAACCACCTCCTAGCCTATGCCTCACCACCTTATATCCATCAACCCGGCCAATTGAGCCACCCAACACCTCCCTTCCACCTTGCCTTCCTTCCTTTTCTTCTTTCTTTGCCCTGTTGAGCCTAACACCACCACTACCACCGTCACTGCCAACTTTCCAACAGCCAGCATCCCTGCCTTAGCTGCCCGAATTAGCACTACCCAACCACCATCTCCACTACCACTAACTCACCCTTCCTCATCAATCTAGCACTCAAGGCACACCCCCCTCATAAGCCCTAACATTACCTATGCAACGTGAGGAGGTTTTTTTCCTTCTAGAATTTTTGGTACCCATTTTTAATAAATAAGGATATTTTAGTAATTCTAGATAATAAATATTTTAATATTATATTTATTATTTTATTTTTAATATTAATATGGTAATTTTGGTATTATTTTTAAGTATGAAAGTGTGGTTAGTAGGGCCTTATAATTTTAGTAGGATATCGATAATTTATGCCTTGTTGGAATTAGGTAACTTTTATATTATACTAAAATGATAGATATTGCATGATAGCACATTAGAGTTTTTGTGTTTGAAATATTTTGGGCATGATTTTTTACATTATAATTATGTGCTTATTATTGTTAGCATGAAAATCAGTAAAAGGAAGCATGTTACTTTACCAAAAAAGTATAACAAGTACGAGAGTATGACTAAAATGATATTAATTATAATATGTATATGTAAATGTTAGGTTGAACATGCTTAGGCATATTTGTATTATAGTTATTATTGTTGTGTGTCCTAGGGGCAATTTGGTCCTTTTATGTATATTATGTTATTTATTCCAACAAGCATGCCTAATATGTTACTTTGGATGAACTAAAAGTGCATGCTAGGGCTTTATGTGCATAATCATGATTAAGGGAGAAATAATCACTTGGTGTATATGATAATTTAATTACATTATAAATAATTTAATTATTGTGTTTAGCCTTTTCATAAAAAATTAATAAATAAAATGATTTTAGTATTTAAAATGGATGAAAATTGATAAATTTTAGCCTTAGGAGGATTTTGGAGGTTTCCAGCCTGATGATCCCAAATGTGAATAATTGAGCCTAGGATAGCCTTATTATGTTTTTATGATTAACCTTAGTAATGATCTTATTTATTGCTATCCTGAATAAATGGAAAATGAGTAAAATGGTTCAGTATGGAAACCAGATCTATAGGATTGATTATGATTTCATGGTCTCCTTTATAAAATACTATTACTTAAAGTGGAAGCGCTCAAGATTGGAAATGGTGAATCTTTAGGAGTCTTTATCCTAAATACTTGGTTTATCCCATGGTTGATTATAGATTTTTGCTAGTATACTTTAGTGCTCCAACTAGGCCCTATATCTTACTCTATTTAGCTCTATGGACTTATAGAGGGTATGCATACTTATAGATTAGATGTCCTTGTTGTTAGGGTACTATATTACCTTTGTGTACCAATACGACCAGGGTACCTTTATATCCTTGGGTTGATATTTGGTAGGACACTATGTTACCTTGGTGCATTGATATAATTGGAACACCTTAGTATCTTCGGCTTGATATGATATTTCCTTGAGCAAATAACAATGGAGATGATTATTGAATTACTTGATTGGTCAGTAGCAGCCTTTGTGCCTACCTGAGGTTAGATAACAACCTTTGTGCCAACCTATGATGCTATGGATTTCTGTTGGTCTTATGCCTATGAGCCTACCTATAATGCTATAGGATGATTTGATATTAATAATGAGATATGTGATTGCTGCTATTGTTATTTTTTAGATTGATGTTGATTCTAATTATACTTTAAAAAGCATCCCTTGGATGTTTGATTGGTAAGTATTAATATGTTTTAGATTAATGCGCTTGAGTAGTATGGTCTTTGTGGTATTCAGTTATCTTATATGGTTATTGTATTTCAATCATCGCATGCGCAATTTGATTTGTTATACCATATATTATTGTAATGTCTTATACGTATTCCTTGCTCATTTTTTTCATATTGATTTGGTATAATATGCTACTCAATACCGTTATACTAAATGGTTTCTTTCATGGGCCCCATCTATTGAATGTGCAATGGTTTTTGTAGGTCAATTTATGAGTTTAGCAGCAAGCTAGTAGTTTGGGATGAGAGCTTAGGATTATCCATAGTTCGTTTTGATATCTTTAATTTTGTTTTTTTGGGACTCTTATGTCCTCTTGTATTTTCTCTCTTTAAATTTTGTTACTGCTAATGTGGTTTATTTTCAAAATGATGTATATATGTTCGTTCCCTCTAATATGAATCTTGGGACTATATTACTAATTTAAGTAGAGTAATAATTTTAGTATTAGCACTTGGTATGAAAATAGTAAAGGAAACCGGACTTGTACCAAGTGTGGTAATAACACCCTTCATTTTTATTATTTTAACTTTCCTACTTAACTCTTTAAAAGAAATTTTTAATTCCTAAACATAGGGTGTTATAGTTTTTCTCATAAAGGCCTCATATGACACACATAAGCATGGACTACTCACAAAATACCACTAAGGTCCATGCCTTGCATTAGTCTTTAATAAGTCATTTTCTACAGTCCATTGCTACTAGTATATGACCCTAATCATATGTATCTACCCGATTAATTTGGGTTTATTAAAAGGGTTTTTATCATCCAAAATAAACTCCACCTATACCTATCTTGAAGCACTAACCTACTCCACCCCCTTAGAAAAATATCAACATAATCCATTTTCTATAGGAACATAGACTTATTAAAGGTGACATTTCTACTAGTTAAAAACTTGGATGTACCTAGGTCCTATAACATGAACTTCTTTACACTATATTTATATCCAAGAAAGATGTAATTTTTGTCTCTAGGCTCTAGATTTTTATCATTCATATATTCATAGTTAAGACACTAACATATATGTAAATTAGAATATTCAGTGGGTTTGCTTGACCATGATTCTTTGGGGTTCTTTGACTCAATAGAACAATTTAGCGACCACTTCACTAGGTATGCCTCCATGTTAACATCCTTGGCCCGAACCTCCCTACCTAACCCATCCTATGACAATAAACAGCAATCCATCTCTAATAAGGTCATGTTCATCCTCTTAGCAACTACATTTTGCTATACTCGCCCAATACATGTAAAGTTCTTTGTAATGCCATGATCTTATAAAAAAATCAATGAAACCACACTCCACAAACTCAAGATCATTATTAGTTTGGAGACATTTGACTCATCTCCCAGTTTTTTTTATCTAGTAAGTTCTTCTAACATTTGAACACAATAAACATATCATTCTTACTTTCAAGAAAAATAAACTCATACCTTTCTAGAGACATCATAAATAAAAGTTAACAAGTATTTTGAACCACCCTTGTAGGAATACACAAATATGAATGGATATAATCAAGAGGCTCCTTGTACTATGTTTAGCTATCAAAAAGAAAACCTTATTTTCCTTTCCAAATATATAGTATTCACATAAGTCCATAGTACGCATACTCTATCTACCCAGTAACCCACTCTTGAATATCTTAGTCAAGACTTTAACACTCATGTACCTCAATCTTATGTGCCAAAGTTTTGTAGCATCTGTGTTAATCATACTCATTGATATTACTATAGGTACACCTTGAATAGTGGAATCAAGTAGCTCATAAAATGTCCCAACCGCTTTTCCCTTCATCACCACAAGATCCTATTTTGTAACCCTTATTCAACTATCTATAATCACACAACAATACCCATTAAAATCCAATGAACACAATAAAATAAGATTCTTGGTCATCTTTGGGACATGTAGAACATTGGATAATGTATTGACCATACTGTTATACATCCTAATCTTCACAACCCCAACCCCTAAGAACTTGCTTGCAACATTGTTACCCATCAAGATAATTGTACCTGGGGCCATCTTGTAACTCTGAAATCAACTCCAGTTAGGAAAAATATGATTGGAGCACCAAGAATCCAACATTCACCTATTGGTTATAATTTTATGTATATCAATGGCCATCAACATATCACCATCACTATAATCTTAAGTAACAACATCATCATATTTTGTACTGGATGACTCATTAAACTTATCATCGAATCTCCTATTAGGATAAAACTTCCTTATATAGCGATTCTTCTAGAAACCATGAAAAAAAAATATTGCATATGTTCTTCAACTTCAATCTAAACTTTTTACGGTAACCAGACCCCTCTTCCGGAGTTTTCCCTCAACTACAAGCCCCTCATGGTATGAGTACCCTAGACTTCCTCTAGTCAACTAATGCTAAATTAGTTCCTAATATAGAAATATGACCTTTACATCATCAAGAACAACCTCATCCTTCCCATATAACATAGTCTCATGAAAATAATTTTAATTAACATGTAAAGAAAACAACACCATAATAGCCATATCCTTATCATCTAGTTTAACATCTTTATTATACAAAATATAGAATCAAACTCATCAAGATGTGATTTCAAGGATTAACCCTCACCTATTTTCAACTTATGAAGCCAACTCTTCAATAATAAACAATTTGTGACTGATTAAGTTATATATAGAGACTCCAGCTTCAACCACATGGCGGTAATAGTTGCCTCTTTAGCCACTTCCCATAAAAATTCATTTCATAATCACAATTATATGGTTGATATGGCTATTAGATCAATCTCTTTGAATTTATCATCTATTATTGATTCAAGATTATTTAATATCTCAAACAACACCTTCTCTAACCTGCTCTTGACTAAAATTTCCCTTATCTTCAATTTCCATAATCCAAAGTTGATAGATTCATTAAATTTCTTAATGTTAAATATTATTATCACCATCCCAATGATAATATATCACACCAAAAACACTCTAATACTATTATTTGTGAAAAACATATATTTGTATCGCGAAGGATCAAATCTATTCCATGATTAGGAGCATAAGACGTAATTGAGAAATAATATAATTTGAACAAATTGGGGAAAATAAATGATTTTAATTACATACACTGGTATGATTACAAAGATGAAAAACGAGATCTCTTATAAATCACACACAATTCAACAATTCTTTCAAAAGCACATAAGAATATAAGAGGAGAGAGAAGCATAGTTTTTGATGATAGGTTAAGGTTTCTATTATGCCTCTTTCATATTCATAAGGAGCCTAATAAGAAAAATGATTTAGTATAGAAAATTTCTAACAAATATAGATTATATTTGTGAAACACCAACCCCCCACTATTAATGTCTTAACTCTCAAATTTTGCCAAAAAAATTGTAAAATCAAGTTCCACAGGAAAACATGCTGTGTTAATTAACATGATGCCCCGTGTTCTCCACAAAAATAATATCTTCATACCAAATTCCTCTTACAACCTATATGTAACATTTGAGCCATGTTGTACACTAAATACCCTGTCATAAGCTCACAAAAATAAATGAGGGGAGGTAATATGTAGGGAAAGTAGGGTTTATGGAATATTTGATAATATTTTATAAAATGTATTGAAGATTGCATAAAAATTATGAAAATATCATGCACCAAGGGGAATGAATATAATTGATTATATATGCTAAAATTCAACGATCCATATTTTATCTCATCAAGATGGGAGATCTAAGATTCAATCTAAAGAAGTTTAGATGAGATTTGGTTGAGAAAAATACATTTTGATAAGTAATTAAGATAAGAAATTAGCATGATATGATAAAACTAATTAAAAATAAAATAAATTATTTTTATATCACCAGAACTCAAAAGTATCAAAATATAGTGATATTTGATGGTTCATAATGTTACAATAGCTTGAATAGCCAATTCAATGTCCTAAATGTAGAAAAGGTAAGACCCATAACATTATAACCAAATGAGATTGAAAATTCATAAAAAAAATAAGTCTATGTTAAATATGATTTTGAGGTTACTTATATTTTTAAAAATAAATTTTTGTTAATAAAAAATATATTAAATAAGTTTTTAAAGGTAATGATAAATTCTAAATAAAGAAATTCAAAATAAGTAGTAATAAAATTTTTAAAATTATAAAATTTTTAAAATAAATATTTGGAATAATTTCAAACCCAAAAACATAACTTTCATAATCATTTGATAGGAATTTTAAAATTTAATCTCAGGATCCCAGATATGAATACTAATCTTTTAGATAGGCGTGGAAAAAAGTGCATGTAAGTGAAAAATAGATTCTTCTTTCATGAAAGACATCTAAAATATCTAAATTAATAAATTATAATCCAAATAATTATTAAAAATAATATTTGTCATTTAGGGAAAATCATTGGAAGTTTTGAGGGTTTAAAAGAACTTGAATAGTATTGGAAAGCTTAAAATTACTACTATGGTTTAAGAAAGTTTTAAATGATTTACTTTGACAACATGTGTTTGTTAAGATTCATAAGGGTTTCAATTTAACAAAATAATAAATTTTCTGTTGAATTTAACCCAAGTAAAGAGTGCAAGGTGTTATATTAACCTTCCTCTTAACAATGATGTATATGAAGAAAATAAATGGTGGGATACTATATGATTTGAGTGGTCCTCTATCACATGGTTATGTGGGTTGAAATAAAATAAAATATTCATTATTAAAGTGAAAGGTAAAGGTTTGCATTGTGCTGATAGTAGGGTTGTAAAAAAAAAAATATATAAAATATAAAAAATTTGATCCAAGAAAATCTAATTGCAACCAAAGTAGATACCATGTCTACTTTTTATGATATTATTTGAACTAGATTATAATGTATATCAAGTATGTTCTACAATATTCAAATATATAAAAGATATATCACATTACATTAATACATATTAGAGCATATTATTATGTATTATATTGTATTGTAATAATTTTCCTAAATATATGAATCTAATTATAAATGTTAGTATAATCATATGTTTTATATATATTTGATATCCTATCCAATTTTTTGACGTACAATCTAGTTCAAGAAATGTAGGACATATATATGATCCGATGAATGTGGATATCAAATTTTACACATCCCTAAAAGATAGTTAAGTTTGGGCCAACTAGTGGTTGTAGTCTACTATTGTTAGGGTTGCAGAAACAACTATACTTTGGTTAAGTGGTTGTTTAGTAGTCCATTAATAGATATTGTAAATTGTATGCCTTCCCTATTGGTTATACTTTCTTGGTTTGCCTTTATCCACCACTTCAAGCTCCACATAACTACACTCTATGTAGGTTTACAAGATTTTTAGAGAGTATCAGTATTTAAGTAGTGGATGATCAAGGTGATAGAGTTATGGCAAAAGCTATATTTAGGTTAGCTAGTGGATATAGTCCACCTTTATGTGAGTTATGTTGGTAGTTATATTATGGTCAATTGGTGGTCATATATAGTCCATCTTTGTTGATAATTATGAGTTACTAGAAGTGATTACGGTAGATAATGTGTGGATCCTCGACTTAACTATTAGTATGTGCAATCCATGATAACATGTTTTGATATGTATCTCATGTCTTACTAATTTTATACCACACCCTATGTGTTATATGATGCCTTTATGGGGGGAGTATTTAGTTAATACATTAGCATACTAATATTACACTTTATATATAACCTATTCTAGGTACTCAATGATGAAGGTGACTTTCATAATGATGTGCTAGTTTAGGAATGATGTGCTAGTTTAGGAGTGATGTCTATGGTTTGGAACTTATAGTGAGAGTTATTCAATGTTATCCTTGTTGGCTGTTTTGACTAAGCTCTTTTTAGACTTTTATGCCCCTCGTACCACTTTTTTGTTATTCCACCTTAGGGTCTTGTATTCTAGGATTTCATACCCATAACAATATTTGTATGCTTGATGACTCTATTTTGTGTCTTATTTGAGAAAACCTTAGCTTTACCCTTTGTATAAGAATGGTGTAGTAACGAAATATATGCTAAGAGTAGTGGTAACACCTATATTTTATTATTTTTCTTTAACAAAACTTTATGTATCACCCCCATTTTTTAAAACAAGAAAAAATTATTTAAAAGATATTTGTGGAATCTCAAATATTAAAACACATGGTTTTATTGCCACACTTGGCATAAGTCTAGTATCCTCTACATATACTAAGTGATGCATATAAGATCTAACTTGGGTAATTCTAGGAGGTCGTGTTCTAATTTAAATTAGAACAACCAAAAATAAAGAGAAGAATGGGGAGAGATTTGAGAGAAGAAAATTGATTCTTGGTAACTCCTTGAATAAATACTCAAAATAACCATCTAAGGTATAAAATCTTAGGATAAATCTTGAAAGTTTTTTTTGCAAACATCAAACTCTTACACTTGAGTTAGAAGAGGGACTTTAGGTTTTGCTAGAGAGAAAATTTGCAGCCAATAAGTTATTTTTTCTCTTTTATTCTATCCTTGACACTTATTAATGAAGTGCATGATTAAATGTTATAACTTAGCCAATTCATAAATGTGATTTGAACTAAAATAAAGGAAGGAATCTACTAATATCCCAGCCATAAGTTTCGGTCATAGTTAGAGTGTGTGTGGAGATTTTGAATTTGATAACCTCTTTAGCACATGTCTTAATTCATATGGAAGTCACATGACTCACAAGGAAAGAGACAAAGATCATTTTAATATTTTAAGAAACAAAAAGGAGTAAGGAATGTCTTCTAGCCTTCCTTGTTTTTCTAAAAAATCTACATTGTTCTTCCCAAGTGCTGAAAAGGACTTAACATACAACTGAAGAGGGATTTGTGGCTGTTTTGTGTGACTCTTATGGGTGCAGAATGGGATGTGTTCTTGTGGAATTTTTAGGGATAAAATACTAAAGGAAGATGGGTTAAAAAGGGTGGGAAAATAAGAGGAAAAAATGTGGTTAAAAGGTGGCCTTTTTTTTAAGTTTTTTTGTGGGTAGTAAAAAATGTTAACAATTCTTGCATGACTAGTTTTTAAGGAGTGATTAATTTTTCTAATTAAGGAGAGTTTTGTGGCTCTCAAACTTGGGAAAATTCATGACGAGATTGTCATCATTAAATGAGGATGCTCTTGCAGCATCCTCTCCTTCTTGAAAAGAAGCCTCCTTGTCTCTGAATGGCTCATCATGAATGTAAGGAAGTAGATTTCCTACATTAAATATGCTTGATATATCTCCCATTTTCTTTGGTAGCACCAATTTGTACGTGTTATTACCAATCTTTTCAATAACTTTGTATAGGCCATCACTTCTAGGCATGAGTTTTTTCTTCCTTTTAGAAGTAAATCATTCCTTCCTAAGTTGAAACCAAACTTGATCTCCTAGTTCATACAAGTGTTGTCTCTTGTGTTTGTTGGCTTTAATGATGTTCATTTCATTTACCTTCTCAAATTTTGACCTCATCTGCTCATGACGCTTCTTTATCTCCCTATTCCTTTTTTATGCCTTGAATTTGGTTTGGGGATCAATGGGAAATAGTAAGAGATCAATAGGAGTATTGGGGTTCAAAGGGTGAGCACCCTGCAACATAGGTTGGCGATTAGTTGTGAGCAAACTCGGCATGTGATAGTTTGGTGTCCCAATCCTATAAGGATTTGGAAGCTAAACTTTTGAGGAGCATTGTGAGGGTCTTATTGGTAACCTAAGTTTTCTCATCTATTTGTAGGTGGTAGACAGTACCAACTAGCCTAAACAAAGTCTTCTAAAAATACCTATGGAACTTGGTATCCCTGTCTAAGACAATGGACTTGGGAATACCATGTAGCCTAAATATCTCTTTGAAGAATATATCGGATATGTAAGAGGCGTCATCCGTCTTATGACAAGAAATAAAATGAGCTATCGTAGAGAACTAATCCACCACCACCATTATAAAATTATTTTGCCTTTGTGTCTTAGGCTATGCTATACTGAATTCCATACTCACACGATCCCATGGTTGATGTAGGATAGGAAAAGGAGTGTAGAACCCTTGGTGGAAGTGAATCTTGGTATTTTGACAAGTGACACACCTAGATATTACACTTTGTACATCTCCCACAAGTTTGTGCCAATAAAAATGCTGACTAAGCACATCTACAATATTGTTGATGCTGAAGTTTCCAACTAACCCTCCTCCAAGCACTTCCCTTACAAGTAATTCTATAATGGAAAATATACGAATGAAAAGTTTTTTGTTCTTGAAGAGATATTTTATGACAAATGAGCCTTTCTTATTATTTTGATCCTTGAAGTAGTAGCTAAAGTCTTTGTCTTCCTTGTAGAGTTCCCTAGTGCACTCAAACCATAATACTCTCTATTCTAACAAAGAGAGCATAAAATTTCTCCTAGAAAGTTCATATATTACTATATTGGATTTTCTACTTTTATGTTTGGCTATAGAGGAAAAGTATTGTAAGAAATCTACCCATCTTGCATATCTTGGATTAAGCTTGTGTTGGCCGTTAATGTAATTTAATGACTCATGATATTTGTGTAGCACAAAATGTTGGAGTCTTAAGTAGTGGGACCAATTATTTAGATCTCTTACTAAAGCATATAAATCCTTGTCATATGTGTTGTAATTCACCCTAGAGCCATTGAGCTTTTCACTAAAGAAGGCGGCCGATTTCCTTTCTTGTAGTAAAATAACTCTAGTGCCCACTCCACCATCATCACACTCAACCGCAAACACTTTGTTGAATTTAAGTAATTTTATGATTGGTGCTTCACTAATATTCCATTTATCACCTCAAAGGTGTCTTTGACTACCTTGTTCCACTTGAATTCGCCCTTCTTTATGTATTCGGTTATAGGGGCTAGTAGGGTGCTGAAATCTCTAATAAAACTCCTATAAAATAAAGCTAAGCTATGGCAAGATCTCACTTGTGAAGGCTTGTAGGTGTGGGCTATATCTTGATTGCTTCCACTTTAGATTCATCCATGGCTAGGCCATCTTTGAACACCACAAAAATTAGAAATGTAACGCTAGGTATAAAGAACTCATACTTTTCTCTATGTACTAGATATATAGGCTTGAATTGTTGTACATGGTATTCCTCATTAGATTTATACACAAGATTGTCATCAAAGTAAACTACTACAAGCTTGCTAATGAATAGCCTAAGTACCTCATAAGTCTATTGAAGGTACCGGGGGAATTTGACAAATCAAATGACATAACTATCCACTCATACAACCCTCCCTTGGTTTTGAATGTAGTCTTCCATTCATCACCCTCTTTCATTCTTATTTAGTAGTAGTTACTTTTTAGGTCAATCTTGAAAAAAAAAGCATGCTCCATTCAAAAAATTAAGCATATCATCAAATCTAGGTATGTGATACCTATACTTGATAGTAATGTTGTTGATAGCTCTACTATCAACACAGATTCTTATGGTGCCTTCTTTCTTTGGCACAAGTAAGGTAGGCATGCGACAAGGGTTAAGGGACTCTTTTATTAAACCCTTAGATAATAATTTATCTACTTACCTTTATAACTCCAAGGCTTCCTTAGGATTACACTTATAGGCTACTTTATTGGGGAGTATAGCACCGAGTACAAAGTCAATTTTGTGTCTATGCCTCTAATTGGGGGTAATAAATAGGGTAGGTCATTAGAGAATACATCATCAATCTCTTCTAATAATTCCTTAACCCTTGGCTCATTACAAACCTTACACTCATTATCCTCTAAAAACAATAACAAGTAGATTACTTTCCCTTTTACTATAGCCTTATCTAGATAATTTTCACCTATGAATAGGGAATTTTTACAACTCATATCAATATGACTAGGCCTAATAACTAAAGGAGTGAGTATAATCTTCTTCTTAGAAAAATTAAAGCAATAATTGTTCTTTCTTCCATCATGCAAAGACACTTCTATCAAATTGCCATAGCCTCCCCAAAAGCAAATGAAAAGAATCCATTGGAACTACATCACACACCACCTCATCTTGACAGGCCTTCCCAATGGAGAATGGTAATTTCACTTTCTTTGTCACCTCCACTATGTTACCATCATTAAGCCATTATATCTTATATGGTTTGGCACATTTTTTAGTAGTGAGACCGAGCTTTTCTACCAAGGTGCAAGGAGAAACATTGGCACAACTATCTCCATCCACAATAAGAGAATATATTTTTTCAAGTATAGTGCAATTGGTTTGAAAAATATTTTCTCTTTGGGACTTATCACATTTGACCTCCTTAGTGTGCAACACCCTCTGAATCATCAAATATTCTCTCATTCCTCTCCATTAAAGGGTTTTAATTGGTGGAGGAACATCCCTTGATGTGCTAGCTCAATTATTTGGACCTCCATACCTCACTCCCCTCTTCTCCTTTTTATTTTTTTCAACCATGATGGATAAATGATAGAGATCATCTAAGTTGTAAAACCTATACGTCTCCACCTTACTAGATATGTCATATCTAAGAACACCAATTAATCGAGACATGGTATACTCCTCTAGCTCATCCAAATAGAGCCTCTTAGAGGGTTTTCCAAACTATCTAATTTACTCCTCTACACTCAATGAGCCTTTCTTCAAATAGGACATTTTATTATATAAGTCTTGAGTGAAAGAAGGAGGAAGGAATCTCTCCATCAACTTATTCATTTTCAAACAAGACTTAAATTTTGATTTTGATTTTTTTCCTCATCTTATGAACCACGTTCTCCCACCATAATGAGGAATGCCTTTGAGATTAAGATCTAGAACCTTAAAGGCTTTGGCATCAAAATAACCTGGGCCTCAAATAATCTACTATGCCTCAACTGCCACTCCAAAAATTCTTCAGGATTGTGATTGCCTTAAAACTTAGGGACCTTGAAACTAACATCATGAAATCTCTCTCTATTTTTTGTTCCTAATCCTTGACTCCATAGAAGATTCACTTGAGGATGAATCTTCTTTATCCTCACTACCAACATTCTTGACATCCCCATAGCGGTCTCAAAATGAGGGTGTGGTTTTTTATTGGTCTCAAGCTATATTAGGGATTATAGTCTCCAAGATATCAAGTACTCTTCTTATATCATTTTAAAGAGAATCAATGGCTCTATCCCTTCTTAGATAATTCATCACCTTAGGGCTCAATCCTCTTGGTAAATGAAGGTCTCCCATTGAAGAATAATGTTTTTTAGAGGGTTAAGAAGGAAGGTGATTTCTATTAAGGGTAGGAAAAGATGGCTTTAGGTTTGAATACGAAAGGGGGGGGTGTTTGGTTTAGATTTTTTTTCTTGTGTGTGTATTTAGTTTAGATAAGGATGATGGGAAGACAAAATAAGAACAAAATTGCTGAAACCTAAGCTTTGATACCAAGTTGGTGCATATGATATCTTATTTGGGTCAAGTTAGGAGGTGGTGCTCTAATTTAACTTAGAAAAACCAAAAATAAAGAGAAGAATAATGAAAGAGTTGACAGAATAAAATAAATTCTTGGTAAATCCTTAAATCAATACTCACAAGAACTAGCTAAGATATAAAATTTTAGGATAAATCTTGGAAGAGTTTTTCAAACTTCAAACTCTTACACTTGAGTTAGATTTAGGAGACTCTTAATTTTTCTTGAGAGAAAAGTTAAAGCCAATAAATTATTTTTTCTCTTTCATTCTAACGTTAAAACTTATAGATGTAGTACATGATTAAAGCTTACAAGTTAGCCAACTAATACATGTGATTTGAATTAAAACAAAGGAAGAAATCTACTCATATCCTAGTTATGAGTTTCGTCCATGGTTAGTGTGTGTGTGAAGATTTCAAATGTGATAACCTCTTTAGCACATGACTTAATTCATGTGGCAGCCACATATATCACAAGAAAAGAGACAAATATCATTTTAATCTTGTCAGAAATAAAATGGAATAAGAAATATCATCTAGCCTTCCTTATTCTTCCAAAAATTCTACATTTCTCTTTCCCAGTATTGAAAAGGACTTAACATACAACTTGAGAAGGACTTATGCTGTTTTGGCTTTATGGGTGTAGAATGGGATGCATTTTTGCGGCATTTTTGGGTTAAAATACTAAAGTAAAATAGGTTAAAAAGGTGGGAAAATAAGAGGGAAAAACATAGTTAAAAGGTAGCCTTTTTTGGGTTGTTTTGTGAGTGGTAAAAAAAAGGTTGATAGCTTGCATGGATAGTTTTCAAGGAGTGATTAATTTTTCTAAGTAAGGAGAGTTTTGTGGCTCTCAAACTTGGGAAGATTAATGATGAGATTGTGATAATCAAATGAAGATTCTCCCGCATCACTAAGTGTCAAGGGTAAAACATTTATTCGTTTCAATTAACAAGAACATTAATAATAAGTAGATAAGAAATTTCATTACAAGATCATTGTACAGATATTACATAAAAGTATTGGACAAATGGAGAAAAAAAAAAAAGGGAACATAAGAGTCTAAGGGATATTCTGTTATACCTTAAATTTTATCTAATCTTAATCTCAAACAATTAATATCTAAACCTAATTATAATATTGAAAAATTGATATTTATACCTAACCCTAATTCCTTAGTCCTAAATTTTAACATAATTCTAACTTTAATCATAACACTAAACTTATTTTCTCTTTATCCTTTTTCTCATTCTCCTTTTCTTTTTCCTCTTTGATTTCCTTTTCTTATTCCTCTTATTCCTGGCCACTTTTCTTTTGACTTCCTTCCATCCCTAAATCCACCCTACCCTCGTCATCACAACCATAAACTCCCACATCTCAAAGGATGTGTCCATTTGAAAATTTTTCCATTTTCAATAGTGTCTACACCTCACTCCCCTTACTTATTTTTCTCTATTCTTTCTCACCATGCATGCAAATGTGTTTGTGTGTGTGAGTAATCCCAAGATATATCTCAGTAATTTCCAACTAACCTATCACTCCATCCATTTCTATCAATCAAAACAAGCCTAATTAACCTTCCTCCTCCTCCTTCCATTTTTACTTTGTTCATGCTGCCACCCAACTTCAACTGTAGTTGCTACCGCCATCCACCAAACACCATTGATCCTCTAGAAAGCTAACCACCACTACCGCCCTATCATCCCCCTCATATTCGATCAACCATCACCACCCTAATATTCTTATTTTTTCCTTCTCCTCATTGTGATTTGCTTCATTTTCATTGAGGTGCACAACTATGCACCCTCACACACCTTAGTTGGTCCCCTCTTGAAAGACCCATACATTGTTTGTGCATAGCCTATAAGCACCCTTCTTCCCTTGCACATCATGCCCATGTACATTCCATAATCTTGACTAATTCATGCATTTTATGCTATGACTATGCCCTTCCTTCATGCACAACCATGCATCTATCCTTAGCCATGGCTTCCACCACTGATTCATCTCCTTCACCTTTGGTAACCATCACTATTCCTTGCCTCTTACCTTCAACCACTCACTCTATTACAACCTCAATAAATTTAGCCTCCATTTTAATTACTCCCCCTTAACAGCCACAACTAGTGTCATTGATATCTCCATTATTGTGACATTAGTTTTTGTTTCTGCCTCACTTGTTGCAAAATGTTTTGCAGTTGCAACTTCAAAACTTTTGATTAAGGTTTTCTCCCTTTCACTCTACTTTATCTTAGTACTTCATTTATTATATCCCTAATTTATAATTTCATTTTATCCTTGTTTCTTAGGAGATTTTTTGGAGGTCTCGGAGGCGGGATAGGTTTATATGTGCTTAGAGACTAGTGTCCTTTTCAATAAGGATACAAATCATAGTTTAATTTTTTTTTCTAAATGTTATGTATGATTATGTTTATTATCCTTTTTTATTATTATGTTGTTAAATTCATATTTTTAATATTGTTATGTGATAATTTGGTATGATATGATAGAAATTGAGTAAGATGAGAAAGCATGTGCTTATACAATATTATTATGATAATACTTGTCTTTTAAACCCTAAATGAATTAGCATGATATATAGTATTATAATGTGAGTTTGAATAAACGTGGTAAGTTGAAGATGAGTATGTTTATGATGTGTGGTGATGAAATAAATTGAGGATTGGAAAATAATGACATCAGACACATAAGGTTTTTGTGAAATATTGGTTTTTGGTTATCCTTAAGGGTATTTTTTTCAATATGGGTTAATATAGAAATTTTGGCATTTTAACATGTTAAATGGTTTAAAATATTCTAAAAATATAATTTGAAATATTTAGAGTAATTATTAATGGCCTAAATCCCCCCAAAAAATAAGAAAATAGTTTAAATTGAGAATAGTAACCTTAGAGGTGACTATATCATCACATGTATATGATGTTGGAGTTAGATCCTAGTTTTGTTATTATATGAGTCTTATGGGAAAATTTATACCTAACTTGTGAAATTAGAGTTTCGTAAGTGTTATAAATAGTAATTCTAGAGATAAGGCTATTATCATATGTGTATGACTTTTGATTTAGACCTTTGTTTTAAAATATGTTGATAATAATGATAATTTTGGAAGTTATGGTATAATTGGTGGAAAAATGAGTAGTATAGAAAGGATTTTGCTTATTATGTGAAATTATGAATTCATAGGGAAATTATGACCTTTTCTTTAGGGAATTTCCCTAAAACTATATGGTTGTAATTTATGTGTTTTGACTATATGTTGTGCATATATACATGAGTCGTGCATGGTGATTTTGATATAAGCAAATCTGAATAATATACTAATAATTTAAAGTAAAAGATCACGTAAGTTGGCCAAAGGTATATATTTGGTCTATTCCATCGGACGATAATAGTGGCTTTGGAACATTTTGGCCCAATAGGTGCATTGGTCCATTCAATTAGATTAAGAATATTGGAGCCCTAGGCTCATTATGAATGATAATGTGATTATGAGATAAGTAACTAATGGATAAGACATTAGTCACTTAGAGTAAAAGATTATGTGAGTCAAGACCGAAGGGTTGTGTCTATTTCACCAGATGATAATAGTGGCTCATGTGTGTTTTCCCCCAAAAGGTGCTTTAGAATATTTCACCAGTTTAACAATAGTGGTTAGGAGCATATTTCCCTAGTATTTGTAGGGTCTATTCCCTTGGATGATAATTGTGGCTTAGGTGTGTTTTTCCTTAGAGGTGGTTCATTCCATTCTATCGGGTTAAGAATAGTGGAGTCTTGAAAATAAATATAAATAAAAAATGAATTATGTTTATATCTAATAATGAGTTATGAAATTAGTGTTTTACTTGCATTGTTTATTGTTAACTAGAATGTATGCTTAATCTTTTTTTTGCCTTTACTTTGGTTATAATTTCACCTTACTTGGTGCATAGTGTATTGATAATATTTTTTATAGGTGTTGCTAGTTCCTACAAATAAAGGGTTTGGATTTTTTTTTTAATTCAATAAGGACCCCTTAGTTGATTTTTTTTGTTTATGATGCTTTAGGTGTGGATGAGTGACTCTTTTATATTAGGGTTGGGCATAGAGTCATGTTATTATGCTATCTGTTTTAGACCGAATACCTTTTGGGACTCTTAGTATCCCAATTTTTCCTTTTATGTATTTTGATATTATACTCAAAGTTAATCTCCAAACTTTATCTATGTTTATGAATTTTCTCTTATTCTTTGTTTATTATATTTTAAGTCTTAACTATTTTGCCTTGTATTCAATGTAAGGATGGTATAATAAGCTATAGTAATATCGAGTTTGGCCATAATACCCATTAGATTGATTTTATGCTTTCGCTAAAAATAAAATTTTTAGTAGTAAATTTTGGGGTGTTATATATCTAGAGTAAAAGATGATAGAGTGAATATCGAATATTTCTGATTCTCAACCATAGACCTAATCTTGCTCACTAGAACCCTTAAAGTACTTTTTCAAGGTCTTGATTGCCCATTGAATAGGCAAGGGGCCATAAAATAAAACCTGTTAGTACAACAGTATTAAGTAAACTTTCATAAAACACTAAACATGCAAATGCTACATAGATGATATAAAAGGTTGACACATTGTAACCATGGCATAAACACATCAAAGGATAAATTTTATAATTAAATACAATAAACATGCTCTAACTCATACTTCACAAGAGATCACACCCTCATCATCACATCACACTTAACTATTTTACAACTATCTCATTCATACAAAACCACTGCAACATCTTATAATCACAAGGGATAGTTCACTAAGTCAACTACCAACTAAAATACCAAAACCAATTCTAAACCAAAAGTATTGCACGGAGGCAACTATTAAATAAATATATCAAAACCACTTCCATATAAACAAAGGGTAGTGCATGAAGAAAAATATTAAACCAACATGCCAAATCTAATTCCAATTAAATCACCATATAAGAGTGTCTTCTTTTTAAATTATTAAAGGATAGATAAATCAACCTAGTGCACTAAGATTGTTTGGTTATATCGGCACACGAAAGTAGCACAATATCTTATTGACTATCAACCTAGTGATATTAAGATACCTTAGTTGTACTGGCATAGGAATAAAATATAGTATCATAATCACAATGAAACCTTATTTTATAAGTATGTAAAATATCTAAGAAGTCCAAAGAACTAGATAGAAAAAAATTCAAGTACTAAAAGATCCAGCAAAATCACCAACCAAATCGAAGGCTAAACGACATCTTTAGGGTAGATAGCTTTAAAGAGCTATCATTTCCAAACTCGAGATATTCTTATTTGATTATTAATATCTTATTGAGTGATCACAAAATATCACATAGTACACATATGATGATGATGATGATGATGATGATAATAATAATATACTTAACCATTTTATTTAAATTTCAATTATTCAACATCAACCCTAAGGTCAACCATAAAAAATAACTCAATGGCTGATTATAAGGTCAACCTAAAAATTCACTAAGATTATCTTCTGTCCAATTATTCCTTACTTAAGTATAATAAGTCATAAATGACCAAAATATCCTTATAGGTTAAATTACTCTATTATTATATATATATTACTTCTAAACATTATTAGAATTAAATGGAACTCATGCCACAACTAAAATGAAATAAAACTAACACTTAAATCATAAATTTCTAATTTTTACAAAATTATTAAAGTGGTAAAATTACCAATTTGCCCCCAATATACACTAAAGCTGAAATAGCACATAAAATGCTAATCATGCTTATTTGGCACACCATATTTTTCATGCTTAACATACATAATAAATCATATAAAAATTTTGATTCATAAGATAAAATAAAAGTGTGGCACATATAAAAATACACATTTTCCTTTAGGTTACATAAATCTCAAGTCCTACATAAATAGGTCCAAACATGCTTAAAACTTGTCATGTTTTGTATCAATGTTCAATTAAAAAATGTGAAGAAATCAATGGCAATCTTAATACTACAAGAAGGTGATATGAAGATGTCCAAAAATCCCTTAGATGAGCCACTCATAAAATACATGCATAATTATCTTAGATTAATCAACCCTATTCTAGCTTACTATCATACATGAATCAAAATGCATACTTTAACATGCTCTTACTCATAATCCCATGGCAGCATACTTACAAAAATATAACAAAAACTTAAGTATATTAATCAAATCTTAACATAATACCATATGATTGTCACAAATTTTGTAGGAACATAGGTTTATCTCCTTTATAAGAATAAATAAGCAAAAAAATAATAGGAAATATTATCCCAAACTCTAGTCACCAACACAACCTTCTTTTTTTCCTTAACATATAAGTCCCAAAATTTAAAGTCTAAAACATATAAAATATCATGGAGACAACGATGATAACAACAATAAGAATAAATTTTTTTCCCATAATGAAAGGTGGCCCATAAAGAGGAGGAAAAAATATAGGATCATCTTCAATTTTTCCTTAGTCTAGCACCTTTATATTTAAAGAAAATATAATAGGGTTAGATAAGTGATTAAGAGAAGATATAAAGCATAAGAGAATGAAGGATAAGTTAGTGAGTAGATTCAGCTTTCAACAAGGAAAAAAAATGGGGAAGTGTTCTTCAAACACTTAGGCACAAATCAAAAATAAGGGAGGAATGAAGGCACTAAAGGATGAATGATGAAAATGTAAGGTGAAATAGCGTAATAGAGGGGAGGATTATAAAATAAAATGGGGGGGGGGGCGAGAGAGAGATATATAATTCAAGGGCAGATTTTGACACACTTAAATGAAGGAAGTAATTGTATGGTGTGTAAGAAAGTTAGTGGGAGGTAGGGTGAGAAGACACAAGTCTAAGATCTTAGTTAAATGGAGAAGTACAAGTAATAATATAATCTAAGATAAGAAGAGGTTATGTGAATACCTAAAAAGTTAAAAGTTTTAAATAGTACAAAATCTCAAGAAAAAAAAAGAAAAAGAAATTAACGATGCTCAATTGATTGTTGGTTGTCCACCCAAGCCCCTAGAATTTTCCATCCTCTACCATAACCCTGATTGTTTGACTCAAAGATCTCCACTGTTCACTGCCTTCCAAAAGCTATTTTCTTCCATTTTAAACTAAGTTAATATAATAAACTTATACCATAAATTATACCCACATAAAATAAAAAATTAATAACCCATTATTCTCTTTTAATTTATATAATTTTGTTCAAATATAATGATAAATTTCATTTATATTCTCCATTAAAGTTTTTGAGAAATGGAATATTATAATGTCTTTTAAATGATTTTTTTTTGCTATCAAATTTAGGTATTACAAATAGGATTATGTTGAGGAGATCTGGAGGGAAAGGAGAAATATGGGAGGTAATTTAATGAAGGTTAAGGGACATATACATGACTCTAAGAGGGTGCTAAACACTTGAGGTAGAGATGATGTTGGTGAATTTATCGATAATGTGAGATGGGCTAGGGAGGAAATAGAAGACTACGAGATGAACATAGGAGGGTGGTAGATGTAGATAAATTTAGTAGGAGGAAGTGTTAGAAGAATATTTTAAATAGAATAGAATTATAACATAATAATTACAAAATTAACAAACATTATTGACCAATAATAACAATATAATAATATTATGAAAGAGTACCTTTAATCGAATTAATAACAAGTTTCATAAAGAAAGATCAAATTAATTTATCCAAACTCACTAAATTTACAATGTGTTAGTGAGATAAATTTTCTCACTCCTATGATTCCCATGTAATTCCCCCATTTTCCACTACAAAAATTTTTTATTTTAAAACATTGAGAAAAGTGGAAATATAAGTCCCACCTATAAAAAATGAGGTGCTATTTCCATATCTAACACAAGATAGGTGCCTCATCGCCTACTTATAATTAAACATAAGGCTAAGTATCTAATCAATCAAACACAAGAAAAAACTACAATGCATAAGAAAACACTTGTAGATAGGAAAATCAAAGTCTACAACCTAGAGCTATGTAGGCCCAGAATCTGTACAAAAATATATCAGGAGGAAACACTAAATAGAATAAATCATTTTTGAATGATAATATCCTTGTTCACTTGAGGACACAAGAGAGAGTCTCCTCATTAACCCAACCATGTTGAGAAAAGGATGGACTACTCACTGATTATCCTTAGGAAACCTAAATCGAACCTCATTCTTATGGGATTGAGTAGTGGATTACAACAAAAAACCCATTGGTATGCATACATACTGAGAAAACCAATCTACCACTAGCATGCAGGTCATAGTAAAAGCAAGAACTACATAATATGCTTACGATATGACCTGCCAAAATTTACATGAGATTCTCCTACTATATCATTCACGTACAATCACATAGGTCATACAAGTCATAATTGGATCCACTAAAATATGCTTAATCATAATAATATCCGCATACAAAGGTACATCGATTATAATATACATACCGCCTTCTTAAGGAACATAGATTACTAAGACTATCCATACAATAGTGTTTAGATTATAGCTTAGAGGGTAATGTAAAATCATAATTACATATATGAATTTCCAATCATGTATTTTACAATTAGTGGATCATGATTATAATAGCAATAGATCATGTGATCATTCATGTAAACATGATTGAAACATAGAAGTGTACCATAGTGGGGCATTCAAGTGAAACATATGATTGGTATAGAAATTAAGGAAGGTAAATCTGACTTACACAACATATTTATACTTAAGTAAGGCATGAGCTCTTTAAGTACTCATAGGGAAAAAGTATCATAATAATAAAATAATCATATCAAGATCAAACATAGAATAAGATAAGGCCAATTAATACCTCTTTTGGTTTCGTTCTAGTTATTATTTTATATTAGGTGAATATAGTACTCCTTTATAAAGTTATTAAGCAATAGGTGATCATAAAATTATTTATCCAAAGTTATTAAGCAATAGGTGAGATTATTCCCCATGGTATCACAATGCCATTGAATTCAAACCAATAAATGGACATAAAGTCCTGGTTCATGCCCAAGTAACTTGGTGGACATAAGTCTTGGTTCATGCTAAAGTAACCTGGTGAATGTAAGTCTTAGCTCATGCCAAATAACCATTATATAGTGATTAGACCTTTTACTAAACATACCCCTAGTACATCATAAGTTTCTACAGTATAAAAGGCATCGATATCAATGAAGATTATGATATCAACTAGGATTTCACCTGAAGGCACCTAAAGGTAAAACACCTGATGGTAGACTAACCTTCGGTAGATGATCGAGGATAGAATAATCCAGACATACCATGATTATAATTCCACTTTAAGTTATTAATGTCTTATTGGATTAATATTTCATATGACATAAGGCTCAAAAAAAATATCACACCAAATAATAGGCCATTTTAATTCAGTAAACCCTTATAAGGTTCTCACATTATCAAGTGTTCCTATTTAGAGTATCTTCAAGTAATCATCCCATTATATGATCAATTATGCCAAGATGTGAAATTATATAATTTTAACATCATCCGTAAATGTTCAAGCCAAAATTTGATTTCCATTTATTCCCGTTTGTTCACAATTCAAATCTAGGTCAAGCCTAGGGCTAAGGTCAAAGACATGGTTCATTTATTAACCATAGTCCATGTTATTTTCTTCTAATCTTGCTAAGTCATTTAACTTATAAGTTTTCACATTTTTACTTAGGTTTCACATTTTTAAGGCCATGATAGAAGTCATTAAAGGTCTATTATCCATCATTTTAATTCATTACATAAATACTAACCATAGGAAGAGTCCATTTTTGTCCACCTAATCATTTAGGTTAAATTATCTTTACTAAATTTAAGGCCAACATTGTTCAACTAGGATAAAATTTCTAGGTACATTTCTCTTTATTAACTTTAATCCATTATTTAAACTTTATTAATCTTGGTAAGTTTATAGCTAATAGCATCTTAGGTCATTATCTATGCATAAGAAAACTCAAAACATCACATTTGGGAAGAAATAGGCAAGAAAAGAAAAATGGGCTAAGACCAATTGATAGGTTTCCAAAACCAGTCAATGGGTCTTATTAACCAATCAATTGGTTTCATGTACTAGTTGATTAGTTAGGGATTTACCAACCTTCCTAATGGTGGTGAGCCAATCAACCTCATTGGCTGATTGTTTTGAGAACTAATTGATCGATTTGGTTAAATCAGTCAATATATCTAGCTTAAAGCTAAGACTACTTGGGTTGTAGACCAACCAGTCAATTGGTTGACACAACTAGTCGAATGTTCTAGTAACTAATAGATGGGTTTGGTCAAACTACCTGATGGGTTTAACAAGAGACCATGACCACTAATGTCATATGCCAACTAGTGGATAGCTCTATTAGACCATTTGATTGGTCTTAGGTGCCAGTTGATTGATCATGAAGACTAGTTTATTTGTTTGGGTGAAAATAACCCCAACAAATCACACTTACTCATAATTAAATTCCATGATCTTTGTTCTATTAATTCAAACTTAAATCTTAGGTCATTTAAGGTTCTTAACAATCAACATTCATGGATCGACTTATGAAATACCAAATCATCCTGATCTCAATAAAATAATACTTGCCCTTTATGGACTTAATAATAATTAGAAAAACACACATCATATTCTCTTCTTGCTAAGCCATCATGCAAAAATCTATCCATCATATCACACATACCATTATCGCTTAAGATACCTAGTATATCATAGGTACTTTTAAATCTAAAATCATATTTATAAGGCTTATGCTTACAAGACTTTAAGCTAAGATTCCTACACACTATTTTATTCATTCCATACTAACTAGTGTACTATAATAATAGAACATGCAATATAGTTACCCATACCATTTCCCATAAAAATAGGGATGATAATTTTTTACCTCAAAAGAGCTAAGCAACACACAAAAGAGGGTAAAATTATTTGAAAAATCCAAACCCCTTTCCAATACTAGAACACCTTTTAAGAAATTTGGATTAGAACTTAATAAAAACTTTAAAATCATGAAAAGAATATCTAGTAAAATTAGAGACCTTGGAGAAGAAAATTAGAGAAAACCAACCTTCTAAAGGATAAAAATAAAGAACACCAAAGATGAAACCTAAACCCTTAATCCTTTCTCAAATCTAACCCTATATTTCTTAATAACAAAACAAGAAGGAGCTAGAGAAAATATTAGAAGAGGAAAGGAAGATCAAAAATTAAATTCGAGGAGAGGAAATATGGTAAAGAAAGTATATATAGAAAATAAAGGGCGAACATGAAGCCTTTAGGATCGAATTACTGAAGATTTATACTAAAAGAAGAAGGGTACAGGAGTGAATAAAAAGAGACCCCAAACCATAGCCTGAATCCAAGCTTCAAAGTGTTGGTTTGAAAGGTCCAAAGCTGACATTTTTGCCTTTGATCTTAATTGGTGAAACTATAGTATTCTAGGTAACGTGCCTTTGAAATTTTGAATACAAGAAAGGAATAATGAAAATAAGGGTAAGGAATCAAAGTTCAGTAATCATGAGAGGTTATAGGATCAAATAATGTACTCAAGAATCTTACAGAAGAGAGAAAAAATAAGGAAGAAGAAGATAAATGAGCTAAAGTCATGAAAGTGACTCCTCATGAATTGATTCTTCGAGAATCCAATGAGAAACGATAAAATAGGTTAGGCATGCTCAAAATATTCGTAAAAAATGCAAAAAAAAAACCACTCAAAACATAATTAATATGCTAGAAAGTTTTTTTGGGAAAGATTTATAGTGAATATTGAGTAGGAAAAATAACCAATTTAGAGGAACTAATTGATTGATACCCCAAACCAGTCAGTTAGTTCATTGAGTTTCAAAACTCAATTTTAATGAACAAACTAGTTGATTGGTACCTACAACTAGTTGACTGGTTTTTTGATAAACTATACCAATCTTAAAAGAACCTCCAAAAATAAGATAAAAAATACTTAGATCACCATCAAATGCATGGATTAGTACACATTAAAGACCCTAAAAATTGGGGTATTACAACCCAATACTGTGAATAATTTTCTCCTATGATATAATGGATTTTTATTCCTATTAGAAATATCATTCCAATTTGAGAGGATTTTGGCGAACTCAACATTTTGTTAGTACACAACTATGAATAATAGAATAAGAGGGATATATATTTTTACATTTCAAGAAATTTCTTAATTATTCTCTTTTTCTATTTGATACCGATGGCTATTTATAGGCACAAAATGCTTTTTTGAGTGGACATGATGGTTGGACATCACTTGTAAATTTTTTCCAATAGAATTCAAGAAATGTGATCATGAATTTTCTTCAAAATATTTGTGGAACTACACATTGTGACACTATAAAACACGAGCCTAATATATAAAAGTTGTCGGTGCACTTTTGACTAAAGGCCAAGTACTTGTATTTGTGACTATATTTCCTTGTGCCCCTAAAGATTTCAAAGGCAACCATGCATTATTGAGCAAAAAATTCTTATGGTTCAATAACACAACATATGGATTTAAAATTCCCCATAGATCCCCATACAATATATCATATATATGTAAGTACTTAACATTAAACCAATGTCTCTTATATTATTTAAATAAAAAATAATATTTAAAAATAAAATAAAATAATTAAATATGTTTTTTATATAAAAAACATTCTAGTATTACAATCTACATCATATTCCCCATTATATTGTAATAAGATATATAAGATTGTTAAGTAGGAAATAATGATGCTTATATCAGTACCTTGTATAGTGTTTGATAACAAGATAATCATATTGTGTCCATTACCTATATAAAAGATAAAATTAGTTTTCCATTCCATAATAATTTAATACAATTGAAGCAAACTCCATTTGAATAAATAACCTATGACTTTAAACTTTATATAATATATTTCTATTGAGTTTACATGTTAAGTAGTGGGTACGCCAGTCTTGAACATATAGTCATCTTATGTAAACTAATATAAGAATCCACACAACTTCCTTCAAGCATTGTTGTTCCTCACATTTGTGTTCATTTTGGCCATTAACACCTATTGATTTCGTGAGTTCTTTAGATAATTTAACATAACACATTCCCACATTAATGAATCCCTTCCCACACACATATGTGATCTCCTAATTACTATATTTGTGAGCTTGTGCCTTTTATTTGATGTGGTGTATATCATTGATGGATACATGTAGACATTTGGTGAAGTTTAGGACTAAAATGTGGTGTTTTGAGGAAACATGAGGTGCACTTATTAATAAACATCGTTCATGTAGTTTGTTAAAGATTGAGAGTTAGGGAATTAACATAGTGTGTGTGTGTGTGTGTGTGTGTGTTTATTATTTTTATGTTATCCCACAACCTCACACTTTTTAATTACATTTTTATTTCTATATATAATCGTGCTAAGGGCTAATTAGTATTGTTGAACCCCCTCTTCTCCAATTCTTTTTATCTGAAAATTCTAAGCAGTGAATTTCTGAATTTGAGTAATTTTGTAAGGATTGATTCCTAATTATCCTTGTAAATCATAATTACTATGCTCAATAAGAAAATTTTCCCTTAATTATTGATTGTGTTTTCCCTATTAAATCTTAAAATTTCTAATTCTATTAAATTAGATCCCATGTGTTCATACTAGAAAATACCTTAAAAAGTGGTATCAAAGCCGAGGTTTGTGTTTGAATATCAATGATATGGCTGCTACAATAATTGATATTGAGAAGTTTGTAAAACTTTATCTTGTGGAAGTTGAATATGAGGGTGATCTTCATTCAAAAGGAATGAAAATGTTGTTATTTTGGGGAAAAAATCATATAATGATGAATGATGAGAAGTTTGAGGAAATTAATCTAATTATTAACCATACAATTATACTTATCTAATGACATCTTGTGAGAGATGGCTAAAGAGAAAGTAATATATGTCTTTTGGTCAAAGTCAAAATTTTTATACATGACGAAGTTGGCATTGAATCGTCTATTATTGAAGAGTAGACTACATGATTTGAAATTAAGTGAGCAATAATCTCTAAAATCTCATCTTGATAAATTTGACTCTATTGTTGTGAACCTATAAAATATAGATGTTAATTTGGATGATGATGGTCTTTCTATTAAATTTTTGTGCTATATACATATTGATTATAAATACTTTTGTGATACCATATTATAAGGATGAGTCGGTTCTTAAGGATATCAAGAATGCCCTACTAAAATGGTAGAGGATTGAAAATCAATTGACTGGAGGAATTTTAGGTGAATCACATAGTGAAGGGCTTATAGCCAAGGGAAGAACTTAGGAATGGGGTACTAGTTACATGAAGAAGTTCATATTAAATTATAAACACAATTTAAGAATGTCGTATTCCATGGGTGTTGCAAGAAGGTTATATTAGGAAGTTTTATCCTACTAAAAACATAGAGATAAATTTGACGATTCATATGGATCAAAAAATGATGTTGTCATGGCCTAAGATAAGTGTGATGGTGATGTGTTGATTGCTAGTGATAGATCGGCTAAGATGATTGATAGGTGCATTTTAGATTGTAGGCACTCCTACTATATTATTCCCAATAGGAAGTAGTTTTAGATATACAACATTATTTGGTGTGGAGAATTTATAATAGTTAATGATGTTGCATTTGAAGTTATTGGGATTGGGGCTTTGAAGGTGAAGGTGTATGATGGTGCGGTAGAACACTGTATAATGTTTAACATGTTCTAAAGATGACCAAGAACTTAAGCTCCTTAAGTTCCTTCAACTGTAATGGATATCCTTTTATGATCAAAGATGGAATGATGATGATTGCTTAAGGGGCTCTTATTACAATGAAATATAAGAGGATAAGATAATTGGATATACTCTTGAGGTTATAGCTATAGTGACATATATGAGTATGTTTGACTCAAATGTTATTATACTTTAATATATGCGACTAAGAAACATGAGTGTTAAATGCATGATTGGAATCTCTAAGAGAGGGTTATTGGATGGACAAAGCACATGTACAATAGAGTTTTATGAGCATTGTATGTTTGGTAAGGAAAAACACGTTAGCTTTTCAATAACAACACTTAATGTGAAGGGGCCTCTCAAATACATCTATTTAGATTTGTGGGGCCCTACAAGGGTAGTTATTATAAGTCAATTATAACACTGGGTGATATTTATTGACAAATTCTTGTGGAAGTTATATACTTATTTTGTTAAAAATGAGAATGATATGTTTAATTCTTGTAAGTGCTAGAAGACCTTACTAGAGAAAAAGATTGGGAGACATATAAAGTGTCTTTATATGGTTAATGGTCTGGATTTTGTGGAGGAAAGTTTAACCAATTCTTGCAAAGATCATAGGAATGCTATACACTACATTTGTGTTGGAAGACTACATCAGAATGGTGTCATTTAGAGGATGAGCAGAACCCTATTAGAAATGGCTTGATGTATTTTATCATAAGTTGGATTAGGAAGAAGTTTTGGGCTGCAGAAGTTCACATGATAGAGTTTTTAGTGAATAGGTTAGCAAATCATTCCATTGAGTTGAAGACACCCAAAGAGGTATGGTAAAAAAACTAGCTGATTATTCTAATTTATGTAATTTTGGATGTCAAGCCTACGCTTATGTGAATGATGGAAAGCTTGAGCCTACAACCAATAAGTGAATTTTTCTTAGCTATGGATCTAAAGTGAAAGGGTACAGATTGTGGGACTTAAATGTATCCAAGTTTTTGACCAGTAATGATGTCACCTTTAATGAGTATGTATTCCCCCAAAAGAATGCGAATTCCATTGATATATTCTCAAAGGAGGTGGAGTAGGATAATTTTCATGGTGCTATAGGTGAGGTAGAAGTGGAAGTTAATTTGGTTCAAACATACCCTTTTAATAGATCAAATATTCTTGAGGTGGGAGGATCCAGGCAAATCATGGAGGTCTATTAAGCCTCTTGTTAGATATGGCTTTGAGAAGTTAGTAGATTATGTTTTACCTAGCGTAGAAACTATGTTTGATGTGTAAAATCCATTATCCTACTTAGATGCCTTTTCTATTATTGATTATGCTAAGTGGTGAGCTACTATGGTGGAGTAGATCGGATCTTTTAGGATGAATCAAACATGAAAACTTGGGAAGGTACCTTTAAAAAGGAAGATTGTCAATTGCAAGTGGGTGTATAGGTTCAAATAGGGGAACCTAAGAATTGAGATATAAAGATACATGGCTCTTTTAATTGCACATGGTTTCAGTCAGATAGCTCATGCAAATTATAATGAAGTATTTTCTCTTATTGTTAAGCCATACTTCCATTTGTACTTTAATTGTGCTTAAGGATATGCAAGATATGGATTTAGAGTACTTATATGTGAAAACAAAATTTCTAAATGGTGAGCTTGCAAAAGAGATATATATGTTCCAACCAAATGGTTTCATTATTAAAGGAAATCATGATCATGTGTTCTCATTGGATAATTCACTATATGGTTTAAAATAGTCTCCTAGGTAATTTTTTAAGAGGTTTGATTAGTTTATGATTGAGCACAGGTTCTCTAGAAGTGACTATGATAGATGTGTATACTAGAAGCAAATAGAAAATGGTTATCTAGTGTATTTTTTGTTGTATGCCAATGAAATCCTTGTAGTAATTAAAGGTTTGTGTGAAGTTCAAAGTGGATACTTGTCATAGAGATAATTTGAGAAATCAAGAAGAAGCATTTTCAATTGCCATAGGAGAATTATGTGAATAAGGTTATCGAGAGGTTTCATATGTTGGAGGCGAAGCTAGTTAGCAATCATTTGGCTACTAACTCTATATTATCTACTTTAGATTGCCGTAAATCAAAAGAAGAGGAGTTTATGACCATAATTCCCAACTCTAATGATGTGAGATGTGAGATGTGTGATCTACGCTACAGTTTGTACTTGGTCTGATATTACTCAAGCTATGAGTGTTGTGGGTAGATATATAGTGAATCTTGGGAAGTCTCATTGGTAATGAGTGAAGTAGATTCTAAAATACTTGAACGGTACTACTTCAACTTGTTTGGAGTATAGGAGGTTAACCAATATGTTTCTTAGGTTCATTAACACTTATTATGGTGGAGACCTTAATAATGAACGATCCACTAGTGGTTATGTGTTTTGTCTTGGTGGTTTTACAATTAGCTAGAGAATGTCCTTGTAGGAGGTAACTTCATTGTTCACCACCAAGGTTGAGTATATGGATTTAGATGAGGCTTTCTAGGAAGTTGCATGGCTTGGAGGGTTAGTTCATGAGCTTAGGTTTGATCACGTTCCTCCTATTATTCAAAACAATAGCTAAAGTGTTATTTGTTTGGTGAAGATTCATAATTATTTCCATCATCAAATGAATCGCATTGATATTAGGTACCACTTCATTTTAGGTACCATTTTTGTAGACAAGGTTGTATTAGAGAACATGGCTACTATAAAGAATCCAATAGATGTGCTAATGAAGCTAATGACCATGAACAAGTTTGAGCATTGCTCGTATTTGGTTGGTGTTCATATGTTGTGAGGTCCTTTAGGGAAGCTTTTTCCATATGATCTTTATGTATTTCTATTGCTATCTAACATAAATATTGTGTCAAGGTGGATAATTGTGAGCTTGTGACTTATATTTGATGTGGATTATAGCATGAATGGCTATATATAGGTGTTTAATGAAGTTTGAAGCTAAAATATGGTGATTTGGGGAAACATGAGGGACCCTTGTTAATAAGCATGACTTGTGTATCTTGGTGGTTAAAGATTGAGAGTTAGATAATTCACACGGTCCATGTGTTTCTTTATGTTCAAGGTTGTTAATAAACACAACTCATGTTCCTTGGTGGTTAAAGATTTTAATCACATCCATGGTTCTATATATTATTGTGTTCAAGGTTAATTAATGTTGTCAAACTCTCTCTTCTTCAATCCTCTTATATCTTAGAATTCTAAGTAGAGAATTTAATAATTTGTGTGATTTTGTGAGGATTGATTCTTGATTCTCCTTGTAATCAAAATTACTACACGTAATAAGATCATTTGTTTCCGTGATTCTTGATTCTTGATTATGTTTTCTACATTAAATTTTGGAACCCTTAATTTTATTAAATGAGGTCCTGTATGTTTGCACTAGCAAATCTCCAATAGTATCCTTCAATAATCTATTTGAACATATCAAATTATAGGAATTATTAAGAGTATAACTTAACGTTATCCTCTTATTTGCACTATTTCATCATAGGTGTGGGTAGAAGGAAACATGTTTCTCAATGGAAAGCCGAGTCATCCATATTTTGGTTTTTCTATTGAACCTGAATATTGGGATCTCCAATCATCTAGTTTGGGTGCCACTGTGGAAAATCTATATATCTATAGGCTTTAAGCCCATTCTCCTTGATGATTTTCCTACTTGTTCTTTAGTTAATACCTTTGTAAGTGACCCTATAATATTATCCTCTAACTTCATATAGTAAATAGAGATAATTTCACTAGAAAGTAATATTTCTATGGTATTATGTTGGCAGAAAATGTGTGCAGACTTACTATTATGCACCTTACTTTGTGTCCTATCAATTGCTAATTGGCTATCACAATTGATAAGTATAGGAAACATTAGCTTTTCCTAATAAGGGGTATCTTTTAGGAAGTATATAAGTCACTCATATTCTTCCCTACCTATTTGCAACAATAAATTAAGACTACATCGTTGACCTTACAATCTGTTTTGATGATTTCTAAGATGTTACACCATTTAAGAGTGAATACATATCTACTAGTGGACTTAAGAGTTTCTAAAATTTGATATACATTTTGTATAAGTGAATCCTTATAACCTTGGTGGATATCTCTCATATTGTGAGCCAAAGTTATTGATATACATTAGATAACCTAGTAATCAAATAACTCCCTTCTAATGTTCCATACTATCGGTATTAGTGTATTGGCTCAACTTGCTAAGTGCATTAACAAAATAAATTCATGTGAGTTCATGCTATACATAATATTTCCTATTATATGTGAATCTTAAAATTTTGAAACATTAACATAATTATTTTTCATCAAATGACTATTCATATCTACTAGTGTCTTAGTTAGGTTAATATTGTACTCTTTGAACTAATCAAGTATTTTCTCAACATAGTGAGATTGAGAAAGTATTATCTCATTAGATATTCAAGAAATATGAATTCCTAATATAACATATTCAATGCCATATCCTTCATATCAAAACTCTATGCAGGCATATGTTTGATAGTTTTAATAATATCATTATTATTACCCATTATAAGAATATCATCTACATATTTCTATAGTATAACATAACCTTTATGATTGTCTTTGACATAAACACAAATTTCAAAGTTATTTTGAATCCATTTGATAATATTACACTATCAAATTCCTCATGATATTCCAAGGTACCCATTTTAATCCATATAGGGATCTAACAAGTTAACAAACCTTTCTCTTTTGATTAAGAAAAACGAACCTCTCAAATTATTCCACATAGAACTCTTACTCTAATTCTTCATTCAAGAATGTTTTTTTAGTATACATTTTATGTACTTATAAACCCTTTATAGGTGCTATTTCCAATAACATATGTATAGATGCAATTCTTGTAACTAGTGAACATGTGTAAAAAAAAATATCAACATCATCTCTTTGCTTGTGGACCTTAACTACAAGCCTAGCCTTTTAATTTTTTTATTAAACCATCTACTTTTAATTTCTTTTTAAATATCCACTTACAAAAACATCATCTTTTGTACTAGAAGACTCACCAAGCTTATTAATGAATCTCTTATTAAGAAAAAACTTCCTTTGTGACATCCATTGTAATAACCCAAACTTTTCTAACCCTAATTCCTTGGTTATTAGTCTCCTAATCCATTATTTAACCTATAAACCTTGGATGAGCACTTTATTTAAAACTTTTAAACCCTCATTTTACCTTCTCATCCTTCAAAACCCTAATTTTCAATTTAGCCATTCAAAATTCAATAGGACATTACCTTTGGTCGACCAACTATCAACACTCCAAACCATATCACCTAGAGCCTCAAACGTTAACCACCATCTTCTTTTGGTCAACTAGAGCTAGGTGATTTTCACCATTCTTAATTTTCTTAATTTATTTTTAACTCAAAATTAATTCTTATTTTAAATATTTTTATATATATTTGGGTTTCCAAATTTAATTCCTCACCCTTTCCCAATTTTTCACAAATTTTGAGAACTATAGAATTATATTTCTCCATTTAACTACTTATTAGACTTTCTACCTTTCCTACACCATTTTTAATCATTATTAGCTTTCATGGACATAAAGGTCTCCAAATTCTAACCTTCTAAAATCCCATTATTAGATCCCATATTCTTATTACTCATTTAAACAATGATATAACCATAATCACCTCAATCACCTTCCACCACCTCTTTTAGACTCTTTAATGTCAATAACTCCCATCACCCCTCTTGATTACAATCAACCCCCCATTTGAATTCTTTCCCTTTCTCCTACCTATTTTTGGCAACCATAAAGGGTGCATGCCCTTAGTTGATCATTTTCATAATTACACAATTTTCTAACTTCAACTTTGATATATCCTCTCTCTTCTTATCTTGTTCTTTAGTTGTGCTTTATCTTCTTCTATTTCCTTGGGATCAACCCCTTCCTTATCTTTTCTTTAATCTTCAACTTTTAACATTTGGAATCTTAACTATTTGGTGTTTATTTTAAGTAAAGGAGTGTCAATTTCATAGATTGATGAATGTTTCACCAAGCTTTTTCCTAGGCCCATTTTTCAAAAGACTTAAGGGTTATTCTCACATCACTTAATTTTTCTCTTCCCATCTAATCCTAGCTATTTCCCCCATAAATGATTCTTGTATTTTTACTTTAGGTGGTTAAAGGGTGGGAAAAGGTTTTTAGGAGTATTTTGTGCTTAGAGATTGGAGTATCCTAAGTAAGAAATACAAATCTCTAGAGTAGGGCTTATTGTGGCTATATGTTAATTTTTTATGATTTTCCAAGTTAGCATGTTTTTTGCTAGAAAACATTTATAGGTTTTACTTTAATTTATATGCAAGCATTACATAGTAAAATTCATGATGCACTACCCCGGGAAGGAGTTTTAATAATGGTTATTTTGTTGTTTTAAAAACGGTTTTGAACTATTATTGAACCACCCGTTATTAAATATTTAATAACAGTTCATAACATTCATAAAAAATATACAAAAGCCCATGAATATGTGCGTAAACTTCATATTTAATAACGGTTTTCAAGTAAAATTTGTTGTTAAAAACAAGGGTTCAATAATGGTTATAAAGTCAAAACTGTTGTGGAAAATGAGGTTTTAATAACAGTTATTACAAAAATTATTGTTAAAATATGATCCAATTAGGGTTTTAGTCAATGATTATACATTTATTAAACCCTAATACATATTTAATGAGCATAAATTTGAGATTAAATGCATATTTTTAATAATGGTTCTTAATGCAAACTATTATTAAAACATATGGTTTAATAAAGTTTCTTACTCAAAACCATTATTAAAACCTAAGTTTTAATAAAGGTTTTCCTAAGAATCGTTATTACAACTTTATGATCCAATTAGAGTTTCGGTAATTGATTATGCATTTATTAAACCCCAATACGTATTAAATGAGCATAAATTTGAGATTAAATACATGGTTTTAATAATTACCAAATTTGCAATGTAAAACAACATTAATTTATACCAAATATGCAATCACGTCATAATTTCAATCAATCTCTAATTGGTATGTCTCAATACACCAGACATACTCAAGAATCAAAATTAGTAGGCATACCACAACTTGGTAGCTCTACACCCCAAAGTAAAAATTTCATAGATCATAGCCTAGAAGACCGAAAGACGTAGACGAAATACAAACCTGAACATGCATGTATAATATAGATCCCTACATAATATTAAATGAATGAGTGCATGTGCTTGGCCCATTGGTCTCTAACTTCATCAATTTTATCAACATTGTATTGCTGGCCTCGTGCAACGCCCAAATTTCGATTAATATACAGTTAGCACTTAGGTCAAGTACCAAATATATATGTCATGATTCATTAATGGAAAAATATGGAAAATCAAACATACATGGCTTGGATCTATGTTGACCGATCTGTTCTAGACTATTAGATCCATTGCTCTACATACATAATATCTACAATCATTGTCATTTTGCTGTTGTGGACACTGTCAAAAGAATTCAGTTAGCTCTCTAACTATTAGATATTAATTTGAATTAAAAAAATATAAAAAAGTTATCTTCCTACTTACCATGATAGGCTCATATTGAAGATTCTTTGGGTCTGGGACACCATTCCCACCTCTCCTTTGATATGTTGTCTATAGTGCCCTAATAATAGAGTTGGATACACAATGTTGTAAGTATGTATACCTCAAATAATGAAAGTAGAATATATGTATAAATAAACTAATGATGTAAGAAGTGAAAAGTATACTAATATGTCGGTAAATTCCTTCCCACCATGACGAGAGACTTCAAAAGGCATGTCATGGGTTCAAAGGGAATCAAACACATAGACTTTATTAAGATTAGGTAAGGCGACGTATAAAACCCAATGTTTAGTTGCAAGGTGAGGAATGAGATAGAGCTTGTTGTGTCCTTCAATCAAAATGTGATCCGCTAAACAGTTTATGTACCTATCCTCTCTTATTTTACTACCGTCAGCTATGTAGTATGGGCACACAAACACAATAGAGGACAACATTCCCTCCATCGCAGCACAACTAGCTACCAACCTATGGACGAAAATAACAATGCATATTTGTTAATAACTAATAACTCATATAAGCGGTCATAAAAATTCCAATTGTACAAGAGTACTAAAATCTCAAATATGAAATAATACTTACGTGACATAGACGATGACACTCGTGGTTGACATCCATTCCTGATTATAAATGTTGCTTATATTAACCATCGATACCATGTAAGTAGCATCGTCCCTCCCAACATACTCAGGACAACAATTAATGAAAATATAATTGTCCCTAAGGTAGTTTTGGGCATAGAAATACAATAAAGCTATTCCTGGTGGAGGTTGGCTCTTCTCCAAAGAAGGAATCTTTTGTGGGGCAATTGATTTTTCATATTTATCTCTCTTTCCTTTAGCAACACCCTCTTTTGTGTTGCTCATTCTACTAGTACCTCTCTTGGTTTTACTAGTAGGAGCATTCTTCTTTTTTTATTTCTTTTTTTATTCCTTAAACTATAATAATAAACAAAATATGTATTGAGCAAATATATATGGAAAAGGTATAAACAATGTAACTACTAAACAAGGTCTAATGAAGATGTCGAATGTCATTACCTCTTTAGTAGTGAGACGTATCTGATTCGTAGGCCAAGGCATGAAGCTTCCATGAGCTTCTAGCAATATGGCTGCCTCATCGCCCTCTTTATAACAAGGCAAGGGTGCACTGCCAATGATTGGAGTGTCAATACTCACCGACCTTATATTTAGGGCTAAGTTATAGCCGTGGACTATTTGCGTTTAGGTACTGTGACTGATGCGTACCCTTCCTTTCATCAAAAGAGTTGAAAGGTCATTTGCTAACAAGTCACATTTATACAAACCCTAAACAAAAATATTACACATTATTAATTATTTATTACACTGAATACATTTAACAACAATTCATAGTTTGTAATGCTTACCTTAGGAAGAGAAGAAAGACATGCATTAGCTTTATAACTATCTTTGACGCTATTTACGTTGGGTATATGAAGCTAATCATGGTCGACTGAATTGGATGGCTTATACCCTTAAGATTTAATAAATGACAACTCTTGCTCCATTATTTCCATCCGTTCAAATGCCATGTTCAATTTCTAGGTGAGGATGGCCACTTGCTTATTAGTGCTACGAGAACCACAAAATCAACCACATACGCTCATTCTTGTAACACCTAATCCAAGACCCCTGTGTCTTCTAGGGTGTTCTACAATTCCTACATCTTGGGACACAATGTTATATTGGTCCACCCCCTCCTCACCATATGACGTTTGAATTTCGCCCTGTAATGTATACAATATATGTAAATTAACTTATAAGAATAAGCATAATATAATAGTTTTCTAAAAGAAAACTAAGTAGGATTCTAGATATCTACAAACTTATAATTTTTTTGGCTGCAACATCTATATCTTCATTAATACATTCATCTCTTGTTGCTCTAGCCTTCTTCCATAATGTACCAATATTGATGGTTGATGTGCATGGATCTAAGTCTTGGGGTTAGGAGCTATAAATCAAAAAATATTCTTAATTAAGAATATTATTATAAAATTCGACATTTACATGTAAATAGATAAATCATAATTGCATACCAACTCCTTTTCAAGGCCTGTATGGCCTTTGCGAACAATATTATACTGGTATTTATTCTGCTTCACAATCTCTTTATTTTTTGCACTTTTTTCCTATGTTACAAGCCAACACATAGTCACATGGTTATTTCAATATTAAGCATAATATTGGGATACAAAAAGTTTAATTATTATCTAACAAATACCTTGAAATTCCCCGTAAGACGATATGCAATAAATTGGTTCCAACTTTCTTGATTGATGAAACCATATTGTTTGGGTGGGTTCTGCTATAGAGAACCATCCCTCTTTCTGAACATTTTCCTACGAGCTAAATATGACCTAAATGTTCTTAGACACTCCCCACAATGTCTAAAAAGCCATTTCTTCCTACTCTCCGGGACATTAAACACTCTTTGTAAAATAAGACATATAGATGTATAACGATGTTAATGTATTAAAATTAATAATATTTTACATACAAAAATGATTACATCAAATAGTATATTTACTGTGATTTCCTACCAAATATGCTCCTTATGACCCTTTGGAACCTACTTCCAATTATTATAGGAGATAAGAACATGGTTAGGGGTTATGAGTTAAATGTACGTCAAGAACATGTCTGTGTAAGGGCCAATGGGAAGATTGTAAGTATTCCATCCCAACTCGACTAGTTCTCCTTTATTCCTCATGTCCGTGATGATTCTCATAATGGTAGGTCCTCTTTTCCCTTCTTCATCACTGCTATCCCTATCAATGTTTTTGTTGACCATATCTCTACAAAAAATCAATAAATAAATTATGTTAGAATGTTATGTATTGACCATAATGTACCACTATATTATCGATACAATAAATATCCTATCATGAAGGTTGAAAAATGCATATAAAAAAACCAGCACATATATCATATGTTTAATAATTATTAAAAGATATTAATGTATCATGCTTAAAAAGAATCTCTCATGCTTATAAAGAATTAATCTCAAATGTATCATGCTATTATACACACACACACACACACACATGAATCATGCTAACACATTTCTAAAAAGATATTAATAATCAATGAAACTGCTTATACTTAGAAAGAGTTCATATATATATACACACATACAAACATAGCAAAATATTGTACAATGGTTCAAATTGCAAAATATATACATACTACGTGATTTAAGCAATAACAGCACTATATACATCAAAAGGTTGTTGTAGCCCAAACACCTATAAAACAAAAACTCATAACTCTAAAACAAAATCCCCCGGTAGCCTCGTCGAGCCTGACTAATAACTATAACTCTCAAAGTCCACAAATCACGATATATCATCTGATCCTTGACATAATCGCAAGAAAGTCTACTCATGGATACTCTAGGGTAACCGGGGTGGATACTTGAAGGCAAGCTATGAAAAAACCTCCACTCATCATTGATAACCATCAACTCTCTCGATATCCTATCAGAGTCTCTAGCAAACACCTAACCCTCAATAAATCTCGGGTGTGGTGCATTAGTGTGGTAAATAAACCAATGCAAAAAAATAGACATAGCCAACGCTCATGGCTCTATCTGAGGTAGGGTCAAAAGAAGGTGATACGATATGAAATGGAAGGGGTGATAGGATGAGCCACTCAAGTACAACCAACCTAGCTCATCGTATAACCATATCACATAAGTCTGTAGATCTGTATGTGCCACCATACGAAAATATGGTGGAGGGTATGTCATCTCAATACCCACAAATGAGAACCACTAAATCTTATCATCAAGGTTGTTCTTAAAAGAATCTAAATTACAGAATATGTAAACTAATCTTCAACTAGCTAGACACATTTTAAATATATTCTACTAGATCTTAACTAACTTTAAAGCTAACAACATCAAACTATTTCAAATAAGGACACAATCTTTAGTTATATATTTAACAAACTGGATGAACATCAAACTATCATCAAATTGTTCAAGCTACGCATAGTAAAATCAAGTAGATATTAATTATATATATATATATATATATATATATATATAGTAAAACCTAGATACCTATAATTAAATCCTAATAAATCCTATATTATTATTATTATTATACAAAATTATTCCTATCTATTTAATTTTTCACTTTTATATTTAGTATAATAAACAATAAACCCTAACCCTAACCCTAACCCTAAGTAACCATAATAAATTATAATAAAAACTAACCCTCGACCTTATAAGATAATGATCCTAAACCTAGGTAACTATAATCAAACCCTAATAAATCCTATATTATTATTATTATTATTATTATTATTATTATTATTATTATTATTATTATTATTATTATTATACACAATTATTCCTCTCTACTTAATTTTTCACTTTTATATTTAGTATAATAAACAATAAACCCTAAACCTAACCCTAACCCTAACCATTAACCCTAACCCTAACCCTAATTAACCCTAATAAATTATAATAAAAACTAACCCTAAACCTTATAAGATAATGATCCTAAACCTAGCTAACTATAATTAAACCCTAAAAAATCCTATATTATTATTATTATACATAATTATTCCTCACTATGTAATTTTTCACTTTTATATTTAGTATAATAAAAAATAAACCCTAACCTTAACCATTAACCCTAACCCTCACCCTCCCCTAACCCTAACCCTAATTAACCCTAATAAATTATAATAAAACCTAACCCTACACCTCATAAAACCCTAATCCTAAACCTAGCTAACTATAATTAAACCCTAATATATAAATCCTATATTATTATTATTATTATACACAATTATTTCTCTCTATTTAATTATTCACTTTTATATATTATTTATTTTCTATATCTATTTAATCCTCATAAAATAAAAATAATTAACATATGCATCTCAAATTGAAATTTTCATTTAATGATGTGCATATGTAAAATATATTTTCATTTTATTATATGAAATTTCCTATATCTTATAGTATCCTATACTTATTAATGAAAATGAATATATATATATGTTGTGGATCGATACCAATTCGGAAAAATAAGATCTAATTAGAATCAATTAGAACACACAAGAATTGAGAAGAGAATAACACTCAAGAACACAAATTGGGGAAACAGATGATCTTATTGATGTGAAGTAATTGTGATTACAAATAATCAAAGAAATTCTCACATAAATCACTCAATTCATCAAGGAATTACAATAGAACTCAATAGGAGAAGAAGACGGCGTTCCCTCTTCGATTAGGGTTCTAATCGCATGGTATTTATACTATACGAGACTGTCATTAGCGAAAACCGAGGCGGAGCGAAAAACCCAAAACAACACGGACCGCATTAATAAACACGGTACCCCCGTGTTTATTTTCTGTCTCTCGGCTTCTCACGGAAACGGAACACATTTTTCTGATGGAAAAACACGGATCGTGTTTCCAAAACACGGGTCCCCCGTGTTTATTTCCAGCTTTGACAATCTTCAGTATTCCAGCCACAACTTCTTCATCTAACCTCCGATCGATCTTAATGCGTTGGAAAGCTAACAGAAAGATCTACAACTTTCATGTTCATCACATTTCCAAATTCTAATTTATTAAATGTAAAATATTCACATCTTTCCAGAACAGCTCATAGTTCTACTTTAAATTTCTCCGAAACACTTCATACACCAATCCAAGCTATTCTACACACCAAATACAAGTCTCAAGCTTACAATTCTCCACCTTGACGACGTATTTAAAGTAGCTAGCACCAGGAGCAGAAAAGACCATCTATAAAAACCCCTGGGCCCCAAAAGGCCCTCATGGTACACAAACACCAACCAAGTCCAAGCAATGCTCGAACTTGCTCACTGTCAATGGCTTCGTTAGCATATCTGCTGGATTCTCAGCAGTAGCCACCTTCTCCAACACAACCTTGCCTGCAGCAATAGTACCTCGGATGAAGTGGTACCTGATATCAATGTGCTTCGTCCGATGATGGAAAGAATTCTGATTCTTTGCCAAACAAATAGCACTCTGGTTATCGCTACGAACAACTGGAGCACCATGACCAAATCCAAGCTCACGAACGAAACCACCAAGCCACGAAGCTTCTTGAAAAGCTTCCGTCATAGCCATATACTCAGCCTCAGTAGTGGACAACGCAGTCACATCTTGCAAAGATGACCTCCAGCTAATTGCCGAACCACCAAGACAAAACACATAACCTCCAGTGGATCTCCTATTATCAAGATCTCCACCATAATCAGAGTCAACGAACCCAGTCAACGCATCAGTTGACCTCCCATACTCCAAACAAGATGATGCAGTACCCTTCAAATACCTCAGAATCCACTTCACTGCTTGCCAGTGAGCCTTCCCATGATTCTCCATATATCTGCTCACAACACTCACAGCTTGAGCAATATTCGGCCTGGTACAAACCATAGCGTACATCATGCATCCCACAGCATTAGAGTAGGGAACTGTGGCCATAAACTCCTCCTCATATTTAGATTTGGGGAAATCTAAAGCAGATAATCTGAAGTGAGTAGCCAAGGGAGTACTAACCGGCTTGGCATCAATCATATGAAACCTCTCCAACACCTTGTTCACATATTGCTCTTGTGACAAGTAAAGACGCTTCTATTTGCGGTCTCGAATGATCTCCATGCCAAGAATCTTCTTCGCAGCTCCCATATCCTTCATCTCAAACTCAGTCTTCAGCATTGTTTTCACCTTGTTAACTTCAGACAGATCTTTTGCTGCAACAAGCATGTCATCGACATACAACAAAAGATACACTAGAGAACCATCACCAACCTGCTTCAAGTATACACATCCATCGTACTCACTCCTGGAGAACCCATGCTCAATCATAAACTGATCAAACCTCTTATACCATTGTCTAGGCGACTACTTCAGACCATATAGTGACTTCTTCAATAAGCACACATGATCCTGCTTGCCTTCAACAGCAAAGCCATCTGGTTGGCGCATATAGATCTCCTCCTCGAGCTCACCATGCAGAAAAGCTGTTTTAACATCCAATTGTTCTAACTCCATATCCTGCATAGCCACAAGCGTAAGCAAAGTACGAATAGAAGTATGCCTGACAACAGGGGAAAATACCTCGTTATAGTCTACACCAGGTATCTGACTAAACCCACGTGCAACTAAACGAGCCTTGTACCTCGGTCCCTCAACACCTGGAATTCCCTGTTTGAACTTGTACACCCACTTGCAATCAACTATTTTCTTCTTCCTGGGTGCCTTCACAAGTTCCCATGTCTGATTCTTCCACAGAGACTGCATCTCCTCCTCCATAGCAGCACACCACTGAGCAGAATCAACACTAACAATGGCATCTGAGTATGACATTGGCTCCTGTACATCAACGACAGTCTCAGCACTAGCCAAAGCATAACCTGCTAACTCCTCAAAGCCATACCTCACAGGAGGCTTCACAACCCTCCGTGGTCTACCAGGAGCAACACCCCTTTGCTCCACCTGCTGCCTGGATCCACCCACTTTAGGAATAGTGGGTCTCATACTAGAAGAGTCTGACTGATCCAAATCAACCTCTACCTCCACCTTATCCGTAACACCATGTAGATTCTTCTGCTCCACCTCTTCAGATAATCTATTAGAAGAAGACTCAGATTTTTGGAGGAATACGGACTCATTGAAGGTAACATCCCTGCTTGTCAAAAACTTGGATGCAGCTGGATCCCATAACCTGTACCCCTTCACACCGGATGTATAGCCAAGAAAGATGCACTTCTTAGCTCTAGGCTCGATCTTCCCATCATTCACATAAGCATAGGCAGGACATCCAAAAACATGCAAATCAAAATAATCAGCTGGTTTGCCAGACCATACCTCCTCAGGTGTCTTCAAATCAATGGAACGATTGGGTGACCTATTCACCAGGAATGCCGCCATGTGAACTGCCTCAGCCCAAAACTCCTTGCCTAATCCAACTTGTGACAACATACATCGAGCCTTCTCTAATAGGGTTCTATTCATCCTCTCAGCAACCCCATTTTGTTGTGGTCTTCCAACACAAGTGCGATGCCTAGCAATACCATGGCCCTCACAGTACTCAGTGAAACTACGTTCCACAAACTCAAGGCCATTATCTGTCCTGAGACACTTCACTTGTCTCCCAGTTTGCTTCTCTAATAAAGTCTTCCAATGCTTGAAAACTTCAAAGACATCATTCTTATTTTTAATAAAATAAGTCGATACCTTCCTAGAGAAGTCATCAATAAATGTCAGTAGGTATCGCGAACCACCCTTTGAGACCACCCTTGCAGGACCCCACAAATCAGAGTGAACATAATCCAAAGGCCCCTTTGTACTATGTGTAGCCTTTGAAAAACTAACCCGCTTCTGCTTGCCAAACACACAGTGCTCACAGAAATCCATAGTACCTGTACTCTTTCCATCCAACAACCCTCTCGGAGAGTTCAGTCAAGCCTTTGACACTCATGTGTCCAAGTTGCATATGCCAAAGTCTAGTAACATCCGAGTCAGACATACTCGATGATGTTAACGCAGCTGCTCCCTCAACAGTGGAACCAACAAGCTCATACAGTGTCCCGATCCTCTTGCCTTTCAATGCAACAAGAGCCCCTCTAGTAATCCTCATCGTGCCATCCTCGATCACACAACGATATCCATTACAATCCAAAGAACTCAATGAAATCAAGTTCTTGGTCATCTCAGGGACATGTCGAACATTAGACAGTGTTCTGACCACACCATCATGCATCTTCACCTTCACTGTCCCAATCCCAGCAACTTTGCATGCAGCATCATTACCCATCAGAACTACTCCACCTCGAGTCGTCTCGTAAGTCTGGAACTAGTTCTTGTTGGGACAAATATGGTAAGAGCATCCAGAGTCCAAGATCCACCTGTCCATAATCTTGGTCTGACTATCAGTGACAGTCAACACACTACCATCACTATCATATTGAGCTATAGCAGCATCATCCTTTGTGCCAGATAATTCACCAGGTTTATCTCCAGATATCCTATTAGGACAAAACTTCTTGATATGACCCTTCTTGTGACATACATAACACATGACATTCTTGGATCTATTATTCCTCGACTTTGACCTATACTTCTTCTTCTTATCACCAGAACCCCGTTCCTGAGTTCTGCCCCTAGCTACAAGTCCCTCACTATGTGAGTCACCAGAACTACCTCCAGTCAACTGATTCTCAATCAGTTCCCGTTGTAGCAGGGCAGTCTTGACATCATCAAGAACCAACTCATCATCCTTCCCATACAGTATGGTCTGACGAAAATGTTTGTAATCAGCAGGCAAAGAACACAACAATGTAATAGCAAGATCTTCATCCTCCAATTTAACATCTATATTCCTTAGATCCATAATTATAGAGTAATATTCATCAAGATGAGATTTAAGGGATTGTCCCTTACCTAATTTTAACTCATGCAACTTGCTCTTCAATAACAGACGATTCGTCACCGACTTCGTCATGTATAGAGACTCCAGCTTGAGCCATAAGGATGCCGCCGTTGTTTCTTTAGCCACCTCACACAAGACCTCATTAGACAAACACAATTGTATGGTGGAAAGGACCTTTTGATCTATCTCCTCGAATTTCTCATCTGTCATCAAATTGGGCTTCTTTGATATCCCGAGTAATGCCTTCTCCAATCCATTCTGAATTAGGATCGCCTTCATCTTCAACTTCCATAAGCCGAAGTTCACAGACCGATCAAACTTCTCTATATCAAATCTTGTAGACATCCCGAATACAAACCCAACGCTTTGATACCAATTTGTTGTGGATCGATACCAATTCGAAAAGTAAGATCTAATTAGAATCAATTAGAACACACAAGAATTGAGAAGAGAATAACACTCAAGAACACAGATTAGGGAAACAGATGATCTTATTGATGTGAAGTAATTGTGATTACAAAGAATCAAAGAAATTCTCACATAAATCACTCAATTCATCAAGGAATTACAATAGAACTCAATAGGAGAAGAATACGGCGTTCGCTCTTCGATTAGGGTTCTAATCGCATGGTATTTATACTATACGAGACTGTCATTAGCGAAAACCGAGGCGGAGCGAAAAACCCAAAACAACACGGACCGCATTAATAAACACGGTACCCCCGTGTTTATTTTATGTCTCTCGGCTTCTCACGGAAACGGAACACATTTTCCTGATGGAAAAACACGGATCGTGTTTCCAAAATACGGGCCCCTCGTGTTTATTTCCAGCTTTGACAATCTTCAGTATTCCAGCCACAACTTCTTCATCTGACCTCCGATCGAGCTGATTCTTAATGCGTTGGAAAGCTAACAGAAAGATATACAACTTTCATGTTCATCACATTTCCAAATTATAATTTATTCAATGTAAAATATTCACATCTTTTTAGAACAGCTCATAGTTCTACTTCAAATTTCTCCGAAACACTTCACACACCAATTCAAGCTATTCTACACACCAAATACGAGTCACAAGCTTACAATATATATATATATATATATATATATATATATACATATAGTTTTATGAGTGACATTATTAATAATTCGAAGTATTTTTTTTCTCTGGCTTCATATATAATTCTACACTCATGTATATGTAAAGGTCTTGGCTAACACATGCATTTGTTAATATATTACAGTACTGCAACAAATTGAACAACGAACAACAATATTTTTCACTAACACATTCAACCACACATTTTTGAACGACAAACCACAATTTTTCAATAACAAACAATGCTACCCTATAGCAACATGCATGCATATATATATATATATATATATATATATATATATATATATATATAAGAGGAGCAAAAGCTACGAGTGGAAGAACAAAAACATATGTAAAAGGAGCGGCGACAAGCAAGAAAACCAGCGGCGAGAAAGAGGATAGTGGTGACCACCTACAAACACGGCGGAGGAAGAAGGTACAAGTGCTGGCTAGGTTCGGAAGAATGATAGCACATGCAAAGCCGAGAATGGCAGAGGTGTGGTGCTGCAAGGAAAAGGAGAGTTGGTGGTGCGAAAGAGAATAAGTGGTGGTTTTCCTTACTTGAGAGGAGTCGGAGTGGTGGTGCACGGTGTGGTGATGCAAGGGTTTGGAAGAGAAGGAGAGTAAGAGAGGGAAGGTGCAGAGTATGAAATTTTTGGCATGAAATAGAACTGAACAAAACAAAAGGCAGATTTGGGGTTTTAATAACGGTTCCTATAAGAACCGTTATTAAAAGACATTTTAATAACTGTTCCTTCAAAAACCGTTATTAAAACATTTTTTAATAATAGTTCATATAGGAACCGTTATTAAACCTATGAGACTTTTGACAATAGTTCCTGTAGGAACCGTTATTAAAACATCTTTTAATAACGGTTTTTCTTGAACCGTTATTAAAACTTCCATGTAAATTTTAGCGTTGGGGTTTTAATAATGGTTTTGAACTATAACCGTTATGAAAACTATTATGCGCATTAATTTTTATGCGTTTGACAATGGTTTCTGAACCACTGTTACTAATGTCCCATTATTATTTCTCATTTTTGTTGTAGTGATGGTATGAGTCCGTGATTTTATGAGAAGTTACTATTTTGTGCCTTGCTAGGCTTTACCATAAAATCTCAAGTATGATAATATATTATGAAATGTTTTTATGTTCATGGATAAGTAGATTTAATTATGTCAACGTATGGTGATTGTTGTAATATGTTGAAGTTTCAAATTTGGGGGTTTTAAGTTATGAGGTGGCCTCATACTTTTGGCCTTTGAGTAGTTATGGATTTTTTTAACTAAAGAAAATTATATTTTTGTAATGCTAACAATTTAAGGGTGATTGTGTGTAAAATTAGTAATATTTGGAGAATTACATAATTTTATTGATTATAAAGGAGTCTTGGCCCCGAGGATAGACTCATCTATTGAGTTTTTGTAGAAAATGAGTATTGCATTATATTCCTTAACATCCTTGCAATAAATTTGATATATAATATGTTAGAATTTGGATGAGTATGACCTAAGTTATAAAAGTAATAAATTTTGGAGATGTTTAGGGGAACTACGAGCATTTTGTTCATTTTATGTTAAATATGAAATTTTGGTTTGGTATAAATATTAAATTGTAAAATATGATAATTATGATTTATGAAGTATTTTAATAAACTATAAATAGCATAATGTATGAATTTATGAGAAATGACTTGAATTGGGAATAGTAACCAAAATGGTAGCATCGATATTTTATTTGTGAAATATTAGAGTTAGGATATAATTTTTGGAAATAGTATTTTTAATAATATTTTGGGTTAGTGTGTTAAATTTGGTGAGTTAAAGAGTCTTATGGATGGAAGTGTGGCCTACTTGTGAAATTAGGTTTTATAAGGGTATTATGGTCTTTTACCTTGTAAAATGTTCCTTTACACACTTAATAATTGTTCTTATGGCTTATCATTACTCCACATGAATATATCATGTTCAATGTGTTATTAGAGATACACTCAAAGTGTTAGAAATTATCCATTTTTAGAATAAATTCATGAAAATAAGAGATCTTGGTAATCAGTTGATAAGCAGTTGACCTCATAATAAGTCAATGATAATAAAATTGGAAGTATAATGACTTTGATTAACTCAAGTAATGCATTTTTACATGCTAAGTGTTGGCTACAATACTAATATGACATTAATACTTAAAGTGGAAGAGTACATGAGTTGGGACCAAGTATTTGGAATTATTGAAATAATTTCATAGTCCTAACTGAGCTAGTGGGCCCTAGTCTACTCTTTCTGACTTATAGGAGTATTCACTACTACGGAAACAGGAATTAATAACGGCACATTAGTAATGGTGGTTCGAAAACCGTCGTCAAATCCGTGAAAATTAATGCGCGGGAATTTTTAATAACGGTTTTACGTAATAACCGTTATTAAAAGTGCAAGGTAAAATTTTGCACGGGAATTTTAATAACTGTTGACGTAAAACCGTTATTAAAAATTGATTTAATAACGGTTCAAACAAGAACCGTTGTTAAAATTTCCAATGTTTTAATAACGGTTCCTTTTAAAACTATTATTAAATCTTGTTTTGATAACGGTTCTTGTAATAACCGTTATTAAATCATGTTTTAATAACGGTTCTTACAGGAACCGTTATTAATATCTCCTTTTATTTTGTTCTCTTTTGTTTCGTGCCAAAAATTTCACACTCTGCCGCTTCCCTCTCGTACTTTCTTTCTATTGCGAACCCTTGCACCACCGCTCCAGCTCCTCTGAATTAAGGGAAACCGTCGCACCGCCATCTCTCCACCACCCCTCTGCCATTCTTGCTAACGTAGCCAGCATTTGTACCTTTGTCGTTGCCGTTCTCAACTTGTACGCCGTCGCTCCCTTTATGTATGTGTTGTTCTTCCTTCATTGCTTAATTTGTCTCTACTGATATGTATATATATATATAAATGCATGCATGTTGCACCGAAGAGGTTGTGTTTGATGTGTTGTTCGAAAATCTGTCGTTTGATGTGTTGGTGAAAAAATTTGCTGTGGCCTTTTTGATTGTGGCCGGCCGAGACCTTAATATATATGTATATATATATATATATATATATATATAAATGTGTTTATAATCTATTTTATAAAAATATGTATTATTATTTTAAGAGAATCCACAAGCCTACAATATATATTATTATCATAAGATATGTACGTTCTAAGTATAAAATTAAGGTGTATATATTTTTTTAGCACTCACATTATTATATATGCTGATGATCATGTGTATTTATATGCTTTTTTTAATATATATTTTGTAAGACGTGTATGTTTGTTTTTCCGTAAAATGTGTGTTTATATATGTTCTATTATATGTATATATATTTATAATATATTCATATATAAGATGTGTATATATAATCTTAAATAATTGTGGTTAGGGTTAGGGTTAGCTATAGGTTTAGGATCATTATCTTATGAGGTTTAGTGTTATTTTTTATTATAATTTATTAGGATTAATTATTGTTAGGGTTAGTGGGAGGGGGGAGGGTTAGGGTTTATCGTTTATTATATTAAATATAAACTAGGGCTATAAGGAAAAATCCTAAGGATAAGGGTATTGTGCATGGGGAAAAGTTGAGGAGGTTGGTTGGGCATCGGTGTTGTGATCGATAAAAATTAAATAGAGATGAATAATTGTGTATAATAATAATAATAATAATAATAATAATAATCATATAAGATTTATTAGATTGTACTATATATATATATATATTATCTTATTAATATCTACTTGATTTTACTATGCGTAGCTTGAATGATTTGATGATAGTTTGATGTTTAGCCAGTTTGTTAAATATATAACTAAAGATTATGTCCTTATTTTAAATAGTTTGATGTTGTTAGGTTTACATAGTTGGTTATGATCTGGTAGAATATATTTATGATTTGTCTAGCTAGTTGAAGATCAGTTTATATATTCTGTAATTTAGATCCTTTTAATTTCGAGAACAACCTTGATGATAAGATTTAGTGGTTCTCATTTGTAGGTAGTGATCAGATGACATACCTTCCACTGTATTTTCATATGGCGCCACATAGAGATGTACAGACTCATGTGATATGGTTATATAATGAGCTATGTCATTTGTACGCGAGTGGCTCATCCTATCACCCCTTCCATTTCAGATCTTATCACCTTCTGTTGACCCTGCCTCAGATAGAGCCATGGGCATCGGCTACGTCTACTTTTTTGCAGTGGTTTGTCTACCACAGTGATGCACCACACCCGAGATTTATTGAGGGTGAGTTGTTTGCTAGAGAGTATGATAGGATATCGAGAGAACTGATGGTCATCGATGACGAGTGGAGGTATCGTCATAGCTTGCCTCGGAGTATCCACCTCAATTACCCTAGAGTATCCGTGAGTAGACTCTCATTTGATGATGTCAGAGATCAAATGATATATCGTGATGAGTGGACTTTTAGAGTTATAGTTTTTAGTCGGGCTCAACGAGGCTATTGGGGGATTTAGTTTTAGATATGAGTTTTCGTTTTTTAGGTATTTGAGTTGTAGCAACATTTTGATGTATATAGTGCTGCTATTGCTTAAATCCTGTAGTATGCATATCTTTTGTAAATTGAACTATTAATTGTATAATATTTTGCTACGTTTGTATGTATACATATATATATAATGAAATCTTTGTAAGTATGAGGAGTTTCATTGATCAGCATTAATATAATTTTGGAAACTTGTTAGCATGATTCGTATATATATATATATATATATATATATAGAGAGAGAGAGAGAATAGCATGATACTTTTGAGATTAATTCTTTCTAAGCAAGAGTGATTTGAAAATTATTATACTTATAATTCAATTGATTTTTAATAATTACTTTCATGTGGGATATATCTAGATTCAAATAATATGGATCGGAAATGGTTGTCTGCAAATCGTCTGTCTAGATAATATAACGAAGGAGTGGAGTTTTTCATCAAGTTTGCAGTTGAACATGCTCGGGACAATAGTAGAATAGTCTGTCCTTGTTTGAAGTGTGCTTATATTCAGCGTGTCAACGCTAATGATTTGAGAGATCATTTATTTGTGTATGGAATTGATACAAGCTATACTTGTTGGATATGGCATGGGGAAACAGAGTCTAAATATGAAAATGACGATGCTGGGAGGGATAGTAGTGGATCATCATTTGATAACTATGAGGGACATTCGTTAGAGGAGATGACTCAAAAGGTTGAGGAAAGTGTTCGGGATTGTCCAAAAATGTTTGAGAAGTTATTGAATGACTTGGAGAAACCTTTGTACGGTGATTGTAAGACGTTTACGCGATTATCCGCTACTTTAAGGTTGTACAACTTAAAGGCATGTAACGGATGGAGTGATAAGAGTTTTACAGAATTATTGTCACTTGTGAAGGATATGCTTCCTGATGATAACGTTCTACCCGATCGTACGTATGAAGCGAAGAAGATTCTATCCTCTATGGGCATGAGTTATGAGAAGATACATGCATGCCCTAATGATTGTATTTTATATCGCAATGACAATGCATCTTTGGATAGTTGTCCTAATCCTGAATGCAAAGCACCACGATACAAGAAGAACAAGGTGCCCGCTAAGGTGTTATGGTATTTTCCTATAATACCAAGATTAAGACGGATGTTTAATGATATTGAAGATGCCAAGAACCTAAGATGGCATGCTGATGACAAGATAGATGACGGGCTTCTTAGACATCCATCCGACTCTCCACAATGGATGACGATTGATGGGTTGTTTCCTGAATTTGGTAAAGAAGCAAGAAATGTGCGCCTTGCACTTTCTGCAGATGGAATGAATCCGCACAATCAAGGCAGCTACAGTTTATGGCCAGTGATTTTGGTTATATACAATTTACCTCCGTGGCTCTATATGAAACGCAAGTATATGATGTTGTCTTTACTCATTTCCAGGCCAAACCAACCTGGGAATGATATTGATGTTTATTTGGCACCTTTGATTGATGATTTGAAGTTCTTATGGGACATGGGCGTTGAAGTATTTGATGCATATGGTCAAGAAAATTTCACTTTGAGAGCATTGTTGTTCTGTACTATAAATGATTTTCCGGCATATGGCAACTTGTCAGGTTATAGTGTGAAAGACCATTATGCATGTCCGATATGTGAGGAGAATACTTCGATCATTTGTTCAGCTAAGACATGGCCGAAAGACTGTGTTCCTTGGGCATCGTAGGTTTTTACCGAAGAATCATCATTATCGTAGGCAAAGAAAAGCGTTCAATGGATTCCGAGAAGAAGGGCAGGCACCAATCCGGTTGACGGGTCGACAAGTGTGGCTGAAGATGAAACATTTGAGTGTCAAGTTTGGGAAGAAGAATAAAGATAAGCCTTCATCTGTTGGGTGGAAGAAGATGTCAATATTCTTCAACCTTCCTTATTGGGAATCTTTCTACGTGAGACATACCCTTGATGTGATGCATATTGAGAAAAATATATGTGACAGTCTTGTTGGCACATTACTTAATGTTCCACGCAAGACTAAAGATGGGATAAATGCTCGAATGGATATGGAAGAAATGGGTATTAGACAAGAACTGAAACCGCGAGACAACGGAAGAAGAACATATTTACCGCCGGCGTGTCATACTCTTTCCAGAAAAGAGAAAATTTCATTTTGTGAATTCTTGCACAATGTCAAGGTTCCGGAAGGGTATTCTTCAAATGTCAGAAGGCTCGTGTCGATGAAAGAGTTGAAATTAATTAACATGAAGTCTCATGATTGTCATATCTTGATGCAGCACTTGTTGCCGATAACTATACGTGGAATTTTGCCAAAACGTGTTCGAATTACTATCACGAGGCTTTGTTGGTTTTTTAAAGCCGTATGCTCTAAAGTTATTCATCCTGATAGTTTGGACGCCTTGCAAAAAGGGATTGTCATTATTTTGTGCCAACTTGAAATGTATTTTCCACCGTCATTCTTTGACATTATGGTACATCTAACTGTTCATTTAGTTTATGAGATAAAGATGTTAGGACCTGTTCATGGGCATTGGATGTACCCCTTTGAACGGTTTATGAAGTTGATAAAAGGTTATGTGAAGAATCGATATCGGCCAGAAGGATGTATTGTTGAGAGTTACCTGGTGGAAGAGGCAATTGAGTTTTGCACGAAGTACTTGTCAAATGCTGAAGCTCTTGGTATTCCTAAGTCTCGACATGCGGGCAAATTTGAAGGATAGGGTATTAGAGGCAGACAACTTGGGCGTGTAGACCCTAACATATTCCGTGCAGCACATCTATATGTATTACATAATAGTGATGATGTTCAGCCGTACGTTGAAGAGCATATGACTTCTTTACGGATTGAAAATCCATCCAAGACTGAGAAATGGATTATCGATAAACATAATCTTTCCTTTATTGATTGGCTAAGAGATCGCATCATTCCACTCATCGGTCATTCCCCAACTTTAATTTCCGAAACCCTGCACTGGTTGTCTTAGAAACCTCGTTATGAAGTTTTTCAATATACCAGTTATGTGATCAACGGTTGCACTTTTTATACAAAAGAACAAGATGGGAAGAGTACAATGCACAACAGTGGGGTGACTTTAGTGGCTGAGGCAATGCATGTTGCTAGTGCGAAAGACAAGAATCCAACTTATGCAGATATGAATTATTATGGTGTGATTGAACATATATGGGAGTTAGATTACACTGTATTTAAAATCCCTGTATTCGGCAGCAGATGGGTTGATAACAGCAGTGGGGTTAGATATGAAGATGGATTCACATTAGTAGATCTTAATAGGGCAGGTCATAAACAAGACCCATTCATCTTAGCATCACAAGCGACACAAGTATTCTATGTCACTGACCCTACTGATAATGGATGGTCTGTAGTACTATCTACGAAAAAAAGAAATGCCAATGAATGTGATGATGAAAATGATGCCAATTGGAATAATGAGTGTGTCTCAGCTGTGCAAGCAACTCAATTATTGAACGATGATAACAATACAATTAATGAGGAGGAAATATATGTCAGGGATGATCATCGTGAAGTAATATATGTATCAGATCCTAAATCTAATCCAAAAACAAGGGGGAAAAAAGAAGGAAAAGAAGGCAATGAGGGTAATAATATTGTAACATATAATATCTATATTGGTTTTTTTCAACTCAATTATGCTCAATACATAACATTCTAACATAATTTATTTATTGATTTCTTTTAGAGATATGGTCAATAAGAATATTGATAGGGACAACAGTGATGAAGAAGGGAAAAGAGGGCCGACAATTATGAGAATCATCACAGATATGAGGAATAAAGGAGAACTAGTCGAGTTGGGATGGAATACTTACATTCTTCCCATTGGTCCTTATGCAGACATGTTTTTGACTTACATTTCACTTGTGACACGTAACCGTGTTCCTATCTCCTATAATAATTGGAAGCAGGTTCCAACGGGTCATAAGGAGCATATTTGGCAGGAAATCACGGTAAATATACAATTTTATGTAATCATTTATGTATGTAAAATTTTATTAATTTTAATACATTAATATCGGTATACATTTGTATGTCTTACAATGCAGAGAGTATTTAATGTGTCAGAGAGTAGGAAGAAATGGCTTCTTAGACATTGTGGGGAGCGTCTAAGAACATTTAGGTCATTTTTAGCTCGTAGGAAAATGTACAGAAAGAGTGATGGTTCTCTACGGTAGAATCCACCCAAACGATACGGTTTCATCGATCAAGAAAGTTGGAACCAATTTATTGCATATCGTCTTACGGGTGATTTTAAGGTATTTGTTAGATAACAATTAAATTTTTTTTTATCGATCCTAGTATTGTGCATAATATTGAAATAACAATGTCACTATGTTTTGGCTGGTGACATAGGAAAAAAGTGCCAAAAATAAAGAGATTGCGAAGCAGAATAAATACCGGCATAATATGGCTCGCAAAGGTTATGCAGGCCTTGAAGAGGAGTTGGTATGTATTTTGTGATTTATCTATTTACAACGTACTGACGAATTTTATAATATTGGTACATTATAAGAATATTTTTTGATTTATAGCTCATAGCCCAAGACTTAGACCCATGTACCTCATCCATTAATATTGGTACATTATGGAAGAAGGCTAGAGCAACAAAAGATGGATATATTAATAAAGATGTAGATGTTGCAGCGAAAAAAATTGTAAGTTTCTAGATATTTGGAACCCTGCTTACTTTTCTTTTAGAAAACTATTATATTATGCTTATTCATGCAAGCTAATTTTACATATATTATATACATTACAGGACAAACTTCAAGCGTCAGATGGTGAGGAGGGGGTAGACCAATATAACATTGTATCACAGGCTATAGGAATTGTAGAACACCCTGGAAGACACAAGGGTCTTGGATTAGGTGTTACGAAAATGAGCGTACGTGGTCGATCTCGTGGTTCTCGTAACACTGATGAGCAAGTCGCCATCCTTACACAGAAATTGAACGTGGCATTTGAACGGATGGCAACAATGGAGCAAGAGTTGTCATTTATTAAATCTCAAGGGTATAAGCCATCCGATTTAGTCGACCATGATCAGCTTCACATACCTAATGTAAATAGTGTCAGAGACAGTTATGAAGCTGATACACGTCTTTCTTCTCTTTCCGAGGTAAGCATTACATAACTTTGAATTGTTATTAAATGTATTCGGTGTCATAAATAGTTAATAATGTGTAATATTTTCGTTTAGGGTTTGCATAAATGTGACTTGTTAGCGAATTATCTTTCAACTCTTTTGGCGAAAGGAAGGGTCCGCATCAGTCACAGTACCCAAACGCAAACTGTCCATGGGTACAACTTAGCCCTACTTACAAGGCCGGTGAGTATTGACACTCCAATAATTGGTAGTGCGCCCTTGCCTTGTTATAAAGAGGGCGATGAGGCAGCCACAGTGTTAGAAGCTCATGAAAGCTTCGTGCCTTGGCCTGTGGATCAGATACGTCTCACTACTGAAGAGGTATATATTGACATTCAATATATTCATTAGACCTAGTTTAGTAGTTACATTGTTTATACCTTTTTCATATATATATGCTCAATACATATTTTGTTTATTATTATTATTTAAGGAATCAAAGAAGAAGACTGCTCCTGCTAGTAAAACTAAGAGAGGTACTAGTAGAACGAGCAACACAAAAGAGGGCACTGCCAAAAAAAAGAGAGCTAAATCTGAAAAATCACTTGCCCCACAAAAGATTCGTTCTTCGGAAATACGCCAACCTCCACCAGCATTAGCTTTATTGTATTTCTATGCCCAAAATTACCTCGGGAATAATTATATTTCCATTGATTGTCGTCCTGAGTATGTTGGAAGGGACGATGCTACTTACATGGTATCGACAGTTGACATAAGCGACATTTATAATCAGGAATGGATGTCAACCACAAGTGTCGTCGTTTATGTCACGTAAGCATTATTTCATATTTCAGATTTTAGTACTCTTGGAGACATAGAACTTTTACGACCTCTTAAGCTTATATGAGTTATTAGTTATTAACAAATATCCATTATTATTGTCGTCCATATATAGGTTGGTAGCTAGTCGCGCTGTGTTGGAGGGAATGCTTTCCTCTATTGTTTTTGTGTGCCTATACTACATAGCTGACAGTAGTACAATAACAGAGGGTAGGCACATAAACTATTTAGCGGATCGCATTTTGATTGAGGGACACAACAAGCTCTATCTCATTCCTCACCTCGCAACTGAACATTGGGTTTTGTACGCCGTCCGACCTGATCTTAATAAAGTTTATGTGTTTGATTCCCTTCGAACCTATGACGTGCCTTTTGAGGTCGCTCGTTGTGGTGGGAAGGAATTTATAGACATGTTAGTATATTTTTCACTTCTTACTTCATTAGCTTATTTATACATATATATATATATATATTCTATTTTTATTATTTGAGGTATATATACTTACAATATTATGTATCCAACTCTATTTATTAGGGCACTACGGACGGCATATCAAAGGAGAGGTGGGAATGGTGTCCCAGACCCAAAGAATCTTCAATATGAGCCTATCATGGTAAGTAGGAAGACAACTATTTTGTATTTTGTTTTAATTCAAATTAATATATAATAGTTAGAGAGCTAATTGAATTCATTTGACAGTGTCCACAACAGCAAAACGGCGATGATTATGGATACTATGTATGTAGAACAATGGATCTTATAGTCCAGAATAGATCGGTCAACATAGATCCAAGCCATGTATGTTTGCTTTTCCATATTTTTCTATTAATGAATCATGACATATATATTTTTGACCTAATGTCTAACTGTATATTAATTGAAACATGTGTGTTGTAGTTTTTCACCGATGACTATGCACGAGGCCAGCAATATAATATTGATGAAATTGATGAAGTTAGAGACCAATGGGCCAAGCACGTGCACTCATTCATTCGGTATTAGGTAGCGATCTATATATTCTACATGCATTTTCAGGTTTGTATTTTGTCTACATCTTTCGGTCTTCCAGCCTAGATTTGTGAACTCTTTACTTTGGGGTGTAGAGCTACCAAGTTGTGGTATGCCCACTAATTTTTATTCCTAAGTATAGTTGGTGTATTGAGACATACATACTAATTATAGATTGATTGAAATTATGGTGTGATACCCTGCTGGTATGAATTGATGTTGTTTTACATTGCAGATTTGGTAATTGTTTGAACATACAACTGTGTATGTGGGAAGGAACAAAACAGAAAAATGCTAAAAAAAAAAACATACACTTTTAATAACGGTTCTATTAAAACCATTATTAAAACCATGTTTTAATAACGGTTCGTAAACAAAACCGTTGTTGAAAACCGATGCTTTAATAACGGTTCTATGGGAAACCGTTATTAAAACCTCAGTTTTTAATAACGGTTTCCCATAGAACCGTTATTAAAGCATGGTTTTTAATAACGGTTTTGTTTACGAACCGTTATTAAAACATGGTTTTCAACAACGGTTTTTTCTAATGAACCGTTATGAAAACCTTATTTTTAATAACGGTTTCCCATAGAACCGTTATTAAAATCTCATTTTTAACAACGGTTTTTAAGTAAAAACCGTTATTAAATATGAAGTTTACGCACATATTCGCGGGTTTTTGTGTATTTTTAATGACGGTTATGAACCGTTATTAAAGATATAATAACGGGCGATTCAATAACGGTTGAAAACCGTTATTAAAACTCGAAAATAACCGTTATTAAAAGCTGTTTCCGTGGTAGTGATTCATACTTAAGGTGTAAAGGTTTGCAAGTGGCCCGAGTGTGTTTTAACTTAGATGTGAGAGTATTAATGTGGTTAACTTCCTTTCTCTCATATGTAGGGGAAATGGGAGAGTATTGTTACTATTAGTTCCTTGACCTCAATGTGTTAAGGAAATGGGTTTGTTAATCACTTAATTGAAAATATTTAATATGGATTCATCTTAGTTAGTTTCTAATCATGAGTAGTGTGCATGTATAATTTCCTCTTATTATGATCTTATGCATTACATAGCATTCCCTAGTGATTTGTATTTGTTACCTTACATAATACATAAGTATTAATCATCATTTTTATGGGTGATGCTCATTTCCATGAGTAGACGTCCTAGTTGTTGACATATACATGTTTTTGTTGACCATCTTGAGGACTTTACTGAGTTTGATGCACTTCTTGGGGAAGAGGGACCGTATATATTGGGTTGAATATAGAGTCTTAGTTATTTTGTAGGGAGAGTTTTTGTTTGATATCATATGAACTCTCAGATTCATAATTTCCTTTTGTTCTACATTAAATTGTACTTTACTCAGAGTTTACCTCTAAATTCTTATCTATATTTATGAAAATTTTCTTATAATCTTATTTACATTGGTTAACGTTTTTTCCTTATACGTGGTATTAGAATGATACTAAAATTAGGCTCGTATTATATATGCTAGTAACACCTGATTATCTTATATTTAGTTTTTCATAAAAATCATAATTTTTGAGTAGTAAATTTTGAGGTATTACACCCATAACCCATAAAATTCTTGTACCTATTCTTTAACTTCGATATAAACTTTTTCCTATGAGTAAACCCATGTTCCTAAGTTCTCCCTTGGCCACAAGCTTCTCACTATGTGAGTCCCTTGGACTTCCTCCATTCAATTGATGTTTAATCATCTCCCGTTATAGCATGGGGATCTTGACATAATTAAGAACCAACTCATCTTTTCCATATAATACGGTCTCACAAAAATGTATATAATCATCAAGCAAAGAGCATAACAATATAAGAGTTAGATCATTATTATCTAGTTTGATATCTATATTATGTAAATATATAACTATTATTTCAAACTCTTTAAGATAAGATTTCAAGGGTTGATCCTCACCTACTTTTAGATCTTAAAGCTGACTCTTCAATAACAGATGATTCATGCCTAATCTCATTATACACAAGAACTCTAGACACGACTATTTGACCGCCATTGGGGGTTGTGTCGACTCTTGCCTTTACCCTTTTTCCTCCGCGTTTCCATAGTGTCCAACGACACACCGGTGTCCATCACCATGGCAAGGCCGTGTTACCAATCTAGACCACACAACATTTCATATGCCAATCACAACGCTCACGTGGTTAAACTTATTGAAATAAATAATTAATTCTTTATCAAACAAAAAGAAAAATAAATTCTAGTATTATAATCTACGTCTACAGGAAGCACAAGCAGAAGAAGGGGATGGATAATGAGGCTAGGTTTTGGGAACAGAAGTATAAGATCGAAGCTTTTCAAGATGTTGAAAGAATACCACCATGCGATGGCCTCTTCAAGAAAGAGGACGGAGATTGCTGGGTTATGGGATAATAAGGGAGAATGGGTGTAACGGAAGAGGGAGTGGCTAGATTATTGATGGAGTATTTCTCTACCATTTGTAAGGGACCACTGAACAGATTCTTATAATGGCTCTACATGGATCCGAGGCAATGTAATCACACACACGAAGACAATGCTTCCCCACAGATCATTTTGCTGCTGACGTGATAAAGACTGCTGTTTTTCAGAGGGGTCCTACTAAGGCCCCTGTGCCTTGACGGTGTGTCTCCTGCTTTCTTTCAGCATTTTTGGCTTATTGTTGATGATGATATATGTGCTGCTAGCTTGCCTGGATCTTCTCACAGGAGTTATTTTTCCTACATACATAAATGATACACATTTTATTATTCCTAAATTACTTCCCCACTCATGCTAAAGACTTTCGCCCTATATCTCTGTACAATGTGATATATAAACTTATTGGTAGAGTTTTGGCTACTAGGTAACAATTATATCTCCTAATCTGAGTGCGTTTGTGCCGAGGAGATTAGTGACAGATAATATTGTGGTGCCACATGAAACATGCCACTATATGAAGCACAATAGGGAAAAAGGGGGCAGCAGCTGTTAAATTAGACTAGTCTAAAGCATATGATAGGTTGAGCTGGTCTTTTCACGAGCAGACTCTAAGGCGGATAGGTTTCTATGACAGATGGATTAGTGTCCTTATCTTGTACTACTAGCCTCCATTATACCCTGTGGTGTTCCAGAATAATGAGATTAAATGTGTTACTCCTAAAAGGCGGCGTTTAGGTGACCATTATCGCCTTACATATATATTTCTGCTGTGTGCTAGAAATCTTTCTTGTTTGATGGAAGTGTGATTCGTGATCCCAGAGTTACTCTTGGGGCACCCGTGGTTGACTGGTTTCTCACATCTATTTTGCAGATGATAGTTTCCTTTTCAGCAGAGGTACAGAAAACGAATTATGTGAGATCAGAAGGCTACTGAGGACATATGAAGAAGCGTTGGGACAGGGGGTAAATTATGAGAAATCAATTGTGATCTTCAGCAGAAATGTGGATGGTAATCTTGCAGAGAGTTTTTATGGGTATTGTATATGCGATGGGTTGGTATCCTGGGAAGTATCTTGGGCTATCTTCACTGGGAGGTTTTTCAAGGCTTCAAAAACTGAGTATGCAGTTTTTATTCTGGTTGTGTAGCCTGTTATCTATGAGCCTGGCTGATGGTCAATCATCTCAGGTCCTATAGTGTATTACATCACAATTATATCAGTAAGACTTGAACCAGTCCAACAGTTGCTAGCTAGGGCCGGGAAAGAGATTTTCATGAAATCAGTATTGTTGGCAATACCGACGTTTTGAGGTTGAATATACAAAAATAAACCAAACAATAACCCTTGGAAGACTTGAAGGAAATTCTTTTCGACGAAGAGCAGGTTAGAGGAAAATGGTATAAAAACGGACTTGATGTCCGAGATGTGTGGAGCTAGAATCGAGACGAAATTTTATGCTATATATTAGGGATTGTAGCTTTGCTCTTTGCTGTATGGTACCTATAGGCTTTGGCCGTACGATGTGGATGGTGAAGATGTGAAAGACCAATTGAATAGATGCTGATGATGCGAGTATTAGACGATCAGGGGCTGGAAGCTGCATAAATGTTGATGGTGGCTTTGTTAAAAAACCAAAATCGAAAGAAGTGGCTGGTATATTTAACAGCCAGTGGAAGTACTGCATGAAGCCATGTAAGCGACGGTGGAGTATAAAGGAACCAAATAAAAATATTCCTTTTGGGCTTAAAAAAAATTACCAAAATCACTCACTTCTTTATAAAGTTACCAAAATAGTCATCTATGTTGGGAAAACTAACGACAATCTTTTTAATTATAAAAAAATTCAGAGAAAAGACGCCCGATCAACATTGATGTTTGATTTTTTTTTAATGTTAATAAAGACAACTAACGATTGGTTGTGCTCCTTTGACCAAAATTCCAATACTACTCCCTTTTATGCCATCGGTTCATTTTGGTGTTCCCATTAACTTTTCTCTCTCTCATTCTCTTTCCATATGGCTTCTCTCCCTCAAGTTGCATAACATTTTTATCCCCACGTTCTCAATATCTTAAATCTACATCTTTTTATTCTATAACAACTTGATTCGCAAAAACTTGAACTCTTTTAAGATCTTTGTGATTCCAAATGAAGTTATCACTTTTGAATGATTTATTACATTCTTTTAATTTTTAAAACACACAGCCATATTTTTTTTTTTTAAAAATTGCTTTCTTAACCATTCTTATGGTTTTGATTTATGTGTGACTCCTAAACTACTCTTGACTATAAAATATCTCTTGAATCATTTTACTTTATTTATATTTTAATTTTTTGACTTTTTCAGAGTCTTATTATTTTGTTTAAAGCGGTAAATGGAAACTATAATAAAAATATACTATTCACATTTGATTTCATATTTTAAGTCCCAATTTAGCCATTTTACATGTCAAAAAATTATGAAACTTTGAAGATCGACATATTTTTAAATTAAAATGATTTCAAAGTATTTTTCATTTACTTTTATTATTTTTTGTTATTATTTGTCATTTTTAATTATACTAATTTATCGAAACATATCTTTCTATGTTGTAATAGTATCTAACATTTGTAGAACTTAATCTAAACCTCCTATACATACTATAATTTAATCTTAACCATTGATTTGGCTTAAAATAAGCCATTTGGTACCACTTGTCATGACATGCGGTTATCAAAGAATATTTGCTGAGTCTCATACTCATTACCCATCATTATAACTATATAACACTTGCTAATTTCCACCAAATGGTCCTGCTAATCCTACCATTTCTAAGCTTGCACCTAAGATTCCTTATCCTCTCCTTGAGCTCATGAGCTTTCTCATATATGCCTCCCCAAGTGGGTCCTCCTTAGTTGATTTTAGTCACCCAAATATTTGTCTAATCAATATCATATAACTTCCCAACCTATCATCACCTTCCAAGTGTGATTCACCCCTAGTCCATATGAGATATCATACCATGTCACATTCTTGTATGCTTGGAATGCCCAAATACATGGCCCTTGAGCCTAATTCTTATACTCTAAAATTTTTCTCTTTCATTACAAATCAACCTTTGAACTAACCACGCTTCACCACCTATCACTCATCACTCATTTCCATTCATTTGTGGCAACACATGAAGCCCCCTTCATACCTCCAAGGCTTTGTGTAGTGTGGCATTTAATTCCCTCAAATGAAATGCACACAAGTGTCCACACACTCATCATAATTCCTTGTGCACAAATCTACACATTTCCTTAGCATTTTTTGTGCATCATGCATGAGTTTGGCTTAGGAATTAACCTATTCTCCTTCTTTATTTCATTATATACCATCTTCATCTTCTTCCTTGTTCTTCATTTACTCAAGCCATTTCCTCTATTGATACACAAGCTTCAAGCTTAAACAACTTCAAACAAACACTTATAGTTAGCCTCTTTGTGTCTTAATTAGACAAAGAGGAGTTAGATCCTAGTTTTGGGTGAATTTTTTCACCATATTATTCTATGTTTTTCACGATCCGTTATAGATTCTCTAATCCCCTTCAAGAGTATCATTATAATGCTCCCATTTTTCATACTATAAAATTTTATCTTAGAAGATTGATTAAGGAAGTGAAAACTTAAAAATGCATGGTGTTACTAGCGTATATAGCATAATTTTGGTATTTTCTACCTTTATTATACTGAATGCCGAGGATAAAATGTTACTTCACTTAAATTAATAATAACATTAATAAGAAACACATAAGAGATTCCATTATAAGATTATCACTATTAAGATATTATATAAAAGTATTGGACAAAAGATACAAAAACCAATAGAAAGGAGGTATATAAAAGATGTATAAGTCCAAAGAATATTCGAATCAAAATATGCCAAAGAAAATGTTGTATAGTCCTAACTCTGAATCCAAACTCTATCCATCTGAAGTAGCACCTTAAAGTACTCTCGTAAAATAACTATTACCTATTGAATAAGTAGGGGTCTATGGAATATAACTCATTAGTACAACAATATAAAGTAAACCATATACAACTCTAAACATGCAAAGGCCATGGAGTACATAGGAAATCAACACAAAAGAGACTCATGATATAGGCACATTAAATAGCACATGTGATAATTAAATACAATAAACATGCTACGACTAAACATCATCATAGGTTACATGCTCATCATGTCATCATACTTAACCACATTACAACTATTTCAATATTCTAAAACATACCAAGGGTATCCCATAAAGGAATCACCAAAACTATACAACAATATCTAAAACCACCACAACATCCACAACATATCTCATAACCATAAAGGATGTTACACTAAGATAACTACAAACTAACATACCAAAACCAATTCTAATTAAATCACTATACAATAGTTACTTCCAGTTTAGTTAAGCAAGGGGATACAAGATAAACCTAGAGATGCATAAAGTACCTCGGTCATATGAGCACACCGAGGAAACAAAATGCCCTCTATCACAATAACCTAAATACTTATAAAGTACTCCAATCATATTGGCACACCAAGATAACGAACTATCCTACATCATATGTCATCAAATCCTTAAATATGCACATCCTTTAAGAAGTCTTAATACCTAATTAGAGTAGATGTAGGGCCTTAGTTGGAATTTTGCGGCACCTAAAAAGCCACCAAACCAACTTAGGGCTCCTACTTGTCTCAAAGGTAGCTAAATTTAGTAAATCATTCTCAAATCTCAAGATCTTTCATTTTGAGTGTTAATATTTTATTGAAGTGATTATCATTACACATAGGGCACATACGATAATAATTTACAATTAATTGTTTTTCTTGAATCATGATAATTCAAGGTGAAGCATAATTAATGACAAATATTTAGAGTGAAATGCACATGCTAAGGTTAAACTCATAACCAACCCATAAAGTCTAAAAACTCATATGGATACTATAGAGAAGGTTAACAGAGTACTTAACAATAATAATACCAAATTAAAAATTTACATAATGATTTATTATGGTTCAATGGCCTAATATACCTATAAATCTACTACCAAAAGGTCTTCCATTTGAAAATTTTAAATCTTTCTTTATTATTTATTGATGATGATTAATATTCTAGGTTTATGAGCTTTTACTCTCAATAACCTATATAAGAGATAACTTACACCTCATCCTAATTATTTTCCACTTTGTTTATTAGCTTATAAACCCAATAATCACTCTTAAGAATTTTAGACACACACAACCTCTCTGATAATGTATTTTAAAAATTGTTTTTGTGATTTTAAATGATTCCTCACAACTAAAGAAATGATAATGTAAAATTAGTTTTGAGGAGAGAAAACAAATATAGACAGTATTAAAAATGTAAGATTAGTCTAACTAAATATGAGGAAAAACTTGTGCATTGGAAAATTTTGCTTTGGATTTGGAAGTGTAAAATTAAAATGTGTGTGATTTTTGTAAGATATAAAAATGATGATTTTTGAAGAGTTGTGCAATTTTCATCAATCTTTATTAAAATCTAAAACTCTTATTTATAGTGTTGAAAATGTAGGGAGAGTTGGAACTAGCCGTTAGCATAAATACCACTTTAACACTCATATTCAAATATTTAGATTTTTAGAAAATTCCCAGAGCAATCAATTGATTTGAATAAAACAATTGGTATGTAGAAGTTTATGATAAATAAAACTTTCAGTAAAAAAAACACCAATTGATTAATTTTCAAAGTAGATAATTTGTTTAGAAACTAGTCTATAGGTTTAAAGGAATTTTAACATTGTGTAGCCTAACAAAAAGGATAATAACTTAAGCTATAGAATTATGAATTTATTGCCATCTTTTTTGTTGTAAACTAGAAATATCATATGCCTCGAAGTTTGAGTCTTGGATTCTTTAGTACATGTTTTTTCTCCCTTCATGATTTGTGTATTCCAAATATGAAATTGAAGCTAACACATAAGTAAACAAGATAGATAACAAAATCAAATTTTTATAATAAATAATAATTTGATTGACCTATAAGACCATCAAAGTCAACCCTTAAAATTTTAGATATCTATCTTAGAGGACAAGTCAACTAGACTCACAAACCAATGGACTATTTTGAAAGTAGTTGCAATAACAAAATCAAGCAAAATAGATTAGATTAGTTGACTAGTTTAAGGGTAACCAATCAACTAGTGAACTAGGTGAGTAGTATAGGTCAAAAAAAGGCATGCAAGTTTAAGCTTAACCAAATAAGTGGTGGCCCAAAACTAGGTCACCGGTGGACTAGTTAACTATTTCCCCTTTACTACTTGACTAGTTTCTCTACGCTAAATAGATTACTCGTGTAATGAAACTCAACAAATTCCTATAATTACCATATATATCTAGCATGCTTTTATGAAAAAAAATCATGTTAATCATGATAATTACACCTAATTCATGAAAATCAAATTAACTAGCATGCTTAAAAAACACAAAAAATCACCAAAAAAGGGGCCAAAATGGCCAAACAAGGTCACGTACTCCAACATATCATATCATCAAAATTTTCTTTTATAACATCATGCTTGAATATATAATAACTCAAAATCACATAAATAATGATTTTAATACTCATGATACCATCATAGATTATGATATATTTAGAAGGAGTATATGTTTACCTCCTTTCTAAGCACACTTAGCAAAATAAGTAACAAAGAACCACCCAAGACTCTAGCCTCCAACAATTCATATTCTTCTCATTAAAATATAAAATAAATAAATTATAATTTATAAAACCTAACACAACAAAAGGAAAACATACATCAAATAAGGAAAAGAAGCCATGCCCAACAATAAGGATAGTGCACAAAGATGGAAGAGAGAAGGATATTCTCTAACTCTTTTCTAAGCCGTACACCCTTATACTTAGAAAAAATATAAAAGGGTTAGTTAAAGGTTTAAGGTAAGAAAAAGAAAGGGAAAATGAAGATATTATATTAAAGAGGTTTGGTTATAGTATAAGGAGAACAAGGGATGATGCCCTTTACACTTAAAGGAGAACCAAATAGGAGAGGAGAGAGAGCACTTGCACACATGGGTCAAATGATGAAGCAAATGCTAAAGAAGGCATGAGGAGGGAAAATGGGGTCAAATTCTACCAAGGAGAGAGGGTAAGAGCTGATCAAAAGGAAGTGTTATGGTAAGGTGAGGGTGCTAGTGTGGTCGAGTGTAAGAAAACAAGCATGGGCAAAAAGGGTCTCAAATAACTTAGCCAAATTTTCCCACTACCATTGTATGAACTTTGAGAGGAGAGAATGGATATAAGAGCTGATTGGTGAGGTAGTTAGTAGCTGGTAGAAAAAGGACTTTTGGTAGATCATTGATGAATTAGTTAAAGTAAGGCTCTAAACGTAAAGAGAATAATCATAACTCATAAAAATGATTATCAACAAGGATAAAACAATATTGGCCCAATTTGACCTAACTCATGTAAAACCCAACCCAATAAAACTGTAAGAAAATATCAACCCAAACTAAACCCTACGTAATGCTAACTTGATAATAATTGACCCAAACTCAACTAGTGACCCTAGTTAACCCCAAATCTAACATCAACCCAATCCAATCATAACCCTTCCCAACATCAACCAAACCATACATTAACACAACATGATATCAACCTAACTCGACATCAATTCGAGCCAATAAGACCAAATTTAATATTAACTTGTTATGATAATAAAAAAATATATACATATTTTATTATTTATTTAAGCCTTTTAAAAATATATTATTTTATAAATTTTACTTTTTTTCTTAATTTTATGGTGGTCATTCTCATTCCCCAATAATATCCTAATTAGTAGTAATGATTTTATTATTTTCTTCACACTATATTATATTTTTAATATTTTTATTTTACTAGGAAATTAAAAAAATATTTATTCTAGTTACTATGTAAAATATTGAAGAGTATTAACATAAAATGTGTGTGTGTGTAGTTATTTACTAGAAAGATGGTTAAATATAAATTATTTAACTCATGGGGTGAAGCATTTTATACTATATTATACATTATTAATTTACTATATTATATATTACTTGTTTCTAGTCCCATTTTACTATATTATACATTGCAAGTTTATCATTACATGTAATGCATGAACCTATAATACATGAATACCTTATTTAAATACATATATATATTTAATATTAAATAATAAAAAGTATATATAATTATAATGTTAATACACAAATATATTTGATATTTGTGAATAAAAATATAGATAGTGACTATTTTATTAGAAAGGTGGTCAATAAAAAAATAATGATTTCACTAACTAAAAGAGTTAAAATTATGATCCTTTTGATAAATATTTCTAATTTTGCAATAGATTTAGCATTTGTGAATCTGTGTATAAAAAAAAAAAATTAGACAAATATATACAACAAAGTAGCATTTTTTACAAAATAATGTTTTTTTAGAATATATATGGTTTATATATTAGAAGAAACATTATTCAATAAATTTCAAATATACTAAACCTTTCGACATGATTTTCTTTTGAGTGTGATAATTTACTATAGTTTTAGGATCTAAATATTCTAATCATATATGATCATATTAATATATATGTTATCTAAATTAAAATCCAACGAGTTATTAATAATAATACTTTTATTAGTATAAGAACTATTATTAGATATTATCGATACTAATCTGATCTAATCTAAATATAAGATAAGGAATACAGGGTATTATTTCTTTTTATACATCAAACATATCATAAATTTTATCGAACTCACTCATTAACATTGGATTTAAACCATTAATTCAAAGATAAAAGAATATTCTAATAGTTAATGGAACCAATACTATTATAATATACTATGATAAATGGATAATTATGGTGTAGGATAACAATATATTCATTATACTTTTTTTTCTCAAATGATAAAACATATAGTTTTTGCGTACTTGCATAAAATATTTGAAAACATACCCCTTTAAATTAGTCCTAATTATATAATTTTTTATAAAAATAATTGATTCAATTTTAGTCACAATTTTTTAATTTATTATCTCATAATATATAATTATATGCATAATTAATAATAAATTATCTAAATTTATGTTTGATATTTGGATATAATAATGTAATATAAATTATCAAAACTACCCTAATAAAAATTATATATTATAATTTATATCGTTTTTCTATGTTGAGTTATTTCCCCATTTATCTCATTTTCATCTTCTCTAATTTCAAATTTTGTATATCAATTTATGATGTATCTAAGTTCTATGCAATAGGAATAATATTTCCTTTTGTGTTAAAATAGTAAATATTTTTACTATTTACTCTTAAAAATAAAGTGTGTCTAATATTCTTATTTAATTTATTTATAATAGCAACCTATGATTTTCATTAATATGTATGATATGATAAATGATAATTTTACATTGTATAATAATTTTATGATCGTCTTTATTTCATAAAATTATATCTTTGAAGTAACTAAAATTTTGAAATATTACTTGTAGTTATTTAAAAATACTCATTTATTGTATTATATGGATTTTTGCATTAGTTATGCATTGAAATTAATTTATTAATTAATAAAAAAAATAGATAACATAATTTTTATATACTTATTTTGATACATTGTAATGGATAAAGAGCATATCTCATTTTTAACGTATTAAAATGTAAAAAGTGATGAAGAGAAATTAGATATATAGAGGTGGGTCTCAAGTTTTATCTATGTTGAATTCAACTTAACTAGAAAATTAGAACTAATACTAGCCTATAACTTGAAATACTCTATACTAATATAACCATATTCAAGCTGACATGAAAACTAAGTAATTCTAAACCATAAGTAAACTAGTTAAAACACAACTATAAATGAAAAGTTAAACTGAGATAAAATATTTCGAAAATGACTAAATTAAACTCAAGTAAAAAAAATTGAACCTAAAGTAAGTCAAGATGAGACATCCCAAAAGAATGATTTGATAACCCTTGATCCTTTGCGGATCAAGATACTTGAGCCTTTTGATCCCTTATAGATTAAAAATGATTTATGATTGAGCCCTTAATCCGATATGGAATAAGATGATAATATTTGAAGCACCTATCATAATTTAAGAATTGGCCGTATGCATTCACATAATGAGCTGACAATAATATATTATCAATACATTATATGTTGGAAGGGTGACACTTATTCAATGTTTACCATTATATAAGATTGCATGCTATTATCTACACTAAGTTGTTTAGAAGTACAAGCATAGATGCATGTGATTGTATGAATCATGTTTTAAGTGTTCAAATGAGCTAGTTTTTACTAATTACTTCACCTTATTGGCATCGTTTAGCATATATATATATAGATCTAAATATATCATTTAAAGAATTTTCTTGTGCTCAGATTCATTGTTAGTCAGTTTTATATTAGTTTTGGATTAGGTGATAACTACATATGATTCTTGAGGTATTAGAATACTTTCTGTCTCGTACAAAGTATGGATTTGGTATTGATTTTACCTTTTAAAAGTTGGATGTAGCTCATCCCCATTTCCATTTTAGTTTCTAAAACTCCTTTTGAAAAATGAAATAGTTGTGAAAATAGAGGTGTTACATATTCCTTCTCAAATATGCATCTCCTTGTCTACTATTTCAAGGTATATATATTTAGATTTATTATATAATTTGATTAATTGTCTTAGTGTTGTATTCTTTAGATATATAATGATGAAAATAGTTAAAGTATGTTTAAAGTTGGCATTATATCTTTGTTATTATGTGTATTTTTTTCATATTTATCAATTTTTTAATTTAGATTTATGTGAGATTAGCTTTTGTAAATATAAATTATGGTAATAATTTTGGAAAAAGAAATAAAATGTGAAGTATAATCGAGTAATAAAATTATAATATGATATATATATTGCACGCTTTCTTTGTTTTATTATATTATGTCGTTACTATTTTACATTAAATCCTTTTTATATCATTATAGGTTGATGGCTTATTTTGATGAAAGAAGAACTAGACGTACATGCAAGGTAATATATTTAAGCATATTTTATAATAGCTTATATGCCACATAAAAGACATTGTTCTTGAATACTCATTTAGTTGTACTACAAGATTTATTTGATACAAACATGAGTGGTAATTTGTTAAAGTGGTCATTAGTTTCTAGGGATAGTGATAAGAAAAACTTGTTATAGGAATTAGGTGTATCCCATTTGATGCATGAATCATTTTTTTGATATTTGGAAATAGATTAGGACCCATGTTTATAATTATAGGTGGTCACTACACAATTGGTTAGATTTAAAAATTATTGAAGATACTTTATAATAAGCGATTGTTTGTAAAATGAGTGAAGTTGATGATTGAAGTGTCACCATATTTAGGTTAGACCGATTATAATGTTGTAGTTATTTATATAGTACATCAATTTACAACATATCTAATTTTCACCCTAAATAAAGCCTTTAAATGCTCATGCACTCCTCCATTATATGATATAGAAAGTTAGATTATATCTAAGGTTTATTGGTGGATGTGTTATTTTTATTTTTTTAGTGGAGAAGGGTTTACATGGTTTTGAGGGAAATAAAGTGCATTTAGAAATTTTCTGACTGCATGTGCTCATTTTTTATAGATAAATAAATTATTTAATGTATTATCCTAATAAATTTATATTTTTTTACATGATGGATATTTATCGTAAATATAATGTGATAAATTCTTAACTTTGGGATACTTATAATTTTTTATTTTTTAAATAATCATTTGATGAGAAGTTGTGTCTTAGATTTATGGATTATAAGAAGGGAAATATGTGAAACGATATAATATTTTCATTGTAAATGAGTACTAATTAACTTTAAAGCTAATGTAAACTTGGTTAACCTTTATTATATTTGAGTTGATTTAATATATAATACAGACTTAAATATTATTGTTATGATGATATTCTTCAAGATTGTTGTTCAATAAGTTTGTACCAAAGAAGGAAGAAAGAGTTTTATTACTAATGATGTATATGCAGATAATCATCCTTTCTCTGCATAATCACACTAGTACAATATATTGTTTGCATCTACAAAATATATAATCATCTGTTTCTCTTTATACTTAAGTGCTTGCACTAATATAGAAAATAAACATACATACTATGAAATGGCCATTGAGTATCAATTGTTACAACAATCATATATTTTACACTTAAGATAACATGATTTTATCATGGGTAATGAAAGTGAAAGGTATATGTGTACTAAAACGAATAAAAAAAATGATAGTTGTAAAGGTTTTATGGGATTTGATCAAAATGATGATGATCATTCCAAAGATAAAACAATTATGCTCCCAATATTGCAATACGAATTAAGGAATATAGTTGGTCTTTGAAATAGAGTTGTGTGTTGCAAAATTTTCACCAAAGAAAAATAAAGTAAAGATAAAAGTTAAATACAATAAACTTAAGAAGCTCTTTAACGAGGTATTTTTGTTTAAACTATATATCATTTATGTGTCATTTTCTATAACCTTTTAAATTTCATATGTAGGATGATTGGCTATGATGAAATATATTTTGTAAAGGTGATAATCATGCAATGAAATATACTAAAAATTGGCTAAAATTTTCTAAAAATAGGTAAGATATTGTTGTTAAATAACACTTAATAAAAAAAATTCATTCATTTGTAACATTATGCTATTTTATAGATATTTTGTTGAATCTAAAATTGTAATACATTTACAAGAGGAAGATGTGATATTAATATTACAAGAAGATACATAATTAGGTAAATAACTTTGTGGTAAAGGCTTACACACACAAGTTAAAGAAGAAACTAGATGCACTGAGGGTTAATAATATTTTTCAACGTTGATGAAATACTTGGGGTGATATTCTGTAATTAAATCAAATATTGTAATTCAACTAATATATATTATATGATGCGCTAATTTTTCCCTTTGTCATGTAGGTATGATTGTTGAATAAGATTAGATTTTTGGATGAAAAGGTGTCAATATTTTAGTATAATAATATTTGATCTCAATTGGGACCTTAATGTGAATGGCATTGTTAAACTTGGAATGGTGAAATACTATGAAAAATAATCAAGAGAGGATTAGTGAATTGAGTTTTTTGCTTTTTTTTAAATCAACTAAAATGATAATATAAAAATTTTAACTTCCTTTTTCAAATGAAAAAAAAAATCAACACTTAGTTTCTCCTAAGACACTTGTATTTAGAATAGCTTTTGAAATATTTAGTTCCCTGTATTAAGAGTAACAATCTAGTGTGCAAAAATTAATAAATAGAGTAATAGTAGATATTAGGTGGTTCCTCGACTTGAAAAATACTCATCTCTCAAGTAATATACACCCACGACCCTAACTACTTCTTTTATTTCTCACAACAAGTAGGAATAGAGAGTATAAATTTTTTTGTGCATGAACTCTTCAAACACTCATCAAATTAATAGTAAATTGGAACATACTTCTATCTCTAGAAGCTAATTCACCTTAATCAAGCTATGAACAAACATAATTACTCTATTTTTTCGGTGGTATTCCTACTTGATGATTAATAATAGAATTGAATTTTAAATATAAGATGATAATGAATAAAAACTTAGAAGAAACTCAATAGAAACCTTGTTAAAATGTCACAATTTTATCATAATGATTTTTATTTTAATTATGGCTAAATACATGCTAGAAAATAGTGTCCTATTTTTTTAAAGTGATCCTATTATAAGTAGATATGGAACTCAAAATGAAAATCATATTGAGTTTCCTCTTAAAGTTCAAAGGTTGAAACAATTTGGAAAACTTCTTTTATTTCTTAATGTAGTCTCAATCCTTAAGAGTACTTCATTGCCTTACATAAAGACCTAAAACTTAGAACCTCTTCCAAGCTACAAGTTCTTTACGGATGTTTGGTTCCTACTAAGTTCCTCATCTTAAACCTTTAATTTGGTTTACTCCAACAATTTCTGTCCTACAAAACCATTAAGTATAGCTGTACAGAAACTTCATTTGTTTGTTAGCTTCAGAACGAGGAACTCAACAAATTCCTCATTTTTGATGATGATAAACAAATGATTTTTTTTTTTCAAAATATGAACATAGTGAATAAAGTATTTCTTAGCTTCTTCCAACCGGTCACTAAAAGATTTATCAGGATAACTCATGTAAAAGTAGTTACATTTATAGACTGTTTCTAAATACCCACCATGTAATATAAATGAAAGTTCTTTCTTAAGTCATTTAGACATGTGTACCTATAGTCTATTTTCTAACTGAAATTTATCAAATAAAACTCATTAGAGAATTCATAATACTTAGAAGTTAACATAACTACTCTTGAGGAAACTTTTAAATTTGTAGGTAGAGTTCCTCTGATGGAAACCTGTAAGGGTTTCTCAAAAACTTCATGGATCGTAGTTGAAATCGAGTGCGGAGTTCGATTTGTCGATAATCAGCCTAAGGATTTCTCCAAAGGAAGATCAAAAACTCAGAGCACAATTAATACAACAGCTGCTGAAGTTGAGAAGTAAAGAAGATCAAGAATAGATCAAAGAGAAGAATAAAGAAGAATGCGAATGAGGAGATCGCGCGAGAGAGCAGAGAATAGAGAGAATTCCAGAAACTCAATATTTCATTCGAACGAAAAGTGTCTCGGGACATACGGTGGAGGCCATATTTATATGGCGTACAAAAATACAAAAGTGAGTGTACAAAAATACATATCGCAGGCCTCTCAAGCAGCATACACACCCAGCCTAATAATCCAGCCCAAAGAATCAACCGATACAACAACAATGGATCGACGGCTGGATCAAATAATAACAACCCAAATACAACTTTTACATGCCTTAATAATACAAGAAAAGAATGATACAAATAATTCCCATTAGCTAGAAATTAATTTAGCTAATCATGGTTACCAAGGGATGAATAACCCACAGTCCAACTAACCCAGTTAGTTATGGGTCGGGTGGCAGGTCATAAAGCCAACTTAATCCCATTAGCCAATTTTGTCGGCGAATGCATCACATGGGATTTCCTAAACTTAAAATAAAATTTCTAGAACAATTCTTCTCAGTAGCTACAACAATCTTTGATTCCATTCCCCATGTTGTGCATTAATTTGCCTAATCAAGCACACAATAAGAAAAACAATTATAAGCACAAAGTGATTTATAACAATTAACATAATTATTTAAATATAAATTTTGGAGATTCATATCATTCCCCTCTTCTTGGAAAGGTTTCGCCTCTAAAACCTGAGTGATGCCAATAAATGGACTAAGATCAGCAACATTAAAAGAATCACTAACATTCCCAAACTTAGCAGGTAAATCAAATTTATAAGCATTATCATTAATTCTTTCTAACACAGTAAAAGTTCCATCTCCCCTAGGGTCTAATTTTGATTTTCTAAGGTTTGGAAATCTTTCCTTCCTAAGGTGTACCCAAACTAAATCCCCAGGTTTAAAAACCATTTTTCTTCTCCTTTTATTAGCATTCTCATCCATTTGTTGAACTTTCTTAGTAATTTATTGACTTACAGATTCATGCAATTTCTTTATATTATTAGCACGAGATTCAGCATCAAAATTATGTAATTCAGCATTAGGCAAAGGACTTAGATCTAAAGGAGTCAAAGGATTAAAACCATACACAATTTCAAATGGAGTCTTTTTAGTTGTAGAATGCAAGGTCCTGTTATAAGTAAATTCTACCCGAGGTAAAACATATTCCCACTGCTTAAGATTATTTCCAAGGACAGCTCTTAACATATTACCTAAGGTTCTATTTACTACCTCTGTTTGTCCATCTGTTTGAGGGTGACATGTTGTGGAAAATAATAATTTAGTCCCTAGTTTTCCCCACAAAAATTTTCAAAAATGACTCACGAATTTAACATCTCTGTCAGAAACTATTGTCTTACGTATGCCATGCAATTTGACTATATGAGAAAAGAATAATTCAGCCACAGTCACAACATCATTGGTTTTATTGCAAGTTATAAAATGATCCATTTTACTAAACCTATCCACTACAACCATTATTTAATCCTTAGCTCTATTAGTCCTAGGTAAGCCTAAAATAAAATATAAATAAACATCAGTCCAAGGTTGATTAGGTACAGGTAATGGAGTATATAACTCAAAAGGTTTTGATGTAGATTTAGCCTGTCTACAAGTCACACAATTAACACAATATTTCAATACATCCTTTTTCATATGAGGCCAATAAAAATGATCAACTAATATGTCTAAGGTCTTTTGAAATCCTAAATGTGCCATTAGTCCACCATTATGAGCTTATTGCATTAATAATCCTCTATATGAACACTCAGGAATACTTAACCTATTTTCTTTAAACAAATAACCCTCAGATATATAATATTTTCCCTGTGTAGCAATTTCAGATTTCTTATAAATTTCCTTAAAATCAAGATCTTCCAGATATAAAAGCTTAATACAAGAAAAACCCAGCAAAGTAGTATCTATAACATTTAACAAAGCATGTCTCCTAGATAAAGCATCTGCAACTACATTATCACCTCCTTTTTTATACTTAATTATGTAAGGAAAGCTTTCAATAAATTCAATCCATCTACCATGTCTTCTATTTAATTTTGATTAACTCTTTAAATATTTGATAGCCTCTTGATCAATATTTATAACAAATTCTCTAGGCCATAAGTAATGTTGCCAAACTTTTAAGGCTCTTACTAAAGCAAACAATTCTTTTTCATAAGTAGAGTAATTTAAAGTACTACCATTTAATTTTTCACTAAAATAAGCTATTGGTTTGCCCTCTTGGGAAAGTACAGCCCCTATTCCTAACCCTGAAGCATCACAATCTAATTCAAACATCTTTTCAAAGTCAGGATGGCTTAACACAGGTGCTTGGGTTAATTTATTTTTAAGAGTTTCAAAAGATTTTTGCTGTTCTAAACCCCACTTAAATCCATTTTCCTTTTTTGTTATGCCAGTCAAAGGAGCGGCTATTATACTAAAGTTCCTAACAAATCTTCTATAAAATGAACATAAACCATGGAAACTTCTCACTTCAGTTACATTCTTAGGTACAGGCCACTCTTGAATAGCTTTAATTTTTTCTTTATCTACAGATATACCATCTTTACTTACCACAAATCCTAAGAATACCACATTTTCAAGACAAAACCTAGATTTAGCTAAATGGGAATAGCTTAACCCATAGGCGTGAGAGTGTTTGTCCATCACTCTAGAGCTAGAAGCTTGTGGGGATAAGTTTGTCATTTTTTTATGATAAGGACATGTCATGAATAATAATGAAGTCGCCTTAACATCCCCTAACTCATTTAACCACTGTATTCTATATGGTTTTGGGTGCTTAGTGGTTGGTAATCCTAGCTTAGATACTAATAAAGTACTAGTAGCATTAATACAACTACCAATATCTATAGCCATATTAAAACATTTATCATCAATCAAACACCTAGTATGAAAATATATTTTCTCTGTGTATTGCATTTGAATAAGGTAGTTTGTTACTGTTTAAAGCCCTACGTACTACAAAAAGATCTCTACTTATTGGAAGTTCTATCTCTTCTTCTGACTCACTAGTATCATCCTAACCAAACTAGTCTCCAAGTATTCCTCCTCAGATTCAGATTCTATGTCTCCAGATTCTCTAATTAAAATATTCCTCTTGTTTGGACACTCAAAAGCTATATGTCCTAATCCTCCACATTTAAAACATTTGATATCCCTAATTCTGTTTGGACCACCAGCAGGATTAGTTGTTACATTTCTACCCTTTTCAATCTTATTTCCTACTTTAACCTCATTGTTTCTACCTATAGGTTCAAATCTCCCATTATTCTTCCAATTTCCAAAAGTAGCTCCCCCAAAATTCCTTCTTACTGTACTCTTAATCCCAATCCCAGGGGGTTTATACTGCCTAGTCTTTTTTATCTGAATCTCTATTTTAGTAGCTATGTTCACCATTTCACTTAAAGTCCCACAATGATATAATTCTACTTTATCAACTATTTCAGAATTAATCCACTTAAGAATCTAGCCATGGTAGCACCCTCATCCTCAACAATTCCTATTTTAATTATCAAAACTTCTAATTCCTTAAAATATTCATCCACTGACCTAATTCCCTGATTTAATGTTTGCAACCTCTTATGTAATTCCCTATAATAATAACTTGGAACAAATCTTTTCCTCATCAAAATTTTAAACTCATGTTTGTGTGGGTGGTTCTCCACACCTACGTCTAGTTAAAACAAGGTTGTGATACCAAGAAGAAGCATATTCTGTAAATTCCATTACTGCTACCTTAATTTTTTTCTCATCAGAGTAATTATGACATTCAAATACTAATTCTATCTTCCTTTCCCACTCAAAATAATAATCAGGATCATTTCTGCCATTGAATCCAGGTATACTAAACTTAAGATTACTTAGGTTCCTATCAACTAAGTCTAAATCCCTTTCTTGTCTATTATTCTGTGTAGGCCTCCTATCACTATTATAGAAACTTGGTCCTCTAATTCTTCTAAATTAGCTACAGGTGGAATTCTAGTTCTAGGGTCCATAGGAGCCCTTCCTAATACCCCTGCATGTTGAGTATCTACCCTATTATGCTGCAATTCATTAATCCTTACTTCCTATTCTCCTATTCTTTGTTCTAAGTTAGCAGACAACACAACAAGTTGGGCAGTCATTTGTTCTTGAAAAGTCCTAAGGGTTTCAAATAAGTCATTACTAGAGATTGAAACAGATTGATTAACAGATTGATCATTGTTAGACATTATTAGGTTTATCTTATAATATTCAAGATAAGCACAATTAACGCATAGTCTAGAATCAATTTACTTTATTAAGAAATCAAACAGACAACAAATTAGTCACTCTAATTATAAAGATATCACAATACCAGACAATATTAAGATATATCAGCAAATACATATTACACACTAGCTCTAGGTAATTATTAAATCGAAAACAACCGAGAGCTTAAGAAAGAAACGATATTACCGCGAGCAATTTAAGCAATCAACCCAATTACTAAATAGGGACCCCTCTTCTTGGAGTCCTTACTCCTTTCTAAAACCAAAAGGTTTGCCAGGCAACCACTCCTGTGCACTTATTTAGTTGTGAACAGAATGATATCTCGTAATAATTTGCAAATTGATTATCACAAATTGCAGTAAGTAGCAAGATAAGGTTCGAATTTACCAATCGAGGAGTGCCCCTCGAGAATCGTCAAGATTCAAGAATCTTGACTAAACCCTAGCTGAAAATCGTCCAAAGCTACTTAGGGTTTCCCAAGTAGTTTCGAAGTAGAAAATGCAACCCTCTTGGTCACCGGCTTAGACGTGACGGAATCCTTCGATTTCCTTCGTCAATCACAAACCCTAGCTTCGCGTTTCAGAAATATGGGTTAGCGAAGTCAAAAAAGATAATGAAAAAAAGAAAACTTAATAATAAGCAATTTATACCACAAGCACTCGAATAATCGAGGCTCTGATACCAAATGATAGAAACCTGTAAGGGTTTCTCAAAAATTTCACAGATCGTAGTTGAAATCGAGCGCGGGGTTCGATTCGCCGATAATCAGCCTAAGGATTTCTCCAAAGGAAGATCAAAAACTCAGAGCGCAGTTGATACAACGGCTGCTGAAGTTGAAAAGTAAAGAAGATCAAGAATAGATTGAAGAGAAGAATCAAGAAGAATGCGAACGAGGAGATCGCGAGAGAGAGTCGAGAGAGAGAGCAGAGAATAGAGAGAATTCCAGAAACTCAATATTTCATTCGACCGAAAGGTGTCTCAGGACATACGGTGGAGGCCATATTTATATGGCATAAAAAATACAAAAGTGAGTGTATAAAAATACATATCGCAGGCCTCTCAAGCAGCATACACACTCAACCCAATAATCCAGCCCAAAGAATCAGTCGGTACAACAGCAATGGATCGACGGCTGGATCAAATAATAACAACCCAAATACAACTTTTACATGCCATAATAATACAATAAAAGAATGATATAAATAATTCCCATCAGCTAGAAATTAATTTAGCTAATCATGGTTACCAAGGGATGAATAACCCATAGTCCAACTAACCTAGTTAATTATGGGTCGGGTGGCGGGTCATACAACCAACTTAATCCCCATTAGCCAATTTTACCGGTGAATGCATCACATGCGATTTCCTAAACTTAAAATAAAATTTCTACAACAATTCTTCTCAGTAGCTACAACAATCTTTGATTCCATTCCCCATGTTCTGCATTAATTGGCCTAATCAAGCACATAATAAGAAAAACAATTATAAGCACAAAGTGATTTATAACAATTAACAGAATTATTTAAATATAAATTTTGGAGATTCATATCATCCTCCATAATGAAATATTTCAAATTTAGATTAGTTTAGTTTAAATCATAGTTTTAAAAACCAGACCGGTCATCGAACCGGTCTCATCACTGGTTCACTGGTTTAGTGGTCGAACCAGTGGTTTGGACTGGTCGAACCAGTGGTACATTTTAAGTCAAAAAATATGAAATATATAGAAAATTAAACTCTACATAAATGTGACCGGCTCCCGACCGATTTTTTGACCGGTTCACCGGTTTTCACTGGTCCGACCGGTTTTTGACCGTTTTTCACTGGTTCCGAGATCTTAAAAACCGGCATATAAAATTTAACCGGTGACCTGACCGGTTCGCCGGTTCACTAGTCGGACCGGCCGGTCCGGTCCGGTTTTTAATACTAGGGTTTAAATCATCCTTCTTCCCCCCTTTGTCATCAATAAAAAGATTATCAAGATACAACATAATATTGGTAAAATAGCTTAAGCGACAAAGCCTTAATTCAATAGATATGAAACTATGTAGTAGTTAGCTCAAATTCAAATGGTGCCTAATTTTAGGTGTCATGCTAGCTTCACCTACTAATGAGATTAGTGAACTCAAAAACTAATATAAAAAAGAGAGATTATATTATAGATTGGAATTGAAAAGTACATTTAATCAAGTCTAAGTTCAAAAGAGTCTTACCATATGCTTGGAAAGAGCTGATTTAGAATAGAAGAACTAAAGCTTCAGGTCCTAACAAATAATTAAAAAATAAATAGATTTGAGATAAGATATGGAAGTAAATAATTGTTGGATGATTTTAAACCACTAAAGCCCTTTATTTTAAGTGCATGTCGGGTGCTAGGTATTTTTACAAAGTTCTTAAATGTGGCTTGACAATGTACTAACCACTTCATAATGTTAGGTTAGTTCATGAGTATATAGAAAATAAGGTTATTGAATTTAGCATTACTACTTCCAATGTGACATGTTACCTGGTATGGCCTACCAATGTTAGTTAATTCTGACTCACTAGGTTCTTTTATAGCTCTTACCTTTATCTTTTTTTTCCACCTTCTAAGCATCCTCCTTCTTTAATAAACTTCCATCAACTAGCTTCAAAGCCATCTTTTAGATCATAGTTGTATTAAAACTATCTAGTACACCCAAACTCTTTACAACTCTTGTAAGCTCAACCTTGACATGCTTAAAAAATTTTATTATCCATAGGGTACTATATAGATTCCATGTTCAATGCTTTACCTCATATGCTCAACAATCAATCTCAAAAAATTAATAGCCTTCCCTTTTGACATCAGATACATAAAACTAAGATCCATGAAGTTGTCTTTATTCCATCACTGGCCTCTAGGAAGTATGTTGTATTAGGTAATAAAATGTAGAATGTTATCTAAAGGACCAAATCCTCATTCTTTGGCTTCTTTATTATCTTCTCTGCTCCTTTAAACAATAACTTCCTAGTTATTGTGAGATCATGAGGTATGTTTGTATATGTAGTCTAGGATGAATTGTTGCATACAGGTGTTTAGAGAGTTTGGAGCCAAAAGGAAACCGAGAGATAAAATATAGGGCCTTGTGTTTATGGGTACACTTGGTCCTATAGATTTTTTGCCAAAGACTAGAGTTTTGGAAAAAAAATAGAAGGCCTTCATGTTTATTAACATGACCCATGCTTTATCCTATTTTATACCATTCACTTGCATTAGTTACATACTTCTATAAATAGATGCGTATGAAACCCTAGAGATGTGTGCTTCTCCATCGAGCCTATCCAAACCTTCTTTTATTGAATTCTCCTATGGTTTTCAGAATATTGTGTACTGAGTGATATTGTGAGGATTGTTTGATTCTCCTTGTAATCAATAGTATTGTATTGTAGTAAAGATCATCAGTGTTTCCCTAGTTGTAATTTGTGTTATGATTGTTCTCTCAATTAGATCTTATAATTTCTTGATTTCTTATAAGGTTAGATCTTAAGCATTCACATCTATTATGAATTTTTTCCCTACAATTGGTATCAAAGCTATGGGCGTGTGATCGATTTATATTGAGATGGCATATGCAATATTTAAAATTAAGAGATTTGATTGTTTTGTCAATTTCGGGTTATGAAAATTGAAGATAAAAGCGATCCTTGTTTAAAATAGATTGGGGAAGGCATTATCTAGGAAAGCGGATAAGCCATAAATGGCGTCTGATTAGGAGTTTGGAGATATTGATTTGAAGGTTCTATCTGCATCACCCTGAATTTTTATAACCTAAAATTTTAATGTTTAACCTTTTATCTAAAAAAATTAATCATTATTATTTATTTAATTATTTTTGTGAACCTTTAACTTACAAACGTAGATAAATTATTTAATAAATCAATATACTTTTTTTATCATTTTATCTTACTATTTTTATTTAAATAAACCATAAACACATAATTTTACCAAAATTATTTTCTTAAATGAGTATTGTAATTTTTAGATAAATTATTATTATATTTTCCCAATAGTATAATTTTAATCTAATTTCTGATCTTAACCTTAAATCTATTTTCCTTTTCTTTTTCCTCTTTTCCTTTTTCTTTGTTCTTCCTTTTCATCCTTTTCTTCTTCTTTTTTTATTTTTTAATTCTTCCTTCTTCTTCCCTTGGGCCAACCTAAGTCTTATCCCCCTTTTTTCTTTTTCTTTTTTCCCTCAGGCCAGCCCAACCTCTCCTTCTTTCTTCTTCTCCTTTTCTCCCACGCTACCAGCCCAATTCCTCTTTCTTCATCTTCTTCATTTCCCATGTAGGCCAACCCTGAAATACCCCAAAACCCTAATTTAGGAAATCATGGTCAAATAAGGGATTATTAAGAAATTAATTAAATAAAATACTCTTATTAAATAAAAGGTAATTAATTAGGGCAAATCAAGAAGAAAGTTATAAGTGTTTTAAATAGGAGGAATTTTGGTACTTTAAACTAATTAAGGATTTTATTTTGGAAATTAATTAAATAAATTATTTTATTTAAATAAGAAGGATAAAATAGTTTCAAATTAATATAAAATTTATAAATAATCTAATTGGAGAAAATTAGAGTGTTTTGTTAATTAAAATGGAATTTAAGAAAATTCTTCCAAAAATTCCTAAATTAACCTAAAAAGAGAATTTAATTATTATTTTAATATTTATATTTTATTTGAACATCCCAAATTACCCAAATTATACTAATTAAGCCAACCACCATTTTTTCCTTCTTTTTTTTCTCCTTTCCCCCCCTCTTTTTCCTTTTCTTTCCTTCCCTTCTCTTCCTTATTTTTTCTTCCTCCCCGACTTTGGCTGGTCTACTGGCCCAACTCCCCTCCCCTGCACGGCCCAGCCTCCCGCGCCACTCCTCCCCTTCTCCCGGCCGGTTCAGCCTTTCTTTTCTCTCCTTTTTCTTTTCCCCTGAACTGCCGGTCCAACCCGTCGTCTTCAACCTCCTGCTCGAAGCCTGTAGCCGAAAATCTCGTCGGAAAAAGGCTACAGCGACCACACCCTTGCACCGGCCATTCCTCCCCTCTCCTCCCCATCGAATCCCTTGTAATTTCGACCATGCCATTCCTCCCTTCTCCCACACGCCATCTCCCTCTCTCCCCGACAAATCACGGTCTGGCCCTACAGACCTGCGTCAGCCATTCTCGCCGGATAGGAGCCCCATAACCCTACCCCTACCTTGCCACACTTCCTTGTCGTTTTCCTTCCCGATTGGCCAATAAATAGCCTCGAGAGCCTCCATAATCGGGTTTTGAATTTGGAACCCAGAAAACCCAGTCGTGCGCCACCTCTATTTTAGTCTGCCATTCCTCCACCGTCGGCTGCCTCTGCCACCCACACCAGCCACCAAAATTCTCCCTGCACTGCCCTCTACACAACCCAACCACCGGATTTCCCTACCTTGCCCTACACGAGCCGCCCCGACCGTGCGAAACTGCCTCCCCGAACAACCTATTCGACCCCCCCTCGCGCCACCTTCGCGCCGCCTGCAGCACCACCTCTACCCCCAAAACAACCAGGGAATCATTCCCTACCACCCCACACCTCCATTTCCCCCTACTTCCCTCTCCCCTAGCCTCCACATCCACCTCTCCCATTTCTTCCATCCTCCACCGCCACCCAGCCAAGTTGCCTCCCCACTCCTTGAACCCTAAACCCTGAATAATAAAAGTGTTAATGATTTTAATATTATTAACTATTATTATTAGTATTATTATCATTATTATGATTATTTCCACCATTATTATTATTATTATTATTATTATTATTATTATTATTATTATTAATACTGCTACTACTATTATTACTATTAGGTCCTAACATTTATCCCTAAGAACTTCTAATTAATGGTATTAATTAATACTAAAACCTTGTTGTGTTATTATTATTACTATTATTACTATTATTATTATTATTATTATTATCATGTTTATTACTCTAACTATGACTAACATCGTTATTGTCTCTATTATTATTATTATTATTATTTTGGTATTCTTACTACTATTAGTATTATTACTATTATTATTATTATCATTATCGTTATTATTATTATTATCATGGTTATAGTGGTTATTGTTATTATTATTATTGTTCTTACTCTTAGAATTATCCTTATTATTATTATTATTATTATTATTATTATCGTTATATTTACTATATTTACTACTCTAACTATTATTACCATCGATATTATCCTTATTATTATTATTATTATTATTATTATTATTATTTAACATTATTATTTTAGTATTCTTATTATGATTAGTATTGTCACTATTATTATTATTATTATTATCACTATTTTCACTATTATTATTATTATTAACCTTATTATCGTTGTTAATATTAGTATTATTATTATTATTGTTACTACTACTACTACTACTATGATTTTGATTACTATTATCATCATTATTATCATTACCACTATCATTATTATTAGTATTCTTATTATCATTAGTATTATTAATAACATTATTACTAGTAATATTGGAACCCTTACCTTAATACTATGAATATACCAAGACTTACTTTGATTAGTGGGGAGTTGATTAACTATCTTGAGAATAATAATAATAACCCTACCTTTTTATTTATAAACTACTAATTATTAATATTATCCTTAGTATTAGGCCATGATAGGGGTAAGATAGGAATTTTGGTAATTCCGATAGAGGGAGATTAACCTATAGTATTTCCCTCTTATAGGTTAATCGAGTCAAAACTTCTAGGAGGCATAGGAGCGTGCTCCAAGCCCGATGCTGATTTAGGTAAGGGTATAGCTAAGGCTGCTCGTATGATCTGTAACCTACTTGCCTTGGATGCCTCGTATGATTATATGTCGTGTTTTACATGTTATTATCTTACCTGTTTTACGTGTAGCGCAGCTTGGAATCGAGGTACGTCTATATGATCGCTTTTGTTATGTATTAATGTGGATGTGCTACAAGTTGTGATATGATGTGGCCTTAGGACATGCATGCTAGGGTATTTGATGTGGTGATGTGGTTTGGGGGCATGAAAAAGAAATTTGGAAAGAAAGATAACCAAGGGGAAGTAAGTTGGCTAGTGAGGGGAATAGGAGGAACTAGGGTTTGCATGGGGTGGTCAAGGTCCACATGGGGGCGAACCTTACATATGGAAAGATGCCTCGGGGTGTGTGGAAGGTAAGAGAAGTATTATTTGGGTGTTTGGGGGCTTTGGGCGAAAAATGGTACGTGGACCAAAATAAGGGTGTGTAGGAGACTAGGCTGGAGTTTGGAGGGAACCCTAATTTGGGTAGGGGAAAGAAGAAAAAAAAAGAGAATAATAAAAATTGGTGAGAATGAGTGAGACATGAAGTGAGGGTTGAACCGAGGGGTCGTGATGTGTAGGGGTACTAGAATGAGTCTGGGTTGTACGAGGCAGAGAATGATGGGCCACATAGGCCCAAGTTAGGGTTTTGGAGAAAACCCTAAGGGAAGGTGGTGAGTGGACTTTGGGGTATAAGGTGGTGGGCCTAGACCCACACACTTAGGAGACAGGTTCCGGAGTGAGTAAGCTGATTAAGGGAAGGATGTTGGGCGAGTTAGGAGGCGCAGAGGTCTCAAGATATGAGACGGGCCCTCTTGGGAGGATAAGTATAGCTGGGTTAGCCGTGCATTTCTAGGGCGGAATTTGTTGAAAAAGATACAATAAAATACTAATCACTTAAAGAGAAAGATTGTTGAGCCGGGCCCAGACCGGTCCACCGGCGAATAATAGTGGCCAGGAGCCGGGGTGCCTTGGAGACCGATCCACCGGCTAATAATAGTGGCTAGGAGCGTGTTGCCCTATATGATTTCGGTCCATCGGCTATAATAGTGGGGGATTCCATGCTCAACAAACTAAACGTAATAAAACTAAGAAATGGGAAATGCACTAATACTTACAGTGGAATACCATGTGAGTCGGGGCCAGACCGGTCCACCGGCAAATAATAGTGGCCAAGAGCATTTTTCCCTAGAGACCGATCCGATGGCAAATAACAGTGGTCAGGAGCGTTCTGCCCTGTACGTATCTTTGGTCCACCGGCTATAATAGTGGGGCTCTCACACTCACGTAGATTAATAAAGAGTATGTGTGAAATGGAGTACGTCGTTAAGAGATTTAAAGAATAAGTCTAACTGGAACATAATCAGCCTCGCTATCTGTATTGTTTTATGTGCCTATATGATCATGCATGTATTGTGTACCTTGTATGTTTGGCCTTAGTTATACGGTTACCTTGATCAGTACAAAGCGTACTAATCACCTGTTTCATGGGTGCTGCTCATTCCCACGAGCAGAAGGCCCCTTTGATTTAGTGCAGGTAGGTGATTCTATATTCGATGCCTACGACGCTTATGAGGCATCGGGCGGGACCGAGAGTTGAGTCTGAACCTAGCTTGGGGGTTGAGAGTGACGTGGCTGGAGTCTATCATCCACTTTATCTTTCTTATGCCTTTAAGTTAGTCTATTTTTTATGTACGATGTTTCAACTTTTGGAACCTTAAAACCGTACCTTTGGATTGTACTTTTGACTTTCCGCACTCTAATTTTGTATGATTGGTGTTTTACTTATAACTGTGTTTTATTATCAACTCGTATTTGATGGTTAATCTGGTTTAGCCTTAGCACTTAGTATCGAGACGATAGGAGTGAGCCGATCTGGTACTAAGTATGGCGGTAATGCCCCCGAATTTACAGTTTTATCTTTTCGTTTCCGTTAAACTTTTTGAAATTAAACGAAAATTTTCAGTAGTAAATTTGGGGGTGTTACAAATCCACTCCCTTTTCCGTTATTTTTTCCCCTACTCAACCTAGCCTCCCTTCTCTCATTCTTTCCCCATCTTCGCTTAGGACAAACATGCCCTAAGTTCCCCCCTGCACACACCTTCCTCTTCTCTTACGTGCAGCGTGCCTCCTCTGCATGCCTACATTGTCGCCTTCCCCTCCCAACCAAACATTCCATGCAACGCTTCCCCTACTATCCCTTTATTTCCTTTTTTGGCTCTACACCCCCTAATGTTCTCCCTTATGTGCTCTTCCCTTCCATTTTCACCCTACCTGCCACAACTTGCACCACTCACCTGCCCGTCACATGCTAAACCATCCCCCCTCTTCTTATTCTCTTCTTCCCTTCTCCTTTGTGATCTTCTCGTTTCCTCGACCTTCCTTTATTTTTTATTTATTGTTCTCCCTACCCCTATTTTTCTCATTGCCCCATCTACAGCCACCCTCGACTCCTCTACCACTAACCCAACCTCCACTGTTAACCACCACCATTTTTCCTTCCTTCCCTCCTTCTTACTCCTTTGCTACCCTATCTCTCTTTCTTTCTCCCCTACAACTATTCATACTGATTCTCTCCCCTACCATTATCCACTCTCCCTACAACATCCACCTCCTCTAGTGTAGCCGTTTCCAACTCCACCAACTCATAACTCCCTGCACGACCCTAAGCAACCAATGCCTTAGCCTCTCTTGTAGCCCTGCCTCCTTTTCCTCTCCTTGTAACCTCTCACCCTGCAACCACCACCTCTATTCATCCACTCCTCTCCTCTCCATATCCTTCACCATTGCAGGTCTTCCCAGCTATCTACCGCCAGCCACAACCACCTCAACCTCCACTCCTACACCATCACTCACAGCCACCCCAGCACCATCTTCCCTTTTCTCCTTCTCCTTCTCTTCTCCTCCTTTTCCACATGCAGAAAAGAATAAATAAAGAAACACCTAATATTATGTGGTTCACCTACTTAAGAGATACTCCTATCTTAAGTAGCATACATCCACATTCCTAAATACTTCTCTTATTTCTCACAATAAGTAGGAATAGATAGTACAACTCTTTTTATCCATGAACTATTCAAATAATCATCAACTTAACTCTAATTTGGAATGCATTTATAACTTTACAAATTTAATGCCCCCAATTTAAGAAAAATATTATAAAGATTGATATGGATACTTATATCAACATGGTATACGATCTTTTTGATGATTTCATCAGAATAATTTCATAGTTAAACTTACTAGCCATGGTACAACTTTTGGGATGGGTGACCCTGATGGAAAGTTTTTAATTTTATCTAAAATTTTTTCAAGAAATGCGTGAGTAAGGACAAAGTACAATAAAAGCCAATCAATCCAAAAGTGCTTCAGGATAGCCCCACGTGGTCATATTAAATTGGGGTGTTACAAGAAACCAATTCACCTTACTTAAGGTGTGTAAAAAGTTAATAACTCTAGTTTACCCCCCTTGATGATTAATAGTATAATTACAATTCTAAATATGAGTTGATAATAAATAAATACTCAAAATAAACTCAATAACATAACACAATAAAAACACATAGCACTTTTATGACAACTTGTCTATCAAAATAATATAACACCATAAAATATTTTCTTTATGACCCCTTCAACTCCAATGAAAAGCATTATATTAGTTTCATAAAAGAGCTTTTCTTAGATAAGAAAATAAAATATCACGTCAAAGCCTAACAATTGATTAAGAAATAAGTAGAGTCATAATAAGATTCATAAGTAACTAATTCTTGGATAATTCTAAACCATTGAACCAATTCATTATATGTGCATGTCAAGTGCCACTCTGTCATAGAGTCCTATCAAGTTGTCAAATGTGGCTAGATAATGTATTAATCACTTCACAATGTCAACTTGGTTCATGAGTATATTGGGGAATAGGGTTTTTATTTAAGTAGCACAACTCCCAATGTGGCCATTTCATTGGTACAATCCACCAATTTTGGTTCCTTTTAACTCATTTGGTTCTTTCACATCTTTTGCCTTCTTATTCTTCCAAGCATTCTTGGCATCCTTCGTCCTTGTCAAAATTCCATCAACCATCTTTAGATCTATGTTTTTCTTTTATCTTATTTGTGTTAAAACTGTCTTTTACTCTTTTTTATCTTATTTGTGTTAAAACTGTCTTTTACTCCTAGACTCTATGTTCCTTTGTTTTCTCAACCTTGAAATGCTTAGGAAATTTGGTAATCCATAATCCATAAGGTAATATGGGACTTGCATGCTCAACAAAATGCCTTTTATGCTCTACCATCAGCCCCTAGAAAAGTTAAAGCCTTTCTTTCTGACATCAGATGTATGAAACTGAGATCCATGAAGTTGGTCTTTAGCAATTATACTATGGTAGGAAATAACATGTTTAACTTTGTTTAAAGGACTCAGTTCCTCATTATTTAGTTTCTTTATCACCTTCTCAAGTCCCTTGAATGAGAAATTCTTAGTAAGCTCAAGTGAACTTGTAGGGCATGCACAATATTACTCCCATGTTGTTCATAGTAAAATTGATAAGGGTTCCATTCACTTTATATTCAACACCTCTTTGTGCATTGTAAACGTGGAGTAAAATTGGGTAACCTCTTTAGGGATAGTATATGTCTAAGTAGTCAAACGTGATTTCCTAATTTTGTTTACAAATCACATTATATATCTCAAAGGTGTGAGAGGATATCTAATAAGTAGGAAACATTTTGGTTAGATTGATTTATAACTTAGATACATCCCTTTCCACCATCTCAATGTCATTTTCTCATCTAGCAGTTCCTCTTTCTTAGGCCACTCAACCCCTCCCTTTAGTTCCTTAAACACTATCACATATTCTTATTTGGAGTATCTAACCTTTACAAGATCCTCCATAATATAATTCTTCCTTTTAGAGACACATCTTCACTCTTTTTGGAAGACTCATCCTCCTCTAATTCTTGAGATTTAGACTCATAATCTTATTCATAGATTTTACTTTTTTTTTATCTAACTCTTCAATAGAATTAGTCCCTTCCTAATTTTTTTCATCGTCAAATTGGGAATCCTTTACCGTATCATCATCCTTTTTCTCAATCTCCTCTAAAGACCCTTCATTCTCAATTCCTTTCTTGTGAATTTTGTTGACCAGATGAAACACCATCTTTTTCATAATTTCTTCAGTCTCTACGACTTCCTTTTCTTTTTGTTATACCTAGATACCTAGCATTTCTTCTCATGTTACTAGTTGCTTCTTACCAAACTTTAAAGGAGAATTTTGTTTAGTTAAATATTCCCCATGAGACCCAGCCTTCTCTAAAGTCACACTTTTACTTCAACCTTCTCACTCTTTTTTGAAGTCACACCTGGTTATACCATACCCTAATTCGAAGAACACTTTGCTTTAGTCTGAACCACATCATCATCCTTTATTTTTAGAGTATTTTTTTTAGACTATGCTATCTGATGTAATCCATATGGAATTTTGACCAATCTATTACATTAGACTTTACATATCCCTCTTATGAGTTTATTCACTCAATAACCTTAGTAATGTAATGATGAGGTTGATCGTGCCAAATTATCTCAACACACAATTAAGAAAATATACTGCTATAAAGGAATAATAAATAATTAGATTCCACCTTGTCCATAATAATATATTATATGAGATAGATGGTGGAAACTGATCAAGCACATTAGCTTAAGGCTATTAAATCACCTATCTAATATACTTTCAAATAATAATATACTCATATATAATACATCTAAAAATAAATAAGGATAAATAGTAGAAATTTAATAGTCACATTAAACTTGGTAATTAAATCAAAACAATCTCTATAAAAGCCCAAAGGCCTATAAAGGTTCTTATAAAATCTTTTTGCTCCTAACAATCTACGAAACTAGTTATATATCACAAGATTTATTCTACAAATGATAACCAAACCACATTAGATGATAAACAAAAAGTAATTACCTTTGTAATTATGGTCTCTATGTTTCCACCTCATTTATAATATCATTACTAATATCAGAGAACCATTGATGGTGACCCTCATGTTCAATGCATAAAATAGTAGAAATTGCAATAGTGAATCTCTCCCACAACCATAGTTTTAAATATATATATAAAATAATTAAATTAATATATTATATGAACTAAAAACCAAGCTTATAATATGAACTATTTATACTTGTAAAACCACTAAGCAACCAACAATCTCCTTATTCCCATTGTGTGAAGCCAAACAAAGACCTCACTATAGATAAGCCAAGATGGCCAAACCCCAACTATAATTAGAATGGTATCCTTTACATTTTATAAATACTATAAAAATGCTACGGACACCAATGCCCTTGTTTGGTAGGCAATGAGAATTTTCCTATCGCTATAGAAACTAGTTCCTTGGTGCATTATCTTATTTGCACTTAACTAGCATTTTCTAACAAGAATTTAAATTTATTTTCTACGTAGTTTGAATCCAATAATCTTATTTTGATATACGAGTTAATTATTTCTCTATTAAAAGCTTTAAAATAAAGAAGATCGTGGTTTACACCCTCTTTTTAAGCTATTGGCGTGCCACTAACAAGCCACGTCTCTAATGTGAGAGTTGATCTCATTAAATTTCAAATTAAAAACATGCATTTAAGCATTCCATCACTTAAATATATCTGTGATGATGTCTTGATCGAGTTACATATAAGTAAATAAATCACACCTTAAAAGCTAGACAATATGTGTGTGTGTGTGTGTTCCCTAAGATCTAGCATTTACAACTCTCCATAATATAATTGACATTTTAATTTATAATAGAAGCCTTATAATGTTAGTAATAAGATTATTTATGAGAGTTTGTATGCAAAAATTTGTAATAAATCAAAGGAAAAAGTGAATAACTAGATAAATAAAAAGTTTTCCAAGCCATATATTTGTTCTTCGATTTCTATCCTACTAGACTAACATAGTTGCCACTTCAGGCCCGGGAAATATACCATGAATGACATTGATAATTAATATGCAACATGCAATATACAACATATAAAATATACATGTACCAAGTCATCTAATATATTAATCTACTACACCTGCAAACCAAATACTCAATATAGATTTCTTAGTGACATAATAACAAATATGCTATTATGTACTTTAAAATGTTCATCAAATAACATGGATACTTGTTTAACTAGATAAACTATAAAAACAACAACCTAAGAAAGTTTAAAAGGGTAGAGGTCTAAAACATCATCTATGGGGTTTTATGAGATTCTCACACAATTTTTCTCATTTAGTATTCATACACCATCACATCATTCATTATTACTTATTTATTCCACAAGCTATGCATATTTAAACCCTTTTCGCTACTCTTTACCCTTTTCATTAGGCATCCTCCATCTTTTATTCATACATTTTCTTCTAAACCAAGCCTATGATATGAATCTCCAAAATTTGTATTTAAATAATTCTATTAATTGTTATAAATCACTTTGTGCTTATTATGTGCTTGATTAGGAAATTAATGCAGAACATGGGGAATGGAAACAAAGGTTGCTGTAGGTGCTGAGAGGAATTGTGAAAAAATTTTCTTTTATGTTTAGAAAATCCCATGGGATGCATTTGCTGGTAAAATTGGCTAATGGGGATTAAGTTGGCTGTGTAACCCGCCACCCGACCCATAATTCTTTGGGTTAGTTGGAATGTGGGTTATTCGTCCCTTGGTAACCATGATTAGCTAAAATAATTTCTAGCTGATGGGAATTATTTGTATCATTCATTCCTTGTATTATTATGGCATGTAAAGATTGTATTTGGGCTGTTAATTCTTTACTTAGCTGTCGATCCATTGTTGTGCACCAGCTGATTCTTTGGGCTGGATATTTGGGCTGAATTGTGTATACGGTCGATAGGCTTGCGATGTGTATTGTACTCTTACCTTGTATTGTATACGCCATATATATATGGCCTACACTGTATGTACCGATCACTTTTGGTTGAATGAAATTTTGAGACTTCTGGAATTCTCTCTGCTCTCTGCTCTCTCTCTCTCTCTCTCTCGACTCCCCCTCTCTCTTGCGTGACCTTCTTGTTTGCATTCTTCTTGCTCCTTCTTCTCGGTCTCTTCTTGATCTTCTTTACTTCATAACTTCAGCAGCCATTGATTCAACTGCGCTTTGAGTTTCTGATCTTCCTTTGGAGAAATCCTTAGGCTGATTATTCGACGAATCGAACCCTGCGCTCAATTTTGTTTATGATCCGATGAAATTTTTTCGTGAAACCCTTCTAGGTTTCATCATTTGGTATCAGAGCCTCGATTATTTGAGTGCTCATGGTTTAATTCACTTGTTATCAAGCTTTTCTTGTTTTAATTACCATTTTTGACTTCACTAACCCATATTTCTGAAGTGTGAATCTAGGGTTTGCGATTGACGAAGGAAATCAAAGGATTTTGTCTTGTCTAAGCTGGCAACCATGAGGGTTGCATTTTCTAATTCGAAACTACTTGGGAAACCCTAAGTAGCTTTGGGCGATTTTCGGCTAGGGTTTGGTCAAGATTCTTGAATATTGACGATACTCGAGGAATACTCCTCGATTGGTAAATTCAAACCTTATCTTGCTACTTACTGCAAATTGTGACAGTCAATTTACAATTTTATTATGAGTTATCATTTCTGTTCACGACTAAAAAAAGTGCGCAGGAGTGATTGAACCGGCGAACACTTGGTTCTAGAAAGGAGTAAGGACTCCAAGAAGAGGTGTCCTATCTAGTAATTGGGTTAATTGCTTAAATTGCTCGCGGTAATATCATTTCTTTCTTGAGCTCTTCGGTTGTATTCGATTTAATAATTATATGGAAGTTAGTGTGTATTCTGTGTGTTCTGATATATCTTTAATCTTGTCTAGTATTGCGATATCTTTATAATTAGGAGTGATTAGTTTGTTGTCTGCTTGATTTATTAATAAAGTAAATTGGTTCTAGACTGTCTGTTAATTGTGTCTCATCTCGAACATCATAAAATAAACCTAATAATGTCTAATAACGGTCAATCTGTTAATCAATCTGTCTCAATATCTAGTAATGACTTATTAGAAACCCTTACGACTTTTCAAGAACAAATGACTGCCCAACTTGATGTGTTGTCTGCTAATTTAGAATAGAGAATAGGAGAACAAGAAGTAAGAATTAATGAATTGCAGAATAATAGGGTAGATAATCAACATGCAGGGGTATTAGGAAGGGCTCCTATGGACCCTAGAACTAGGATTCCACCTATGACTAATTTAGAAGAATTAGAGGATCAAGTATCCAATAACAGTGATAGGAGGCCTAGATAGAATAATAGACAAGAAAGAGATTTATACTTAATTGATAGGAACCTAAGTAATCTTAAGTTTAACATACCTGGATTCAATGGAAGAAATGATCCTGATTATTATTTTGAGTGGGAAAGAAAGATAGAAGTAGTATTTGAATGTCATAATTATTTTGATGAGAAAAAAGTTAAGGTAGCAGTAGTGGAATTTATAGAATATGCGTCTTCTTGGTATCACAACCTTGTCTTAACTAGACATAGGTGTGGGGAACTACCTATACAAAAATTGGATGAGTTTAATATTTTGATGAGGAAAAGATTTGTTCCAAGTTATTATTATAGAGAATTACATAAGAAGTTATAAACACTAAATCAGGGAATTAGGTCGGTGGATGAATGCTTTAAGGAACTAGAAGTTTTGATAATTAAAACAGGAATTGTTGAGGATGAGGATGCTACCATGGCTAAATTCTTAAGTGGATTAAATTCTCAAATAACTGATAAAGTAGAATTATATCCTTGTGGGACTTTAAGTGAAATGGTTAACATAGCTATCAAAATAGAGAGTCAGATAAGGAAGACTAGGCAGTATAAATCCCCTGGGATTGGGATTAAGAGTACATTAAGAAGGAATTTTGGAGGAACTACTTCTGGGAATTGGAAGAATAATGGGAGATTTGAACCTAGAGGTAGGAATAATGAGGTTAAAGTAGGAACCAAGATTGAGAAGGGTAGAAATGTAACAACTAATCCTGCTAGTGGTCCCAACAGAACTAGGGATATCAAATGCTTTAAATGTGGGGGATTAAGGCACATAGCTTCTGAGTGTCCAAACAAGAGGAATATTTTAATTAGAGAATCTAGAGATATAGAGTCTGAATCTGAGGAGGAAGACTTGGAGACTAATTTGGTTAGGGATGATACTAGTGAATCAGAAGAAGAGATATAACTTCCAATAAGTAGAGATATTTTTGTAGTAAATAGGGCTTTGAACAGTAACAAACTACCTGATTCAAATGCAATACACAGAGAAAATATATTTCATACTAGGTGTTTGATTGATGATAAATGTTTTAATATGGCTATAGATATTGGTAGTTGTATCAATGCTACTAGTACTTTATTAGTGTCTAAGCTAGGATTACCAACCACTAAGCACCTAAAACCATATAGACTACAGTGGTTAAATGAGTTAGGGGATGTTAAGGTTAGTCAACAAGTTTTAGTAAATTTAAAATTAGGGAAATATGAGGATTCAATTCTGTGTGATATAGTTCCCATGCTTGCTGCTCATTTATTGTTAGGTAGACCTTGGCAATATGATAGGAGAGTGACACATGATGGTTATAAGAACGGATACACTTTACATAAGGATGATAAGAAGATTGTTTTAGCACCTATGACTCTAAAGGAGATTTTTTATGATCAAATAAAAATTAAGTTTGATTATAAGGAACTATCTAAGCAGAGTTTAGAGACTAAGGTCAGCTCAAAGGAAGTTAAGGGGACATCTGGATTGTATGCTAAGAGTAAAGATGTGGGAAAAGAAATTAAGAGACAGGAAAGTGTGTATTTTATGGTTTACAAAGGATGCTATGAGTGTCAATTAGAATTAAGTGAGGAAGTACCTATTGATGTTAGGCATTTGTTGGAAGAGTATGGTGAATTATTTCCTGAGGACATACCTTGTGGATTACCTCCATTAAGGGGAATAGAACATCAAATAGATTTTGTACCAAGAGCTGTTATACCAAACAGACTTGCTTATATGGCTAATCCTAAAGAGGTTAAGGAATTAAAGAGGCAGTTTTCTGAGTTATTAAGTAAGGGATATATTAAGGAATCAATGAGTCCATGTGCAGTTCCAGTATTGTTAGTGCCTAAGAAAGATGGAAGTTGGAGAATGTGCATAGATAGTAGAGCAGTAAATAAAATAACTATTAAATATAGATACCTTATACCTAGGCTGATGAAATCTTAGACCTTCTATATGGTGCTGTGATTTTTTAAAAAAATAGATTTAAAAAGTGGATAGCATCAAATTAGAATGAAACCAGGAGATGAATGGAATACAGCCTTCAAAACTAACTTTGGATGAATGGTTAGTAATGCCTTTTGGATTATCCAATGCACTTATTACCTTCATGAGACTTATGAACCATGTCCTCAAAAATTTTATTGGAAAATTTGTGGTTGTTTATTTTGATGACATACTTATATATAGTAAGTCTTTAGAAGAACATTTGAAACATTTAAGGGTTATTTTGGATGTGTTCAAAGCAGAAAAATTGTATGCTAATTTAGCTAAATCTAGGTTTTGTCTAGAAAGTGTAGTATTCTTAGGATTTGTTGTAGGTAAAGATGGTATATCTATAGATAAAGAAAAATTAAAGCTATTCAAGAGTAGCCTGTACCTAAGAATGTGACTGAAGTGAGAAGTTTCCATGGTTTATGTTCATTTTATAGAAGATTTGTTAGGAATTTTAGTACAATAGCTGCTCCTTTGGCTGCCATAACAAAAAAAGAAAAATGGGTTTAAGTGGGATTTAGAACAGCAAAAATCTTTTGAAACTCTCAAAAATAAGTTAACCCAAGCACCTGTGTTAAGCCTTCCTGACTTTGAAAAAATGTTTGAATTAGACTGTGATGCTTTAGGGTTAGGAATAGGGGCTGTACTTTCCCAAAAGGGTAAACCAATAGCTTATTTTAGTGAAAAATTAAATGGTAGTACTTTAAATTGCTCTACTTATGAAAAGGAATTATTTACTTTAGTAAGAGCCTTAGAAGTTTGGCAACATTACTTATGGCCTAGAGAATTTGTTATAAATATTGATCAAGAAGCTATTAAATATTTAAAAAGCCAATTGAAATTAAATAGAAGACAGGGTAGGTGGATTGAGTTTATGGATAGCTTTCCTTACATAATTAAGTATAAGAAAAGAGGTGATAATGTAGTTGCATATGCTTTATCTAGGAGACATGCTTTGTTAAATGCTGTATATACCACTTTACTGGGTTTTTCCTGTATCAAGCTTTTATATTTGGAGGATCTTGATTTTAAAGAAATTTATAAGAAATGTGAAATTGCTACATAGGGAAAATACTATATATCTGAGGGTTATTTGTTTAGAGAAAATAGGTTATGTATTCCTGAGTGTTCATATAGAGGATAACTAATTCAAGAAGTCATAATGGTGGACTAATGGCACATTTAGGATTTCAAAAGACCTTAGACATATTAGTTGATCACTTTTATTGGCCTCATATGAAAAAAGATGTATTGAAATACTGTGTTAATTGTGTGGCTTGTAGACAGGCTAAGTCCACATCAAAACCTTTTGGGTTATATACTCTATTAACTGTGCCTAATCAACCCTGGACTGATGTTTCTTTAGATTTTATTTTAGGCTTACCTAGGACTAATAGATCTAAAGATTCAATAATGGTTGTAGTGGATAGGTTTAGTAAGATGGCTCATTTTATACCTTGTAATAAAACAAATGATGTTGTGACTGTGGCTAAATTATTCTTTTCTCATATAGTTAAGTTGCATGGAATACCTAAGACAATAGTCTCAGACAGAGATGTTAAATTCTTAAGTCATTTTTGGAAGGTTTTGTGGGGCAAACTAGGGACTAAATTATTATTTTCCACCACATGTCACCCTCAAATAGATGGAAAAATAGAGGTAGTAAATAGGACCTTAGGTAATATGTTGATTGCTGTCCTTGGAAAGAATCTTAAGTAATGGGAATATGTATTACCTCAGGTAGAATTTGCTTATAATAGGACTTTACATTCTACAACTAAAAAGACTCCATTTGAAATTGTGTATGGTTTTAATCCTTTGACTCCTCTAGATATAAGTCCTTTACCTAATGCTGAATTACATAATTTTGATGCTGAATCTCGTGCTAATAATATAAAGAAATTGCATGAATCTTTGAGTCAACAAATTACTAAGAGGGTTCAACAAATGGCTGAGAATGCTAATAAAAGAAGAAGAAAAATGGTTTTCAAACCTAGGGATTTAGTTTGGGTACACCTTAGGAAGGAAAGATTTCCAAACCTTAGAAAATCAAAATTAGACCCTAGGGGAGATGGACCTTTTACTGTGTTAGAAATAATTAATGATAATGCTTACAGAATTGACTTACCTGCTAAGTTTGGGAATGTTAGTGACTCTTTTAATGTTTCTCATCTTAGTCCATTTATTGGCATCAATCAGGTTTCAGAGACAAAACCTTTCTAAGAAGAGGGGAATGATATGAATCTCCAAAATTTGTATTTAAATAATTCTATTAATTGTTATAAATCACTTTGTGCTTATAATTATTTTTCTTATTGTGTGATTGATTAGGAAATTAATGTAGAACATGGGGAATGGAACCAAAGGTTGTTGTAGCTACTGAGAGGAATTGTGCACAAATTTTCTTTTATGTTTAGAAAATCCCATGTAATGCATTCGCCGACAAAATTGGCTAATGGGGATTAAGTTGGCTGTGTAACCCGCCACCCGACCCATAATTTTTTGGGTTAGTTGGAATGTGGGTTATTTGTCCCTTGGTAACCATGATTAGCTAAAATAATTTCTAGTTGATGGAAATTATTTGTATCATTCATTCCTTGTATTATTATGGCATGTAAAGATTGTATTTGGGATGTTAACTCTTTACTCAGCCGTCAATCCATTGTTATACACCGGCTGATTCTTTGGGCTGGATATTTGGGTTGAATTGTGTATACGGTCGATAGGTCTACGATGTGTATTGTACGCTTACCTTGTATTGTATACGCCATATATATATGGCCTACACCATATGTACCGATCACTTTTGGTTGAATGAAATTTTGAGACTTCTGGAATTCTCTCTGCTCTCTGCTCTCTCTCTCGACTCTCCCTCTCTCTCGCGCGACCTTCTCGTTCGCATTCTTCTTGCTCCTTCTTCTCGGTCTCTTCTTGATCTTCTTAACTTCATAACTTCAACAGTCGTTGATTCAACTGCGCTCTGAGTTTCTGATCTTCCTTTGGAGAAATCCTTAGGCTGATTATTCGACGAATCGAACCCCGCGCTCGATTCCGTTTACGATCCGGTGAAATTTTTCATGAAACCCTTCCAGGTTTCATCATATTTGGTAACACATTAGAACAAGTTTTCTTATTTTATATATAGTAAGATTAATTCAAGTGTGATGAATATTGATATTGTAGTATACAATAATTTTTACATTATAATAACGATGATGTTTTTTAATTTTTAGCATTCTTGTAGTCTTTTCTTATCAAAGAAGGCGAGCTAGATATATCTATTTTAACAACTGTAGGTATTATTCTGTTACTCCTTTTTTCATTCATATGATGACTCTAAAGTTTTTCATTTTATTTTGTACTAATTGAAGAGTTGTAATTGATGCTATTGTTGGATATATAATCTCATGGAATATTATAGTTTCTATATGAGTATTAGTCATGCTTAAAATTATACTAAAACTTATTACTGAAATTAGTATCTAAAAATGATAAATACAATATAAGTATTAAACTAATAGTAAAGAATACAAAATAAAGAAAGTGGTTAGATATTTCATATATTTTTGTATGGTTTACATGAAGAAAGTAAGAGAGAAAATTATTTAAATTATGACTATTTTTTAAATTACCATTCTACATATCATCCAAATTGTTTAACTTTCTATAGAAATGCAAATTGGGTTATGCCAATGGATAAAGAATGGTTGGAATTGAATCGAGTGTCGCCTTAATATTTGGAAGGGATTGATCATTTTCTAAATTTTAGTTTCAGCATGTCACATTAAGATGAACAATTGGGAACTGAAAGAATGATTATTTGTCCATGTAATAAGTGTGAAAATGTGCATTTGAAAAATAATAATGAAGTTTTCTTTCATTTGTTGAAAAATGGAATTCTATAAAGTTATGTTCTGTGGGATTACCATGGTGAGGTGTTGAATGTATCTCCATCTAAACATGAGACTTCTATTGATCATGATAACATGATAGAGATATTAGAAGTTTGTTGTGGTGTGATTGGGATAGATTTTTTTAATGAATTATGGTATAAATGAACATAACTTTACCTTAGAAGAAACTATTAGTGAAGCAGCTCGATTCTATCGTCTCTTGAAGGACTATAAAGAGAAATTGACTTTGAATGGCTCTAGAGTTTCAAAGTTAGGGTACCTTGTGAAGTTTTTTATATCTTTAGTGTATGAACCATTGGAGTGATACCTCATTTAGTGAAATTTTGAAGCTTAGAAATGAGATATTAGGTTGTAATCTTCCCAATTCCTATCATGAGTGTCGTACGATCATACTTGATTTAGGCTTGGATTGTATAAAAATTCATGCATGTCCAAATGATTGCATCATCTATTGGTGTAAAAATGCTTATGCACAAGAATGTCCACAATGAAATACCTCAAGGTGGAAGATAGATGGAAAAAGGGTTCCCCATAAAATTTTATGATGTTTTAATATAAAGCGTAGATTGCAAAGGTTATTTATGGTAGTTATGATAGTAAAGAATATGCATTGGCATGAAGAAGATAGGGTTGATGATGGGATAATAAGACATCTAGTGGACTCTTAGGTATGGAAGTATTTTGATGAGGAGTTTTGATCATTTGTAGAAGATCCTCGTAGTGTGAGACATGGCTTAGCTATAGATGGTTTCCAACCATTTAATAATTTTGGGGGATCATCTATTAGCATTTGGTCAGTTATTTTGGTTCTATATAATTTACCTCCATGGATGTGTATGAAATCTCCTTATCTTATGTTATCTTTGTTGATTGATGGTCCTAATTCACCGAGAATGGATCTCAATGTCTATTTGCAACCCTTGGTTGAAGAGTTGAAAAAATTATGGGAAGTTGGTGCTGACACATATGATGCCTATGCTAAATAAAACTTTGTTATGCATGCATTGGTGCTATAGACTATTAGCGATTTTCCAAATTATGCAGGCTTGTCTAGTTGGAGCACTAGTGGATTTTTTCTTGTCCATATTATCACAAGAAATCTAGATCCTATTCAATAATAGATAAGATCTATTGCATGAGGCATAGACGTTAGTATCCAATGGATTATAGATAGAGAGAGTTGCCTAAAGCCTTTGATAAAACAAAGGAAAAGAGTATTGCTCCTATCCCATTATCAAGTGATGATATTTTGAGGTAGTGTAGCCAGTTTACCTGAGGAGCATTTGGAAATATGATTACAAAGAGGAAGTGGGATGACACAAATAGCTTATATGGTTGGATGAAGAAGAGCATATTTTTTTAGTTTCCTTATTGGCACAAGATGAAATTGCATCATAATCTAGATGTGATGCACATTGAAAAAAATTATTTTAAAAAATATTATAGGGATGTTGATGGATATCAAAGATAAGACTAAGGATAATTTGAAGTCTCGATTAGATTTAGTGTCCATGGGTATAAGATAAGATCTTCATCCAATTGTTGAAGATGATAGAGTAAGAGTGCCTATAGCATGCTATACATTGAGGGGTGATGAAAAAATTGCATTTTGTGAGATTTTTCAAAAGTTGAAGACTCCTAATGGATATTGTTCAAATCTCTCCTATTTTGTGAAAGATAATGGTCGGAAGATCTCATGCATGAAAAGTCATGATCATCATATCTTTATTGAGAAACTTCTTCCTATTGTTATTAATAGGCTCCTTCCTAAACATATTTATGAACCATTAATTGAATTGAGTTCCTTCTTTAGGAAACTATGCTCAAATAACTTGAGCATGAAGGATTTGGATGCTCTTGAAAGTCAAATCCTTTACACGTTGTGTAAGTTATAAATTGTCTTTCCACCATCCTTATTCACTTGTATGGTGCCCTTAGTCATTCATTTGGTAGAAAAGGTAAAGGCTGCTGGGCCAGTGAGATATCATTGGATGTAACCAATAGGGATGTACTTATTAAATTATGATTTTTACATTCATTTACTTTTATAAGTACATAACCTACCTCTGCATTTAACTTTGTATACAAATTTATGTTATTAGGTATATGCATACCTTGAAATCCAATGTTCAAAATAAGGCACAATTTGAAGGCTTGGTTGCAATGGGTTATTTGGCAAATGAATTCCTTACCTTTTGTTCTAGGTACATAGGTGAGATGGCTACTAAGTTTAATTGTAGATCTTAAAATGATGAAGTTGGTAATGATGACAAAAGAAATCAAATATAAATTTTTAAATGTATTAGGCGTCTATTAGGGAAGCCTATCCTTAAAGATCTTAGGTTTGAGGAGTTTGATCAAGCTCACTTATATGCCCTCCATAATTGTGATGAGCTTTAAGAATTTGTAAAGTAAGTCATTTGTTATTCTAAAGTTCATAAGTGTATTTGTCATATATGTAGTTTAAGTTCATATATACAATTTCCTAAAACTTTGAATTTCATTTTTATATGTAGGACGCATAAAGAAAAACTAGCAAATGAAAATCCAAATCCTAAAAATGTAGAGAGGAGACATAAGACACAATTTGTAGATTGGATTTATGATCAAGTATGTTATCTCCTCTTAATTTCTAAGATGTGATAAAATATTACCTAAGGTATGTAAATGTATTTATATTTCCTTCAATGATTAATTGGTGGAGAAATTATATAAAGAAGGATCAATTGTAGAAAGTTTATCGCACTTGGCGTGTCGTCTGTCACGCACCACAAGGCATTATAGTGGGCTTATTGCTAATGGGTTTAGATTTCATACTCGAGAAGTAGATAAGAAATGTCAAAATAGCGGTGTTATGGTGAAAGGAGATGGTCATTCAAATAACTTATATTATGGTGTACTAAGATATGTTTATGAGTTGCAATATGCCGGTGAAATCATATTTTTGTTTTTAAATGTAATTGGTATGACATGCAACGTGAAGGTAGAGGATATAAAGTGGATGAATATGGAATAACTAGAATACAAAGAGGTTCTTCATTAAAAATAGATGATCCTTTTGTATTAGAATCACAAGTGGAGCAAGCCTTTTATATTCAAGATCTAAGACATAATGATTGGAATGTTGTGATTAAGATAGAGCCTCAAGACTTATATAGCATGCCAGAAGTGGAGTAAGAGCAAGTACCAGATCAAATTAATGATGAAGTTGTGCAACAAGGAGAGATTCAGTGTTCTGCTTATGTTTTCTAGTCCATAAGACATACGAAAAATGTTTCTTTAGCGACTAATTATTTTAAAGTAGAACAAGGAGAAAAAGTGGTAAAATGGGTAACAAGTAAAATAAAGAGAATAAATCAATGAAGGAAAGGAATTCATGAGAAGCAAAAGAAGTGAAAGAAGTAAAACTCAGATGTGGATGATTTTATTGTTGCTAATAATGTTGAAGATTAAGGATTTTCTATTTTGTGACTTTTTTTTCTAAGTACTTATTTTTGTATGGACATTGACTATGTAAATTTTTTTATTATCTTTTTTAGTTATTCTACAAAGTTTGTATCACGTTTTTGATAGAGTTATTATTCCTAGTGACTAGAAATCTTTCAAATTTTATGTAGTGTTCTTTATAATGTGAAATTTGATTACCCTATTTTAGTTTGCATGTATGTCAGTTCAAGATTAACTAAAGACGAAGTGCAAGAAAATTATAAACAAAAGTGTCGGTGGTCTTATAGGCCAAGGTATTATGCTTTTACCTAGTCTGGATCTTATTATAATATTTTCTTATTAATTAATAATCCTTCCTACTTGCTACTGTGATGAAACTCAACTAACTTACAAACCCCCACTGTCACTAGGAGTGTCTCTAAACTAACTTATCAGCATAATGGAAAACACTTTCCACAACCAGGTAATTAGAATGCTACCCAAGTTTGAGTTGTATTTAGATTTGGAATACGAGATCCTATTATTTTCGTATATATATATATATATATATATGTTAGCACATTATTTTGCACCTTTTGTCTTAGTGACTTATCTCAGATAATAAGCTTTCGTGAATCACATGCAAATATGTATATATATATATATATATGCCAAAGGAGTATGAAACATCAACTACACTATATTAATGAAAACTTATAACCATCCACTAAACTATTTCACTCTATTAGAAAAATCCAAAGGAGTAAGATATATAATAATCACTACAAAATAATTGACTTTTGCCAACAGAAACTTAGGCACAGATATTTTTTCTGTTGGTAAAAGCAACTAATACCAACAGATAATTTTCTGTGGGCAATAATGTAGTTTTTCCAACAGAAATTTTTTATCTGTTGGTATTAATATGTTATGCCAACAGATCTTTTTCCCTCTCTTATATCTGTGGTTATTAGTAGCATTATACCAACAGAACTAATACCCACTTTTACATCTGTTGGTATTAGTGTTTATGAAATACAACAATAATATTTGTTTTTATATAATTTTAATAAGGATTAATTCTATTCTTGTTAATATAATATAATATAATATAATATAATAATAATAATGATGATGATAATAATAATAATAATAATAATAATAACAATAATTAAGTCATTAGTCATTATTCGAAATAATAGTTTACATATGTTATTATTAATTATTATTTTATTTCTAATTTTTTATATTAATATTGTTCATAATGGTGTCTTTTAACAATTATAATGAAATAATATATATAATATCTACTACCACTTACTATTAAATTAATTTATTATTAAATACTACCAATTATCATTCAAATCTATATTCTCTTAACAATAATAAATATTATCAATAATCATTCACATTATTAATAATATATTAGTAATTATTAGATACTATTATTAATTTATTTAAAATAATGATTCATATTATTCTTATTAATATAATTCTTTATTAATTATTACTAAGAATAATTATTTTAGGACATTATTATTATTATTATTATTATTATTATTATTTTAATGAAAAAATATTATGACTAATTGTTGGAAATTATGATTAATATTTATATTATTCATATTTATATTTATTTCCCATTATTAATTATTTTTAATAATTATTATTATTTTATCATAAATTATGATTAATATTATCTTAACAATACATTATAAAATATTAATTTTATATTAAATAATTTTAAATAATACTAATTATTATTTAAATTTATTATTTAATAATATTATTAGATAATTAATAATATTATTATTAGTAGCACTAAAATTAATTATATTATTTGTAAGAAAAAATTATAATTATTATAGTCAATATTATAATAATTAATTATTATTAATAGAATTATTTTTTTAGGGCTTACAGATGGCTTTTCTGAAAATGTGTTAAATTACTTTTAGTCGTTTAAACTATTATAAGAATATTTCTTGAATGTATTTGAAATATTATCTTTAATGTCATCTATTATAGAAACTTTTAATATCTTTATTTGTAGTAAATATTTTTATCTTTGAATTTATTTATTTTTACGAGGTCGATAAGATCTTAAAAAAAATATTAAATTAAATATTTTCACAACTTATTTATGTTCTTCTTTCCATTTTGGCTTATGAATGACTTTTTTAAAACGTGCTATTTTATTTTTAGTCACTCAAAAATTTATAAAACTATCTCTTTTGATTTATTTTAAATATTATTTTTTATTTTAATAAGTATTACGATTTATTTAAAATAAAATTATTTATTCGGATTAGTCTTTTATTTTTATCTGAAAACTAATTATAGTTTTTATGAGTGTATTTCTATTATAATTTATCTTAATTGAAAGTTTCCTAATTATATATTTTTTTAAATATTTTCTAAAGTTAAAAAATAAATATTATTTCGAGGTCTTATAATATATTTTGTAAATAATATAGATATTTATACTCGTTGGTAAATTTTTTCGAAAACATTTTTGAAATTCTTTATATAGTTCTTATATCGATTTTAGGCTTCAGATCCTTTTGAAATGATTTTTCGTTAAATAATTTGTTGATAAAAATTGTCAATAATATTTTTAGATGTATAGTATTTATTTATATATGTGTATTGGTAATAAAAAAAAACGGACCCCGTCGCCCCGAACCTCTTCCTTTTCCCTTTCTCTCTTCTTCTCTCCCTTCTCTTCTGTTAGTTCTCCCGTCGGGCTCCCTGCCCTCTGCGCCCCATCTTACTTCCTTCTCCCCAGCTCCTCCATTGTCACCAACCGATCGTCAGCCACCATCGACGTCGCCACTCCAGCCGCACTCCACCGTCATGCCTGCCAGCTCCAGCGCTACAGCAAGCAGCGGCCGAAGCAGCAGCACAGGTCGCGCTGCCATCCTCTAGCCACGGCAAGCCTCACTGGTTGTCGGCAATCAATCCTACACCTCCGGCATATCTTCTCCGGCCTTCACCCATTCAGATTTGTTAGTTTCGTTTGGTATAAATTTCCGAAAACCCTAACCCTTGTTTTGATTAATTGAGTATGAATTATCTTGTTATAAGCTAAATTGATTGTGTAATTATGTATATATATGTTGTATGATTAATTTAGAATGGTTAATTCCAGTGCATTTGGTTGATTTGTGAAAATCGGATTTTAGGTCGGGTTATGTCTGAATTTTCGGATTCATCCGATTAAGCTATTTTGGACAAATTGATTTTATGTTATGCTTTAAAATGTATCTAATTTTATGTTAGAACCGTCAATTTGAGAAATTTATATGGAATTCATTGGAATTGACTTTCTAGGTCAAAATTCGTGTGTAATGGAATTGGATTGCATAATTGAGTTTTTTCACTCAATTGATTTTATAATATCTTTTGAAATGTATTTAATTTCATATCGAAAGTGTTGATTTGGGAAAATTATGTGAAATTGATTGGAATTGGATTTTGGGTTAAAACTCTTGCGGGTCTGAATTGGATTGTGTAATCAGGTTGTTTTATTTAATTGATTATATAAATTACATTAGAATACATTTAATTATAATTCCAAACCGTTAATTTATATACTTTAGGAAGAATTGATCGGATTTACCTTCCAGGCTCAAAAAATCTAATTATGCTAAATTGGATATTTCTTTTATTATTTTTGAGCAATGATTATATGTTATGTTATAAAATATGTTTAGTTGTATTTCTAAACATTCAATTTAAATAAATTAATAAAATTCAACTGAATTGTATTTTCGGGCCTAAAATCTTAGATTTTAAGTGAAATTATGAAGTTGGTCATATGTATGGTTGTTTTTCTAAACTTGAATATATAGAAATAGTTGAAACGGTATTAATTGCATCGTAACACCTTTAATTGAAATTAATTGATTTGAACTATCCGATTTTGTGTCTTGGGCTTTGAAACCCTAGTTTCGAAATCTAATAGTCTTGTCACTTCATTTTTAATACTGGTATTTGATTGTTGTTGGACTTTTGTAGCTAAGGCAGGTATTGGTAATTGAAATTGCAAGTTGAAAACTTGGAATTACAAGTTGTTTGGTTGAAAATTGAAATTACATGTTTGATTGAAAATTGAAGTTATATGTTGTATGGTTGAAATTTGAGGTTATAGGTTGTTCGTATGTTTGTTCGTTTATTCAATTTTGCTTACCTATAAAGTTTCATATGAAAATTGGATGATTTGCGGGAGATCTATTGTTTTGGAATTACATACAAGATCTATTCATACACTTCTGTGGATCTAGTGTTGTTATGCTTCTATACATCTATGCAAAATCAGGCTCTAACAAAAATAAATTAGATGTGGAGCTAAATCGTAAAATCAACTCAAAACTTGAAGCTTTTATTTTTGAAAATGATGAAAAATCTATCTAAACTTATCCTATTTGATTCTGTTATTAAAATGTTGAGTTCCTGCTCATATGATTGGTCTCTAAATTTGTTTACAAGGTAAGAACAACTTGTTTTCATATCTAAAATTAGGTTTGCGTTTTTTAGCAAAATCAGTCCCAAATATGCATATATCAAATCTAAATATGTTCAAGAACTCATTCAAACTATCCTTACTAGATTCTAAACTTTATAAATGCCGTTCCCTAGTGTACTATAGGTCTATACTTAATTTTTAAAAAATTGAAAGTGAGTGGACTTTAGGTCTGAAATCAGATTTGCAGAATGTTGCAAAAATAATGGAAAAACATGAAGAAAAATGCCCCTCTGAACCATCAAAACCTAGCTAAATCTATTAGCACATAGTGCACTAAATTTTTCATCATTTTATAGGTCTATAAACATGCATTTAGCTAGTGAAACCAGACAAAATAAGATATGACAGTAATAGCAAGTAAACATAGGTTAAGCATTCATAAGCAACGTATAAAAATAACTTAGTTCAACCCATTTCAGTATATACTTTTTTTTATTCTTTCCTTCATTATCTAAGTTCCTCTATTGTCTTAGAAGCATACTGAATTCGAGATAAAATAAGAAGGAACCAGTAGTAGAAAAATTAGATTTCAAGAATATGGCCTGAAGCTATATAAATTACTACCATAGGATTTAGCTTTAAATCTTAGCTTTAGGTTATTAGAGCATGCCATGTAACACTTAATCAAATTTCTCCATGTGTCCAAACATATCTAGAACTGTAGCAGCTCACATTTGATGACAAATTTATCCAAATCAGATTGAAATACATAGATAATAAATTTGGACAACAACTACATATTAAAGACGCAAATTGGATGATTTGCGGGAGATCTAATTAAGTTACATGCATATTTTTTTAGGGAATACATCTTGATGATTATCAAAGAAAATATTAAAGACGCTGAAGTCGTTAGAGATGCTAAATAGGATGGGAATGAAGAGGATGGTGTTTCATATGTTAACGAAGATGTCTTATATGTTAGCATAGGTTACAAGTTCTATATATATTATACCTATAAGACTATTATCGTTTTGATAGTTAAACTAAAGAACGATGATTATGTATGGTGTACTACATTTTATATGAGGGTAACAGGTATTATGGACATTATTGTCGTTTTACTAACAGATATATATATATAATTTTAGCAACTGATATAATTTTGTGGATACTACTTTTAGTCACAGATTTTCTTTTGTGGGTAATAGTTTTAGTCACAGATTTTTTTTGTGGGTAATATTTTTAGTCACAGATATTGTTTTGTGGACAATACTTGTAGCCACAGATATTGTTTTGTGGACAATACTTTTAGTCACAGATATTATTTTGTGGTTAATACTTTTACTCACAGATATAATTATGGGTATAAATTTTACCAACAGATAAATATCTGTGAGCATAAGCAACTAATACCAACAGATCATATATATCTGTGGGTAAAACTTTTAAGCACATAGTTTTTACCCACAGTTTTGTCACAAATAATTATCTGTTGGTAAAAACTTTTACCAACAGAAACATGGCTTTTACCAACAGATAAGGCCCGTTGGCAAAAGTCAATTATTTTGTAGTGAATCTTCCTTATATTTTATTCATAAAAGTATTAAAAACCAATAGAAACTTATCTAATTTTATTCTTCATTAGATATACAATAATCTTCCTTATATTTTAGGTATGTGAACATTTAATTAGCTGGCATATAATGGCCACAAATTAGATTTGAAATCTAAACTCATTTAATTAAATTTCTTGATTTTAAATGTACGTTTTTTTATCAATGAGTTTGCAGATAATGGAGGTAAGGCTAGAAAAAATGGTAGTGAGAGAAGTAAGCAGAAGAAAAACTTTGTTTCCAATGGATCCAAACATAATGGACTTTAATGCAATCACGTTGAAGAATTTAATTCTATTGAAGGTGAACTTAATATGGATATTGTGAATGCTATTGGCTCTAATAATCATAGTCCTATTTGAGAAGATGATCAAAATCTTGATTTATCTATTGTGCCTTCAAATGATATAGGTAAATTCTCAATTGATACTTAAATGTAAAAAATTATGTGTTTATGTGTACATAGATAGAGATTTAAAAATCGCTCCCATTATGCCATATCAATGGACTTAATTTTCTTTTCTTGATGTTATTATTTATTTATATGACTAATAAGGTGGAAGAAAAAGGATTGCAACAAGGAAGTTTGTTTATAGAGTTGAGATGACTTTGAATTTGCATAAGGCTACCAATCCAATGCCAAGAGAAAAAAATGAACCTAAAAATACTCTACCTCAAATAAGAACTCAATATATGCATGAAAATAGGTCTACAAGACATATGAACCCACAAAATGATGGCAATAATAGTCAAGGTAGCATATTTTTTACCGATTGTGTTTATATATATAATTTTTATTCTTTTAAATTCCTATAATGTATAGATTGGCTAATCCTTAATTTTTTTTGTCTTACTTTTGTAATAGCATCAACTATTTGTGCTAAAAGGAAAAGGGACAAAGAGGTAAGTACAAATCTTATGTGATTGAGAAGAAGATTTTAGGTGGTACTGCAAAGCTAGTGGTTGACACACTTAACTATGTTCTCCAAGCCGTTGGAGAAAATACTAGAAACTTAGTAAATTTTTGTGGCCATATTGTGCGGGCCAAAGCTGTCATGGATGCATCACCTTAGATACAAGTGGTAGCTAAACACGGTGATGCAATGTGGTTATATTCATTCTTTTTCCTTTTATAAATTCCAAACTATGTTAGTTAACCATATAGTTTGTATTTTGTTTTATTATTTTTTTGTCACACCATAGAACAAGTTCACCATAATGGATAGTAATCAATTACACATATTAGAAGCGTTTGTGTTGTCTGCAATATAACTCTTATATCATTATTGGAAAGCTCGCTTGAATTCTTACTACAAAGAATGTGGGGGATATGCATGAGGAGCGTTTAGAAAATCCACCTACTGATTTTGGCATAGAAAATTAGAAAACATACTATAAAACTTTTGATTATGATAAATTTAAGGTACTTCTATTCATTATTGATAAGTTTTTTTTCCTGACTTGTTTCTTTATCAGGTATATATTATTTAACTTGATTTTTTGTTCTTAAATTGTAGAAAATAAGTCAACAAAATAGTAAGAATTGAAATTTAGATAAATGATGCCAACACATCACAAGAAACTTATCTTTCCTAGAGGTGGAAAATATACTAGTAATAATATGAAATAGTTTTATTTAATAGATTTATTCATCTTTATGGAAAAAATGACTAACTAATGTGTCTTAATAGAAGAAAAAGAATTGTGATGTCAAGCCGAGTGTTGATGTGATTTGGCTTGCTGAACACACACACATAAATGATCAAGGAGTATTGGAGTGCATTAATAATGGATGATATAAGAAAATTCACATAAATTATTCCTATATTTGTATTAGCATCTTTAAATTCTTCTCCAAATTGTCCTGTGATGTTTGTTTATTTTGATAGATATTTATCTCTAAAGAAGTTGTTGTTGAATATGTTAGTTCGTACAAAGAATTGATTATAATAATTAGGAATCTATATGTATATACGTTGTGATGTTTATTGCAGGAAGACCTCCACTAACTTGTGTGGGAAAAGGATAAAGAAGGATCCCCTCAAATATAGGAAGAGATATTAATTCATATTTTAGGCCCAAATTCTAGATACACACGAGGGAAAGATAGTGGGTATGGTGGCTCTATCAGATCAAGGATTCAAGAAGAAGAACAACAAAAAATCATACAAGAACAAAGTAAGATAGATGAGCAGCAAAATAAGATATTTAGTCTACAAAGTCAAATATATGAGCTTAAAGAGAAACAAGATCAATCTATGGTTGCTTTTGAGAAGAAAATGCTAGAAATGAGTCAAATAATGGCTACCAATATGATGAGGTAAATTCTAATTTCTATATTGACCCAAGTTTGTATTTATTTTAGATATAAGCTACTTTACATTGTTTAGTATTGTTGAGTCTTATATAGGATCAAATATTTTGAAAGATGAAGAGTTTGATGAAACTCGTATGATAAAGAGAAATTCATAAGGATTCCATTATTACTTAATAATGGGTGAAAATATTCTAGCTTAGTAAAATGAACAAAAATGGAAAAACTTGATTATCTATGTTCCATATTTTTTTATGTTTCTTGGATGATTATGTGGTCAAATAAAATTGTTCAGTCCTTGAACTTTTAAAGTCTGCCATAATCTCTCTTTTCCCTTTGAATCTAAAATATTTGTAGGCCTGGAACGATTATACCAAATTTTTGAAGGAATGATGCTTGAAATAGTTAGTAGGAGAAGCTTATGGGTTTGGTTTATGGGTACACATCCGCATAAAAAAATATTCATATGAATTCATAAGATAGCATGTGTTGTAAAGTACCATAATTCGTTGATGTCGTGATCTACATTTCATTAGGACACTAAAGGGTTGATTTAGAGCTTGCAAGTGATTAGATGTCCATGTGAATACTTTTCCACTAGTGGTTTCATTCTATATAAAAGTAAACATGATGTGCTAATGATACTTATACTTTTCGTTCGTACATACATACATACATATGTATGTATTTATGACACATGTACTAATTTTGTTATTTATTCAGGTCTAGGAATACACTTGACGATGATGGTGATATTTTTTATAGTGGCGTTGATGATGAATAATTATTTATGTGTGGATACATATTTTTGTTTTTATTTCATGCATTGATAAGAAGATCATATTCTTGGTTTTAGAAGTATTTTTGGATGTATTTTTGAACAAAAACACTTGACAAGAGTGTTTTGCCACGAACACATTCAATGATGGTAATATCTTGAAATTACTTGGGTTTAAACAGTGGTTTCGCTTTTGGAAAATATTATTGGACAATTATATAATTGATAAATTATGAATTTTATATTAATGATCAAATAAATTAATTATTGATATTTGTATTTGATTAATACATGTATAGGATGAGTTTTTGAATAAGGTATCATGAATATGATAGGTTATCAAGTGATAATTTATCGAAAAGTATTACAAGAATTTTTTTTATTATTTGGAAACAATGAAATTGTTGCCAAAAATAGTATTAGAAATAAATATTTCATTGACAACAAAAAATCCATTGAAAAATATAGCTAATTATTAGTAATAGGGAAGTCGATACAAAAATTATTATACATTATTGGCAAAAAAAAATCATTGCAAAATAAAAGACTATTTTTTGCTACGGGAAAGTTGCAAAATGCATTATACATTATTAACAACAAAAATGTTGTTGCAAAATGTACAATATTATTTGCAATAAGAATGTTTTTGCAAAAATTATTGTACATTATTGGAAACAAAAGTTTCATTGCAAAATATAGACTATTTGTTGCTACACGAAAGTTGTTGCAAAATATATTGTACATTATTAGCGGCAAACAAATTATTGTAAAATATAGAATATTATTGGTAACCATGATATCGTTGCAAATAATTATCTTTTATTCACAACAAAGAAATCGTTGTGAAATATAATTATGCTCTATTATCTATACTAATAATTTATAACAAAACTATTTTTAGCCACAAGGTTATCATTGCCAAAGTAATTGTTTTTTAGGCCAGCAAAACGTTGTTGCAAAAATCTTTAGTTACGCTATAATACGCAATGACAATTTATTGTTGCCAAAAATATATTATCATTGGCAAAGATATATTTGGCAACGAAATATTATATAGCCAAAAATAGCTTTTATTATAGTGTCTACACGTAATTTATATGCGCTACAAAGGGTATCAATACTTAAGGATCAAGAGATTAAGGTTGGAGGATATTGTGTTGATTTTGTGCACTGGTATAACCAGGTGTACGCTGTGTCCATGGGTTTATGAGTAAGGGTATTATGTTACCTTTAAATACCAATATGACTGGATGTACCTCATTGTCCCTGGGTTGATTCTATCCCCCTCGAGCAATGTAAAATGGAAGTACCTATTGTGTAAGAAAATGAAAAAAAAAATTGATTTTAGATTTGTTGGTTTGATAATATCCTTAGTACCCTACCTTGGTATTGGGAATTCTTTTATATGTATTGATTCGGTAGTTGCCTCAGCCCTACCATTGTATTTGAAATTATTTGAGATTTTTTGGTTTGGTAGTTGCACCAGTTCCCTAACTTGGTATTTTTTAGTCTATTTAGCTATTCAGATATGCCTATTGTACCTTAAGATAATGTAAAATGGCCTAGTATGTTTTACTATTGAGCTTGAAACTTGATATCTTATATATTATTCCATAGTTATTACATGTATTTATAGTACATACTTTATGCTCTAATCTTGTATGATTATGTACAATGTGGGTATGATACCTCTTGTGAAGTATTATGATTTACTTAGTATGAGAAAGTCGTATTGATACTACTTTTGTAGATGACTACATAAAGGATATGGAGTGGCTCTAGGTGTATCATAGGGACAAGGAAGAGAGTCCTTAGGAAGAGATCCCATTTTCGGAGTGAGTTTTGAGTTTAAGAGATAAGACAAACTAGTATTGTACCTACAGGTACTTTTTTGATGTAATTGATTTTTCTTTGGAGTCTTATGTCTCTTGGTGTCTTTGATTTCCATTGTTGTATGCAGTACATTACCCACAACTTTTGTTTATGTAATGTCTCATGTTTATGCTATTTTAATTTTAGTATGGTTTGTTTTAGCCTTAGTACTTGGCATAATAAAGTTGAGGGAGCTAAAGTGTGGCGGTAACACCGAATACTTTGGTAATTAACACTTTCACAAAATAAAAATTTTAAGTGATAAAATTTAGGGTGTTGGTGTCATCAATATGTGTAGTAAAATATTGATACTAACTCAATCCACAATCATGGTAAGTGCTATGAAGAATAAATGTATTGAAAATCTGATTGCTCAGTGATCAAAATCTTGAAAGAACCGAATGTCAAGGGACACGATTAAAGCTTTTGATGTTATATATATATATATATATATATATATATATATATATATATATATAACTTCTTTAATGAGCCCGTTAACATTTTCAATGAGTCATCACCATCTATTAGAATAAGAATATTTCTAGCCATCTCATTATGATATATTCCAAATATCTTAAAAGAATGTGTCCCTAGCATAATTTATCCGTAGAGACATCATATTTATCATATCACTATATGTGGACAATTAAATACTTTACCTATGTTCCTTTTAAAGGTAAGTTCACCATATTTATATTTATGTTTACCATTTCAATATATAATCAATCAAATTTCATCTATCCTATAGTTTAAAGCATAAAGGATTAGTATATATTATAACCTTACCAAGTATATTAATTACAAATTTGCAACATCATTACAAAAGATTGAAGAATGATTAGGAAGGTATTTTAGGTATCTTGGTCATGCATATGATATACAAGCCCTCCTCCCTTAAAGTAGTAATAGATGGATAATAACAATATATTATTTTCAATCAATTAACATAAAAAACTCTCTTCTTTGTTTTTCTCAATCATGTGCATAACACTTTTATTCAACAAAAAAAAAGATGAATTTTAACATTTAAAAAAATAGCATGTTATTTTTTTTACTAATTATACTACTATTTGTTCTTTCCAAACATACCCCTATTTCAAATAAAATAATAATTCTTCTCAAAAAGAAAAACTTTCAAATTACTACTCCCTGTATCCTTCAAAGATTACTTGTATATTCAATAATTTTTTCATATTATGTCAAATGTGGTTTAAACACTCCCACGTCCAACACATAGATATTTTAACAACAAACGATCATTCTTACAAATTTAATGGAATTATCGTATGTACAAACTGAACTTAAATTAGCACTAAAATTAGGTTTACAAGCACTATTTTTACTATTCTAAAAAATAGGGTAAATGAGACGTTATATGCATTAATTTGAACGTTAAGACAATAATTGTATATTCTAACAAGTACAATAGGACATTGAAAAAAAAAATTATTATAGTAAATAATTTGAGCTGAGTTATAGACATTTAGCACATTAATACAACATTTGAGCTAAGTTTTAGCACAATTATATAGCACACAAAATCAAGAACAACACATATGTATGTATATGTGTGTGTGTTATAGACAAAAAACAAATTTAAGTTTCATTATAAATATATGCACCACAAAAGTATGAACAAAATACATTTACTCTAGCATAATTATATATACCACAAGTATATATAGCACAATCGAACACATATTAAAATTATTAAGGGGGGGAACTAAAGAAATAAATTAGTTCAAGATCAGAAATTTGTCACTTAAAAAAAATATGAGCTAAAAGAAGAAATTGGAAAAATGAGCAACAAAATTAAGCATTAAAATAAGATCTAAATGGAAGATTGAGATCATAAAAAAAAATTGAGGAGAGGAAATGAATAGAAGAAGTGAAGAGATTTAAGAGAGAGATTGAGATTTGGGGGATGGAGGATTGAGGAATGGAGGTCACAAATGAGCCAAAGAAGGAAAGGAATAAATAAAATGTTAAATAAAAGACATTTGATCATTGGTTGTGTTTCCAACCATTATTTTTTAAAGGAAAAAAAAACTAAGCAAACATGTTAAACAAACCATAATATTAAAAATTAGATAACATCGGTCAGTCTGATCGGTGAATCGGTGAATCTATTGGGGCACCAGTCAGATTTTTTGTACCGAATCTCAAGATCTCAAAACCTGTAAAAACATATCAAAAACCAGTCAGACCAATAAAAATTGGTGAACCGGTTAAAAAATTGGTTGGGAGTCGGTCAAATTTATGTATAGTTTAATTTTTTATATATTTCATATTTTTTTAATTTAATATGTATCAGTGGTCCGATCAGTCCAAACCACTAGTCTAACAACTAAATCATTGAACTAGTTATGATACCGATTCGATTACTGGTTTAGTTTTTAAAACTATGGAACAAACATGATTTTGTTAAATTTTTTATCTTAATCTAAAGGAATATTTTTGTTGACTTTTTAAAAGAAAACTATTTTATTGCTTCTTAAACTAAAAAGTAGTATTTGGTTCAGCACAAAACTGCAAACATGAATTAAGAGGAAAAGAGACCGAAGGACTGGGGAGAATTACGGGGACGCCCAAGTGAGGGAGGGAAAGAAGGTCGAGGAAGCTATAATCTGCATGAAGCAAACTCATCATTCATGCTGCGGGATTAGTGAAGCTATAACGCATTGTGGTCCGTGACAGTCATAGAGATGTGCTTGCGCCAATGATACGGAGAGGGCACGTGCACGGGATGTCCGACACTGAGATGGGCCTTGCAATGTTGTTTCACTAAGTTGGAGGTAGATATTACTTCTCTAGAAGTGGTTCGTGCAATAATGATGCAAGCTGGGGTAAGCCACTCGGATTTTGGAAAGATTGAAGATGACCGTCTGTGTTCTTGTTTCCTTGCAATTTCGATTTTGTCATATTGATCATTGTTTTAGGCACAAAAATGTTGTGGCCGATGTACGGCCTAAGGAAGCTACAAAATGTGAGTTTGAAATGGATATGGCCAGAGGAGTGCCCAACACAGTACTATTGATTAATGAAGGTCCCTGTTTTCCTGCCAAAAAACAATACTAATAAATGGGGTAAATGTTTATTTCTGAAATGGGGGAACACATTTTAATCATTTATGCCTGAAAATTCTACTCAGCTAAAACAAAAAATATACTTTTGTTAATTACTAGTATTTTGCAACATAATCATTATATTAGTTGAGGTGATCAATTGATTTTTATAAAATCTTAAAAGTACCCCCATTTTTTATTGTAATTTATTATAAAAAGAATTTTTAAACGGCTATAAAAAAAATGACTCAAAGCATACTCACTTTAAATTGTTTTATCTTTAGTTGAGCTGTCAATCTTTTTTTCTTTTTGTGATAAATCATAATAATCATAAAATGATACATTTCAAAGAATTACCTTATTTTCATCAAGTAGTCATTATATACCAACTAGCAAAAAAGGGATATATCCTATAGTTAAGAACACATTATGACTCATCAATGACAACAAAAAACTTTCCATGCACTTGGCAAACAAGTACCCATCCACCTAAAATCATTGATGGTAACACCCATTCCTATAAATGAAGTTTATACCTAAATCCAAATCCAAAATAAAATCATGCACCTCTTAAACTTGGCATAAATAGCCAATTAGGACATATGCCAATAGAGCATCTGATCCCTCAATCTAAAAAAAAAAATAATCACACCTTATTTGGCCCTTGAGAAAAGCATATGCAAGCACAACCATTCAAATATCTTTCACTTAGAGTCAAGCCCTCTCACCGTCCTAAGTTAATGTCTTAGCCTCCTTTTATCTTATCCTTCAACTTATTCGTAAAGAGGTAAAAGCATTAATGCATCCCTCCTCGTCCTCTGCCATAAGGCCCAACAACGTACCAATATACTATTTATTTCTCGCTTCCTCTAGATCACTTAAATTACAAGTAGTACTAGGATTTTCCTCTATCTGCACAACCCAGTCATTGTTTGCCTTTTTCATTGTTTTCTTTCCTCGCTTGGATCTTACTTGTCTCATCTTTGTGCAATGAGAGTGGTGTAGCTTGGTACCGTGAGATTGATCATCCCTTTTCAGAGATTGCATGCTCCCAAACCCATGTAGGGCACTAAACTCTAAAGGGTTTTCAAGATCTTGCCTTGCTCGATCCGTTGCAACCTCAAAAATTGGCATCTGAAGCATGAATTGTCTATCAATGTACTAATAATCTCTAGTTCCTCCGAGTAATGATAATCGTCATTCACCTTTCTTGTCATCTCACTATTAGAATAACTTAGAGAATTAGAGATTTTTCTGTAATTCCTACCAATGATCTCGCTTTTTAAAATGAAATCAATAGTTGAAATGGCTCGCGACTCTACATGGTCTCCCCTCTCACCACAACTCCTCCCAATAACTTCAAATTCATTCCATAATTCACAATTTATTTCACTGGGAGCTTGTGATACGCAGTAGTTCTAGTACTTTTGGGCCATTAATTGTGGACAAAATGGCTTGTATCGTCTACTACGGACTTGCAGCAGCCGCTATATGCTCGTAGCGGGGTTCGGTGTCCCGATTAAAAATTAATTCAAACTCATTGGGCTGCTCTCGTCGGCTTAAAAGGCCTGTTTCTACCTTTTCCCTCAAGTCTCGCACATGCGAACCGTCTCCCAATGCTCTATTAGATTGGGTCATATGTCGGACCATTTACTGTGGAACCGAGATGGTTCACTGAGATGAGCATTCAAGACCTCTAACCTCACATGCTAAAAATTAGACAAAGCCTTCTAGAAGCACATACGAACGCTTTCATTCTTTCTTGTGCTCTCCTGGTTGATAATATACGAACGCACATATCAGCTTGATATAGGGTCACATATAGCGACACATAACTTGGATTTCTGTTCTCATCCCTTTACGTTGAAAAAGATGATTGAATGTAAGTACCCACATTGAATTAAATGAATCGTAGCTATATTCATGTACACCTTTCATCCCTCAGTCCCACCAGTACCAACTCGTTACTTCAACGGGTGTAAAATGTAAACAACTCAGCTTGGTTTTTGGTTCCCCCTCTCCCCATCCTTGTCCACCTTCACACACATAATTACGAGGCGATGGTGCCCCGATCGATGTAAACTGCTAGAGGGCTTAACCAGAACTGGGGGGGGGGGGATGGAGAAATATAGTAAAAATAGACTTATTATTTGAGAATCCAATAATTTGCACATAACAATACCCATATTGTGCGACCGACTGTTATGCTATTATTTTTTTTAAGATGGTTAAAATTAAATTGTTTTTAATTGAAGTTATTAATATTAAAAATAAAAATATATGATAATATTTCTGAAAAATTTCAATATAACTAAACACTCTATCGATATACTTTATATTTAAAAAATAATTTGTATATATACTTTTATCATTGTTGTACTATAAAAAAATCTAACGAAGCTAATATTTTAGTTTATATGACAATTGTTTTATTATTGTGTGTCATAATCTTTTAAATTTATGGGTGATAATTTTTCACTATTGGGGGCGATGATATTTCACCTACTTTGTACAGCAATTTTTCACCAACTATTTTAGCAACTATGTCATAATCTTTTATCAACCATTTAATGGATTTTCACTACTAAGTGTCATGGATAATGACTTTTCACATCTATGTGTGATGACCTTTTTTCATTTTATATATTAATTTTGCACCAATTGTATGGTAATCTTCCACCTATGTATAAATATCTTTCTTCAACTATAAATAACGTCTTTCGCTAATATTATGCTTATATTTTACCATAATTTAGTTTGTTGAAATATATCAATTTAGATTTTTACTAATAGAAAAAATTTATTATAGTATATTTATTTTATATTTAGAAATATAGATAACTTCATTTAAAAATCTAAATAAAAATATGCTTACCCTAACTCTAGTTGGATGGTATAAATTGACATTTTGTGACAAGACTATAAATGCATTTGGAAAGTAGAGGATCATATGATTGCTATTTTACTTCCGCGGATCAGTATTATTTTTTAAAATAATTTAAAATTCTACCTATTATTTTTCACCATTTGATATAAAACTCCAACCACATAATATATATATATATATATATATATATATATATATATATATATATATGCATGTTATTTATTTTAAGAAAACACTAATAATAGCCCTAAGAATTATAGATAAAAAAAAACTAAAAAAGTATATATATTTATAATTTAATAATAATTACTAATTTATGTATGTTACACGTATTTCTAAATTAATATTCCCTCCATTTTATAATATAAGACCTATTATAAAAATATAAAGCATTAGGCAATTAAAAATTAAATTAGAATATTAATTAAATGAACACAATTAATATAATTTTATATTAGTTAACTTAAGTAATAAAATTTTAAATTTTGTCACTTTTTAATATATTTGTTAAAATATTATAAGTATTATAAAACAAAAAAAATCCTAATTTAAGAATAAAATTAAATATACAGCTGTCACCCTAACCCTTATCCTTTGCAAAAACATTTATTTTATGGGTGCCACGTATTATTTTCAGTACAAATATTAGTTCGGTATAATAATTAAGGCAGCTCAATCCATAGAAAATATTGATGGGTGATTAGTCAAGGTACGATCCAATCAAATTTATTACGGATATGTCATACGACAGGGGTGGCCTACTAGGCTTCACATAGTTGACCTTCAATGTAGCCATCCTCTATTATTCTTGGTCCAGGACTTGTTTTGTCTTATGCTTGTCCGTTTGTTGACGCAACTTATTATTTTATCATACTTAGATTGTAAATTTATATATATATATATATATAGATTTAGGTTCTTGTACAAGTCATTATTTAAAATAAAAACGTAGGAACTCTTAATTACCGTTAGATCTAAAAAATTTAAGAGGCGGGATTAAAATAAATTTAGATTAGATATTTACTAAATCCTAACCATTGATCAAATACTAATCTAATAGTTAAGATTGGTTCTTATATATGTATATTAGGAAGGGTTTGTATGGGACCTTCACCCTATATATATATATATATATATATATATATATATATATATATATATATATATATATATATAAATTATGATTTAAAATCAAAAAGTTTTCCAAACACAACCTTATTCATTCGTTTATTATTAGTAGTAGCAGTGTTTGTAATTTATCACTATTCACTACTAATACTATCATTATATTTTCTCTACTACAAATAATTTTTAGAATAATTGCTATTTATATATTATCATATTTGATCCGATGGTTTGTAGGCAATCTTAATTTTTAATAATATATACATAGATATTTGAATTATTAGTAAGCTTTTACTTAAGTAACTAATTGAATATCTAATTAAAATTTGGAAGATAATTTATTTTTATAATTTACTTATTTAAGTACTGAAAATAAATGTAGAGATTATCAAGTATAATAATAATAGTATAGGATATTCCTAAAATATTAGGCTTAATATTAAAACTAGTGGATTTCTTTTTTCTAATGATGACAGGACAATTTTATTCGAAATTGCCTTTTTCACAATTGTATAGATACAAATTCTACTAGTTTTAATTTGGTAGCGATAGAGTGATGAGTGTTTTGAGAGCCTTATGTCGTATGAGCAAATAATCCTCACTAGATACAGTGTTTATTTAAACGAGTTCGTAAATCAACTATTAATGCTGACGGTTCGGTGTTTTGTGGAGGGTGTTGAACCAAGGTTAAGTGGAATTATATAGGAAAATTTAGGTTAAGTAAAACTAAGTAAATATTTTAAATTATTATTTAGTTATTTATTATATTAATATAAATAAATAAGATATAATTTTATCCGAATTGAGGTGAATGAAAGTGATTAATAAAAATTATTAAGAGATCAACCTTAAACTCTTTTAACTATTGATTTAGAGGTTAATAATTTTAGGGGTGGATTGAGGTCAACCTAGATTTTTTTTTAATTTTACTAAATGAAGTTAACATAACCACATTAATTTTATCAACCCTCAATCCAAATACTATTATATTTTAGTTAAAAATGAACAAACATCATTAGTTATAGACTATTCACCACCATCATTAGATCTTACAACACCATTAATAAAAAGTAGTAAAAAGTTAGCTTAACCTGACCTAAACTAGGTTGCGAAATGAGAGTAATATAAAAATTGACCTTCATTAACTTCATCAAACGTCAATCCAAATACATTGTGAAATAATTTTGACCTAAGTTAGGTTAGTATTACCTAAATAATATTTGAAAGCATCCCCATTGATGTATATCTACTCCCCTCACCTAAAAAAATTTGATATTTACCCTAATTCAAATGAATCATGAAAATCTTGGATGATATGAGCTAGTATTGGATGAGGACACCACAACATCATAACTGTCTTAGAATTTCACTCATAAGAAATCAGCTTTGGGTTATATTATACTCTCCTAAGCACCATTTTGAAGCATAAGACAAGTTACCTCCATAAGGGTGAGCCCATCAAATCACACAAGTTTAGGAACCCAATTGAACTTCTTCATTAATGTTGTTAGAATTAGGATCCTACCTAGCTTGAATCAATAGGATCATAAAATTCAAATCATCGAGTTAGATTATAATACCCCATTTTCAGAAACCTTAATTATAACTAATAATTATGCGTATTAGTTGTAATAATTATTTTAGTATAATTGGGAATAAATATATTATTAATATGTGTAATATTATTATGACTTATTAGATATAAAATTTAATTAGGTTAAAGTTTACTAGAGGATGCATATTAAAATTTTAAACCTAGGTTAGGTCTTAATCAGTATCCGTTCGTTGAGTAAACCTAACCTGATAACTTGATAAATTTTACTCGAATATTTTACCCTGATTTATCACCTAGATATTCCCTATCATATCCCCTTATTAGTGGTAGAATTTATTTACCTCATCCTACTCCCTCTACCCTATCACCTTACTCCTCCAAACATTCACCCTGCACCATCTATACCATACCTCCCCTCTCCTCCATGTTTTCCTCTCCTTATTTTGCTCATCTTTTTCCTGCATTCTACCCTCTTCTTAATCACTTCTCATCAACCTTATATGTTGTTCCAAAAGCTACGAGAAAACCTACAACCTCCTTCTTCGAAGCTCCCTCATGTAGATTTTTTCCTCACCATTCTCTATCGTTTATTACTCCTTTCACACTCATTTTTATTTGCTACAGCACAACCCTCCACCAGCCTCCTTACCCTACCACTAACCACCATCATTGATCCTACACCCCCTACACCAATAGCCCCTACCGAAGCCTCCCCATCAACCACACACAAACCTCCCTGAAGCAACCCTCTTCCTCGTGCTACTTTTCCCCTTCCTTTATCTTCGGCTCTTCTCACTGAAATAGCTACAACACTACTAGCTAACCTTGTCATTCCACCCTCTTCACCTTCTTAAATTCTTTCTGAAACCACCCCTAACCTTTAGCAAAACCTACCAAAGCCTATACCTTTTACCGTCGGCCATTTTGGCCAAAGCTCCCCCTTTGTGCTGCACATTTTTCTACCGAAACCCTCTCCTCTCCTTCAACCCTTTTTGTGCAACCTTTTCTTCTCCATTTGCTACATCTTTGCTACCATTTTTGGATTCCCTAGCACTGATCATTCTTCCCATTCATGGATAAGACAACTGTTACTCATCCCCCCTTCTTGGTCTAAAGCTTTCCTCCTTTGGTGCTAAGTTTTCTTTGTTTTCCTCTTGCTTTGTTTGACGCATTAGTGATCCTTAAACTATTTTAGTAATTTTGGGATTATTGTTGGGTAATATTATAAGTTAATTCATATGTGTTTGAACGTTAATTTCTTAGATAATTCTTGAGAAATTTAGACAATACTTCTTTTTTGTGTAAGCTTGGATTAGGTAAATCCAATCACTCAGAAGAGGTAGAATCTATGTGTGAGCATGCTAATAATGTTCACATGGGAGCATATACAAATAATTAGGGTTAGCTTATAATAAATTCTATCCTCATGGCCTAGGGTTAGAGATAAGTCCCTACATGTACTATGCTGATAATATTCCTATTTAAATGATTTTTTGTGCTTTAAATGTGTACATATATTCTACATGGATGATGTAGTATGTGAGAGTTGCGTAATTAGTGTTTTATAGGTGCAACCTACTAAATGCCTGAAAAGTGAAAAATATAGTAAATCGCCAAAATGCAAAGACTACCGACGTGCTAAAATAATGTGGAATATTGCCTTTTTACCTCATGATAAATCCCTTGTAATTATAATGTTTGGCACAAAAATGAATAAAATGGTGAAACTAAGGTCTTAAAGGGAATTTTAGTAATTTTGACCTAATGCATCTTTTACAAATAATTGAATGTTAGGTTGGTCTTAGACTTTTGATAGGTTGACCTTATCTTTGACTTGGTTTGAAATAGACCCATGACCTTAGGGTTTACCTTAATAATTGAAAATAAAATGGAAAATGGTTAAGTATGGAAAAATGGAAATTATTGTGTCATATGTGACTTATGTGATCACCTTATCAATATTAATACTTAAAGTGAAAGACCTCAAGTTGGGAATGGTTGCTCTCTAGGGGTATCTACCATAGAGGTAAGGTGTTAGCCCTTATTTGTTTTGGTTCATTGGTGTGCCACTGTGCCCTACTAAGGCCCTATTCTACTATATAGATCACCTACGAGTCCTATATGGGGTATCAATACTTAAGGGCTAGGTGACCGAGATTAGAGGATATTGTATTTCCTTTGTTTGTAGGTATGACCAGGCATACTGCTATGCCTCAAGGTTCGAGGTAAAAGTATTGTGTTGCCTTTGGGTGCCAATATGACATCGTGTACCGATGTGTCCCTTGGTTGATTGTATCCCCTTTGAGTAAGTGAGTAAAAATGTAAATATCTATTGTGTAAGAAATGAAAAGAAATGGATTGTTGGTTAAGTAGGTACCTTAGTGCCTTACCCTAGTATTATTTTAGATTGTTGGTTTTGGTAGACACCCTAGTGCCTTACTGTGGTATATTTTTTGGATTGTTGTTTCTGTAGCTGCCTCAATGCTCTACCACTATGTTCAAAAATGCATTTAACAAATTAGATATGATTATGTACCTTGAAAAAATGAGAAGTGGACTAGTATGCTTTAATATTGAGGTTAACATTGGATGTTTTTCCATGAATATTTTTTGTGGTTATGGTACATGCCTTTTGGATTTTGTGTGACTATGTGAATTATGGGTATGTTCTTTCTTATGAGTTATTGTGTTTTACTCAGTAGGAGGAAGTTGTACTAATACTAATTTTGCATATAATTATATGAGGGCCATGGAGTGGCATGAAGTGTGTAAGAATGGAAAGTATAAGAGAAGTCATTGGGAAGAGTTTCCATTTTTAGAGTGGGCCTTTAGGTCTAAGAGTTAGAAAAAACTAGTATCATACCATTGGGTGTTGGTTTTTAGTCATGATCGGTTTCCTTTTAGACTCTTATATCCCTTGCTGTATTTTGGATTATACTTTTGTACTTAAAATATTTATCCGTCACTTTTATCTATTTAATATTCTATTTCCACTAATCTAATCTAAGTTTTTTTAACCTTAGCAGTTGGCATAAGAATGACGAAGGAGGAAGACTTATGCTAAGTGTGCCGGTAACACCCAATTAAGTAATGCTTCTACAAAAAGAAATTTTCAAGCTGGCAAATTAAGGCTGTTACAAAGATAGTAGGATCATAAAAGTGTATGAATATCACAAAAATATGACCTCTTTGTACTTACACTAATATGAAAGGTTGCTTTGGCGATGAAATTTATCGTCCCTGATAACCCCAACATCATCAGTATTATTTTTAAGTGATGATGTGTCATCACTGAAATAGAACTCCTAATATTTATTGTTAGAAATAGAAATTGAGAGACAAAAAAATCAGTCATTACTAATTAGTACCCTTTACCAATGATAATATCATCTCCATTAAAGCCTTCAATGACTAATAGATTCAAATTTCGGTTGACCATTTTGAAGTTTTAAATTTTGTAGCCATAATATTCCATCCCTAATAATTCTTTTGGGATGAACCGATTTTTTAAAAATATTTTGGAGGAAATCCAAATCTTGGTTGGATTAATTAAAATTCTAAGTTTTAGTGTTGGCATATAGAGCTGTAAATAAGCCGAGCTAGTTTGATATTTGACTCACTTTTGAGCTCATTATGATCTAAAAAAAGTGAGGTTCAATTCATTTTATGGCTTTTGCTCATGAGCTTAATTCAGCTTGGCTCATTCGATTCATCTTAATTATTTTTACCATTTTCCTTTTCCTTGACCCTCACCCTTAATTAGTTAATTTTTTTGGTTTAATTTTCTAATCAGATACTCTAACCTATCCAAACTAAACATGAAACAAAAATAATCCTAGTCTAGCTTACTATCTTTGATCACTCTAACTCACGCAACCCCCCATAACTCCGCATTTTTCCTTGCACAAAACCCTTACCATGCCTCCCTCACCTTCTCCTGAATTTGGCCCCTATAACACTTCAACTCCTCTCCCATTTCCCCCTATTTGGCTTCTCCAACTCATCCTAGACTTTCCTTCATCTTTTCCCCCTAAAATTCATGACATCTCATCTATTCCTCCCCACTCCTCTTCCTCTATCTTTATGTGGCCTTCAACCCCTCTACTTTCTTGTCCATTGCCCTACTCCATTCACCCCACTGCCTTAGCTTACCACAAAGCTTATTTTTTTGTAACCTAAGCCTCCCCTTTTGATCTAACTTCCTCAAGCATCACAAGTAATGTGCATTGAGAAACCACCATCATTCCTAGCTCCCACATTTTTCTTCACCACATCATGTGACCAGCTTCCCCATCTAACCTCCTATGGTTCCTTTTTCCCCAGCCACCGAATGCTCAGCACCAACAACCATCACCCAACTCCACCACTTTCTTTGTCACCCAAATCCAACGTCCTTTTAAACACCCCTCCCATTTTAGGACTTAAAAATTTTATTTAAAGAGCTAATTGTAGAAGCTAAAATGGTAAAACTGTAGGGTGTTACAGCCATACTTGGTATAAGTCCAGCTTCTTATACTTTTCTTATACCAAGTGTAAAGTCTAAAATCATTATTTCACTTAAATTAATAACATAGCCAAAATAATATGATTAGAATGAACAAGGCATATTAATATCATTATGAATAAAACAAACGTGAGTGGCTACAAAACTCTGAGAAAGGAAAATACGGGAGAACAAAAAATTCATGACCAATCAGATCAAAGATACCAAAAGGAAACTGAATATTCCTAACTCTCAACCCAATATACTAGCCTTCAACTAATATCATAAGCTAATCTACAAATATCACTTCCCCATTAAATAAGCTGGAGCCCACAAAATGAAACTTATTAGTACAATAATATTGACTAACCCATTATACAAAAATAATATGAAAAACCTCCATGGAACATATAAAATGCATCATATTAAGACATGATATAAAACATTAAAAGATATATGAGATGAACAAAATACGATAATTAAATTAGATAAACAAATATCACTAAGAGATATAATACCTATACTCGATCATTTAGAACATAATAAAACTTACCAACCAAACATCTAAGGAATGACATCTAAAATAATGATTAAAATCAATCTCAACATAATAGCCATAACCTTCACCCCATATTTCATGTCTCAATATTAAAGCCAATAAGGTCCATAACACCATAGGCAAGTATTAAAGGCAACTACCAAACCCAGGTACGATCGAAAGCTACTACATATCCATAGGGAGGCCCAAAGGCTACTATCAAAAATAGGTAGGCATGAAGGCTACTATAAAATGACAAGTAGGCATAAAGGTTACTACTAACCAATAATCATTTTGAACCAATGATAATCATAATTTTTATTTTTATTTACTTGAGGGGAGATCATATAAGTCCAATGATACTAAGGTACTTTAGTCATACTAACACATCAAGGCAACACAATATCCTATCAATTATCAACCTAAGGACATTAAGGTACCCTAGTCATACTAAAGCATGAAGGCAACATAGTATCCTACCCATAAGGATACCTAATCTATAGGTATGCATAATTTTTATAATTTTACAATGCTAAATAGAGTAGGATATACAGCTTGGATGGGGCACTATGGCACACAGTAAAAATCCATAATCAATAATGGGCTAAATCACATCGTTCAAGTAGCAACTCCCAAAGAACTATCATTCCTGATCTCAAGGTATTTGACTTTAAATATTAGTATTTTATTAAGGTGACTACAAAATCACATAATGTAAAAATAGATCCGAATTTCATACTTAACCATTTTTGCTCATTTTCAATTATTCAAGACAACCATAATCATAGTCAATACCAAGGTTAACATGATAATATGCAAAGGTCATCATTAGATAATTATTCACTATTAAGAAAATAAGGCCAAAATGATCAAAATTCTTCTAGGACCGTAATTACCACATTATCATCCATATTAAACACTAATTCTATTTTATTTATTAATTTATTATGAAAATGCTAAAATATAATAACATAAATATTTTGTACGTAGGTAAATCCTTGGACACAACAAATGACTATTTTATCCTTACGCATGATATAGCATGTAAAACCCTAACATATGTATCTAATTTATCCAAAATCATATATTAGCATAATCGTAACTAAATGATACATATTAGGTATGTTTATCAAAATAAATAACATGGTATGCTTAAAAGACCAAATTGCCCTTAGGGAACACACTAATAATAATCATACCAAAATACATATAATTATGTTCAACCTATTATTTTAGAAATACATGGCATACATAATATAGTTTTGGCATTAACCCCATTTTAACATACTTTCGTGCACATAATACTTTATACAAATCGTCATGTTCTATTTTACCAAATTTCATGGTCGCATTTTTAAATAGATAGTTACAAAGTAATGAACATGCTTAATACAATTTATACATAAAAATCCTAAAGTGCTATCATGCGATATCTCAAAATTTCAGTAGAGCATAGGGATTAACTAATTTCCAACAAAAACACAAAATATACACAACCTATTAAATTTTATTACTTTCCACTACTCAACCTTTGCACCTAAAAATAATATCATATTAACCATATAAAATTTTAACCCATAATATAATAGTTTATAACAAAATATTTATTAAATAATAATTCCTATAATGCCCTAAAGTTGAAAATGGATAAAAATTTCCAAACTCACACTATATGGGTAGCCTAAGCTAGGGTGTGTAGGGAGGGATGGATGGGTTGGATATAGGAGTGGTGGTCAAGGTTGGTTAGCTCAAATGGGCATAGATGGAAAGGATGAGATGGATGAAGATGGTAGGGAGATGGTGGATGGTCATGGTGATGGTTGCTGATGTGGAGGGGAATGTGGTAAATGGATGGTAGATGGGCATATCTACGTTCTACAAAAGAAAGGGGTATGGTTGGGGCATAGATAGTGTGGGGAGGATGGCTAAGAGAGGTGTGCCAAGGTTTGGGGAAGGTTGGTGGTTGAGAGAGTAGTGTGAGGCTATGACAAAGCTAAGAAAGGGGTAGCAGTGAAGGGCATCGATGATAGCAGGGGTAACAACGATGATTGGCATAACACATATAGGGAAATTAGAAACAAGGGGCGAGGTCTACTGCATTGAATGGGCAATGTAGGGGTGGCAGTGGTGGTGGTTGACAATGGAAAAATAAAATGGAGGAAGGAGTTGGTGGTGGTGTTGGTGTGATGGGGCTTGCAAAAATGGATAGGGCTAGTGGCATTGGGCTTTGACATAACTAGGTAGGAGGCAGCGTGGAGGATGGAAACAATGGGAGATGGTGGCGGTGTATAGTGGGAGTGTTTGATGGTGATGGAAAAAAACTTGAACAGGAAAGGAAAAGGATGAAGATGAAGAAGGAAGGAGAGAAGGGAGATGGGGATTTTGTTGGGGAAGCCTAATGAAAATAAAGAAGAGGAAGGAGTTAAGTGCATATGTAATTAATCGAGGAAGGATGGTTTGAATAGAGAGGTGAAGTTTGCAACATGAGAAGAGGAGGGACACATGAGGAATGTTTTGGGCAGGAAAGATGGCACGATAAGACAAATGGAGGCTTGTTTGAGAGAGGGAGAGGGTAAGGAAGAGTAGACTAGGATTATTATTATTATTATTATTATTATTATTATTATTATTATTATTATTATTATTCTGTTTAGTTTGGTTAGGTTAGGGTATTAGGTTTAGAAAATAAATTGAGGAAAAATAAACTGGTTTAAAATAGGTTTAATAAAAAGGAAATGATAAAAATAAGTAGGGAATTTATTTTAGAGTTTATTTGGGTTATGGATCAAAGTTTAATAATGAAATAATTAGGCCAAGGTTTCAAATAAAAGTTCAAACAACTGAAAGCATATATAAGGTTACAATTTTTTAGGGTGTTACATCACTTCCCCCTTATACTTTATCTCTAAAGTCCACATCGTACTACTTATAATGTACATAAGGATCCACAAGATAGTTGGGGAAGCATTTAGCCCCTTAAAAATGGGAAACCTTATGAGAAAAAGAATGCCATGGTGACACACAAAACACAAAAACTAGTAAGCTCTAATCGACTAAGGAAGAGGCGATAACATACTGAAAGGAGAAAGTTATGGAATTAGTGCTTGATCATTTTCTTTTGTTGGACTAGGTAACAAGATTGCTCTAAACATAGGGTCATACTAAACTGGTTTTTTCTAGGGAACCAACCCTAGAGGTTGCACCTAAGAGCTCTGAACTTTATCATGGGGCTCTCCATAGAACTGAAAGCTATTGTGTCCGAGCTAACCACAATTGTGGAACTGAATCAACTTGTAGTATTTCCATGGATGATATCATCTACAAATATGAAAATGGTAATATCAAATTAGTCTCTTACTAACTCTACTACAGGAACCACTCTAATGAACTTGGTATTGGCTACTAGTGTGATGTTGAACACTTAAAGCTATGCTACAATGATGTTAACTTATTATCCTTAAATTTTGCACTTTGAACTTCCTCTTATCTAGAATCAAAGTTTTCTCTAGGACCAAAGTGGTGGCGACACGCTCCCGCTAATACAATGTAGCCATGTAATGAAAAAAAACTGTGCCCCTTATATTTCTATTGGTAAAGTGAAGTCCTTGCTCAAACTGAAATATAAATGTAGCCTTGCTAGTTATTATACCTAGATAAAACATTAGACATTTTATAAACCGCATGTGATACTCCTATATTGTCAGACTTCCCTAGTTTAACCAAATGAACTTCTTGGGCTTGTCTTTCTTAAGGATACTAGTGTAGAAACATGTACAAAGTGCTCGCTTGAAATCCTCCAAAGATATTGGCAGTCCTCCATGAGTACAACAACCAATATATAAGGTGTTTGTTATTCTCTAAAGAAAGTAGATGGCTATGCTCGTCTTTCAGGATTTTGAGTAATAAACTGCCTCAAACATCCTATCGAAGTCCCAAATCCAACCTTCTAGGATAACGTGGTCTTATTCTCCAACGTAGGTTGGTGGATGATGACCTCAAACTCTATGAAGCCAAACCTCTCCAATACCTTTCTATGGGTGATACGGAGGTGGTAAAGGGTGAGGCTGAGATGGAGGTGAATGTTGAACAAACTCCATGAAAGCCTCATATGCTCTTTCCAAATGATTGACACTTCCATTCAAAGCTATGCTGAAGTGACTATAAAAAAATAAAACACTTTAGGAAAGGTCATATTTTACTAGCACATCAACACATAAACACATATCAAAGGACACTTATTCTACCCACACTTAAGTACTCACAAGAATAATCCAAGTTTAAAATATTGAGAAAAATAAAATATATTTTCCAATTAAAATATTTAGGATCATAAGAACTGATCTCTACCAAAATATAGTTCTCAACAACTAAAAGATCTAATACCAAACTATAACACCCTAATTTTTAGGCTTGAATTTTTTTGTTTAAATAGTTAATTACATAAGTTAAAATAGTAAAAACACTAGCTGTTATAGCCACACTTTATACAAGTCTAGTTTCTTCTGCCTTTCTTATACCAAATTCTAAGGTTAAAGTCATTACTCAACTTAAATTAATAACATAGTCATAAGAAACAAGTTAGAAAAAATAAGATAGATTAATATCATTCTAAATAAAACAAATTAATATCATCGGCTACAAAAATTAGTGAATGGAAAATATAAGAGGACATAATAGTTTGAGAACATCTAAATCAAAGATACCAAAAAGATACTAGATAGTCCTAACTCTCAACCTAAAACATTACCCTTCAACTAATCTCACAAGCTAACATACAAAGACTATTGCCTATTGGATAAGCAGGAACCCACAAAATAAAACCCATCAGTACAATGATATTTAGTAACTCATTATACACAATTAATATAAGAATCCTACAGAGAACACATAAAAGGAATCACAAAAAGACATGATATAAATTATTGAAAGATACATGAGATAATTAAAAAATAATAATTAGATGAGATAAAAAACATCACCAAGCCACATACTACTCATACCCGCTCATTTAGAACATAATAAAACTTATTAACCAAGCATCCAAGGGATCCTCTTCAAATTAATGATTAGAACTAGTCTCAACATAATAACTATAACCTTCACAATATATCTGATATATCAATATCAAAATTGAGAAGGTCCATAATACCACAATTAGGGCTCAAAGGCATCTACTGAACACAAGTAGGCATAAAGGCAACTACTAAACTATAGGTAGGCACAAAGGTTACTACCAAACACAATAAGGTATGAAGGTTACTACTGAACAATAGATAGGTACAAAGGCTACTACTAACCAATCCAATAATCATTTCAAACCAATAATAATCATTTTTAATTTTTATTTACTCGAGGGGAAATCATAGCAACCTAGGGACACTAGGGTACTCCGATCATACCGACGCATCAAGGTATAAGGTACCCTTATCATACAAGCACACAAAAGTAGCGAATTATCTTACCAATAAGAACTCCTAATCTATAAGTATAAATACCCTCTATAGCCCCATAGAGTTAAATAGAGTAAGATATAGACTCTAGGTTGGGCACTAAGGCACACCAGTAAAAATCCATAATCAATCATGTGCTAAACCACACCATTAGGGTTTCAACCCTCAAAGTGTCACCATTATTAATCTCAAGACCATTCTCTTTAAATATTATAATTTTATTAAGGTAAACACAAAATCAAAAAATGCACAAATAGATCCAATTTTCATACTTAACCATTTTTACTTATTTCCAATTATCGAAGACAACCATAATCAAAGTTAATACCAAGGTTGACATGATAATATGCCAAGGTTGTTCTAGGATTAATTATTCACTTTTAGATGTACAAGGCCAAAATGAATACAATTCCCTTATGACCATAATTACCACATTATTCTCCATTTTAAATGCTAATTCCATTTTATTTAATAATTTATCATGAAAAATCTAAAATATTATAATTTAAATATTTTAGCATGCAAGTAAATCATTAGGTATAATAAATGACCATTTTATCCTTACACATGATATAACATGTAAAACCGTAGCATCTATATCAAATTCATCCAAAATCACATATGGGCATACTCAGCACTAAATGATACATATCATGCATGATTATTGGAATAAATAGCATGGTACGCCTAAACGATTAAATTGACTCTAGGGAAGAAAAGTGATAAATTATACCAAAATACACCTAAGCATGCTCAACCTATCATTTTAGACATTCATGGTATACATAATTTATTCTTGACATCAAACCCATTTCAACATACTTTCGTACACAATATACTTTATACAAATCATCATGCTCCATTTTAACAAATTTCAAACATTTTTAGATAGATTATTAGAACTTATTGAACATGCTTCATACCATTTATACATAAAAAACCCTAATGTGCTATCATACGATATCTCATAATTTTGTAGAGTATAAAATTACTTGATTTCTAGCAAAAAACACAAAATACTAGCAACCTATTAAAATTTTTTAGGCTTCACTACTCAACCTTTGTACCTAAAAACATAATACCACATTAACCAAATTAATCTTTAACCCATCAAAATAATAATCGATATTAAGATAATTATTAAATAAAAATTGCCAAAATACCATTAAGTTGAAATGGGGAAAATTTTCCAAACTCATGATGCCTATTTAGTGTGAGCCCGAGGGTGCAATGGGGGATAGCTAATAGGGGTGGTGGTCAAGGGTTATTAACTTAGATAGTAAAGGCTGGAAGGGAATAGATGTATGATGACAATTGGGTCATAGTGGATGGTGGTGGCGATGGCTACTGGTACGATGAAGATTATAGGAAATGGATGGTGGTTAGGTAAAGTTGGGTTCCATAGGAGAAAAGGGAACAATTGAGGCACCACTGGTGATAGGTGTATGGTCAAGGGTGGTGTAGATATGGATAGGAAAGGTTGGTGGTGGCAAGGGTAGCTCATGTTGTATGGGAATAGTAGAGTGAGGCTACGATGTGGTAGGGAAATAGGTATTTGTTGAAGGTGTCGATGCTAGATGGGGGAAATGGCAAAGGGTACAATAGCGGTGATTGGAACACCAAATAAAAGGAAAAGGGCAGTGAGAGGTGAGGTCTGGTGCATGGAATAGGTAATGTAAGGAGTCAATGGTGGTGGTTGGTTATGGAAAAGAAAATAGAGGCAAAAGTTGGTGGTGGTGTTGGTGAGATGGGGCATGTGGAAATGGATGGGTTGGTGACATAGGGCCTTAATGTAGTTAGATAGGAGGTAGAATAAAGGATAAAGAAATTGGTAGATGGTGGTGGTGTGGAGTGGGGGTGGTCGACGGTGATGGATAAAAAGTTGATCAAAAGAGGAGAAGAATGAACACAAATAAAAGAGGAGAGAAGAGAGTGAGGGGTTTTATTGTGGAAGATGAATAAAAAAAAAAGGATAGGGAGGAGTGGAGTGTATATGTATTCCTTCGAGGACTAATGGTTCGAATAGAGAGGTGAGGTCTACAACATGAGAAGAGGAGGGGGGCATAGAAGTGCTTTGGGCAAAAAAGATGGTATGGTAAGGTAGATGGTGGTATATGAATGAGAGGGAGATGACAGGGAAGGGTAGGCTAGGAGTAGGATTAGTATTTTTTTTATTTTAGATTTAGTTAAGTTAGATTAGAGTATCTACTTAAGAAAATAAATAAATAAATGAACCAATTTAAGGTAAGTTTAATAAAAAGAAAGGGATAAAAATAATTAGGTAATTTATTTTAGAGTGTATGTAGGTTATAGTTCAATTTTTGATATAAAATAATTAAGCTAAGGTTTAAGGGTTTGGTTTTGAATAAAATATTAAACACCCTAAAGCAAAGGTTATGTATTTTTTGGGTATTACACCCCTCAAGATAGCAACCCACTATTCTCATATTGCTCGACTCCCTCAAGCATGCAAGCCTCGCGCAGTCTTTATCTTACCTGTGTCTCTTCCTTTGGTGCCTAGCCTTTTATTGCATGAACCTTTCATGTAACCCCCTCTACGTGCATAACACATGCTACCCGACCCCATGCACCATGAATTGTGTGCATTTTTTTTGTCTATTTAAGTTCATTTTGGGTAGTAGGATTTTTTATTTCTTTTGATATATTTTTCTATTATATGAGTTAGATATTAATATAATTATTATTGGTTTTATTTTTAGGTAAAATAGGAGCATTAGTGTAGCATAATAATTAATATTAGGTTGCTTATATATATATATATTGATTTTTGCTAAAAATCAAGTAACCCATATGCCTTAATAAAATGTTTAATATCACATGATAACATATTAGGATTCCCTTATGTAATTTTATTAAGCATGTTTGGTTATGCTGTATTTATTTTCCTTATAATATTAGAATAATTTTTTTATAACAGATCATGTTAAGTTGTCTAAAATATTATGTATATGAAAGCATGTTACAATAGGTTTATTATTATAGATATATTAGGTATAATCTATGTGTACAATATGATAGATCTAGCATGCTTAGGCATATTTTAGCATGATATTTTAATTACTTGAATGATAAAATATTTTAATTATTGCATTTTAGCCTTTTCATGACAACTTATATAATAAAATAAAATTATTGTTTAAAATACATAATAATGTGATAATTATTATCCCGAGGGAATTTTGTTCATTTTTTACCTACTGCCCCTAAATGTGATTAATTAAACCTAGGATGGACTTAGTACATTATTAGGTTTACCTTAGTGTTGACTTTGATTATGGCTTTCTTGAATAATTGAAAATGAGAGAAAAAAAGGTTAAGTAATGAAATTGAGTTTTTTTAGGTATTATGTGATCTTATGGTCACCTTAATAAAATATTAATATTTAAATTAAAAGATATTGAGATCATGAATGGTTGCTCTTTAGGGGTATTTACCCTAAAGACATGATTTAACCTTTGCTTTTGGATTTTCGCTTGAGTGTCTTAGTGCCCTAGACAAGCCCTATATCTTATTCTATTTAACTCTATAAGTTTTTTAGAGGGTATGCATACTTATGGATTAGGTTTCCTTATTAGTAGGGTATTGTGATTCCTTTGAAAGCATATGTGATCAAGAAACCTTAGTGTCTTTGGGTCAATATTCGCTAAGATACTGTGTTGCCTTTATACACTGATATGACAGAAGTATCTTAGTGTCTCTAGATTGACATGATCTCCCCTCAAGTAAGAAAAATAAAATTATTTGTTATTAGTTTGTAGCAATATTAAATTGGTGGTCAGTAATGGCCATTTTATGCCCTACCTGTTGTGTTTTGGAATTCATTAGTGTGGATGTTGAGTTTATGAGATGTAATGTGAATATTATAGAAAATGGGTTAAAAATGTTTGTGTATTTCTTTCATAAAACATCCTTGGTATGCTTAATTGTTAAGTTTCATTTTATGATTTAAATGAATTGGTATTAAGAGCTTGTAGCCTTGGTAATATTTTTTTTATTTGGCATGGCCATTGTATTTGTTGTTACATTTATATTTTATTATTTTTATACCATATTCTCATGCAATACCTTCTATGTACTTTATATGATATTTACATATTTAGTTTTGTATAGTGGGTTACTCGAGGCCATTGTAATAATTGGTTATATTTCATGGTTCCCTCTCTATTCAATAGGTAGTTGTGACTTTGTAAGATTGCTTCTGAGTTCATCTTGAAGGCTAGTATTTTTAGGCTTGAGAAATTATCCGATGTTCTAGTTTCCATATTTTTATCTAGATATTCTTGGACTCTTATTTCCCTTCTATATTTATTTCCTTTTGACCTTTGTAATTGTTGTCCAATCTTCTATTATAGGAATGATGTTAACTTGTAACATAATATCTATTATGTTTCTTATAATTGTAAGTGGAGTAACATATAAGCCTTAAAACTTAGTATAAGAATGTCAGAGGAAACCAAACTTATACTAAGTATGGTGATAATATCCTATGTTTTTATGGCTTCACCTTCCATAATTAGCTCTTTAAAACAAAACTTTTAAGTGCTAAAAATGGGGGTGCTACATTGAGGATGAGAGGGAGATCTAAATCCTTGTCTTTGTATCACTATTATCTTTAATTCATATGTTGTGAATGAACAATGTCATAAATATCTACCTTTGTCATAAAAGGGGAAACAACAATGGACAACATGGTACTGGTTTATGATGGTGGAGGACAATTGTCGAAATAATATGAGGAAGATCCACTCAATAATATGTACCCCACACCCTTTCTAGAGCCTCATCAATGACCCTCCAGAGTTGAATTTTTACCTTTACCTCCTTTAAAGTCTAGTATTCTACACACTTCTAGGTTTATTGGCCAACGTTATCCAACTTCCAATTGTTACCCTTTAGATTATTTATCTTGATTTTGTTTTTCCTCTTATTGTATTGGTAATGGAACAACCTTCTAAGACCAATATAAAACTAATGCCATAAGATGTTGCGCCTCTAGTGATCAAGTTCAAAATATTTCTACAAAATTAATGTATATCATATTATTTATTTATAAAATAATGTTATACATATATTTAAACTAATAATATATAAATACCTCAAGTTGTGGAACAATCTTAAAAATATAAATTTTCAAGAACATGAACCCATGATTTATTCAATAGTGGAATAAACTCCTCTATTACATTCTTGAAAAAAGTGAGAAAATTTTAACCCACACTACTTCATAGGATTATACACACCATTTATGTTAGAGAAATCTATGTGTAGTGGTTTTTTCACATTTATTAGCCACAAGTCACCAAGATCAAGATCCTTCCTTTTACCTCGGTCCTTCCTTTTTTTCATTAATGGTGATATCAGAATAAATGTTAAAGCCAATATTAGTACCATTAAATAGTTATTCATATATTCAAATGATCAATAAGTTTTCAATATATATTTTCTCACAAGAATCACATCCAAAAGGTAGTCTATAAGATCTAGGATGGGGATCACCTACTCCATATCCACTGTGGTTTGTAGAATCAATATCAACCCATTCCAAAATTTTTTTGATCATTAATTATTTAACAATGGTTAAATTTTATCAATGGTTATTGTGGATATATTTGTATTATGAACCGAGGAGTTATTAGGGAATGGGATAAAAATTGGCATTGGGAGAATATCGAGGGTAAAATAGAGATATGAGAAGAGAGATAAAAATTAGGAAAGTTGTATTATGATTTCTTATGTCCCAAAAGAAATACAAGACCCCATATATATACGAGTAAAATGAGGGAAAATGGGAAGGAAAATATACTCTGTGGTTGAGGTCAAGTCATCCCGAATGTCATATAGAGAACCAACCCAAGAAAGAAGCTTTATGGGCTAGGAGCTTAAAGTTGATCCAAGACAAAGGACGGGCACATGTAGTAACATTTTGGGGCAAATCCTCATCCTTTGGGCTAGTGTTTCAGGGTCTAATAGTCTTAGTTGAGGAAATATCCATATCAGTCATTTTATCTATATGAAATATAATTTAACAATAGTTAATTGCACAATGTCAATTCTTTTAAGATAAATTTTTTATTTTCATCAAACAAAAGTGTTTCAAACTACAAACACTATAGATCTTAATTAACAAATATAGTTCATTATAAATAAATAATATACTATAACTCAAAATAGGGTCTTTGTGGAATGTCCTTGAACTCCCATTTAGTATACTCTTCTTGTGGAATCATATGCTCTCTCACTTTCTTCTTGTGGAATCATATGCTCTCTCACTTCTTCATAAGAGGGTGCATCCACCTTCTATGAGTAACTAAGGTAATCAGGGTATACATTCACTAATATCCTATGCCAAGACTTCCACTTATCATCAATCACTATCAACTACCTTGATATCCGGTCATAGTGCCTCTTAAATAGTCCACCATCAACAACCTTAGTGATGTAAGAGCATCCCCAATTGATGATCATAATCTAGCTATTAATTTTTCCAAGTTTGAGAGCTAAAAAACACTCCTTACTTGGAAAAATTAATTTTCTATTAAATCCTAGCCATAAAACCCATAAAAGCCTTGCAAACCTTCTCCTTTTTCGTCCACAAGCCAACTGAAAGAAAGGCACATAAGGACATGTTTTTGCAAGATTTTCCCCCCATTTTTCTTACCCATATTCCCTTGTATTTTTAAATTAAACATCCCTATAAAAATCAGCCCTATCAACACCCCTTAGAAGCCCCACAAATTAGCCAAAAGTCCCTCTCATTTGGATGACAAGTCACTTTCAACATTTAGGAAGAACAAGGAAGGTTAGAAGATATTCCTTACTTCTTTTTATTACTTACAAGGTTAAAAGGGACATTTTCCTCTTTCCTTTCGTGTATTATGGTTGTTGTAAGATTGGAACATGTGATAGTAGGGTTAAAGGTTCGAAAATATGCCTAAGCATCCACCCCCATGATGGAAACACAAGGGTTGGAACTTAACTAGAGTTTCTTATTTATTTATGCTCTTATCATGTGTATTAGTTGGTTAAATTATAACCTTTAATCCTACACTTCTTCTATAAGTTTTAAGGATATCATGAATGAAAACAACTCACATTTTGGCTGTATATTTTTCTCTCAATAACAAAGAGTCTTCTCTTCATTCTCTAGGTGTAGGAGTTTGAAGTTTTTTGTAAAATCGTATAAGATTTATCCTAAGAGTTTGGACCTTAAGTGGTTCTTGAAAGTATTGATTCAAGGGGTTACGAAGAATTAATTTTTATCATCTCTAAATCTTCACCATTTACTTCTCTTATTTTGATTGTTCTAAAGTTTTAGAACACCAAGCAAGACCCCATTTTAAGTCTCATATGCAACACCTAGGGTGTGGAACATCAATGGAAAATAAAACTATATATCTAACCCTCGCCACTAGCCATGGCTGAATCTATGGTCAGGTTATTAAAAGATAATACGACTTGATTTTATATAGCCTTAATATAAACACTAACCCACCATGCAGTGTAGCAAATCATGTATCTAACTCATATGCTTTTTGATATCCCTACTTGAAGACATACCATAGTAGTACAAAGGGTACTCATCAAGTAAAATGATGTATCATAACCCTACAAAAGGGGACAATAACTTTTAAATACTTATGTTATTACTACAACTATATATAGTAATGGATTACCATCTTAATTAGGGTTTAATACTTATAGGTAGATTTAGGATTTATAAGTATTCCACATATTTAATAATAAATTATTTAAGGCAAGTAATATTTTATCATTTTAAATTGTGATATTATCTTATTAGTCCACTTATATAATAATATTTTATCTAAGGTTAAAAATAATTTATTAGAAAAAAGTATTGTTATGTTATTATTCTTTATATTGGTTAATAATATTTTATCAAAAAATAATAATAATTTTATATTCTAATTAGTTATATTTTTTTACTAATAAATTATTTAATCACAACTACCAACATACATATACAATTACTACCACATATACATTTAATTACAAAGCATAATTACCTCCACTAACATTTATATATATAATACTTAAGAATAAAAAAACACATACAACTATTGATAGATGTAGAAAGGGCAACAAAATTCTGGCCACCAACAAAATTACAAAAATTTAAGAAAAGAAAATGATTACGGTAATAAAATAATAATAAAAAGAAAATAAACTAAAAAAAGTAAAAAAGAAAGACCAAACCAATATGGAGGAGGTGGTGGTGTAATGCAGGAAAGGTGCTGGCTATGAAGGAAAGAACAAGAAAAAATGAAATTGAAATTAAGAAATAATAATAATAGATGAGACAAAAATAAGAAATTAAGAAAAAAAAATCAAAGAATGAAGATAAATCTTACCCAAAGATTTAATTCAACAAGGAGAGAAACCAAAGAAATAAAGAAAAAGAAAGAGATAACAAAGGAAAATGGAGAACATTTAAGAGTTCGCTAATAATGTAAATGTCGTTGCTAATAAAAGGAGAAAAAATCAAGTGTGCAAGGCATGTGACCTATTAGCAACAACAACAAAATTATTAGTCATGACATATAGTCGTTAATAGTGTAGCATTAATTGAAAAAAATGTGCCAAACTTCTTGTTAAACTTTTCACCAAGAAATCATCCCCATAAACTCTATTAGTGACAACATTTTGTAGTCCTTAATTTTATTCTTAACAAAATATCGCAATTTGGGAATATTTTAAGAGAAAATTTTTCCATAAATAGATTTTATACCACATTGGTGTCAAGAATAGTCTTTGGGGTCATCATTTTTCCTCCTATTTTCCTATCTCCAAAATTATTATTATCAACTACTCGTCATTGCTAATTTTCATTTTTACTAGTGACATGTCATTGTCCTTAATACCATTTTCATAAGTTTACTCTTTTCTTGTAGCGTTATATGCTACAAAATCTCATAATTGACATTAAGATATATTAAAAAAACTCATTCTTAATTTTGGTTACTAATTAACTTGTAGTAACTTAAAAAAAAAGAAATTATCAAATTATAAGCACAAGAAACATTTGATATATATACCATTTAACACCCCCATTTTTCAAAACTAATCCACTAAGAAATTAATATGAAAGCTAAATATGAATGAGGATATTATTGCCATAACTAGTATAAGTAGATACCATTATTCTACTTACACTAGCTGCTAAGGATAGTTTAAATAAGAAAATACATCAATTTTATTATTAACTCATATATAAGTAAATAATAATGTCTAATAAAACTAATAAAAATAATTAAATAAAATGGAAATGAAATGGTTAATAAAATCATAATTTATGAAAGTACTCATTAGCGACGCATAGGACTCTGAAAATCACCAACACTCTCATTCTTCTCCACAAAGAATTTCATCCATACCTCGAACTATTCATACTCATTTTACACTATGTTATCTACTCACCATATAACTCATATATCATCGCAACCTGATTTAAAATATATAACAAGTTATCTAAGAGAACAACTAAGTATTATGGAATATAATATAGAAGAGTATGTGTGTGTGTGTGCATCAAATCATATACCCATGATCGCACATGGAAACCACATAAATATATATATATATATAATTATTGATCTTTGCTTAAGTGATCAAAACATCTAAATATGTGAGTTCGTAAACAAACTAGGGGTCACCTGATAAATCAAAGTCTAAAGACCTACCACCAACCACAAGAAGATTAGAAACTATGCTCGAGCCATCCCAGAGGACATAACCCAAATGGGATAACAAAATTCCGAAGACCCACCACTTCAATCATCCACCCCTTAATTTTACACTCCCTTTAATAGGATCTAGAGAAGCCTATAAAGTAGATGAGGAATATTAACTAAAAACAACTCACATATATATAAATATTCACAAAATAAAAAAAGGAAAAACTATTATCAATCCACAACTTCAAGAGGCCAATGTTGAAGGATCTAAATCCCACTTGTTTTATAACACCCCAAAATTTACAACTAAAAAAATTCACTTTAACAAAAGCATAATATCATCATAAACATGTGTTACCACCGCAATCAATAGAAATCTGACTTACCATACCATCCTTACATTAGTTACAAGGAAAAATAATTAAAGACTCAAAATATGACAAATAGAGAATAAGAGAACTATCATAAACTTAGGTAAGATTTTGGAGGTTAACTCTAAGTGTAATATCAAAATACATCAAAAGGGATCCCATTGAAATAATAGTACAAAAGGTATTTGGAAAAAAGTAAATAACTAGATAACATGATCTATACCCAACGCTGACATATAAGAATCTCTCCTTGACAAATAAAACATCATAAATAGCAAAGTTATTTAATGGTTACTCATCGACCTACATAAAAACTTTTGGGGCCTCTACTTGTGGAAATGAACAACACCCACAAGAAGGATGATCACTATGCTACGTACTGAGTAAGGTAATAATACAATTGAGAAAGGGTATGAATACATAAGATCACATAAAGAACTCATCAAGAAAAAGGCTTAAACATGATATGATGTAAGAGATTAATTTAATCCATATTTTCATCTTTAGATAATATTAGCATCCATTTTATTATTCAATTTGAGCTTAGGATCCCATTATTCTTAATTTGTAGGAATGGACTAAAACACCTCCCAAGGAAAAATGCTCATAGCCACTATTATTGAGCTCCTAGAACAGACTCAACACCTCCTGAGGTAAAAAGGTTCGTTTCCACTATTCTTATACTATTGGAAAATTTTAAAGCACCTCCAAGAATAAAACATGCTTGTCTATTATTAATCTCATGGAACAGACTCTACACCTCGGTTCTGTCTCAAATGCTCTTTTACTTTAATTAATTAACATCTTATTCCCAGCTTTTATCTCAAGGCCATCATGGATGCATACATATAGATATTCAAGGCACATAATCTAGCCTATCATAATTATCTAAAAACCATAATACACAACCGCATGAAGATCGGAATATTTTCTAAAGAAAAAGGTCATAATTTCTCTAAGAAACCCTAATTTCATAATATGATAATAAATTTTTCCATAGTACTCTTTTATCCACCAATTTTAGCACATATTCCTAAAATATTATTATTATTATTATTATCAACATATTTTTAATACCTCAAAATTTTGCTAAACTTAATCTTGTATAATTAATATCTTAATCCAATTCTAATCTTGATAAAATTTTATTCTAGCCTTACCTATTTCCTTAATCCCAAAAACTTAACCTAATCCAAATCTTTAACCCCGGATAAATTATATTTTATAACATGACCTTAATCTTTGTAGATTGATATCATTAATCTTACCTATTTTATTCAATCTAAATTCTAACTTAATAATTTTTCTTTTTTTCTTATCTTTCTCATTTTTCCTATTTCATTTTTCCTGCCTCCTTCTTGCACCAAATTCCTTAACTTCTTCTCTTGTCTTGCATGTGTTTCTCTTAACTCCTAAAACACACAACTCTCATCTCAACCATCACCTCCCACCATCTCACTCGTGCCCCTACTGCTACTGCCATGATCATCACTATCAACATCATCATCCTCTACGTTCTTGACCATCGCTTGCCAGCACCGTACACATATATATATACACTAATCTCTTCTCTCTCTCTCTCTCTCCATCATTTGTTTTCAACATTTAATGCCCTAAATCTTGGCTAAGCCACCTCTCCCTCTCTTCTTCTTCTTCTTCTTCTTCTTCTTCTTCTTCTTCTTCTTCTTCTTCTTCTTCTTCTTCTTCTTCTTCTTCTTCTTCTTCTTCTTCTTCTTCTTCTTCTTCTTCTTCTTCTTCTTCTTCTTCTTCTTCTTCTTCTTCTTCTTCTTCTTCTTCTTCTTCTTCTTCTTCTTCTTCTTCTTCTTCTTCTTCTTCTTCTTCTTCTTCTTCTTCTTCTTCTTCTTCTTCTTCTTCTTCTTCTTCTTCTTCTTCTTCTTCATTGGCTACTGCTACTTTGTTTCTATCGCATGCCACCACCATCATCATCCACGCACCAACAAATCCACCAAGCGCTGTCCAAGGCTTGGTAGATTAGCCACCACAACCATCCCATTACTCCCCCTCACTGTTGCCATCCACCACAGCTGTAGTCGCCTTCTTTTTTGTACGCCTGTCTCATTTGTGTGAGTCACACGGATCATGCACGTTCTCTCACACAACTGTGCAACACTCTTTTTCCTTATCGAATGCCTATGCATGCTAGCATGGTTCGCTCGTGTATACTCGCACGACTAGTACACAACCTCGACAAGCCTGTATGTCCTTGTTTGTTATTACCTATGCATGAGTTGCATGAGCACGGTTGTGCCTCCTTCTCATAACCTGCCCATGTAACTTCTCAGTTTCCCTTTTTTTGGCCATGAACCCCTTTTTATACACTAAAACCTCACTCAAATACCATCAAAATTTCACTATAGCATCACCATACCTTCTACCACACTTCCATGCAACTTAAGCTTCCATTTGAATTCAGTTATTTCTATTTTTACGCTTATTTGCCTTAAATTTTTTCTCTATTATAATCTTCAAGCCTCATCGTATATTATCTTATTTTCATAGGTGATATTTCGGTGATCTCAGAGGAGGCGGTTTAGGATTTACGTGCTTAGAGCCTAGTATCCTTGTTGATAAGGATACTGGTTGATGTTTAGGGTTTTGTGTTAAATGCTTGAATAGTTATGTGTTTTATCATGTTATTCTTATTATATTGTTACATTTATGATATTAATGTTGTGTTATGATAATATGGATTTTATAATAGAAAGAGAGTAAGAATGTTGAAAGATGTGCATATATGAAGTTGTTACGCTAATTAGTAGTATTTTTTAGAGGAGTAATATGGGAGAAATAAATTAGGATAAGCAATAAATAAGTATATCTAAGAGGTATGATGATAAATAAAGGATTTGAAAATAATGATTATTGAAGATATATGATTTTCATAAAATAATGGCTATCGATTATCTTTGAGGGAATTTTGGTCAAAATGAGTTAATATGGGAATTTTAGGAATTTAAATTGTTAGGTGCATTAAATTATGATAATAATATTATGAGAAGTGTTTAGAGTGAATATTGAATATCTTCGATTTCCCAAGATGAGATAATGGCTTAATTAGGGAATAATAACCTTAAAACTATAATGTTATTATTACATATGTAAACGTTAGAGTTAGAGCACAAAGTCTAGATGTGTTTTTAATATTAGTATTTAAAGGATATTTATTAAATTTGGGTAATTATATGATTCTTATGGAAAAAGTTATGACTTACCTATGAAATTAGGGTTTTGGGAGCTCGGTGAACAATAACTTTTGAAGATGGTCTTGATATTTGTATGTCTTTGTCTTGCTTACCTTAATTATGTTTTGTACTCATCAAACCAGTTATGAATAAGATACTAATCATTAAAGTGAAAGATCACTTGAGTCAAGACCGATTGTACCTGTCCATTCCACAAATTAGAATAATGGTCGGGAGAGTGCTGCCTTGAGGTTTTATATGTTGATAATCATTCAATCGGTAGAGAAAGGTGGCCACGAGTATTCTACCCTGTGGTTGTATCTATTTATAATCCTTACACCAATTGAGAATAGTGGGGTCCCTAAACTCAATCTAAAATAAATCTAGAGAATGATCATAAAAATGAATAAGTTATTAATCATTTAAATTGAGAGACTACGTGAGTTAGGATTTTTTGTACCTGTCTGTTCCAACATACAAGAATAGTGGCCAAGAGCTTTTTTCTTATGAGGTTTTATTTATTGATAACCATTTCACTGATAGAGAATAGTGGCCAACAACATTCTGCCTTGGGGTTTTAAAAAATTGGATAACCATTCCACTATTTGAAAATAGCAGAGTCCTTGAACTCAACATAAATAAAAGAACGGATCATGTTATATTCTAATGGTACAAATCCTAAATCAGTCATTACCTTGTATAAATTATTGTATCTCTTATGTCTTCTTGTTTTTGCTGTGAATGCATATAGTTATATGTTTTCCCTATTTCGGTTTATTATTATCTTACTTAGTATGTAGTGTGTTGATCATCAATTTTATGGGTGATGCTCATTCCCTTGAGCAAACTATCCGGATGTTTATATTCAGGTCAATGAGGACCAAGCAGATGATTTTGCAAATTATGATTCCTTGTATGGGGTGGAGTGATTTTATGTATTAGAGTTTTTGGGCATAGAGTCATGTTTATTCGGATGATGGTTTTACTTGGATACCCTTTTGGGACTCTTAGACCTAGATTATCCCTTTTGTCTGTATTTTGGGTTATTGTATTTAGATTTAATATCCAAACTTGCATTTAAGTTTATAAAAATCCTATTGGTTTCTTTTTGTATGATTTAGCATTTTAAATTTTTTTGCCTCGTGATTCACTTCAGGATGGGCTCGTAAGCCATACTTATGTCAATTATAGTAGTAACACCTGGTTATTTAATTTTATGCTTTCCCTATAAAGTAATTTTTTTAGTAGTAAATCTTAGGGTGTTACAATATCTAAAAATCAAGGTATAAATTCAACATTTTACACATGTAATAACAACCCTATCTATAGAGTTACTATTTACACCTCCTACGAAAACCTACTTTTACAAGTTAGGTATAACTCTTCTCATAAGACTCATATAATCACCAAATTTAATATAAATTCCTAAAATTATAATATTAACAACATATCAAAAATAGAGTTTAAATCTAACACCATATACATGCAATATATATAACACCACCTCTAGAGTTATTATTCCTAATTTTAAGCCGTTTTTTCATCTTATGGGACATAGGTTATTCATAATTACTCTAAATATTTCCCCTGATATATTTATCATTTTTAAACCATTTAAACCATTAAATTATCAAATATTATACATTTATCCCATATTTACCAAAATACCCATCCTTTTCACCAAAACCCTATAAGTCTGATATCATTATTTTTGGATCCTCTATTTATTACATCACCACAAATCTTACCCATACTAGATTTTAAGTTACCATATTTATCAAACCCACATTACAATACCATATATCACACTAATTTAATTAGGGTTTACAAGATAACACTTACCGTAATAATATCGTATAAACACAAGCCTTTTCATATTATTCTCTTTCCATCATATGATACCACATTATCACATCATAAAATTAAAAAAATAATCATAACAGCATGATATTACTCACACAATCATACATAACGTTTAGAATAAATCCCTAACTATGACTTGCATCCTTACTAAAAACATCTTTGGTCTCTAAGCTTGTATAAGCCTAAATCACCTCCTCTAATAACTCTAGAAAATCACCTAATAATTAATAATTAAACAAAATTAGAACTTAATAATACAACCATGGAAATGATAAATCAAAGGAGGATGAAATTGGAAAAAACCAAAGTGCAAAGGTATCGAACGACCTATGAGAGAACTTGGTGCAACAAAAAGGGGTCTAACCGAAAGACTTTCCACAACCAAGGGGATGCAATGGAATTCCTTGCCTTAGATAAGGAGGATATAAACAAAACTCTTGGCCATATCTTATAGGGTGGCAACAACCCTCCTTATTTTAGCGAGGCTAAGGTGGGTAAGGGGTGAGTTGTTGCGTGAGATTGGTGTCGTTGCCTAGGGTGGTGCTACGAGAGTTGGTGTTGATGCTATGAGGGAGTTGGCATGGGGAAGTGGAATAAGTAGGTTGGTGTTAGCATGAGGGAAAAATGTGGCCAAGGTTGGTGGCATGAGGGAGAAATTTCAAAGCTTTGGTGGGTAAAGATGATGATAATAGATGAATGATGCACATGCAACTTGAGGAAAAGAAGAGGGAGTATGGGGAGAGTATGGTGAAGCATTAAATGAGGTGAGAAAAGAGAGATTAGAGGTATATATAGAGAGGTTGTATGAATAGGAAGAATGACCAAAGAGGTAGAGGTAGGGGTGAGGCATGATTAGGGTAAAGGTTTTGGGGCAATTTTTTCTATGAAACACATCCCTTGAGACGTGAGAGGTGATGTTGGTAATGATAAGAGTAGGAGAGGTGGGTTTAGGATGTAAGCTTAACAGAAGGAATTTAGTGAGGAGAGGAGAGAATCACATAGGGAAAGAAATAAAAAGAAGAAGAAAAAGGGAAAGGAAAAAGGAGAAAAAGAAAATAAGTTTAGGGTTTGAATTAGAATTAGGTGAAAATTTTAGATTAGAGAATTTGGGTAAGATTAAAATAGAAACAATATAGGGTTAGGTTTGGGTTAAAATAGTGATGATCCGAAATAAAAATTAGCATTAGGTTTAGATCTAAGATTAAGGTGTTAGAGTAAGGTAAAAGTATCATTTTTCCAAGATTAGGGTTATGTTAAGATATTAATTACTCAAGATTAGGGTTTGCTAAAATTTAAGGTATTACATATTTTGCTTAAAGTATTAATAATTTATTAAGATGATCACATAATACACATAAGTAACTATTCTTCATTAACTATCTTTCTTTTATTATCCACTTTCTAAACATAGAAACTTTCCTAAGGAAGAAACACTCAAAAAAGGTAAATTTTCAAATATATAAAGGTGAAACTAGAATAACTAACTTTTCAAATCCAACTCAAATATTTAACTAAAATCTTAAATCCATACGTATATCAAAAGATCAAGCTCAATAAACCTTAGTCAAACATTAATAGTCAACGCCAATATAATCACCAAAACACAAGCATTGATTAAAACCAACATCATACCAAAAATTTTGTTTAGTAAGTTATACTAATTTTTTTAATTTGACTAATCCATACTATTATCCCATCTATTTTTAGTACATATATCAAAATAAATAAATAAATAAATAACAATAACTTTTATGAAAAACTAGACTTACATGACTTTTAGTTGATATATTATAATTGAATTCAGTTTTTTTTTTTTGCAAAATATTGTAAAGTTGCAGCAAAATCAAAACTACCAACAATTTAACATAAAATTATATTTTCTTAGGCTAATTTTATTACATTTTATGATGCATGAAATATATTCATAATAAGGTATAAACTTATATTATAAATAAAATCCATACTTTGTAAACATCATTTTATACACACATAATATATATAGTTTACCAAATGTGGAATTCTTATATATAGAATATAGGGCCTTCAAGCATCAAGAATGTTCCTGTGACACCAAAATAACTTCAAGAGATAATGATCTTGAAAGAATAACTATTTCCTAAACTCGATGAATTGAAAGAACAACCACTAAAATAATAATATTTAAAATATTTTCAATACATTATCATGAAAAAACGACTATTTTTAAAAAAATGGTAACTTTTACTATAAAAAAACTCTTTTATAGCAACAACACTTTTTCAATGACAACATTTTATGGTTGCGAAAAAATTCTTTTAGCAACGATAATTTTATGACGTTACAAAAAGTTGTTGCAAAAAATAATTTATTTATATGGTGATTATTAGGAAATGTTTTATACTGACATTTGTCATTGCAATATATGTGATAGTTTATTTGCAACGACATTTATGTGTTACAATATACAAAATGTTTTTGCAACAATTTTTTTTTGTTACAAAATGTTGATTAAATTTATTGCAATGACTATACTTGTTGCAAATATTTATATTATTTTAACGCAATGACATTTATATATTTTGCAATGACATTTGTCGTTGCAATACATGTAATGCTTTATTTGCAACGTCATTTATATGTTGTAATAGGCAAAATGTTTTTGCAACGACTTTTTTTTTATTACAAAATGTTAATTGAATTTATTCCAACAACTATACCTATTTCAAGTATTTAGATTATTTTAACATAATGACATTTATATATTTTGCAACAACATTTGTCATCATAATATATGTTATAGTTTATTTGTAATGACATTTATATGTTGCAATATACAAAATATTTTTGCAACAACTTTTTTTTTTGCAAAATATTGATTGGATTTATTGCAATAACTATACTTGTTGAAAATATTTAGATTATTTTAACACAATGACATTTATATGTTTTGCAACAACACTTGTTGTCACAATATATGCAATGGTTTATTTGTAATGACATTTATATGTTACAATATACAACATGTTTTTCCAATGACTTTTTTTTGTTGTAAAATATTGATTGAATTTATTACAATGACTATACTTGTTGCAAATATTTAGATTATTTCATCGCAATAACATTTATATGTTTTGCAATGCCATTTTTCATTGCAATATACAAAAATTTTTTGCAACAAAATTTATATGTTGCAATATACAAAAAGTTTTTGCAAAGACTTTTTTTTTATTGCAAAATATTGATTGAATTTATTGCAATGACTATACTTGTTGCAAATATTTAGATTATTTTAACACAACAAGTTGTTGTAAAAAAAATTATCAACACTTTTATTGTAGCATCTATAATTTGTTGCAAGTGCCTTATCTACCTCCCTATCTTACCTCCATTATGTTAGCCTTGTTTAGTTATATTGATTTGACATGCCAATTTGTCTTGGCATCCATCGGCTTAATCAAATCCCTAATTGCTATGCAAAATTCTGGTAAATTTTCATTCAATATGATAATTTTTTCTTGATATATATGTTAAGAATTATTTTTATATATTTTGGTTGTATTGATTTAAGCGGGACATATGTATATGGCATAATTTATGGACATCAATTAGAGGTTTCACAAGTCATTTATTGCAACGGTGTTTAAACAAATTATCGTGTTGTTGCAATTGTATGTTTTTTTGCAACGACAAAGATGGTTGTTAAAGTTTTAAGTTCACATTTTGGCAAATACTTTATTATTGCAATTATGTATTTTTTGTAATGATATATATGTAATGTTATAAGGATTGATATGACTACTTATATCAACATAGTATACTATCCTTTTGGTGATTCTATCCTAAGAACTCAATAGTTAAGCATGCTTGCCGTGGAGCAATTTTTAGGATGGATGACTCTCTTGGAAAGTTTTGGAAATGACTCGTATTGATATGTGGAGCTAGTCAATCAATCTAAAAGCGCTCCACAATAGCCCTCGTAGTTCTTATGGGCCTAGGTGGCTACCAAGTGGCTCCGCGTGGTCGTTTTGACTCGAGGTGTTAGATATTTGTGGATCTTGGGTGCTATCAGGTGGCCCTTATGTAGTCGTATTGACTCGGGGTATTTTGTAATTTTTTGTTCCTAATGTATATTCAATTTTTTGTAGCGACATAAGCTGTTGCAATTAATGTGTTTTTACAACAACAAATATTATTGCTGTAATATTTTTTTTTGCAACAACTTTTGTTATTGCAAATAATAAGATTTAGCAATGACATAATTTTTTGCTAGACTACAAACATTTTTTGTCAACGACAAAAGTCATTGCTAATTATAGGCTTTTGTAACGACATAAATTGTTGTCGAAGTATAATCAATATTTCGCAATGACAAAGGTCATTGTAATATATTTACACATGTAATTAGGTGAAGTTATGTATTGCAACAACATTTATTTGGTAATGACAAGTTATGTTACATTTAATTACTTTTTGCAACGACCATTATTTTTTTTTTTCAATGCCATGACGCGCAACGACTTGCAACAAAAAATGTTGTTGCAATATATATTTTTTGTAACGACTTTATATCTTTAGCAACAAAAAGCATCGTTGCTAAAAATGATTCTTATTATAATATTTTGGTTGCCAAAAGTATTATAAAAATAACAAATTTTCTTAACATTTCTAAAATTGAAAAGATAATTTTTGATTAACATTAAAATAAAAAAATGGTATAAATATAATACAATTTCAATTCCAAATATGAGGTATTTTATGCTTATAAAAATGATTAAAACAATGATCACTAAAAGAGTAAGTTAAAAGATTTGAAATTATGATGGTATTACAAACTATGTATACAAAAAAAAAATATTAAAAATTTAAAATAAAAAGGATAGTTATGAACCGAATAAAAATTAATAAATAAATAATATTATAAAATTAAATATATTTATTTTACTCTAAGTGTATGTGTGTGTGCGGAGAGATAGAGAGAGAGAGAGAGAGAGAGACATTGAACTCTTTTATAAGTACTTTTATTAACAATTGGTTTCCTTATCATTATTATCTTGCTCTTGTTTCATTTGTACGGTTGGTGTTCTAAGTATGTAACATGAGTAGATGTTCAGCATTAGAAAAGAAATATAGTGAGAATATAATAATAATATAAAAAAAATTAAAGATGAACAAATAAAATTATAATAAGCAGGTATGATTGTAAAATTCTACCGCCATCTACTATTTCATTAATTTCAAATCATAAAATTATAGAATTATAATATCTGAAATGAGAGTTCAACGGCTAGGAGGTTCGGTCTCCACTTCCAACTAATTCACGGCTTTGAGATATTACACTAATTGATTTGATTTGCGTAAGATACTTCTACAAACCTTCCCCGAAATAATCTAATTAATTCACGGCTTTTATTAAACTGACATCATTTAATTTAGACCGATACAATCTAATCCGATAATTCCTCCCGGTAAAATGAGCGCCAAACAAGTTAACTCAGCAAAACCGTGCCTAACTCTGATGTCACTTTAAATTTACTGAGGGGTTTGGCCAGCTAGAACCTAGTAGTGCGATTAATAACTATCGGCAATAATCATTGGAACAAAACGTCAAAGAAGGAGACCGAACTAGTACAAAGCTGATGGATATTCTATCATCACATCCCATCTCATAATGGTCGTGATTTTTAGGACTTGCTGTGACATGACCTAAAGCCAAAAACAAGATGGCATCGCTGCGGAGACAGACAGCTCCGAAACCGATCATACACCAATCTATACAATAAACGTACGTGCACATACGTATTTATTTATTAATTTTCTTCTTCATGCGTTCGACACCTCTTCTTCCGTGTGTCGGACGACAGACATTGATACACCAATCGCTCTCTGCCAAATAGCATATACGATCGATCATGTGCATAATTTTCCTTTTCTTTTGCTTCTGTCCTATCAGAAAGGATGCGTGCATGGTAGGCGTAGACCGCGGGGACATGCCTACTTATCCTAGTTCGGCTCCTAGTTCTTAAAGCTTGCCGGCGTGATTTTTGGGTAAAAAATAGCGACCGATCAAGCGTCTCCTAACGAAATTAAATTAAATTTATTAGTCTGTCGTTGCATGCGATTGAATTTTGAATGAAAGGAAAATAAAGGACTCGTTTGAAACCTCAGGCTCCCGTGGTCAAGGACCGATAATCGATCCTCAAGATAGTCGCAGTGGTAGCTAGTACCACATACATTTATATATATGGTTAAGAGACCAGCGGTCAAATACATCCTATATTGCCAGGAAAATGGGTACTTTTCTTTTGCAGGTTCATGGTATTTAACTGATTAAAGAAGCTTTTGGAGGCCCTCAGTCCCCCCCGACTGTCTTAAACTGATTAAAGAAGCTTTTGGAGGCCCTCAGTCCTCAACTGTCGCATGCTGTTTTAGTGTACTGGCTAGCTATGGTTGATCGGGTTTTTAATCGGTCTTTTAGTTCGAGGCTTCGAGTGAGGAAAACGGGAAGGACCCCATAGCATTAGGGAGGGACCATTTGCTTAGTTTGTCTAGTGTGCATTTAAGAGACGACGGGCTTAGATTATAGAAACTAGGAGCTTAGTTCTGCTCACGCAGTTAGACCGCGTTTGCAATTTTACATTGATTTATTACGTAGGCCAACCATAGCGAAAAAGAACAAAAAAAAAAAAAAAAAATCCGTACAGCGGTCAAAGAACTCCCACGGCGAGGCATACGACAAAGCGCCGGCGCCCTTTCGAGTTTGGTCCTATACCGGATAGGATATTTTTTTATTTATCATTTAAAATGGATAAAAAAATTTATATTTGTATTTATATTTAAATTTGATGAACATTTTTTGATAGGTATATTTATTTATTTATATCATTTATAAGGTTTAAAATAAAAACTATTTAATGTTAGATATAGATGTTTAAAGTTTTTAGGATTTCATTATATTTCTACTTTTAACCTAAGAAAAATATATTTAAGGTTATATAAATGAATGATACAAAATTAATTTTATATTGGGTATAAGAATACGGGTATAAGTGTAAATATATAAAAGATGATACAGATTTGATGATCATTTATTCATATTTATATCCAAACCTAGGGAACATTTTTTCTTTCTTCTATATCTTTATTTATATCTGTTTATCCATATCCATTTACATATTTATCAAATTTTGAATAAAACCTATCCAATTACCATCCCTAATTCAAGTACCCAAAAAAATAATAATATAAAATTCCCAAGGTAGCACTAGAAACAACAAGAATGATACTATAGTAATTTTAAATAAATGCTTTAGAAAAAATTAAAATAAAACTATTTTTCAACTTGCACTTTTTTTAAAAAAAATACCATTGTTAATATTTTCTCTATAAATAAATGTACATTAAGCACAAAAATAAAAATGTATATATTTAATGATACAAATACACATCTTATATGCATAAATATTTTATCAATAAAATATATACCTTTCAGATATAAATACACATCATTTATTTTAAAAATAAATGATGATAATATATATTATAAATATATATCTTATTAAAAAAATATACATCTTTATATGGTAAATATAAATCTTATAATTGTAAACATATATTTTATAGTGACAAATGCACATATCATAAAGATCAAATAAATATCTTATGGTCATGAATACACATGTTAAATCAACATATGCACATCTTATACAATCATTTATTTATAAAATAATAAGAAAAAAATAAGCATGTTATAAATACATATATTATTGGAAAGAAATATACCTCCATATTGAAAACACATATAATAGATATAAATGCACATCTTATATCAACAAATACACTTTTTATAGTAGGAAATACACATGTTTCAGTAGCCATATGTACTCTATACTATGCTACTAATAGTATGCCCAAAAACACATTGAGAGGGGATGTTGAAAAAACAAATACCACCAATTGTTACAAGAAACATCTACTAGACAAAAACCGAAATACGCCCCTCGAGTTCCAAGTTCAAATTCCCCTTCCATCTATCAAATATTATGATATGTTTATAGTAATTATGATGTGTTTGATAACAATAACAACAACAATAATAATAATTTATCGTGACACTACCATAGATATAGACTAAGATGATGGTTAAAATTAGGCTTTGATAATGGTTCCATATCGTCATCAAAGCAGGGGCCATCTAATCGTTGATAATGTTCCACAAAACCATCATCAAAAGGCACCACAACATATTGAAGACACTGAATATTCAGATCATCCTCCAAGAGTGAATCAAAGACTCAACATCATACTATAATCAACATCAAGGAGGAAATCAAGGAGATTCACATCAACATTAAAATTAAGCTCATGATACACACATATCCAAGATTCATGAAAAAGTTCCCGAAGACCACATACTACTAAACTCAAAAAACATATGATATATAGATATAAAGCTAGAGTTATGGAATAGTTAAGCATATAAGTATTTTTGATACATAAAACCTCCATAATTTAGTTAGTAAGCTAAATTCCAATGTAAACATAGGATCCACACTTATGAACAATGATCTATATGATGGCATATCTCATGCTATAACCATCCATATTCATAATGCATATGTTGATCTATTATGTATCTAATAACTAATGCTTTTCTATAGGTGCATGTTGAAAAATTAGAAATGTTAACTAATGCAAACATGAACACCAAACCTCATCACAAAATAGATATTTATCTTACCTCAACGAAAATCTTCTAGCAATGAAAAAATGCTCCTAACTTAATAACCTAATACATTATCCTTGGTTATCTAAAGGAAAAAAGAATCCAAAAATAATAAAGCATACTTTAAATTTTAATTTAAATAATAAAATAGAGAAGAAAGATAGAGGTATAAATTCTTAACCTTAATGTAACACCCCCGAATTTCAGAACTTAAAAAATTTATTTTAAAAGAGTTAATAGTGGACGCTAGACACAAAGCATAGGGGTGTCACGTCGCATCCAACATAAAAGAGGCATTCCAAATGCCTAATCTATGCCTGATGCAAGTTAAAAGTAACTTTATGCTTAGGATTCAGGTGTGAGAAGCACTTGATTTCACTGCAATACATGATATGAAATAGAGAGAAGGAAATAAATAGTAAAAATATAGGACTAAGAATCCAAAGAGGGATAGAGATATCCGGATAACCATACCTTTTACCAATTTATTTAGCGCTCACCCAAGGCAGGCAAATCAAAGCTAATAATCATCAATCACTTGCAAAATAGGGCAGATCTACTCGTGGGAATTAGTAGCAACCATGAAAAGGATGATTAGTACGTTACGTGCTAAGTAAAGTGACAATGTAGTCAAAACTGGAAAAACATAACATTACATACATTCACAATAGAAAGTAGTATACACGCGAGATACAAGAATCAACACAAGATAATTACTAATCCGGTTTCATATTATTAGAAGTATATGAATATCAATTCTTTAATTTATGTTAAGTTTAGGGACAACCCTATTTTTAAACTGGTGGAACTATTTGAAACACCTCCTAGTATAAAATGCTCCTAGCCACTATCCTTAAACCGGTGGAATGGTTTGAAGCACCTCCAAGGAAAAAATGTGCCTGTTTACTATTATTAAGCTAGTATAACAGACTCCTACACCTCAGTCCTGACTCACATAATCTTTCACTGTTAGTGATTAGTATCTTAATCATTGGTTTCTTATATTAGAATCATATTATCTTTCATGTTAAGATTAGGCCCCATTATTCTTAAACCAGTGGAATGATTTAATACACCTCCCAGGGTAAAATGCACCTGGCCATTATTATTAAGCTGGTAGAACGGACACATAAAACATCTCGACTCGATTCACGTGATCTTTTGTTTTAAATGATTAGTGTCTTATTCATTATTGGTTAATGAGTAAGAAACATAATTAATGCAAGCAAGATATCAAAAGACATATAACAAGACTATTCTCAAAGATTAAGATACTCATTTTCCCTGAAAATCCTAAATTCACAATTTAAGCATAGCTTCCTCCATATTGATCATTTATCCACCAAATATAGTATATGGTCATCAAATAATGGTATCATTAACATAACCAAAATTTGAGGTCTACATCCCACGTCTTTCATATGCGATAATAGCCCTATCTCAAAAGTTACTATTTATAAGGCTCCTACAACCCTAATTTTACAGGTAAGTCATAAATTTTTTCATAAGGCTCATATAATTACCAAATTAAATTAAAATCATTAAAATAACCATATTAACGACATATCTGAAAGTCATAGCCTAACTTTAACATTTTACACATGTGATAATAACATTATCGTTTTAGGGCTATTATTCCTAAATTAGGCTAGTTTCTCATCTAAAGAACTTATAACCTTCATAATCACTCCCAAACACTTCATATGATATTATTAGCATATTTTAATCCATATAACACATTAAAATACCAAAATTTCATAATAACCCATATTGACCAAAATGTACTTAAAGATAGTTGATATCCTCAATATCATTATTTTCAAATCATCCTTTTATCAACATACATCTTAAATATAATTATTTCCCACTTATAATAATTCATTAGGCCCGTACTACTCTCCCATAATTTATACTCATCCACAAAAAAATATGATTTAGCGTAATATCATCGTATCAGCATATCTTTCGTTATTCTTACTTCCTTCCTATCATATAATTCATATTAATGTATCATATCATCAATAACATGAATTTTAATATTATAATAATAATAATAATAAAATGATAAAATACATAATCATACAATCATTTAACACAAAACCCGAAACATTGACTAGTATCCTTACTAATAAAGGCTCCGATCTCTAAGCATGCTTATCCTAATCTGCTTCTTTCAAAACTTTCAGAATATCACCTAAGAATAATTAACAAAACATAATTATAATTATTGATATAATTAATGAAGGGTTAAGGTAATGGAAGAGAAAAGAATGGGAAAAAACCAAATCGGGGTTCGAAGGTGGTGTTAGCCAAAAATTGTGTAACAAAGGGAGAATCAGTTGGGGTTGTCGAGTAAGGGGGGATAGCAAAGACACAACCTATTGTTGCTAGGGGGGTTACAGTAGTAAGGAAGGCTAAAAGGAGAGGGGTGGGATCGGTCGAGTTGGTCGAAGAGAGGGGGTGAGCAATAGTGGAAATTGCCAAAGCTCGGGAGGTGTTTTGGATGGTTTTGCTGCAACTACGGGGTAGGTATAGTGGATATTTCTGCAGATAGGGTGAAAGTTGTGGTAAAACTTGCTGTAGTTTTTTCCATTACTAGGGGGTGTTGGAATGGAACTTTGGCTGGTGGTAGGGGTAGATTATAGTGAGTTTTGCTATAGCTAGGGGGTTAGAATGGTGAGTTTTTCTATAGCTAGGGTAAGGGAATGGTGAGTCTTGCTGCAACTATGGGGGAGATGTAGCAAAGGTTGCCGGTGCTTAGGGTTGAGGTGTGGAAAATGCTGGTGGTGGAGGTGTATATGGTTTGGTTGGTCTCATAGATAGGGTGATTTTTGGGCTATTAGGGGGGGTTAATTTGTGACATAAAATTAAGGGGTACAGGGGATAAGAAGAGGATGGCGTGTAGCGGAAGGAGGAGAAAAATAAGGAGAGTAAAGCAAGGAGGAGGGAATTGTGCATGGCAGGGGAGGTGTGTGGTATGATGGTGGCATAAAGGTGATGTGCTGAGGTAGAGGGAGAGTAGGGTGAGGTAATAAAATAGAATAGGGTAGGGGTAATTTATTTAGGTATAAAACCGGGTAAAGTATCCTGGTAAAAATTATTCGATTACCTATATAGATTTATTTGACAAAATGAATACTAGTTACTATCCAAACCTAGGTTTAAGTTTTAATAAGCACCCTCTAGCATATTTTAGCCTAATTAAATTTTATAACTAATAAATTATAATAATATTACACATATTAATAATATTTTTAGTACAAACACCCTATAATAATTATTATAACTAATACACATAATTACTGATTATAACTATTAGGGTTGTCTAAAAATGGGGTATTACACTTAACCCACAAGATAGATAATTGAGAGTAGCAAAGAGCAATAAATCTTCAACTCTCTTAAAACTTTAATCCTTTATTTATAGAAAAAAAGGTGAACTAAATTAAGGATTAAGAAGATAGAAAAATTGAATCCAAATAGAAGGATATGAGGAAAAGGTCTTAGTTCTATGCTGGAACAAGAAAAGGAAAGGAGAGAAAAGTGGTTCTCCACACTTAGCAAAACGTGCCAAAGGAAGAAGAGAAAAGGGAGAACAAGTAAAGACACTTCAATGAGTGTGTTAAAAGGAGAGGAAAATAAAATGTAGATGGTTAGGAGGGGTATGATTGTCGACTAAAAAGGAATGAAGAGAAAGAATAGGAAGTTAACTTGTAAGGGTGGAGTGGTGTGTTGGGTAAAATGGTGTAAGAGGAGTAATTAATGAAGCATGGGGTGGGAAGGGTAAAGTGATGTGAATCTTTTGGTCTTCCTTTGGAGTTGTTCCTTCAGCCGAACCGGCGAATTGAACATTGCGCTCGATTAATCTTTCGATCCTTTCAAGAAACCCTAACAGGTTTCCATCATTTGGTATCAGAGCCTCGATTATTAGAGTGCTCGTAGTTTCTCTGTTACTGATTAAGTTTTCCTCCATTTTTGAGTCGATTTCTGTATTTCGCTAACCCTATCTTGAGGTGTGAAATTTTAGGGTTTACAGCGACGAATACTGTTTCGATTTTCGTTGTTCTAAAACCGGCGATTAAAGTGTTTTGGTCCGCTGTTTTGAAAGTCCGAAGAAGAAACCCTAATCGACCTAGGGTTTGGTCAAGAACTTTAATCGCCGGCGATTAAAGTGTTTTGGTCCGCTGTTTTGAAAGTCTGCCGTTTTGAAAGTGCGACAAATTGTTGTTGGTAACATCGATTCGTATTTTTTCCTGTTTCATACAACTATCTGCTATACTTAACTTCCAATTTCTTCGCAATTTACTTTTTGTTAATAAGTATACAGGTAACATAACCGGCGAACCATTTGGTTTCGAGAAAAAGGGATAGACCTCCAAGAAGAGGGGTACCCTAGATAAGTGAATTAATTGCTTAAGTAGACGACGATAATTTTTGATTGAATTTCTGGCTGAGTTCTCAATTCTTCTCTCGCGACTTGTCTCTCTCTCTCTCGGCGATTCTCTCGCTCGCTCGTTCTTCTGAATCTGCTCTCTTACCTTTGATCGATCTAGATCATTCACTCTTCAAATTTCAGTTGCCATTGTACAAACTCTGCCTCTGAATCTTTTGGTCTTCCTTTGGAGTTGTTCCTTAGGCTGAACCGGCGAATCGAACATTGCGCTCCATTAATCTTTTGATCCTTTCGAGAAACCCTAACAGGTTTCCATCATAAATTCAAGAGAAAAATCAAATCAAGATAGAGTAGCAATGGGGTAAGGGTATTTACACAAGCAAAAGGAGAAAAGGAGAAAGTATAAGGAGAGAGGAAAAGTACCTCAAAAGTGCTTTGGAGAGATTTTTAGCTAAATAAAATCATAGAATGATCTAGATAATGTGAAACTAATCCCAATGCATCAAAATATGCTAATTAGTACAAATACAATCTAATTAGAAGTTTTCATAAATATTGGAAAAGAGAATCAAAGTAAAACATAAAAGTATTCTGGAATCGTAGCTTAACCAATTGATTGGTTTTGTAAAACCAGTCGATTGGTTCTATGGAAAATGAAAATGATGGTTGCTGGACATACCTCTTGATCAGTTCGAGCAACTAGTCTACTAGTATCAGTGATATTCCACATTTTCACCCAATTCCAAGTCATTTCCAAAGCCAAAAAAACTTTATTTTTATATTTAAATAATTTTAAATATATTTTCAAAGAATTTTAGGATGGGGTATTGTAAATTTTTTATCTATTTGCTTTAATATCTATTCCCCTCTTATTCCCATTCTATGCTTCCCAAACTCTAAATCTTAACCCTCATTATTTTGCACATACTGTATATTGACTAAATATATAGTATGTCAAAAATAATGAGGGTTTAACTACTTTGAAGAATGGTTGACCAAGAAATTAATATGATAACAAAAACTATTTTTAGGAAAATAATACTTGCAAAAGAGTCCAAACCCTATTTTTAGAGTGATGAAAATACATTCTTTGTTTTTATTAATTTATATTCATTAATTTATAATTATTTGATGTATTTTCTTTGTGGAGTTGCTAGCCTTCATTTGTATGCATAACCCTTATACTAACCCTTTTTTTTAGTATGTATGTATTTTGACAATTTGTGTTGCTTTATAGTAGTTACAACTTAATCATTGACCAAGAGATAGATTCAAAATTATTTTTTTTACAATGATATTTTATAGTTTAAAAGTATATTGAGACCATATTTTTGTGGTATTTGTAGGATCGGACAATACTATGATTTGTTTTTGCAATTCAATTAAGATGACCTCTATCTATTTTAAGTAGAATTTCATTTTTAACAACTCATATTTTATTGGATAAGGCTAAAATTCTATGAAATAAAGGCCTTAAGTTGAAGTTCTCCTCCTCATCTTTTAATATTGTTATGGGTTTATGTTAATTGTGATTATTTATATTGATTTTTATACTTGTTTTCAAGACACCATATGAATAAATATTATTTTTTTGGAAAAAAATTAGCCATTTATCCATAATTCTAAGGGATGTATTAATAAAAAATAGGATTTTATTTATATTGTTGTATTGTGCTAAATTTACTTTTCTAACAAATATAGACAATAAAATTTGTAAACCTACAATAGTTCTTCTAAATATAATATTAGACTATAAAAAACTATTTGTAATTTCCAAAATAAGAACAATTATATATATATATATAATTCAAGTCATTAAAAAATTTTCACTATGTGCATGTGATAGTATGTGTCAAGCCGTGTGATTCTAACATCTAAGTAACATAATTCAATATTAAAATAATGTTATAATGACCTAATTTAATTAAAAATTAGGATGTAATTAGAATTAAAAGTAGTGTGTATTGAAATTTTATTTCATTGTATAATTAAGTTTATGACACTTTGGACTAACCCTGAGAGTGAACAAATAAAGGTAATAGCCTCAACTAAAATACATGGATCACATGAATATATCATAATCAAGAAATACAACCACCTTTAACAAAAATAGAGAGGGGATAAAATTCCATGTAGGTAACATGACATTTAGTTCCACTTAAATACAATATTTTTCAAATAATCACCTTTTGGTACCATATTTTTTTTACTTTAATATTATTTTGATAATTGTTTTTAGTTTTATATGGGAAAAATAATAAAATTATAATATTAAATAATTTAATATGTATCTTATCCTATAAGATACACATCTATAAAATAAGGAACAAATATATGTGTCATAAATACACATTTTACTAGAAAGAATATGCATCTTTACAAGACAACAGATGTAAGAGCAAACACTCAAGACTTTACATTCATCATTATGGAACCAATTGTTCTTCATTTAGAAAGAATCTCCTAAAAAATTAAAGATAAATAGATGATTACGTTGCTAGTTATAGATGAAACATACCATACAAGCTACTAGGCGTATATCGTGTTTGCCCAGAATGCTTGGAGGGCATGGCTACATGCATGGGAGGAATAAAAGACAGCTTGGATGTGTATATTAGTTGGTTTAATTAATTAGTTAATTAAATATTCGAGTTAAAGATTAGCTATAGAATAAAGTAGCATAAATCTATCTTTTGAAGAATTATAACTTCTTATATTTTTAGCTAGTTATCTTTTGAAGAATTATATCTTTCAACTAGTAGATGGTAATATATTATATGAAGTAATTGGTGTCCTTGGCTATATAATCCATAGAACACACGTTGAAGAGGACATTGAATGGAATTGAAATGAAAATTGCAAGTATTGCATATTGAATTCCTTGTGAGTTCATCTCAATTTTAATCAAACTGTATGAACGGTTAATCTTGAAACCCTTAATCTATTCATCTATGTGAATTAGATATTAAGTACTATCTTTCTAAATCCCACAACCCACATAATTCCCAGCCATAATCGTTGTCCCAATTCATCCCAAATTGAAACCCTAACCCAAATTTACAAAAGCCTAACACTAAATTACAAAACTCTAACCCTAACTCACAAAACCTTCTATCTTCATACCTTAATTACCAAATGATCATCATCATCATCATCATCATCATCATCATCATCATCTCACCATTATTGAATCACCCTTTTCATTCATCCATCACCATCAAATAATCAAGAATCATCTTCATAATTATCTCTCCACAACTGAATATCTTCATCTTCAACTTACCACCTTTGAGTCTTCATCTTCTTAATTTCAACATAACTGAGCCTTATGTTTACATATTAGATAATTCCATATTCCCACACATATCAATTTTGGTATCAAGGCCTTAGGTTTTGGTCTATTGTGATCAAGGTCCAATCTTTCCTTAATATTCTTGCAAGAACGTGTCCTTACTTCAAGGTTTTTCAAAGAACATGTCTGATCTTCAAGATTCTTCCAAGAATTCATCAAGAAGACACCCTAATCCAAGAACTTAGAGACGTTTTTGGAGAGTACCACTTGGTTTGTGAAGAGAGGAGAAGGTGAACCAAGAGGAAGACTTGAGAGATTCTCTCGAGGTATTAGTGGATGAGATCAAGGAAGTAAAGCTACGCATAGGGAGAATAAAAGCTTCACAAGCTCAAGGGTCACATGTGCAGTCACAAAACTGAAGGGAACAAGTAGAAGAAGACCATTTGATAAGGGAACAAGATCGAATGGAAGAAGGAGAAGAGAGTGTGGGAAACTATTGAAGATTACATGAAACCTTAAGAAGAAACTTTGATGATGTGGAGAAGGGAATCCGATTTTATCTATATGACTTTGAAGGTAATCTCAATCCAAAATCTTTTCTTAAATGGTTTCAAATTATTGAATATATTTTTGAGTATAAATAGATTGATGATGAGAAGAGGTTCCGAATAGAAATATTGAAGTTTAAGAAATTTGCTACACTACTATGGAAATGGGAAATAATAACGACACATTAATAACGGTGGTTTTAAAACCATTGCCAAACGTATGAAAATTAATGGGTGGGAGAGTTTTGATAATGGCTATAGTTAAAAACCATTATTAAAACCTCCACCCTAAAATCATATATAGTAGTTTTAATGACGATATATGAAAAACTGTTATTAAAAGATACTTTAATAATGGTTATTATACGAACCATTATTAAAAGTCTGCCAGGTTTTAATAACAGTTATTAAAAGATGTTCTAACAAAGGTTCTTTGAAGAACCGTTATTAAAGGTACTTTTAATAACAGTTCCTGTAAGAATAGTTATTAAAAATCCAATCTTTCACCTCTTATTTTGTTCAGTTCGTGTTTCGTGCCAAAAATTTCAAACTCTCTCATTCTGCACCTTCCCTCTCTTACTCTCGTTCTCTTGCAAACCCTCGCATCACCACACCATGTACCACCACTCTGGCTCCTCTCAAGTCTGGGCAACCACCACTTGTTCTCTTTCGTGTTACCAACTCCGAGTAACCACTCTTTCGCTTGCAGCACCACATCGCTGCCAATCTTGGTATTGCATGTGCTGCTACTCTTGCGCACCTTGCCTAGACTTGGTCCTTCTTGCTCCGCCATGTTCATATGTGGTCGCCGCTCTCCTCTTGCTCGCCGTAGGTTCTCTTGATCGCCACCATGCATAGCTTTTTCTCTTCATATATATATATATATGCATATATGTTGATGCAGGTTACATTGTTTGTTTTTGAAAAATTATAGTTTGTGTTGAAAAATGTGTTAGTGAAAAATATTGTTGTTCGTTGTTGAATTTGTTGATGTTATATATTAACATGCATGAGTGTGTTGGCCAACCATACATATACATATATACATCGTTGTAGTACTTAATTACCAAGAGAAATAAAATACTTAAAAATATTAGTAATGTCACTCTTAATATATATATATATGTATATATATTTCATTTATAAGTATAGGACACTAGGATTTTAGGAAATATCATATATTTAAATGAAAATATATTTTAAATATGCACATCATTAAATGAAAATTTCAATTAGAGATGCATGTAAATAATTTTTATTTGATGAGGATTAAATAGACATAGAAAATAAAGAAGATATAAAAGTGAATAATAGAGACGAATAATTATGTATAATAATAATAATAATAATAATAATAATAATAATAATAATAATAATAATAATAATATATGATTTATTAGGGTTTAATTATAGTTAGTTAGGTTTAGGATTAGGGTTTATTAGGTTTAGGGTTAGTTTTTATTATAATTTATTGGGGTTAGGGTTAGGGTTTAACATTTATTATACTAAATATAATAATTAATATGTTCTCTTATAACAAACTATTATACACATTATTCTGAACTCTACTTTTAATAATATCATATTATTGTACTTAACCTAAATATATTATCTTATTAATATCTACTTGATTTTACCATGCGGAGCTTGAACGATTTGATGATAGTTTGATGTTCAGCCGGTTTATTAAATGTATAACCTGAGATTATGTCCTTATTTTAAACATGTCAAATATAATAAGAGGAAGTTTGATTCAAATTAACTCATTAACAAATCTAGTGGGAGTAAATGAAAGGATGTGTTTGGTAATTTATCTTTTGTTGATATTTAATGACACGTTTATATCAATTAAGAAATAAATAAAAATCAATTCAAGATTATAAGTTTTATGATGAGTATCTTATGTGGGTATGTTGTTAGCTTTACATAATTGGTTAAGATATGGTAGAATATATTTATGATTTGTCTAGCTAGTTGAAGAGTTTACATATAAGCTAAATTTAAATATATTATATACATTATAGGAGAAACTTGAAATGCCATACGTTGTGAAGGGGGTGGACCAATATAACATTGTGTCCTAGGCTACAGGAATTGTAGAACACCTTGGAAGATACAGGGGTCTTGGATTAGGTGTTACGAGAACGAGCGTGTGTGGTCGACTTTGTGGTTCTTGTAGCACTAATGAAAGTGGCCATGCTCACCCATAAATTAAACATGACATTTGAATGGATGGCAAGAATGGAGCAATAGTTATCATTTATTAAATCTCAAGGGTATAAGTAATCCAATTCTAATAACCATGATTATCTTCACATACCTAATGTAAATAACATTAGAGACAGCTGTGAAGCTGATACACGTCTTTCTTCTATTCCCGAGGTAAACATTACAAATAATGAATAATTATTAAATGTATTTTGTGTCATAGATAATTAAGAATGTGTAATATTTTATTTTAGGGTCTGCATAAATGTGACTTGTTAGTGAATGACCTTTTAACTCTTTTGGCAAAATAAAGGGTACGCATCAGCCATAGTACCCAAACACAAATAGTCCATGGGTATAACTTAGCCCTAAACACAAGGCCAGTGAGTATTGACACTCCAATCATTGGCAATGTGCCCTTGCATCATTATAAAGAAGGTGATTAGGCACCCATAGTGTTAGAATCTCATGGAAGCTTCATGCCTTGGCTTGCGGATTAGATACGTCTCACTACTGAAGAGAAAATGGCATTCGACATCATTATTAGACCTTATTTATTACTTAAATTTTTTATATCTTTTTCATATATATATGCTTAATAAATGTTTTATTTATTATTATGAATTAAATAATCAAAAAAGAAGAATGCTCCTACTAGTAAAATGAAGAGATGTACTACTAAAGAGGATGTTGCTAAAGAAAAGAGAGATAAATCAGAAAAATTAGTTGCTCCACAAAAGATTCCATCTTCAGAGGAGAGCCAACCTCCATCAGCATTGGCTTTATTATTATGAACTTGATAGTTTACAAAATCAAATATAGGAATCCGAGATAAGAGTTCAAATAATCGGAAATACAAAAACATCCTAACGTAATGGTCAAAATACTAATAACCAATTAGCCAAACTCTTAGGCACAATCATAACCCTAAAACCCTAAGCAATGGTCAACTAATGGCCCATATCATCACCATTAGCATACTCTAACTGAGAGTCATAATCCTATAAATCGTAATCTGTCCTCGGATAAGAAGCTTGATCATTGCTGTCACCACACAAATATAGTATTAGTGTGGTGAAGTACTGGTAAAATATACTACCTAAAACATGGAAGGCTCATGTAGCATATTGAGTTCACATAATAGCAGAGTGATATTATAATGACACAGCTTAAGTAGAACATAGCTTGCTTGCATGGAATTCATGGAAGTATAGAAACATAGTAATACATGCTATACATAAAGCATAAACCATGTTAGAATTATTCCTTTAGTGATCATGAAAGTTTCGGTTAGTAAGATAGTTTATTCTACCACACCTAGTTCTCTACCATAAACAAAAGTCATGTCAGCACAAGATAATCATAATGGAATACCACACCCATAACGCAAGGTCAAGATATATCAAAGTGGCTTTCTTCGGGCATATCACACCAACCACACATCAAGGGCACCTGCCACCAAAATCAAGATACTATACCCATCATATGTTTTCAAAGTACACCAAGGGGGCTTGTACTAGGATACCTCACCCACCACACCTTGAATCTATCCACCGCAAGGGCTAAAAAGTTGGGATACCACATTCATCAAAGTAATGAACAATACGAAGTGCCGGAGGGCTTGTACTATGATACATCACTCACCCGTACTAGACACCAATTTCATGCCGGCTTGCCATAATATAATCCTATACCTCAAAAATAAGCTCATAAACCCCTACTGACCACAACCTGGTAGAGAAAGAAAAAGGTATTGAGTGAAAGAATATAAATTAGGGTTGACTAGCCCACTAACTCCCAGTAGCTACCCGGAGAGCTGAAGAAAAAGGCTTGAATGAAAATTTAAACTATTAATTTATGTATAGGTGATGTCACAAATCACAACAAAGTCCACACATAACCAAATTGGGTGTTTCCAAATGATAACACCAAACACAATTAAAATCCATTATTTTCCATGCTATTCATAAAAGAAGCCTTATGATTGGTGACTTTACTGTCATTCTTTCTGATCAGGAGAAAATTGGAGGCATTACTCATGCTGCTAATATGGAAGAATTTGCTGACTGCCTCTTCACTTGTGGATTAGGAGAGCTGCCAACCTCAGGCCCTTCTTTCACTTGGACCAATAACAGATTGGTCATGCTAGGGTATGCAGTAAACTTGAGAAAGCTTTGGGTGATCATGAATGGTTTGAGCAATTTAACCATGTCTGGGTTGAGGTAATTGAAGATTGCCTTTCTGACTATTGCAGACTTCACTTAAAAACTCAGCAGGCAATAAAAAATGGGATTAAGCCCTTTAAGTTTTTCAACTTCTGAACTTCTTCTCCTCATTTTCTGCCTTATGTAGCTTAGGCCTGGAGTACGCCTGTTCTTGGTTCTAAGCAATACATCCTGGTTACAAAACTCAGATTATTAAAAAAAGTCCTAAAGCAGCTAAACTCTGAGCATTTTGGAAACCTTCAGCATAAAGTTTCTCAAGAAAATGAAGACTGGCTCCATTGTAATCAGGCCCTTCAAGTTTCTCCAAATAATACTGACCTACAGATCAAATAAAAAACTCTAAGAGACAAATGGTGGCAACAGGTTAGGTTTGAGGAGCATTTCTTAAAATAGAAATCAAGAATCCACCATATCAAATTAGGGGATGGAAACAATGCTTTCTTCCATGCTAGAATCAAGGAGAGACAAAGATCAAACAATATTGCTTCTTTAGTTGACAGCTCTGGGAAAAAACTAACTTCTCACACAGAGATTCTTGTTGAAATCATGCACTTCTACTCTGACCTTTTGGGCTCCTTAGCAAACACCCTCCAAATGATTCATCCTGATGCCATCAAGCAAGGGCCTATTCTTAATGCAAATCAGAGATCTTCTCTTTCAGCCCCAGTGATTGTAGATGAAATTAAAAATGCTGTGTTTAGAATGGGAAACAACAAAGCTCCTAGACCTAATGGTTTCAATGCTCACTTCTTTAAATCCACTTGGCAGATTATTGGAGAGGATGTCATAGTTGCTATAAAGAATTTTTGGGACACTGGCTACCTGCTAAGAGCTTTAAATATTACATCCCTGCATCTAATCCCAAAGAAATCCTCCCCCACTACCATAAATGATTACATACCTATCTCTTTCTGCAATGTTGCATACAAGATTATCTCTTCCTTTCTCACAAAAAGGTTGCAAAGTATCCTTCCCTCTCTTGTTCATGGTTCTCAAACAACTTTTGTAGAGGGTAGGTGGATTGGAGAAAATGTGCTACTAGCTCAAGAACTTCTCAGGAAATACAACAGGAAAAATATCAACCCAAGGATGATGCTTAAAGTGGACTTAAATAAGGCTTTTGATACAATAGAATGGAAGTTTATTCAGCAGCTTCTTCTTGCTCTGGGATTTCCTAGCCATTTTGCTCATATGATTATGCAATGTGTCACAACCACTAAATTCTCTATTGTCTTCAATGGCAGCCTATGCAAGCCTTTTAATGGTTGTAGGGGACTAATACAAGGTAACCCCTTGTCTCCTTACCTTTTTGTGCTAACTATGGAATACCTCTCTCGAATGCTTCAATCTATATGGTCTGGAAAAACTTTCAAAGGTCACCCGGATTGTAAGTTAAGTAAAATCACCAACCTATACTTTGCTGATGATCTCTTAATTTTTTGCAAAGGTCACCTGCAATCCGACAATATTATCAAGGGAGTCTTGAAAACCTTCTACATCACCTCAAGACTGCAAGAAAACCCTAAGAAAAGTAGTTTTTTTTTTGTGGTGTAAATGACAACACTAAATCTCAGGTGATGCATGCTTTTAATTTCACTGAAGGAGTGTTTCCTGTAAAATACTTGGGTATTCCTCTAAACCCAAGATCCTTACAGATTTCTCACTTCCCACCCCTTATTGACAATATATCTCGAAGACTCAAATCTTAGACAACCAGGCCTCTCAGTTTTGCTGGAAGAATGCACCTGCTCAAATCTGTCATTTTTGGTATAGAAAATTTCTAGATGCAAAGTTTTTCCTTGCCAAAGGCTGTTATCCATCACATTGAGAGTCTATGCAGAGATTTTCTCTGGAATAACATGGATTCCCAGAGGCATAACAATCCTATTGCTTGGTCAAAAGTATGCATTCCCAAAGAAGAAGGTGGCCTAGGCTTACAACAGCTCTCACAATGGAATTTAGCATGTATGGCCAAATACCTTTGGAAACTCATTAAATCAAAAGAAAGCTTATGGATCAAGTGGGTTCATGTAATATATCTTAGAAGAAAAGATATATGGCACATTGAAGAGAATGTAGATCACTCTTGGACTTTTAAGCAGCTCATAAAAGTTAGAGAGCAAATAAGAGATCATTATGCAAATTGGTATTTTTCTGAAAAATATAGCACCAAGCAGGTATATCAACAACTTAGAAGCTCTATGCCTAAAGTTGAATGGAAATATTTTGTATGGAACCACTATTGTCATGAAAAACACAAGTTTTTTACATAGATGCTTTGCCATAATGCCCTCCCCCTGAAATCAAAGCTTTTCAAATGGGGGATCACTGTTGATAATATTTGTGAAGTCTATAGAAACAATGAGGAGGATATAGATCATCTCTTTTTATACTACCATGGAGCAAACATCCTCTGGCAGTATATCCTAAAATGGCTACATTTGGTAAGAAATGTAAATGATTGGCTGAGCTGTAGGACATGGTTAATCAGGAAAACCAAGGGGAAAAAGAAAGAAATTGCTTGGAGAGCCATATTCAATGCCCTCCTCTACCACATATGGATCAATTGCAACAAGGTGACTTTCCAGCTTATGCAAAGGAATCCTATGACCATTATCAAGCAGATTATTTTGGAAACATTTATTAGCTTCAATGATTCTAGGAATATTCATGTTACAAAGTACCTAAAAAGTCTAGATAGATAGATTGTTTGAGTTTTAGGGGTATTCCCCTCTTGAGTTTGTAAGTGAAATGGTTTTACTTCTTTCCTTTGGTAATACAAACTTAATTAATTACTAAAAAAATCCACTATTTAACCAAATTGGGTATTTCCAAGTGATAATACCAAATACATCACAAGGCATTAAGCCACCATTTGGGTGTTTAAAGATGACACAAAACTCATCCACAAGGCATAAAAGCCACCAATTGGGTGTTTAGAGATAACACCAAACTTAACAAAAAATCAAGGCTCAAATATCATTTAAGTAGTTAATACTAAATTAGGTTAATCAGAGCTGAAACCATAATTAAAATCTTGTATATACATGGAAGGATCAACATAAAAGACCCAAAAGAAACACCACAAATCACAACAAACTTGGAGGCTTCCAATTGGACCAATCGATCAGTCCTTCAGACCAATCAACTAGTGTGGTTATACCATACTTAGACTAAAGCGAATTAGAGCACCAATCGACTAGTTAGCCTCATCGATTGAATCTTCATATGATTCAGTTGACTAGTTTGGTCCAATCGTTTGATGAGTCTAAGTAGAGACCAAATCACTTTAGTCTGCAAGGACACCAGTCGATGGGTTTGACCAACAAATTAACTGATCATCAAAACTAGTTGACTGGTTTATGAAACCAATTGATTAATCTCATAACCAACATATCCAAAACACTAAACCATTAGACTACTCACAAAATCAATCGATTGGTTTGAGGAATCGATCGATTGATCTAGGTAAAACACAATCTAGAATTCCAAAACACACACCAAATCTTACCAAACTTTACTATATTAATCCTAACATGTTTCTATGTCAAAAAATACACAAGAATACGTGTTGAACATATAGAATCACATGGATACATGGTAATGTACAAACTTAAACAAATCATGCTCAACAACCCATTTTAATCTTAACTTTAGAGAACCTCAACAACATTTGCTTAAGAAGAAATACACCACATGCTCATGATATGGAACCCCAATATACCATAGAAACCTAATTATATTAAAGATAATAATGCCTTACCTTGAACCAATTCTTCTAGCACAAAACTCCTACTAGATGGCCTATCTAGCAGAACATCAATTCTTAAGAGAACCAAAGTAAAAAACCATTGAAATCATCTTCTAAAACTTCATTAAAAAATAAGAAAATCAGACCAAGATGAAGAAGAAGAAGAAGAAGAAGAAGAAGAAAAAGAAGAAGAAGATGACGACACACCACCTTTGGTTCAAAATAGGATGTTAAAGAGAAGCGAAAATCTCCAACTTTTCTCAACCTTAATTCTTCCTTGCTTAAGGAATGAAAGAGAGAATTAAAAAAAAGATTTTAAGAAGAGAAGATAACACAATTCTTGCACATTTCAAATGAGAAAATAAGAGAGGATCTCTATTTATCTCAATAGAAGAATAAGAGAGGAAAATGAAAGGGTAGTCAACACTTAGTGTATTTACCACAAGGAGAAGGAAGAAGATAGTAAGAACACTAGTGAGGAATGATAATGGATAAGCAAATGAGAAGTATAAGAGCAAGATGGTGGAAATTCGCAAGGAAAATAGGGATGAGACATGTGAGGTTTGATTGTGGGCAAGCCAAGAAGTGAGAGATGACTTGATGGGGTGGTGGGGGTTGAGTACAATCAGAGATGGACATGGTAGTGGGTTGCCAATTCAGGGAAGGGTGCACAAAGTTAAAAATGGTAGCCCCATCTACCAGAAGAGAGAGGGAGAGGTGAGGGAGAAGGAAAATGGAGGCTTGCCTCTGAAAGTGGATTTTGGGAAACTTTTGCTAATTAAAATCATGTAATGATCTTACTAATATGAAGATAATACAAAGCACTAAAATATACTTATTGGAATAATAAAACTTCAATCCTAATTTTTCATAATCATTAGAGGAAAATTCAAATTAAAATAAAAAATAGATTTGAAATCTCAAGCAAACTAGTAGACTAGTTTGTCTAGGACAAGCATATAAACTTTCCTAGAGCACCAGTCAATCGGTACCCATAAATTCACATTTTTATTATAATTTCATGCCCATGGTGAACTATGAATATTGTGGAACCTTTTATGAATATGTTTTGATTATGTGGTTTAAAAACCTTTTATATGGCTTAGACTTTGAATGCAATAATATAGTAAAAACTTAAAGGGAAAGAGAAATAGATTAAGCCTATGTTTCTCTGACTCTCAAGGTATCTAAATAAGGGATTAGCTATTACATTTTTGTTTAACTACATATAGAGGAACTCACATTATTCTTGTACCTCTCCTACTCTACATATACTATAGGTGTATCTATGGGTCTAAAAACTTAAGGATTAGGATGCGTACAATGTTTGAGATTTCTCAATACCTTGGCCCATGTCCATAATTAGTAGACTATGATAGTTATGTTCAAATGGTTACCCGGTAACCTTGATTATTTTTTTTGCATTAAGTGTTGAGTCTCATGATGGAGAACATAAGTGTTTGCTCGTAATTCTTCAAAATGCGTATAAACTCTTATCAATTCTTGGAAACTCTAATAACTCTAGGTGGATGTGAATTAAGTGATCACCTTGATGTTAAGGTAATAATTGGAATACTATCTTATAATAATGAACAACATCTAGTGTCTTCATATGTTATCTAATATGTATGGCATGTCTATCAAAGTTCATGATGAAGTATGTGATCTATAATCCATTTGATATGTTATAATGTCATGTCTAGAAGTTAGCATGATAATCTCAATTTTTTTTACATATTTAAGTGTACCATGCCATGAGCATCTTATGAGTCTAGTATGTCTCTATAGCATGTTAACATAGGAGCATGAATTTATGCATGACTAGCATGCTTGATGTGCTCTTTATGACCTTATGTTCTTTATAAATTATATATTGGGTAGCTTGACTTACTTAGTACATAAATATTAACGTGCCCGTTAAATCGGTAGCTTGCTTAATCCCATGACTAGAGGATTTATGCAGGTAGTGATGGATGACTAGTAGGAGGCCATGTGCTTGTTTGGTGTTGAAATAATGAGATCTAAGACATCTCGACGTGCTATTATCTTTTGAAAGTCCCTTATGATTGAGAACTATTTTAAGTTGTTTTTGTTTTAGATTTCCTTTCTCTCTTGTATTTTGTAATGTTTTAAGCTTTCATACACTTGGTTCTATGCTTAAACATTTTAACTCTTATATTATTTATGTAATTTGTTCCTGTCAATTTTTTGTTAGTTTGGATACTCAATCGTGTGCCTGAGGTGGGACAAATGATGAAATGACTATCTTATATTAGTTGCAGTGATACAAATTTAATATTTTTGCTTTCACAATGTTTTAAAACAAAAGTTTTTGGTTATGAAAATTGGGGGTATTATAGCATGTACCCATCATGCATCTTCATTAAAAAATTTAATAGTGACTATTAAATCCCTCCTTTATCCATAATTAAATAATTAAACGCATTGCTAGGCCCAATATTATTAATTTGAGCCAATTCCTCGTCCAAGGCCAAATTAATGGACTCTAATATGAAATAAGTTAACCTATGTCTTGTAGAATCTATACAGCATGCTCCCTCATACTTCTCCGCTTATTGAGAAAAAGATTTCCTCAAATTTGCACATATGAAATTAATTGCTTAGATAAAATGAAAACAACCAAAACTTTTCAAATCTCTCTCTTTCCCACAAACACACACGGCCTAAAGATATTAGTAACACATAGATTAAATATGATGAATAATAAATATAAATCATTTTGAGAAATTGCTTAATTAAAGTGTTAATATTAAAATCTATCTAATAGATAAAGTATAAGGAAACAATAAATTGTTTTTTATCCATAGTGATTCACCAAACTTATAAATAATTATTTTTTTTGACAATAAATGATTAAGAATATTAAGTTATAGTATTTGATAAACACATAACAACAAATTAAAAACATCAAGTCCGTTTTAAATTTCGCACAAGTCTCTAATTATTCATATAATAATTGACTTTCATCAAAAGAGCTTTCGGGTCGTTACTTGAATCAAAAGCTTAATAGTTATAAGTGCTTGTATGAAATGAAATATCATTATAGTAATAAACGTCCGGCCCTTTTAGGACGGGGATGCATAGTGGAAGTTAGGTACGACACACATGCGGCACAAGTTTATTTGATCAATTTATTGTTGGGTTTGTAGAGAGGACCAAAGAAAGATAATTGGTTTAGCACTGAAGACTCACATGCATCAGTAATCAAGTACAATGAGATTGATAAATTTATAATTCCAATTCCATCCTGATTATAGATGATTAAAATTATGCTTTCTAAAAATGGCCGACAACCCTTGAAGATCGGGTGTGTCGGATAATCTTTTATTGATTACGACATTTTTCTAGATTATTGTTGTGAAGGTGTAATTGGCTTGATTATATATATATAATGATAATCACCGTCATGATGTAAAGTAAAAATTACTACTATTTTTTTGAGATATTTAATGAGAGTTATTAATATGGTGGGAATGAACTCTAACTTTTTAAATCATTTATAATAATTTACATTAGTTTCTTCCACCTACCTTAATATATAAAGTTACAATATTTAAAAAAGAAAAAATATTCTTACACTCAAAAACTCTAATTTTATAAACTACTTATATTACTTTTTTCTAACGATGAAAGCAAATTTTCTCCGCTTACTTATGGTAATTTTTGAACCTAAAATATAAATACATAATATTTATAAAAATATTTCTATTTTTTTAATGCTCCAATAATATAGTTTTTCAATCTATTAATATTTCTTTATTTATTTATTGCATTATTTAGATCTCAACCCTTTATTGTTGATATAACTATTTAAATTAAAAATTCTTGTCAAAATATATTTTTCATTGGATGTCTATAGTTGGGGGAAAAAAAAAATGAGACATAAGGTCACAGTTGAATTCATACGTATATTTGGTAAACTAACCTATTAAAATGGGATAAAATAGCATATAGTAAATTTTATATATTTAATGTACCTTATCAATTACTCTATTAAAAATTAAAAGTTGTAATTTTTTGAACTATGTGTAAAATCAATATAAACGAAATAACTAATATGAAAATAATCTAATCAGCAAATAAAACCAAAGTTATGTCAGATGGGTCTAATTCAAGCTCTGTTATATGATAATTGTAAAGTTAAAAAGTTTGTGGATCTAATTCCTGCTTGCTACGTATTTAGTGTAGTACGATTAGAAAGGATGGATTAATAAATAAGGGTCTAGCATTACCTTTCAACAAGGACCCCTCTCTATAAAAGGGGAAAAAAATTATTGGAGCAAGATTATGATAATAGTCAGGTGATTTGGATAGATGTTTATCGATTATATTACAGTTGCCTCCAATTGGTTTCTAGCAGCAAAGAAGTAATACAGTGTGAGCACGAGAGTTGAATCAATAGGAAGTTAGTATCTTAAAGTTCTAAATGGTTTTACTTACTAAATTTTAATTTGATCATAGGAAAGGTTGTTTCCCGTAGAAACATTCATTTACTTGCTATTTTTACAATTGAGGGTTCGTGTGCTTTATCAGGCTCTAATGCCACTTCTAGGGACTGCAATTGGGTCAAGCCAGACGAAGTAAAACAGGAAGACCTTTTTCTTACATACCTCGAGTACAGCTCTATACTAAAATCAATTAATAATAGGAGTAACCTATCTTTCTTATATATTACCCTAACTTCCTCTACTTTATCGTGACATTTTTTTTTTCAAAAAAGTTGTAGGATGTTGATGACCATCAATGATTGCTACATGTTTTATGACATTTTTCATAATAGATGGCTTCTTACCGTGGAAAATCTATAAACAAATGAACTATTTAATCTTGTTAATTGATATCATGGACCACGTTTTTTACTGAGTCAATTTTAAGAGCATACCACTACCCCAAAAAGAAGTTTTAATAATGATTATTTTACAATTTTAATAACGGTTTTCAACCATTATTAAAACACCCGTTATTAAATCTTTAATAACGGTTCATAACCGTTATCAAAAATATAAAAAAAACCGCCAATATGAACATAAAATACATGTTTAATAACGATTTTTGAGAAAAACCGTTTTTAAACAAGAGGGTTTTAATAACGGTTCTGATGAAAACCGTTATTAAAAGATAGGTTTTAATAACGGTTCTTATGAAAACCGTTATTAAAACCTATCTTTTAATAACGGTTTTCATCAGAACCGTTATTAAAACTCCAATTTTTTTATATAGTTTTTGCAGTTTTGTTCCTGCCCACATACACAGTTGTATGTTCAAATAATTACCAAATCTGCATCGTAAAACAACATCAATTGATAACAAATCTGCAATCACACCATAATTTCAATCAATCCCGGCCTTGTTAATACACCAGACATATATACTCAAGAATCAAAATTAGTAGGCATACCACAACTTGGTAGCTCTACACGCCAAAGCAAAATGTTTATAAATCTAGGTTAGAAGACTTAAAGACATAGCTAGACAAAATACAAATCTGAACATGCATGTAGAATATATAGATCTCTACCTAATACCGAATGAATGAGTGCACATGCTTGGCCCATTGCTCTCTCACTTCATCAATTTCTTCAACATTGTATTGCTGGCCTTGTGCATAATCATCGGTGAAAAACTATAAATTCCAAGTTTTGATTAATATATAGTTAGCACTTACGTCAAGTATCAAACATATATGTCATGATTCATTAATGGAAAAATATCAAAAAGAAAACATACATGGCTTGGATATATGTTGACCGATCTATTTTGGACTATCAGATCCATTGCTCTACATACATAGTATCCACAATCTTTGTCGTTTTGCTGTTGTGGACACTATCATATAAATTCAGTTAGCTCTCTAACTATTAGATATTAATTTTAATTAAAATAAAATACGAAATAGTTGCCTTCCTACTTACTATGATAGGCTCGTATTGAACATTCTTTGGGTCTGGGACACCATTCCCACCTTTCCTTTGATACGCTGTCTGTAGTGCCCTAATAAATAGAGTTGGATACACAATATTGTAAGTACACATATATACCTCAAATAACGAAAGCTAGCTAAGCGAATATATGTATAAATAAGCTAATGAAGTAAGAAGTGAAAAGTATACTAACATGTCGATAAATTCCTTCCCATAATGACGAGCGACTTCAAAAGTCATGTCATAGCTTCGAAGGGAATCAAACACATATACTTTATTAAGATCAGGTCGGACGGCGTACAAAACCCAATGTTCAGTTGCGAGGTGAGGAATGAGATAGAGCTTGTTGTGTCCCTCAATCAAAATGCAATCCGCTAAATAGTTTATGTGCCTACCCTCTCTTATTGTACTACCATCAGCTATATAGTATGGGCACACAAATACAATAGAGGACATCATTTCCTCCATCGCTGCTCGAGTAGCTACCAACCTATGGACAACAAAAACAATGCATATTTGTTAATAAATAATAACTCATATAAGAGGTCATAAAAATTCCAATTGTATAAGTTAAGAGTACTAAAATCTCAAAATGAAATAATACTTACATGACATAGACGACGACACTTATGGTTGACATCCATTCTTGATTATAAATGTCACTTATGTCAGCCGTCGATACCATGTAAGTAGCATCGTCCCTCCCAACATACTCAGGATGACAATCAATGAAAATATAATTGTCCCTGAGGTAGTTTTGGGCATTAAAATATAATATAGCTAATGCTGGTGGAGGTTGGCTTTGCAGATCCGAAGAAGGAATCTTTTGTGGGGCAACTGATTTTTCAGATCTAGCTCTCTTTCCTTTAGCAGCGCCCTGTTTTGTGTTGATCATTCTGCTAGTACCTCTCTTGGTTTTACTAGCAGAAGCAGTCTTCTTTTTTTATTCCATTTTTGATTCCTTAATTGATAATATTAAACAAAATATATATTGAGAATATAAATATATATATATATATATATATAAAGGTATATATAGTGTAACTACTAAACAAAGTCTAATGAAGATGTCAAATGTCAATACCTCTTCAGTAGTGAGATGTATTTGATCCGTTGGCCAAGCCACGAAGCTTCCATGAGCTTCTAGTACTGTGGTTGCCTCATCGTCCTCTTTATAATAAGGCAAGTGTGCACTGCCAATGATTGGAGTGTCAATACTCACCGACCTTGTATTTAGGGCTAAATTGTACCCGTGGATTGTCTGCATTTCAATACTGTGACTGATGCGGACCCTTCCTTTCGCCAAAATTGTTGAATGGTCATTCGCTAATAAGTCACATTTATGTAAACCCTAAACAAAAATATTACACATTATTAATAATTTATAACACCGAATACATTTAATAACAATTCATAATTTGTAATGCTTACCTCAAGAAGAGTAGAAAGAAATGCATCAACTTCACAACTATTTCTAACGCTATTTACATTAGGTATGTGAAGCTGATCATGGTCTACTGAATCGGATGGCTTATACCCTTGAGATTTAACAAATTACAACTCTTGCTCCATTGTTGCCATCCGTTCAAATGCCACGTTCAATTTTTGGGTGAGGATGGCGACTTGCTCATTAGTGCTACGAGAACCACGAGATCGACCACATATGCTCGTTCTCGTAACACCCAATCCAATTCCCCTATGTCTTCCAAGGTGTTCTACAATTCTTGTAGCCTGGGCCACAATGCTATATTAGTCCACCTCCTCACCTTCTGACGTTTCAAGTTCATCCTGTAAATTTAACTTATAGGAATAAGCATAATATATATAGTAAGTAGGGTTTTATCTACAAAACAATTTTTTTGGCTGCAACATCAACATATTCATTAATATATCCATCTCTTGTTGCTCTAGCCTTCTTCTATAATGTACCAATATTGATGGACGAGGTACATGGGTCCAAGTCTTAGGCTAGAAGCTACAAATCAAAAAATATTCTTAATTAAGAATATTATTATAAAATTCAACATTTACATGTAAATAGATAATCACAAAATGCATACCAACTCCTCTTCAAGGCCTGCATAGCCTTTGCAAGCCATATTATGCCGATATTTATTTTTCTTGGCAATCTCTTTATTTTGGGTATTTTTTTCCTATGTGACAAGCCAAAACATAATGACATGGTTATTTCAATATTAAGCATAATACTGGGATTGATACAAAAATTTTAATTGTTATCTAACAAGTACCTCAAAATCCACCGTAAGACGATAAGCAATGAATTGGTTCCAACTTTCTTGATCGATGAAACCGTATCGTTTAGGTGGATTCTGTCGAACAGAACCATCCTTCTTTCTATACATTTTTCTACGAGCTAAATATGACCTAAATGTTCTTAGACGCTCCCCACAATGTCTAAGAAGCCATTTCTTCCTACTCTCTGGGACATTGAACACTCTCTGCAAAATAAGACATGTAGTTGTATACCGATGTTAATGTAATAAAATTAATAACATTTGACATACAAAAATGATTACATAAAATAGCATACATACCGTGATTTCCTATCAAATATGCTCCTTATGACCCTATGGAACCTGCTTCCAATTATTATAGGAGATAGGAGCACGGTTATAGGTCACAAGTGAAATGTAGGTCAAGAACATATCTGCGTAAGGGCCGATGGGAAGATTGTAAGTATTTCATCCCAACTTGACTACTTCTCCTCTATTCCTCATATCTATGATAATTCTCATAATCGTAGGTCCTCTCTTCCCTTCTTCATCACTGCTATCCCTATCAATGTTTTTGTTGGTCATATCTCTACAAAAAATAAATAAATAAATTATGTTAGAATGTTATGTATTGAGCATAATAATGTACTATTATATTATCGATACGAATCATTCTTAGAAAGAATTAATCTCAAATGTATCATGCTATTCTATATATATATATATATACATATATATATATATATATACATATATATATATATATATATATATATATATACAAATCATGCTAACACGTTTCCAAAAAGATATTAATACTAACCCTAACCCTAATTAACCATAATAAACGATAAACCCTAACCCTAACCCTAACCCTAGCTAATTAACCATAATTTATTATAATAAAACCTAACCCTAAACCACAAAAAAACCTAATCCCTAAACCTAGTAAATGTAATTAAAGCATAATAATAATAATATTATTATTATTATTATTATTATTATTATTATTATCATCATCATACACAATTATTTCTCTCTATTTAATTATTCAGTTTTTTATATTCCTTATTCTCTATATCTATTTAATCCTCATCAAATAGCAATCATTAACATATGCATATGTAAAATATATTTTCATTTCATTATATGACATTTCCTATATCTTATTGCTAGTCTCCTATACTTATTAATGAAAATGTGTGTGTGTGTGTGTGTGTGTGTGTGTGTGTGTGTGTGTGTGTGTATATATATATAGTTTTTATGAGTGAAAATGTATATAATTCTACACTCACATTCATATTATATATATATATATATATATATATATGTAAAGGTCTTGGCCAACACATGCATTTGTTAATATATAACAATAACGTAACAAATTCAATAACAAACAGCAAAATTTTCAGCCAATACATTCAACAACACATTTTTGAACGACAAACCACAATATTTCAATAACAAACAAAAGAAACCCTGTAGCAAAATGCATGCATTTATATATATACATATATAAGTAGATAAAAAGTTACGAGAGGAAGAACAAACACATACATAAAGTGAGCTAGCAAAACATGATGGTGATCGAGAATGTTGAGAGAGGCAAGGGCTTCAAACACGATAGAGGATGAAGGTGCAAGTGCTAGCTAGCTTCAGAACAATGACAGCACACACATGCAGAGCCGGAAATGGTAGAGGCATGGTGGAGAGTTGGCGGTGCGAGAGTTTCCTTTACTTGAGAGGAGCCGGTGTGGTGGTGCGAGGGTTTGTAAGGAGAAGGAGAGCAAGAGAATGAAGGTGCAGAGAGTCTGAAAATTTTGGCACGAAACATAACTGAACGAAATATAAGTTTGATTTTGGAGTTTTAATAACGGTTCTTCCAGGAACTGTTATTAAAAGCTTCTGACTTTTGACAACGGTTCTAATATGAACCGCTATTAAATCCTCTTTTAATAACGTTTTACCTGAAACCGTTATTAAAACATCCGAGCAAATTATAACTTTGCCCTTTTAATAACGGTTTTTAGCTAGAACCGTTATCAAAACTCTCCCGCCCATTAATTTTCACGCGTTTGACAACGGTTGTTGAACTACCGTTATTAATTTCCCATTATTATTTCCCGTTTTCCTAGTAGTGTACATATAATCATAAAATTATGCAATAACAAAAAAGAAGAAATACTAGTTTGGTATACCTTAGGTCTATAGGAATCCTTTTCAATCACTAGATTACATCTCTCCTATAAATTGTAACCACTATATCAATTAAATTAAGTTAGTAGAATGCATGATATTTTGTTATCAAATCTTTTTGGGAATGAATATATTTTAAAATTCAAGTTATCTCCATATAATATGTGTGTATATATTGATATTGTATATGTTTTTAATTATCTAATAATATCCGTCTGAATTCGTATACTACATATAAAATAAAAGTTTATTCTAGTGCATCATCAATCAAGAGAATTGTGTAGAGGCGACCTATGAAGGAGATGAATTTTATATGGACATGTCTCTTAATAGTATCTAGTATACAATAGATGCCTCCACTACTACAAATACGGGAAATAATAACGGGACATTAATAACGGTAGTTCGAAAACCGTTGTCAAACGCGTGAAAATTAATCGGAGGGAAGTTTTGATAACGGTTCTAGTTAAAAACCGTTATTAAAAGGGCAACGTTAAAATTTGGACGGATGTTTTAATAACGGTTTTATATAAACCGTTATTAAAAGATGATTTAATAACGGTTCATATTAGAACCGTTCTCAAAAGTCAGAAGCTTTTAATGACGGTTCTTCCAGGAACCGTTATTAAAACCCCAAAATCAAACTTTTATTTCTCGCTTGGTTATGTTTCGTGCCAAAATTTTCAGACTCTCTGCACTTTCGTTCTCTTTCTCTCCTTCCTTCTCCTTAAAAACCCTCGCACCGCCAACTCGCACCACCAGGCTCCTCTCAAGTAAAGGAAACCCTCGCACCGCCACACCTCTGCCATTGTTCCGAAGCTAGCTGGCACTTGCACCTTCATCCTCCGTCGTGTTTGAAGCCCTTGCCTCTCTCAACATTCTGACCGTCGTGTTTGTAGCTAGCTCACTTTATGTATGTGTTTGTTCTTCCTCTCGTAAATTTTTATCTACTTATATAAATGCATGTCTGTCGCCAGGGTTTCGTTTGAAAATGTGTTGTTGAATGTGTTGGCTGAAAATTTTGCTGTTTGTTGTTGAATTTGTTGCGTTATTGTTATATATTAACAAATGCATGTGTTGGCCGAGAGCTTTACATATTATTGTTGTATTTGTTTGTATGGAGAATATAGATTCAACATTATTTAGAGCTACAACCATAATAAACAAAAGAGAAGACATTATTGAGGTTATTTAGAGCTAGATTCAAATGTAAACTTTGGAGGTCATAACTTTTTCGTGCGACCTCGGATTTAGGTGATCTAGGAGGCTATTTTGGGTATTTTTTCGAGATCTACGACGTGGCAAATTGGCGGTTTGGGCAATATCGGAGCCCAAAAAAGGCCGTTTTGGCCTCTAAATTTAGGTTTTTTTGTGATACAACCTTTTTAGGGCCTTTTTTACAAATTGAACCTTTAATTTAGGGTATGATGGTGTTATATAACCTCTTGATTATAGTGGTAACATATGTTGCCTACCTTTGTATTATTTTGTATGTAGGGTAATACATGTTTTCATTTATTTTAGTTTTTACTTTTATCAGAATTGTTTTTTCTCTATTGTTTATCTCTTTATTGTAATTATGGATGAGATAAGAGCTTCAGGTACCTCCAAAATTGAAGATCTTTGAGACAATGGAACTTATATGATGATGATGAAATTGAAGTTTTTAAGGGTTCAAGTGAAGAAGACGAGCAATGGATCTTATAGTCTAGAATAGATTGGTCAACATAGATCCAAGCCATGTATGTTTGCTTTTTCATATTTTTCTATTAATGAATCATGACATACCTAATGGCTAAATGTATATTAATTGAAACATGGGTGTTGTAGTTTTTCACCGATGACTATGCACGAGGCCAGCAATATAATGTTGATCAAATTGATGAAGTTAGAGGCCAAGCACGTGCACTCATTCATTCGGTAGCGATCTATATATTCTACATGCATTTTTAGGTTTGTATTTCGTCTACCAGCCTAGATATGTGAACTCTTTACTTTGGGGTGTAGAGCTACCAAGTTGTGGTATGCCCACTAATTTTATTGCAAGTATAGTTGGTGTATTGAGACATGCATACCAATTATAGATTGATTGAAATTATGGTGTGATTGCAGATTTGGTATGAATTGATGTTGTTTTACATTGCAGATTTGGTAATTGTTTTAACATACAGATTTGGTAACTGTGTATGTGGGCAGGAACAAAACTACAAAAAAAAAGTGGAGTTTTAATAACGGTTCTTATAAAAACCGTTATTAAAACCTTGTTTTAATAACGGTTCTGATGAAAACCGTTATTAAAATGTAGGTTTTAATAACGGTTCTTCTAAAACCGTTATTAAAACTCCAGTTTTTAATAACGGTTTTCATAAGAACCGTTATTAAAACCTACGTTTTAATAACGGTTTTCATCAGAACCGTTATCAAAAACTAGAGTTTTAATAACGGTTTTTAAGTAAATACCGTTATTAAATATGAAGTTTACGCACATATTCGCGGGTTTTTGTGTATTTTTCATGACGGTTATGAACCGTGATGAAAGATTTAATAACGGGCGATTCAATAACGGTTGAAAACCGTTATTAAAACTATTAAATAACCGTTATTAAAACCCCTTTCCGTGGTAGTGCTCATCAGCCAAGTCTAGCTATATCTTTCTTGTCGTTTTGAAGAATCTACCCGTAATACGAGACAATGGTGTTTTTTATATATGTAATATAACTCATTAATTCATATTATTTTTATACTATCTATAATAAAAATTAGATCATTTATTTTATATATTATTTTTAAATTCTCATAATATTATTATCAATAATTTATTTATAATTTATTATTATTTTATAAGTAGGTCCTATCAAATTTGTTAAATATTAGAAAGAAAACTTTGTTCTATTTACTTTTATCACAAAATATTATTTACCAATTAAACTCAACAAACCTTACTTATATAATTAAAATTATCATTATACTTCAATTAATTTCAACTCAAATAAGTTATCAAATATTATTATTTTTTAGTCGTATTCATATACAAAAATAATTTATCTACTAACACTCTTATATTTCAATAAACCTATATTTTCACAATATTTAGATATGAAATTATTTCATCAAACCCCATATATATGCTAGTGTTCCATAATTATTTTCATACTATTTCCATGTTTTAGGTAATTATGTTATGTCATATATGAGTCGAAAAGAATATAGAAATGATAATATAAGGCTAAAAAAGAAAAATTACCAAAATACCTTAACAAATGGACTAAACAATTAAAATGTTGACCGATTAGGTGACTAAAAGAGATAGAAAAAAAAAATGAATTCCCTTCGTACGCTAGTTCCAAAACAATGTCCTATATGGTCTTCTAAGGGTTCTCTTTTTATCTTTAAAAGATCATTGATTGTTTTTCCGCCATATACGATAAGTACATGTTGTAAGTAGATTTTGTAAGGTATATATTCTATTGTCAGGTTCTCATCCACCTTTTTCGTCCACTGCATGATATCATGTCACGATAAGGTGGTATGTCGATTAACCATGTTGTTAGTTATGAGCCACCATTTATAGGTTGAATAAGGCACATAGAGAACAAGTGTTGGTGGGTCTTAAGCTTAGTGTTACATAAAATAAAAGTGAGTGGTTGAGTCATCCCTATACTTTTCATCTTTAGTTGGAAGTCACTCTTATATTACAAGCCATAGATTAATTAAGATTTGAGTCATAGTGAGAGGGTTCTAGAAAAATTTAACCCAAGGAGCTATTGGTGCATGGGTTCTCACCAAATTGTAGAGTCTTGAGATGCTTTATTAGCACATTTGGTGTAAAATATATGAAAAGTAGTTCTTAGACTCATGAGGTTTCAAAAGTTCCAAGAGGTTGTAGAGGGTGTATTGAAAGTCTAAAAATCTCAACTTTTGATATAATAAACATGGTCCAATTTGCCCCATAAAACATGTCTCGGTTCTACTAACCACCAAAGTATATTCCTTTGAGCAATCACATTCCAAGAATAAAGTTGCATTAGTCTTAACCTATGTTTTTTTGGGAAGACAGATAGTGGACCAAGATACCAGAGCTTCCTGTTACTTTTCATTACCAGACCAAAGATACAACCTCTAGAGAGAGTTTATTTCGTTGATAAATCATTGTGGGAGTATTAAAAGGAGGCTTTGATGAGCTTTGATTCCAAACAAGATAAACTGCACAAGTTGAGCTCTTCCTATGAGAATTAGTATTATGGATTGCCATGCACGTATCCTAGCCATAAACTTATCTAGTAGAGGCTTAAAATCGTTATGAGTGACATTTTTTGATGAAATAGGTACATTGATATATCTCATAGGTAGCTTGCCATCTAGGAAATGATAGGCTTGTTCAATAGTTAACTTTGAAACCTGAGGAACAAAGCGACTATAGTATATATTACTCTTACTATTACCAGGTGTGAACCTCGATAGGTTAGAGAAGAGGTGAAAAATATTACATATTACTTGAGCTAATATAGCATCCCATAGAAAAAAAATCTAATATAAAGAGATGATTTGAAAGTTTCACCTTTTCGCATATAGAATGAAGCTTGAAAGATGCACTAATCCACATATTTTCCATGGAAAATTTTAAATACTCCATGATAAGTAAAAAGAGATAGAGGATCCCCTTGTTAGTGTCCTTCTTTAATCATGAATGGGGGTTTCAAAGATCCATTGATGAGGAGAGAATAGATGGTTGACATGATAAAAACCATAAAATTTTTAATGAAAGTAATGGGAAAGTTAGGGGAAGCTATTAGTTGTTTTTAGAAATCCCATCTAATTATATTACATGCCTTCTTCATATCTAGGTTCATAATTCATCTTGGCAAATTATGCTTTATATTACACCTTTTCAACCACTTTAGAAAGAATAATATTATCCCTTATGCTTCTACCTTGTAATTAGGTAGATTAAGACACACAACCCATATAAGGTTTGATGTGTTGTAATCTTTTAGCGAAGACCATAGCTATAATTTTGTAGAGAATATTACATTCAAACCATTGGTGATAAGACTTGTGGTAAAGACCTATAGTATTGCTTCCCAAAAGTCTTCTCCAATAGCAGGGTACAAATGTTAGAAAAAATTTAGCTTCATAACCATTAGGATTGGGTGCTTTGTCATTGTTCATGCTGAGAATGTAATCCCCTAAATTTTTTTAAAAGCTTATATTTTAATAAATAAATTTTATTTGGGATAAATTAGCTTTTAAATCTATTTATTTTAATTATTTTATGGATTTTTGAGTAAATAAAATTGGGTATAAATATTTAATAAATTAAAATAAATATTTTGTTATTTTATCACACTCTTATTATTTAAATAAAATTTTCAAATCATTATTATACTAAAATTATCCTTTTAACCCTTATATTTTAACTATCTTAAATTAAATTATTCAATCAATTTATTATCCAAAATTATTCTATTTTATTATTTTATCAATTAAATTATTTAATCCTATTTTCCTTTTCTTTTTCTTTTTTTCCCTTTTTTCCTTCTCCTTTCCTTTTTTTTCCCATTTCTTTCTTCTTTCTTTTTCCTTCTTTGGGTCACCGGCTAGCCGGCTAGCTTCTCCTCCTCTCTCTGGTGCGCTAAGCCGCAGACCCAGTCCCCCTACCTTCTCCTACGTCAAGCCCGACCGCCTCTTTTTCTTCTTTCTTTCTTTTCTTCCTTGATCGGGGCGGCCTGCTCTTCTTTTTCCTTCGGCTGGTCTGCTCGCCCGTCGCAGCACCCCAGCCCCCGACCCTTCTTTCTTCTTCCGTTTTTCTTCTTCCTTTTTCCCCGGCGATAATCCCGGCCATCCTCCATTTTTTCCGCCCAACCTGCAACTCCTCCTCTCCTGTTGACCTCCCCTGTCTCCCTCCCTCTCCCTCTCGTATTTTTCCTGCCATACCGGCCCCACCATTCTCCTTCCCCACTCCCTACCATTGCCATTCCTTTCTCCCTCTCCCTACCATGGCCATCCCACTACTGCCTACCGCCACCCTCTAGCCTACATATCCCCTCCTCTCTCTCCTTCTTCCTTTTCTTCTTCCCTTCCTGTCCCATTCGGCCATTTTTTTTCTTGAAGCCTCACATGCCACGACCCTTCTTTTCTCCCTTTCTTCTCCTCCCTTCTCTCCCCTATTTTTGTTTCGCTGCTGCCGCTCCACCACTTCCGCCGCCTCAACCACCACCTCCTACCACCCTCTACCTCACCCCTGACCAATCACAGCCCCCATCAAGCCACCCCGCATCCCCCATTCTTCCTCCTCTCCTCTTTTTCTCTTATCTCCCTCCCTTCTCGGTAGCCACCCTACACCGATGTATTCCTCCGCCGTCCCGCCATTTCTGCCGCCAACTCAGCCACCACATTACTCCCTGTAACCCCCTCTACCACCCCCATCCTCCTTTGGTCGAAATCGTCCCCCAAAAGCCTTCATTTTCCCTCCCCATTTTCCTTCCTCACCAACCTCCCTCCTCGGCCGCCACCTTCATAGCCTCGATGCCGCCGTCTCCGCTGCCCTTAGCCACCTTCAACCTATCCCCGACTACCACCTACACCCCCTCTACACTTCTCCACCATTCCCTTGACCCAAATCCTTCCCTATCATGTCTTTTTCTTAGCCCCAAACCTCTAACCTAAAAATGCCCATTCTTCCCTCTTTTCACCACCATCGAGCCCATCCTCCCCAATTCTTTGCATGCAACTCATGCTGCAAGAGCAACATAAGTCTCAGCATTTCTTAATTATGTTGTTTAATGATTTTTATGGTATAATAATATTTTAGTTTATTTATTTGATTAATTAAGTGTTATAAAGCCTTATAATTTGGTTTTTATCTTTTCTAATGTAATAAGCCTTGATATTATTTTTAGGTATTGGTTTTGATAATCAAAGTTTGGACCTTTAACCGTGATATTGGTAAGGTTCGTTTTGCCGAGAATCGAGGTAACCATTAAATCCCACTTAAACGCATGGGTTAACGTATATTAGCACATTAGGATTTTTAATATATTATTATGCTTGGTTTATGTTGTTTAATATGATATATGTGGTTCTTGTGTTGATTGATGAAAAGGAAGCATGCTAGATTATTGCCATGTATGGAAATATTATTTAGGATAAGAGTTTGGTTGTTAATGAAAATGTTAAATATTAACCATGTTATAATATGCTATTTTGACTCTTAATGCATGATTAATATTTTGGAAGCCTTAGGGGATTTTAGTAAGGTATCTTGTACATGAACATTGTCTAATATATATATGGGCGCTAATAATGTTATAAGAGTGGTGGATGAGGAGTTAATATTAATATTTTATGTAGTAGTAATAATAATTTAATATAACTGGTGTACTAAGGGCAAAAAGGTAATTCTTAATTAAAAAGGGTATTATAGTAATTTTGGAGGAAAGGGTAAAATAGTAGATTTGTTAATAAAAGGATAACATGGTAATTTTGGAAGTAAGGGTTAATTGGTCATTTTGGAAGTAAGGGGGTAAAATGGTAATTTCATAATAAAAGGGGCAAAATGGTAATTTTGTGAATAAAGGGTAAAATAGTAATTTTGTGATTAAAAGGGAAAATTGGTAATTTTGTAATAAAAGGGAAAATTGGTAATTTTATAATAAAAGGGAAAATTGGTAATTTTGTAATAAAAAGGTAAATTGGTAATTTTGTAATAAAAGAGAAAATTGGTAATTTTGTAGCAAAAGGGAAATTTGGTAATTTTGTAACAAAAGGGAAAATTGATAATTTTTTAATAAAAGGGTAATTTGGTAATTTTGTAATAAAAGGGCAATTTGGTAATTTTGTAATAAAAGGTCAAATTGGTAATTTTATAACAAAAGGGCAAAATAGTAATTTTATAAATAAAAGGGGAAAAAGTGGAAATTGGTAAAGAGTAACTTGGTAATTATGATAACTAAGAAGGGTAAAATAATAATTTAAATAACTAAAGGGTAATTTGATAATTTAATAATGGAGAAGGGTAAAATGGTAAATATGATAAATGTGAAGGGTAATTTGGTAATGAGGATAATGAACGGGGGTAATTTGGTAGTTTCACCAACTAATAGGTGATTTGTTAATTATAATAAAGGAAACGGGAAAATTGATAATCTAACCAACTAAATGGGAAATATATTAAATGTATCGATTATGAAGGGTGATTAGTGACCTAACTAGTGTGGGAAATAGCTTGGTAACCTAAACCGAGTAAGGGTGTAGCTAAGATTGAATGTGTGCTATATATCCTACATGCCTTGGATGCCCTATATAATTTTTTTTTATGTCGAGATCTACATGTTATTATTTTAATTATTTCACGTGTGGCATGGCTTGGAACCAAGGTGTGTTCATGTGCCCCTTTTGGTATGTGATATTACGGATATGTTATAGGTTATGATGTGATGTGATGTGGCCCTTTAGGACATGCATGCTAGGATAATTAATGTGGTAATGTGGGATGGAGAAATGAAAAAGAGTAATGAGAGAGAAAGATAACCGAGTGGGAGTAAGTCTGCTAATGTAGGTATGGGAGAAACTAGGGTTTGCATGGATGGTTAGAGTTTGCATGGGGGCAACCTTTACGTATGGAAAGTTGCCTCGAGACGTGAGGAAGGCAACAGAAGTGTCGCTTGGGTGTCTGGGAACTTCGGGCAAAAAATAGTACGTGGGACAGTATCAGGGTGCATAGGAGACCAAACTAGGGTTTAGGAAGAAACCCTAATGTGAGAAGGTGGAAAAGAAAAAGAAAATAATAAAAATAAACGAGAATGAGTGGGTTAGAAAGTGAGGGTTGGATCTAAGGGTTGTGTGGGGTGTTGAAATAGTTGGGATGTGTACGATAGATAAGGATGGGCCACATAGGCTCGAGTTAGGGTTTTTGGAGAAAACTGAGTTAGGAGGTGCAGAAGTCTCAATATATGGAACGGGCCCTCTTAGGAGGATAAGTGTGGATATAGTTAGCCATGCATGTCAAGGGTGAAATACTTTCGAATAAGATACGCTTAAGACACTAATCACTTAAAGAGGAAGATGTTGAGCCGGACCCAGACTGGTCCACCGGCGAATAATAGTAGCCAAGAGCCAAGGTGCCCTGGAGACCGATCCACCGACGAATAATAGTGATCAGGAGCGTTTTTTCCTGTATGTATTTCCGGTCCACCGGCTATAATAGTGGGGGATTCCGTGCTCAACAAACCAAACGTAAAATGGATAAGACATGGGGAAGATACTAATCACTTATAGTAGAGCACCTTGTGAGTCGGGGCCAGACCGGTCCACTGGTGAATAATAGTGGTCAGGAGCGTTCTGCCTTGGAGACCCATCCACTGGCAAATAATAGTGGTCAGGAGCATTTTGCCTTGTATGTATTTCCGGTCCACTGGCTATAATAATGGGGTTGCCGCACTCATAAGGACATTTAAAATCCGAGATGATTGATTAATGATGGACTAATGGCCTTAAGGCCCGAAAAGTATCGATTGCTCATTATGGCCTATTAATATTTGGTTGACTTATTAAGTATGCGAATGTAAGAAAGTGAATATTACGTATGCGCTATTAATATCTGATCGAATTTTTGGATGTGTGAATAAATTGATCTGAATATCATGTTTACACCTATGGTTATGTACGAATGCAGTAGTATTTCATGTGTTACATTGCGTGCCTATTAAGTGCGTTTTTAAAGGATTACTCAGTACCGTAGTACTAAAGGGTTCCCTTCGTGGGGCCCCTGCCTATTCAATGGGTAGTACCCCTTGCAGGTCGGATTCAGGTGCTATTCAAGTGGGCTTTCGGGAATGAGCGTAAGGTACTATCTGGTAAATTCTAGGGTTTTAATTTGTCTCTTTTAACTTCAATGTATTTGTTATTTTGTAACCACCGTTGTTGGATTTTACTCTCATAAATTATTTACTACGCTTCTCTGATTTATATATGCTTAAGTTTCTCGTAAAATTGTATTTTACCTTTTTAGCCTTAGCACTTGGTACTAGAATGGTAGGAGTGAACCGGTCTGGTACTAAATGTGGCAGTAATATCCCCAAAGTTCACTGTTTATTAATTTGCTTATGCTAATTTCCTTTTAATTAACGAAATTTTTCAGTAGTGAATTTTGGGGGTGTTACAAAGAAGTTCTTAAACCTCATCTTAGGAGACGGATGGTAGAAGAAATGTTGTGATAAAGTTAGATGATGCCCTTGTTGCATAATGACTTTTCTAAACTACCCCCTATGTGCATCTTAGGTACCCATAAGTGTAACACCCCCCCCATTTTTTACTACCAAAATATTATAGAAATAAAAAGTACCAAACATACCTAGAAAAATGGAGTGTTACCATTGCACCTAACACATGATAGAAGTGTGCCACCTATCCAATAATATGTACAATGCTAAAAAAAAAACTAAACCAAATACAAGAATGGAGTGCACAAAAGATATAGTATACATATATCATAAAGAAAGCATTTACAATATAAGCCCACAACATGTCCCCAAAAATATCTAAAATAAATAGAAGTGAGGAAGTACAAATACTAAAAATACTTTTTTGATAAAACAACAATAGGTCAGGGCCCCAAATCCTTGCTCAATTATGGACCTACAATGATCTCCAAAATTCTATGCTTTCAAGCTCTCAATCCCTCAACCCCAATATAAGGTAGGCCAACTACAAGCCAACCTCAAAAACCTTCTTAAGTCTTTTTCTTGTGGCTTTGAGTAGGTGACCAAATGAGTAAACCAAGTTACCTCCTTAATGGGATTCACAATTATGGTAGGTAAAGACACATTATGGAAATCATGATAAACACATATCATACTTACACCATAAAATTAGATATTTGCGCATTATCAAGTTCATAGAATAAATAACTATTTCATGCTATATTAACTAAGACAATACATAACTCAATATGCTTATCATCACAATATAGAGATCATGGATAGAAATCATAGATTCAATCAAGTTGTTTATTCAAGCAACACACTAGGCTACTCCACATTCCACTTATGTGAATCTCCAACATTATTCATCTTTCAAGTTACATAATCCATTAGATTATTTATTTATAAGCCATTATTTATTTTAAATAAATGGACTAATTACAACCCTATGGCCTCAAATACCGTGGAAGCTTATCCAAACCAGAGGACATCAAGTATGACAAAAGCCAACCAACTACTGATGGACATAAAGTTTGGCCAATGACAAGTAATCACCAATGGACATAAAGTCTGAAAAAAGCCAATAAACTACCTACGTGACCACATCTTTTTGTTTTAATACTCCCTAGTATATCATCAGTGTATAGAGTAGGTCAGGTAACGATATTTATTAGGATCCCACCCTAAAGCACCAATAAAATCCTGAAGAAGACTAGCCTTAAGTAACTAATCTAGGATCTAGTAATCTAGACCTATGTATTACTGAATCATCTTTCACTTTAAATGATTACCCTATTATTCTCCAAGTTTATGTTAGCACATGAGGCCCATATAATAACTAAAGCAACACATCTACATAATCATTCCATCTTAGCTATCATCACCATCAAAACTTACGATGGGAATTCCATTAAAAATTATCTACATTTAAACCATCCATTAGGTTAATCAATTAATGCCAAGAATCTAGAATATATGGTTCAATAGAAGCATCATAATATAATTATTCCAATTTACCCATTAACATCTTCCAAAGGTACTTATCAAGGATGTCGTGAACTAATCCTATTAGTCCATTCACTACGTTAGGTAATTTATGTTAATATGTGTGTTCTCATCATTAAAGAATCATGTTATATCATACAATAAAATCTAAAATAATATTAGGGGTTAAAAGAATTAAAACAACACACTCTAGCTAAACCATTCGATCTGTTTAGATAAATTAATTGATCGGTTTGGCTTAGTTAACCTTAGATTTCTCTACCAAAACTAGTTGATCAATTATGTCTAACCAATCAATAGTTCTAAGACCAATCGACGAGTTTTGACAAACCTATCCATGGGTTTAACAAGAGACCATCCAAAATTTTCAACTCAAAATTGGCCGATAGGTTGAGCTAACTAGTCAATTGTTCTAATAACTAGCTGATTAGTTGGGCACAACCAGTTGATGGATGCAAATAGATAGTAACCCAAACCCACCACATAAAAACTAGTCAAAGGGTTAGGCTAACCAATTAATTGTTCTAGAAGCTATTCGATTAATTTTCCCACAACCAACACATTTTAGACATTTAAATATGATTAAGGCTAAAAAATAAACCATATCAAAATCATAACATCACCATAATAAGAAATAAAGGTTACACAAGTGCATATACTAAGTAATAGAACATTTACATAGAATCAATCACATTCCTTATGAAATCATACTTTTTTCATCATATTTCTTGAATATACCAACATATATCAGTAAAATACCATAATGTCATGTATACAAGTAAGGATAAAAAAAATTACCATCTTTACTAGCTGACATGCTTATTGATACCACATTCCAAAGGTAGGAATGAATTACTTGAAAGGTTAACCAAAAATCCACTCCTCTAAGCAAAACCTTTAATTGGAAGTTTCTAACTTCCAAAAACATTAAAAAAAATGTTAAAACTCAAAAATATCAATATAATTCTTGTAATAAAAGGAATAAGAATTAAGGAAGAAAACAAAATTAACACGTCTAAGGGAATCTAAGGATATAGTGAGATAAAAGAAAAACTCAACTTTTTCCAAATATAACTATTTCCTCTTGAGGATAAACCAAGGGAGAGTCAAAAGAAGGATTATAAGAGGTGCATGACTTTGAGTGAATGTTTGAAGAAAAGAAGAGTGGATCACATGCATTGAGAAAAATTTAGAAAATTTTAGTGGCTAAAAAGAGGTAAGTTAAAAAGATGATTAGGGCTATTTATAATCAAAGAACTAGTTAAGAAATACATGAGAGGGGTGTAATAGATCACAAACCTTTATTTTACTATTTTAATTTGGATTGAATGGGTGAATTTATTAAGAATAGGGATGCCTTTCTGTCAGAGCACTAATGGTGATTTTTGAAGAATTTAGACCGATATTCCAAAAAATTATCTAACAAAAAAATAATACATAGATAGATAACATATGAAACAAATCCATTAGTCGTGTAGGGGAGATCTTGAATAAATTTTCCATCCTAGGGTTGTATTGAGAAGAGAGGAAGAAGAAAAATAGGGGTGAGACCAACCTCCCTCTTTTTTCTTTGTCAAAACAGACCTCAAATATGCTCAACTCAAGGAAAAGATAGGGTAAATGATAAAAATGGTTATTGATTACATAGGAAGAATTTGGATTAGGATGACAAAATTCCAAAACATTAGAAGAAGTTTTTGAGAAAATTTGAGTCTCAAAATGTTACTCACCTCGAAAAACCAATCAATTGATTTAGTTAACTATTTGATTGTTATATAGAATATTCGATTGGTTTTCCAAACTAATTAATTGGTTGCATCGAATCAAAATTGAAGCCAAAAATGAAAGACCGCTTAATTAGTTTTTAGAACCACTCGACTAGTATACCAAGATAACTCATTTTACTTAAAATTTTCTAATCTCTTTTTATTCATCTTTAAGTCTATCCCAAAATATAATTCTAAATCAAGTTTAAGCACTATTTAAAAACTAAAATTTTATGCTTTATAAATCTCAAATTTTGGGGTATTACAATACTATCCCCTTAAAAGAGGATGTGTTCTCAAAGCCTTCCTCCAAATGAATTAACATCTTCTAATGCATAATATATCATATCTATCAAATTAAATACAACAAGATCAAAGGGGTAACTTCCCTCTTAAAAGAAAAGGGTAGGACAAGGATAATAACTCGCAATAGTTAGCTCAAATATCTTCCCCAATCTCCCACTTGGGGTCCTTGGCACCCTGCCATGACCAAAGCACATTTACTAGCAGAACAGTCTTTGTATGTGTCTCCCTCATATTCGTCTCCAAAATGCTCACTAGTCATTTTTTGTAAGTTAGAGACTCTTTAAGCTCTAATGTCTCTGGCTGGACAACGTGTAAAGAATCTACTACGTACTTTCTCAACTGAAAAATGTGAAAGATGTCATGCACATGAGATAACTTTATAGGTAGCGCTAACTGATAAATAATCTCATTGACTAGCTATAAGATTATACATGGTCTAATGTACCTTGTTCTAAGCTTACCCTTCCTACCGAACCTAATTGATCCCTTAGTGGAAGAGACCCTTAAAAAGACTCTATCACCCACCTCATAAAAATTAGTCTATCTCCTTAAATCAAAATAGCTATTCTATTGGTCTTGAGAAGCACTCATATGGTCTTAAATTAGCATGAGTTATCACATTATCTCCTCGATCATGTTCTGTTCCAACACAATTGTCTCACTAATGTCGGTCCAAAACAAAGGACTATGACACTTCCTTCCATACAAGGCCTTGAAATGTGTCACTACGATACTCACATGGTAACTATTTTTTTAGGAGAACTTGATTAAGTCAAGGCAGTCCTCCCAACAACCTCTAAAGTCCAACATGCATGTTAGAAACATGTCCTTTAATTATTGAAATGTCCTTTTTAATTGACTATCTATAGCTAGTTGAAAAGTAGTACTCATCTTTAGTAGAGTCCCGAAATAAACCTTCAATTTCTACTAAAATTGTGACAAGAATCTAGAGTCTTGGTTTGAAGCGATATCTTTGGAGAATCCATGTAGTCTCAAAACGCGTTTCCTGTAAGCATTAGCCAAATGCTCCTTACTCCATGTCATATTTATTCGTACGAACACTTCTAACTTAGTCATATGATTGATAATAGCCTAAATAGAATTAAAAATACTACCAATCTTCAATATAAAAACAACAAAATCTATAGATATACTACCCCACTTCCACTCTAGAACTTCTAGTGGTTGTACTAACCCTACTAACCTCTTATGCTCAATTTTAACCATCTGATAAGTGCAAAATTGGGCGATAAATTCTATACCTCCCGCTTTATACGGGGCCACCAATATACCTTCTTCAAGTCCTTATACAACTTATCCCCTCAAAGGTCGACATAATAAGGAACAAAATGACCTTCCTCTAGGATTTTCCTCCTGAGCACAACGTATCCTTATAGTACACACCTACCATGGTATTTGACACTATTGCCTTCGAAGATTTGAAATCTATTGGCTTTACCTTTTGTAATACCATGCTTTATTCTCACAAGCTTGACATCACCAAGTTCACTAAAACAAATCATATCAAAGATAGAAAGTGGGATGGTGAGTGTAGTCATTCTTGCTTCCAAACTACCAGTTGTGATCAACTCAACCTCCATCTTCTTGAGCTCTTGACACAAATGATCAGACAACACAATTGTGCTTAACGAATGCAATGTCTTCCGACTAAGAGGATCTACCACTAAGTTAGCCTTGCCCTCATGGTAGGTCAATAATAGGTCAAAATCCTTAAGCAACTCAAACATTAAAATTGAATCAAATTTATATCTAGTTGCATGAAAATGTACTCTAGATTCTTATGATTAGTGTAGAACTTGAAATAAAATCCATAGAGATAATGATCCAATTCTTCAAAGAGAATACCACTGAGGAAAGTTATAAATTGTGCATTGGATAGTTTTACTCATGTAGGTTTAATTGACAAGAAACATAAGTCACTACTCTCCCTTGATGTATCAGCACAAACCTAATACATGCTTAGAAGTGTTGCTACACACTTCAAAACCATGTAATTCCATCCATAATGTGAGCACTTTAGCTGATGTCAAACGCTTTTTCAATTCCTTGAAGGCCCTGCTACACTTCTCATCCCACTAGGAATGTGTGGCCTTATTAAAAAAATTTCTCAACAGAAGAGTGATATTGGAGAAATTTGCAACAAATCTACTATAATAATCTCTGAATGCTAAAAAAATTACACACTTACTTAACATATGTTAGAACTAGAATTTTGGAAACTACCTAAATCTTGGAAAGACACACAGATACACTGTCATTTGAGATCACATGCCCAGTGAAGGCTATTTGATCTAGTAAAAATTCACTTTTTGAATGTTTAGCATACAACTATTGTGCTCTAAATAATGTCAATGTCTTGCTTAGATTCTTTTTGTGCTCCTCTCGACTGATAAAGTATAAGATATTGTTGTCGATGAACACCCTAACAAGCTGATTCCAAAATTATCAAGTTTATGAGAGCCACGAATGTTGTTGGTATATAAGTGAGCCCACAAGGTATCACTATAAACTCATATTGGTAGTATATGGTCTAAAATTTTTACTTTAGAATATCTTGTTCAACAATCCTCAACTAATGATAACCTAACAAAAATCCAATCGTAGAAATAACTATGGCTCCCCTAAGTTGGTCAAAGAGTTCATCGATTTAAGTAAAGGGAAAGGTTCTATACTATAATATTATTTAATCCTTGGTAGTTAATGCACAACCTCAAACTTCCAATTTTCTTCTTGATGAATAAGAGTGGCCTCCCTATAGCAATATACTTGGTAGAATATACCCCTTCTCCCTAAAAATTCCTAACTGAGCCTTAAGCTCCTTCATCTCTATAGGTGCCATATGGTTTGATATTTTGGATACTAGCTTTGTCCCTGGTAACATATTGATTGTGAACCAAACATCCCAAATTTATGGCATGCTTGAAATGTTGGAGGGAAATACATTTAGATATTATGGGAAGATAAAAAATTTCTTTATCAATGTTTTAGTGGCCTTAGTATCTCAAACACTACATAAGAAAAGCACATGCCCTTTTCAAACAAGGGTAGTTAACACAATAGCCAAGATGGTCTTCATAGACGGGCAGGACTCACAACTCTGATAGGAGACTCTAACACCTTTTTGGTCCTCAAAGAACTGCACGCTCCTATGCATATTCTATCAACACTTGGTACTTCCCTGAGATATCCATTCCAACAATCACATCAAAATTGCACAACTTTAGTTCCATGAGATATAAGGGATATTCTACTCTCCTAAATTTAAAGGCCACCCCTCTATAAAGCTTAGAGAACACAATCATTTATTGTGATGGCAAAACAATAGAAGTAGGAATACTATAGGAAGGAAATAATGTAGCTGTAGATATAAATGTAAATGAAACAAAAGAATGTGATCCACCAAAGTCAAACAACACTTACGCTGAAGAGGTAGATATATTAACCATACCAATTACCACACCAACCTAACACTTAGCCTCAAACTAGCTTATCACATTCAAGTGCCTTCCTGAAGGAAATCTTATAACACTACCTAAACCCTAATCTTGTTGAAACATATGGGGTTTCTAACTCCTAAACTAAATGGTACAATAGATAACACTAGCTAGTGATGGAGGAAGTCTCTGAGCTTATTTTTGCTACTGAATTAATCTGACGCTCTCAGCTCGAGATTGGCTCTAATTAACACTACTGACTATAATGTGACACTTATAAAGCATATATCCTATTATACCACAATTGTGGCAATTCATCTTATTACCTTCACAATCCACCTTTAGATGATCTGATTCACAACTCTTGCATTAGTAATGCCTCGCCTAAAAACGTCCCCCACACTTTTCTTCTGATTGAGGTGCTCACCCCATACTCTTACCATACGTATATGGTATACTACATCTAGAGTAAATATTCTTCTGAGTGTCGGGACACTAGTGATTCTAAAACTTCCTCTTACCCCAACCAAACTTAAATAAACTAAGATTCCTTCAAGGCCTATTTCATACATTCCAACCTTGTTTGGAAAGAAAACTCTAATAAAAAACTCTTGGTACCCGATCCCCAAGCCAATCTTGAAATGGTGGACCTCCATTGCCTCACTAGCCTCTACCTTAAGAGCAAACTTGTCTAAGTTAACGAACCTCATACAATAACCCTTCATCAACATGCTCCTCCATTGAAGATCTATTAACTCCTTATACTTCCTCGTATGCAGATGAGTGAGGTAGAATCTAGCTTAAGCTACCTCAATGAAGGGTCCTTAAGTAGTAGGTTTTACATCACTATGCTAGATGCTTCTCCACTATGTGTTTACTCAACCCCTTAAGTAATACACAACCATATTAACCCTCTTATACAAAGGGGAAATCACAAGTTGTAAAGGTCCTTTTGAAGTCCTTAATCTATCTCTCTATGATGCTAGGGTCCTCCTGACCCTAAAAAATTAGTAAATGATTATGCTCCATCCTTTTGAGCCATTCTCTCAAAATTGGTGCTGGTACTAGTATTGTGGTGGTGACAAAGACTATGGAGCTCAAATCTAGCCCTCCATGTAGGAATCGATATTCTCCATCAATGGCTCAATGTGCTCCTAATTGCACTTAGAAATCATCATATTCTAAGGACTATAACTAATGAGAAGCTACCAATTTATTGACTAATAAGACTCAAACAACAAATTAACATATAAGTTATCGATAACACCTTCCCAATCCATTTTTACTTATGGACATTTTTGGGTTTGAAATTACTTGGACTTTTAGTCAAATACTCAAAATAGTTGGAAAATTGTTCATTCAACTTGTGGCATCGACTCTAAATGTATAAAAGTGCAGAAATTTTCAAAAAAAAAACTTTGATACCAAGTTGTGGTATCTACTAAAAATATTCAAAATGAAATGGTTTTAAAACAAATATTTGATACAACCTATAACAACTCCATTTTTAGATAACAAAAAAAAATGTTCTAAAACATCTTAGTAGAAAATACCATATATATATGAAGAGAAAATGAGTGTTACCACTGCACTTACCATTAAGGAACTACAAGAATGTTTGGGTTTCCATATTATCATTCCCCAAAGCCCCAAAAAGGGTAGGCAACTTGTCAAAAAAAATTAAAAACCTATACAAGGTATTTTGCTTGCGGGATTGAGTAGGTGACTAAACAAATAGACACATAAATATGTTACAGACTAAGTAAGCCAAGTTATCTACTTAATGAGAGTAACAAGAATGTAAGGCTAAGACACATTATGGAAATCATGTTCAACACATCTCATGCTTGCACCACTACAAAAAAACTTATATGCGATGGTTAACAAAGTTGTATATTTGGTGGCTCATTAATTCCGCCTAATCAATCATCATATAAAATGTATACAACAGTGCTAAAAACTACTATATAATTATCTAAATTTGGCTCAAAAATCATAGGTTTCATATTTTATACATTATTTTAATTAAAAACACAATCATGTATATTTAATAGATACGACTGTTATAAATCAAACCCATTGTGTATATCCAAAATAACTCCCAGTTGGACTGTTGAAAGGGAAAATATACGGTGGTTATATGTAAAACCTTCCATTTATACCACCAATGAGATAGATATAACATCACAGTTGGGATGCAAAACTTTTGTGTGTTATAGTGCGATAGAGAATATAGGGTGGTCGGGACACAGAACCACCATGCCTGTCTATCATGTTACAATACACAGTGGTTGTACATCCGAACTATCATGTATTCTCTATGGAATGGTAATACACGGTGGGGTTTATATATAACCAAAATGTATGCCTTATATATATATATTTTAAAGAATATTACTATCATTACCCTACCACATTTTTCCTCTAGAAAACCTATAAATGTTTTAATGATGATTTCACTAGCATCATAATTATTTGCTTGATCTAAAACAATAGGAAGCTAAAATAAACAATTATATAATTTTATTATATACATTGCATACAAAGCCTTATAAAAAATTCTTTCTCATTCATATTTACACTCTATGCACAAAAAATCAAAGATGTAGATGATTATACACATGATCATCATAAAAACTTGTAATAAAATCTAACAATTTTTTCTTAACTTTATTAATCTTGTTATTTTTATAATTAATAAGGTCATGATATTGTTACACCTAAAAAGTATTGAAAACACCATATTAGTATTAATGTATATAGATAAACATAATTAATATGAAATAAACAATGTAAATACATACTTCTCTTTACCCCATCTAATGTTTGCAAATGCTTTCCTTCATAAGTATCATGACATTGTATTCACAACTTATAATATCTTATTATTGTGGACACTAAAAAATAAAATAATAATTACATTATATTATTAGTTTCTCATAATAAATATATAATATTAAATGACAATGATTCTTAAATGAATGAAAAACTACAAACCTTAAATTATTTTTGAAGATATATAGGGAGTTGAAATAAGTCTTGAGGGACCTAATTGATATAGTAGCCATATATTTAAAAACATTATGTGCGTGTGTGATACGGACCGCACTTCATCAACCACTCCTCTCCTTTTACTTTTTGGTAATCATATCCTGTTGTCTCCTCACTCATATAATTCCACGTTTTCCATCTTCAGGGTAAGTTGGGATCCGAAGCCAGATTGAGGAGTGGAGGCAACAAGCATGGGCGGAAGCACTTTTGAACTGTGTTTTTGTAATTAATTAAGCTTGAATGTGTAACTTGTGTAATCATGAACATTAATATTTTTTTAGGGTGTGTGTAGTGGCCGATGATGATTTTACCCTAATTTTTGAAAATCCCATTGATAGTCTCGGGTTAGGCGGAGTTGGTTGTCAATGGCCGCCCCCGAGACTAAATGAGTATGGGTAACTTAGTCCTTGTTTCCCTATTTGCATTGGATTCAGGATCGGTATTATCCCGTTATAATCTCCTCTTGAGTCTAATGAAAATAGGAGAATTATGTTAACCTCCTTTTAAGCTAAGTTGGACTGAACCAAAACTTGAGCCTAGGCCCAAGTTTCGGCCTAGTCGGCGGGTGACCCCCCGTGCCCTAGTTACCCACCTATTTAAGCTCTCTTCTTCCTCGGGGAGTGCTAATCACCTTTTTTCCTTTTGTTCCTCTCCTGGTGGCTTGACTCCTTTTCTCTGTTCAGCCCTGTCGTCGACCGTTGCTGGTCACCATCGACGCACTTCCACCTTTGCCTACCCCGGATCTTGTCCCTGACACCAAATCTGAGGCCTTAGGTCAACCGTTTTCTCACCCTTGCCCCCTCTCCCTTTATGTCGGTGTTCAATTTCCGTCATATATAACAGGCGGGGTTTGCTTGTAAGGGTGGAGGTTTTTGGAATGAAATTTCTTGGGTTTTCTTGTTAAACTCGCGCACAAATCCGTTGAAGTATCAACGTCTGGCTCGGAGATTACTTCGGTTCAAGGGGAAAAGAGTACGTTCCCGACCCCCGTTTAACGGATCAAGTACGATCCGGCTAGTCGGGTTCGTTTCAATGTGTGTGTGTGTGATTCTAATTAATATCATTATATAGATAAATATATACCTTTCCACATGAGATTTTGGATCAGAACAAGGATTTTCATCAATTGAATTCATCTAATATGTGGTCCTTGAAGATGGTTGCAATATCACTTGTACCCAATCTATGTCAAAGGAAAATGGAGCAAACAAGACGGATTATAGATCCCTCTTCATCAAGTTTTCCACATATAGAACATATTTCATATTATCATTTTCATTAGAGATCGTGTGTAAACATAGATATCTATATACATTAGACCCATCTAGGACATCAGATAATAAATTATATTTTAAGAACATACCACCATGAAAGAATAAATTTTTAATATCAACATCACCATCCCGCTAATAACTAAAATAAGGTCAAATGTGAAATGATTTAAATTACCTCATACATGTAATTTTATGTTGACACTGTAACATTTCACCTAGTAACAAATGTAGGATGTTTTTTTACCCCTATCAAAATATTGACACCTTCCGATTTCAAGTGCAAATCAGCTAAAAGAGGAATCCTAATAGAACTACAATTTAATGAAAGTGCCATGTCTAAAGCAACCTAAATTGAGGTGATAGTTCATAACGCTTGATTATTATTTTCATTCTTAAGGATTTCTGGGCATCTACATACTCCATAGCCTTTTTCACTCTTACTAATATTTTTTGAAAGAATATAAATGCTTGAGTAAGAAAAAGTGGATTGAACAACTATTAGATTGTATATTATCACTTAAGTAACAAGAATGTAATATAAAATTTTAATAATTTGGATGACCTCATCCTTAATAATTATAAGATTACTTGTCCAACTCCACTAGTAAGCATAGTACTGGTATATCCTCTTCTTCAAAAGTATATGCCACATCAAGTGGCACTGAGTCCATTAAGTATGGCTAGAAGAAAATATAAATTGAGACCCAAACTTTATCAACCCTCAATGGCAGAGTATGATGGGTTAATTTGAACTCAATAAATACACTAGCATTTTCTATACTTGCAAGTCACAATAATACTAATCCTACAGTAATTAATAGCTAAATGACTCTAGTTATGAAAAAAAAAACATTTAAGTACATAGAGTGTAGTGTAGTATATTACCTCATTAAGTTTTGGAAAGAGTCTATAGACACTAGATGTGGAGGGTTGAATTGGACATTGTGAACTTGAGAATATACTATCCAACCTTCTAAGGATTACCTCTGATGATTCCCTTCATGCTAAAATTTCTTTCTCTATACATTCATGTTTTTCCTTTAAAGGGCGATAACTAGGGAGACATCCAAATACCTTAGATAGGTTGAACCCCTAATCATATGTCTTACATTGGCCACCATAATCTTGAGTGCCCAAAGTGTATGTCAAAAGTTCATTTGAACCTTATTTATCAAAAGAACATTGTCATTCAAAAGCATTTCTTTCAAGAGCTCAAGATGAGAAGTGAATCTTTTATTACTCCATCCACTACCGTACATCAAATTGTTTATTCATAACACATCGGATAATTTTGTAAATTTAGTACAACCATTATACAGAGGAATCTACGAATCATTAACTAACTTTTCAAATACTTCTAGATGGTCTCTAAAATGTTATTCAACATTTTTGGCTAGGTCCTTCATGTAAGCAAAATTATCAGCAACTTCAACATCATCATGGTCAACCACACTAGATTCATTGAGAAGTGGCTCTCCTTGCCATATGCACCTAGTATAACTATTATTAGTTCCAAAGATAATGAGATAATATCTTATCTCATTTAACCCTCACCTTATCATATTTCAACAATCTATACATGGGCAAGATATTTGCAAAGTATCTTTTGAATGTTTAATTGCTAAGGTAATCTCATTTATATACTCTTTTTCTAAAATTATATAATATGATAATATATCTTGAAAAAACATATCAACACAAAAACTAACAATATATTGTATACATATATATACTAAAACATCATATATAGTATAATAAACAAATAATAATGAAATACACTATAGAGGTTCAAATAAGAAATAACACAAGATAAATTTAGAAATAAGGAGAAAATTATACAAAATGCTTAAACTTCAAAGAAAATGAAAAATAAAGAATAATGAATATACTATGAATAGAGAGAGAAAGGCAAAGATGTGAGCAAGAAATTTGGCAAAGAGAAGACAAAAAGCTAATGGTGGTTGCAAAGCTTTGTCATTTTAAATAACACTATCTAGATATTGAGAGATAAAGTGAAAACATTTGGTCAGTTCTAGGTTAAAAAATAACAAAATAAGAAATGGGGGAAGGATATACATGACAGTTATAAGTTAAAACTATCATATATATCTAATAGTGTAGAAGAGAATACATAACCATTATAAGGTCAAACCACCGTCAATTTCCTTAAAAATATTTATCCTTATTGTTAAGGATATGCACGATAGGTTTACCTTATAATCACTCAATATTCTCCTTTGCACTATTAGATATACACAGTGTTTAATTTATGACCTTTATGCTTACCCTTAACCATTATTTACCTCTCTTATTAAGGGTGTACATAGCTATTATAAGTTAAAATCTCCATGTATACAACCCACTTAAATTTACAAATTACTCCGTCCATGTTTTTTGTTACTAGGCAATGAATTAGATGGAAATTTAATTAAAATCTAGTCATCATTTAATCTAATTTGTGTACTAGTGTTGCACTATACAATTAGACATACAAGCATTATCATGATCATAAAATGCATTAGGATTTCATACTATATTAGCATAGACAATTTAGAACTCAATATGATGATCATCATAATATAGATATCATGGATAGAAATCATAGATTAAATCAATCAAGTTATTTCAGTAACTCACAAGAATCCTCTATATTCCACTTACATGAATTTCCCATATATTCCATATTTTAAGTTACATAATCTACTAGTTTCTCTATTTATAATCCATTGTTCCATTTTAAGCAATGGATTGATTACCACTCCATAGTCTCAAATACCATAGGAGACTATCAAAATATGAGGAAATTAAGTGTGATCAAAGTCAAGTAACCACCAATGTAAAAAACATCTTGCCAAAGTTATGTAATCACTAATGAATATAAATTCTATTCAAAGCTAATAAACCACCTAAGGACTAGACCCTTTAGTACTGATACCTCCAAGTAAAGAATCAATGTCTATAATAGGTAAGACACTAGGATCTATGAGGATCCCACCAAAAGGTAATCCAAAATACACCAATTAACACCCAAAAGTATACTAACCTCTGTTAGCTAATTGAAGATAAGATAATCTAGACCTACGTACTATTAAATTATCTTTCACTTTGAGTTATTATTGTGTTATTCTCTAAGGTTTTGTTATCACATATGACCCATATAACAACTAAAACACCACATTTGGATGACCATTAAATCTTAACCATAATTGCCATCTAAAAATATAATGGAAATTCCATTAACACTTATCCAAGCTTAAACTATTCTTAAGGTTAATCCATTTATGCCAAGAGTCTAGAATATGTCATTTAATATAAGCATCATAACATACATATTCTTATTCACCCATTAACTTCTTCCAAAGGTATTTATCAATGATACTATGAATTAATCATATCAGTTCATTCACTATATAAGTTAATTCATGTCAAGATGTGTGTTGTCAACATTTAAGAATCGTGTATATCATATCATCAAATCTTAAATCATATCAAGGATAAAAGAAGTAGATCAACTCACTGGACAAAATAATCGATTAGTTTTGATAAACAAGTTGATTAGTTAGGCTGAGCTAACCTTTGAGTTCTCTACTAAAACCAGTCAATCAATTTGGTTAAACAAGTCAATTATTCTAAGAGTAGTCAATGGGTTTTGAGAAATAGTTCCACGGGTTTAGCCAGAGACCACCTAGAGTTTTTAAATTAGACCTATACTATAATACCTCAATTTTTAGGTAAATTTTATCTTGAGTAGTTAACATCTTAACCTAAATCTAATCTAAAAAAAATTGATATTTCTACCTTATCCTAATTCTTTAATCCTAAACCTTAACTGAATCTTAATCTTTATTTCGGGAATTAATATATTTTTTTAACTTAAACCTAACCTTAGATAGTTGATAATTAAATTATCCTAATATCCTAATCTCAATTATTTTAACCTAATCCATACCCTAAACCTATTTTCTCTTTTACTCTTTCTTTTTCCTTCCCCCTTTCCTATTTCTTTACCTTCTTCTTATGGCATGAATCACTCCCTTGACCATATTCCCTTTTCCATGCTTCCATAACCTACAACCTACCCTCATCATCACACAATTCCCTCCCACATTTCGCTTCATATGTTTTGTTGAAAAATATTACCTAATTACCTCACTTTTCTCGCATCCCTCTACCATTCTTCACCACGTATGCAACACATTTGCATGTATATATATATATACAACACATACAAACTTTTACTCATTTAATGCCCCGACTACTTCTTTCCTCTATGTATTTATGTCAAAGTGTTGAAGACTTTATTTCCTTCCCTTCCTCCTTCTCACTATCACAAAAATAAAATAACAACCAAGAATTGACACTCTCCACAACACTTTTTTCCTTTGCACTAGCCTTCATTTCGATTACACACTGCTTAGCACTAAGCATAAGCACTAAGAAAAACCCCTTAACATTCAACCTTCACCATTGAAACTACCCTCCTTATGATCCTTCCCCTAAGTAACATCCATTATTGTCATTCCCCTCACCTTATCACCAACCATGACCACCAAAAATTCCCTTATATTCAGCCATCGCCATCATTCCTGCCCTATTTTCTTGGCCATACACCACCAAAGCCACCCTAACCCTTTAACTCTTTCAAGTAAACAACCCCAAACCATTCAACCACTCTCATCAACCATTTCCCATCATCTTTACCCTTCTCCACCTTTGGCCCTCCTTGTCAGTCATAACCCCTTACAAATGGAATCTAGTTCAATTTCCATCCCTTTAGCTTCAACACTTGTTTCCATTCCATCTCCCGTTATTTCTTAAAATTTTACTAAGACATGTTCGAGCCTTGAGTTTTGTTTTTGTTTTATTCTATAAATATTTGTTATATTAGCCTTTCATTTATATCCCTAAGTTATAATTATGGTTGATAACGTTTTATTAGGTGATTTCTTAGAGGTCTCAAAGGATTCGGGATAAGATATACGTTCTTAGAGACCGATATCCTTTTCAGTAAGAATACAAGTAGTTGACATAATTTTATGGAAAATGTTATGTATGATTGTGTCTGTTAAAATATTTTTACCATTATGTTGTTAATTCATGTTGTGAGTGTTATGATATGATAATGTGGATTATATAATGGAAAGAGAGTAAGAATGAGAAAATATGTGCTTACACAATAATTCTTATGTTGTTAGCCCTAAGTATATGAGTTTGATGTATAGTACTGGAACATAAGTTTGATAAAGTATGGTAATTTAGAAATGATAAAATTTAAGATGCAATATGATGTAGTAAATTGAGGATTTGCAATAATGTATTCCTTTACCTTAAGTATTTTAATATTTTTGTGGATGAATATAATTGAAAAGCTAAGCGTTCTATATTTCAACTTATTATGGTGTTCCCACAATTTTTAATAAATTCATTCATAGTGATAAATTGTTATATTATTGATATATTAATTTTTAGAAGGATAAAAACAATTAGAATAATTTTCCATGTGTTAAGCATGAGCTTAATCATGAAAGGTAAAAAATGACCAATTTTGGAAGGTTGATGTAAATGATGAATGGATCATGCTTATAATTTGGTTATATGGCATAATTTATATACGTAATACATTAATGAATGATTCTGGAATGTTTAGGAGAAGGATAACATGGTTTGAAATGTTAAAAGTGATTGGGAAACTATGTTATGTTTTAAATGTGTTGTAAGTATAAAATATGCATACAATTGAACAAGTAATCATTGAGTTTGCTATAACTATTAACCTTATAGGCCAATCAATGTCAATGTCCTTATTTTGATGATAATAAACATATTTGAGGATTTTAATTTTTTTTCTTAAGTGTGAATGTACTACAACTCTTATATGGATTTCATATGCACTCATTCAGATAATATCTTAAGTGTAAGGATTTAGAAATGTAATCAAGTTCCAAAAAATAAGAGAAGATCGATCAAATATGCCTAAATACTTTAGCTTCAAGGTTTTCTCTTTAAGTTTTATGCTATCTTATAAGGTTGAAATTGAGCATAAGACTCTTTGTTTAACTCTTCAGTATTTTAAAATCTTCCTTAGAATTTATTTAAAACGAAATCTTGCTTGATTTTAACTTTCATAACATTCTAATTGTTTTGCAAATATTTTAGCGGAACTAGTCAATTGGTTTCCAAAGTGATCTACTAGGTTGTGTTTTTAATTCAAGGAATTTAAACTTTCAAAACCCTATCATGTCAACAATTGGTTTTTGTAATACTATTCGACTAGTCCCTTACGGTATTCTATTTTGAAAAAATTGTTTTTGCCTCAACTTATATACATGTATTGAATGGTTTCTAGTGAAGTGATCAATTGGTTCCCCACACCAATCAACTCATTTACTCAACTAGTTTATGGATCAAATCTCTTACATAAGTATTTATATCTCATTTTTAATACATGGTTTCTAGTAAACCAATTTTTTGTTTTTCCACTCCAATCAAGTAGTTTACCCAACTAGGTTATTTTTTGAATTTCTTGCAAATGCATTTCTACCTAAATTTTAACACATTGAAATGTTTTAGCAATCCAAAAGAAATTTTCCCCAGACCCATTTATTTGTTTACTTAATCAAGAAATGGGCTGAATATGTCGAAAAATCATTTTTGCCATTTTCTAATCACATTGATTGGTTTACCTAAAAAATATTGGTTTGTAAAATCAAGCCATCTATATATGATTAACGATGATCAATTGGTTTATGAAAACACTATTCGATAGATAAAATTCAATGGGTATAAAACTGCTATCCACCACTACTATGAGAATGAGCATTAATGATGCCACATAAATGATGATTTGATCATAATGATAAAAATGTGAAAGTTTCTAGCCGAGGATGTGGTGGAAGATTTAATAATGGTCCTGGATATTAACCATTATTAAAAGTAAAACAACTCTTGTTTTCATAACGGTTTTAAATTAACCATTACCAAAATGGAAATGTTGTGAAGTTTTATAAAAGGTTATATCTAGAACTGCTACTAAAACTTGCACATTAAAGACCCCTCCCTTCCCTCTTGCTCATATACGTCAATTATATAAACTATATATCTAACTTGCTCTCTTTTGCTCTCTATGCTCATCTTCGTTTTTCCTTACTTGCTCTCACTGTTCACTCATTTATGTATATCCTTCCTTCCTCTTGCTCATCGATGGCCGTTTTCCATCTCCTCTCATCATCATCATCCTTTTTCTATATTTCATACCGTGGTTCATGTATCACATTTTCCCATCCTCCCACAACCCTAAAAACCCTTTTTCCACCTTGTCGAGCCTCCTCCCTCTCTTCCATAACCCTTCCCCACTATTCATGGCTTTTATAGCCAAAATAGGTGCCGTCCACCCTGCATCCTAGCTACCTACCGGAGAACCTTGCTTGGTATAAATTTTTTTTCTTCTTCTTTCATTATATATATATATATATAGGCATGTTAACTAATTATTAGGTATTATGTGTATTATTATCTGTATGGTGTATTTTTGTTGTTGTTTTGTTGTTATTTGATAGTGTATTGTTATGGGTTTTGGTTTACCTCTCTATATGTATATGCATGCAAGAAAATATTAATGGGTTTGATATTAATGAAAAAAAAGATTCTTGCATTAGAAACATATATTTTATAATTTAAGAAGTTAAACAACAATTGTAGTAATATGATTTAATGGTTGTTTTCTTTTATAGGTAGTTGCCTAGTGAGATGGTGCATTTGCTAATTATGCACATCCCTTCGTCAAATTTGTGCTGACACTCAATTCATATTTCTTGAGTCATGCCCCATGGTTATACAAGGAGCTTCGTCGGTTGTTCTTGAGTTGGTCATACTATAATCTGTTCCATTTTAGATTGTATCATTTACTTTTGATATTGCCTCAAGTTGAGCCATGGTCAGAGGCATTAGCTAGTTATGTTGATCTATTTGTTAACCTTACCAATGCACCACACCTAAGGTTTCTGTGAGAGATTATGATCAAATGCTACAGAGATGATGGTCATAGATGAAAAGTAGAGGTTTTGTCAAAGCTTACCGCTTGAGTATCCCCCTTGTTTACCCTAGAGTATCTGTTAATGAACTCTTTGTTGATGATGTCAGGGAGTAGATGACATATCATAGTGGATTCTGAGATTGATGATTTCTAATTGGCGTAGGCTAGGCTATGGATGAATTGCATAGGATGGTTAGGGGCTATTGTTAGTTAGCTGTTTGGGTTGTGGAAACCTTTTGATGTATATATTATTACTAGTACCTTAGTTTTTTTTTTAGTTTTTAGGTATTATTTTATATACGTATTATGTATTTACTTTTGAATTTATAACCATTGTATAAATATTTGATATGTATATATATATATAAACTCTTTTGAAGCAAGAACAATTTTTGTATTGGTATATTTTTATGCTTTTATTTATATATATAACTTCAAAATAACATGATATACATTATACAAATATTAATTCTTTCTAACCATTAGCAATATATAAATTAGTTTGTAGAAGTGAATTTATTTGTAATAATATTTTTTGTTGGATACATATAGATTGAAAAAATAAGAATAAAAAATGGATGTCTGCAAATTTTTTGTCTAAAGATTATAATAAATGAGTTGAAGTTTTCATCAAGTTTATAGTAGAACATGCTCGAGATACTAGTAGAATAATTTTTTTTTGTTTTAATTTGTACTTATATTCAATGTGTCATTGCTAATGATTTGAAAGATAATTTGTTTGTCCATAGAATTGGTAAAAGTTATACTTGTTGGATATGATATGGTGAGACAGAGTCTGAATATAATAATGAGGATATTATGAGGGATAATAGTGGATCATTTGACAACAATGAGGGTGATTTGTTAGAGGATATGACTCAAAAGATTGAGGAAAGTGTTCAAAATTATTCAGAAATGTTTGACTAGTTATTGAGTCACTTGGAAAAACGTTTGTATGGTGATTGTAAGAAGTTTAGTAGATTACTCGCTACTTTAAGGCTATACAACTTAAAAGTATGTAATAGATGGAGTAATTACAGTTTCATAAATTTATTATCAATTGTGAAAGAAATGCTTCCCACTGATAACTTTGTACTCAATTTTACATATGAGGCGAATAAGATCCTTTCATCTACGGGTATGAGTTATAAGAAGATACATGCACACCCTAATGGTTGTATATTATTTCAGAAAGAATATGCATTTTAAGATTATGTTCCTACTAAAGAATGAAAATTACCACAATATAAGAAGTATAAGGTGCCACCCAAAGGGTTTTGGTATTTTCCTATAACACCAAGATTCAAATGCATGTTTAATGATGTCCACGATGGAAAGAACATGAGATGGGATCTAACTCTCCATAATGGATTATTATTAATGGTTTGTTTCCTTAATTTGGCGATGAAAAAAGAAACTTCTTATTCTCTCTATGGATGGTATAAATCCACAGAATCAAGGCACGTATAGTATTTGGCTAGTGATTTTGGTTATATACAATATATCACCATAGCTCTACATGAAATACAAGTATATGATGTTGTCTTTACTCATTTCAAGACCAAACCAATTGGGGAATTATATTAATGTTTATTTAGAGCCTTTGATTAATGATTTGAAGTTATTATGAGATATGTTAATGTGATTGATGCTTATAGCAGGGAAAGTTTCACTTTGAGGGAAATGTTATTTTGTACTATAAGTGATTTTCCGGCATATGGTAACTTATTAGATTATGTATGCCTAATATATGAGAATAATACTTTATTTGTTCAGCTAACACATGGTCAGAAGACTATTTTTCTTAGGCATCGTAGATTTTTACTGAGATATCATCATTATCATAGGAAAAGGAATGGATTCAATGGGAAATAAGAAGAAGGGCATGCCCCAATTCTATTGACCGAAAGAGAAGTGTATATGAATATGAAACATTTGAAGCTGTTGTTTGGGAAGAAGAATAAAGATAAAGCCTCCATTCGATTGTTGGAAGAAGATATCTGATGTGGTTTTTATCAAAGTAACGGAATGTTGGATCAAAATTTTTAGTATAAGCTATCACACATGATCTAATGCAAAAAGAATGAAGGGAATTAGTGGATTATAGACGAAGAACTTGATGTTACGAATGAAGGTACTCGACAGATTTGTATAACCTTCAAATATGTCATGATTTAAGATAGTTTTTGAAGAAGGATTATGGCAGATCTTCCTTGCCCAATGAAGACTCAAAAGAGAGTATTAGACTTTAGCTTTCTCGCTCAATGTTTGATTTAAATTCTCATTCAATATTCTGCATACAAACCATGTGCACAAAGGGTATATATAGGAGAAGGAATAAGCTCGGTGGTGACTAGCTTAAACCAGTCGAGTTTAGTCCCTTAATTTAGCCCATTAATCATGGTTGAATTAAGCCCGTATTAACCTTAATCCAAAGCATAATATCATTGTTTAAATGATACTAAGTATTAATATTACAAAGCTATACAATAGACTAAGATACATACATGAAATTATAGCCATACCCTAACTTACATAAAATATACTTAGGGTTAGGGTTTACAACAAGTTTATACAAATAATGAATATCATCACTTTATCTCTTGTTGTAATGTATCATCCCATGTATGTCATAGCCTTTCATGCCTTGGAATACTTGTACACATCTATGTGTATGAACATCATCTTCTTGTAAATATGTAACATACCTACAAGAATAACTTGAATGGTTTTTAATGTCAAGCATATTAGAATTATCAAGAATATTTAACATGATAGGCTCAAACATTAAGAAAGTTAAATCTTCCTCCTTACCTTGAGGATTAGAATGAATATGACAATCATTATGTTCAATTTATGCTCTTGCATTAATATCTACATTCTTCAACCTTCCATATTGGAAATGTCTATACATGAGGCATGTCCTTGATGTGATGCATATTGAAAACAATATTTTTGATAGCCTTTTTGGTACATTACTTAATGTTCCATGAAAGACTAAAGATGACATAAACTCTTGATTGGATATGGAGGAAATGGGGATTAGGCATGAACAAGCACCATGAGACAATGGAAGAAGAGCTTATTTACCACCTTCTTGCCATACTCTCTCTAAAAAGAAGAAAATTGAATCTTATGAATTCTTTAATAGTGTCAAGGTTCCGAAAGCATATTATTAAAATGTCAGAAGGCTAGTGTCGATGAAAGAGTTGAAACTAATCAACATGAAGTTTTATGATTGTCATATTTTGATGCAACATTTGATGCTAATAGTCTTATTTGGAATTTTACTAAATTTTGTTCGAAGTGATATCACTAGGGTTTGATGGTTCTTCAATGCACTATGCTTTAAAGTCATACACCATTATAGTTTGAATGTTTTGTAAAGAGGGATTGTGATCGCTTTGTGCCAGCTCTAAATGTATTTACCTCCCTCATTCTTTAACATTATGGTAAATCTAACCATTCACATAGTTTATGAGGTAAAAATATTAGGACCTATTCATGGGCACTTGATATACCCCTTTCAACGGTTTGTGAAGTTGATAAAAAGTTACGTGAATAATCGATATCTACTAAAAGGATGCATTGTTGGGAGTTATCTAAAATAAGAGGTAATTGAGTTTTAGATAAATTACTTATCCAATGCTGAAGCTATCAATATTCCTAAGTCTCAGCATGCATAAAAAACCAAAGGACAAGGTATTATAGGCAAATTATTTTAGCAATTAGACCCCAACATGCTTTGTAAAGCACAGCTCTATGTATTACATAATAGTGATGGTGTTTAGTCATATGTCAAAGAACATATGCATTCTTTGAGGACTGAAAATCAATCAAATATTGAAAAAGGGTAATTAATAAACATAATCTTTCCTTCATACATTGGCTAAGAGATCGCATCCTTCCGTTCATCTAAAATTACCCTACATCTATTTCTATAACCCTACATTTGCTGTCCCAAATGCCTCAATATGAATTCTTCTCATATGCCAGCTATGCTATCAACTAATATACTTTTTCCACAAAACAACAAGATGAGAGGAGTACAATGTAGAACAGTGGAGTGACTTTAGTGGATGAAGTAATGCATATTGCGAGTGTGAAGGATATGAATATAACATATTCAAATATGAATATTATGGTGTCATCGAATGGATTTAGGGGCTAGATTACACTATGTTCAAATTACCTATTTTTTGTGCTAATGGGTTGATAATAGTCATGGGGTATGATATGAAAATGGGTTCAAAGTAGTATATCTCAATATGGTAGGGCATAAACATGACCCATTCACCTTGGCATCTCAAGCAACACAAGTTTTCTTTGTCACTAATCTAGACAATACAAGTTGGTCTATGGTTTTAGGCATGAAGAAAAGAATTATGAATGATTGTGGTATTAAAATGATGCCAATTAGGATAAATAATTTTTTGAAGCAGCACAAGCAACTCAATTATTGATATATGATAACAATGACATTACCGAGGAGGAAATCTATGTAAGGGATGATCATCATGAAGTAATATATTTATCTAATCATGAAACCAATCAAAAAGGAGGGAAAAAAGAAGGAAAAGAAGGTAATAAGGGTAATAATATTGTAACATGTGTTTTTCATATCATTACTACATTTGATGATTGTGTTTTTATATCAATACTACATATGATTATTTTGCTTTTCATATCATTACTACATATGAAATGTTCCCTTGACATTTTAATTTGTATATCTTTATTCACAACATACCTTATTCTAATTTATGTATTCAAATTCCATAGAGATATGGTGAAGCACACTATTGATGGGACCTTAACAATGAAAAAGGGAAGAGAGAACCTATTGTGATGAGAGTTATCATAGATATGAGGAACAAAGGAGAAAAATTTTCATTAAGTTGGAATATATATAATCTTCCCACTAGCAAGTATGGAGACACATTTCTAACATTCATTTCACTTGTCACATGTAATCATGTTCCAATCTCCTACAATGATTAGAAGCATGTTCCAAAACGTCATAAGGAATATTTTTGGTAAGAAATGATGATAAATGATATGTTTTGTTTGTCATATTTTGATCTATTACATGTTATTAATTTCAATACAATGACATTGGCATACATATTTATGTCTTACTTTGCAGAGAGTCATAATCGTCCTAGAGGAGAGGAAGAAATGGTTTATTAGACATTATGGTGAATGTTTAAGAATATTTAGGGCATATTTGGTAAATAAAACAATGAATAGAAAGAGGGACGGTGATTTACCATGAATCCCTCCAAGTCTTATAGGTTTATTGATCAAGAAAGTTGGGACCATTTCTTTACATATTGTCGTTCAAAGGAGTTTAAGGTATTTGTTGACTAACTGTTACACTTTTGATTAAGAATACACAAATTGATATTTAAATAAGCAATCATACATATTTTCCTTATAATATAGGAGAAAAGTGCCAATAATAAAGAAATTGAAAAGGGTAATATTGACCATTATAATATGGCTCGAAAAGGCTGTACAGGCCTAGAAGAAGAGTTGTTATGACCTGTTGAGTAATGTGTTCAGATTATAATGTTTAAAGTGTTATAATCAGCTATGCTAATATAATTATGTATTCTTTTGGAAATACAGCTCCTAACCTATGACAAGGAGCCATATACCTCATCCATTTATATTGGCATGTTATGGAAGAAGGCAAAAGTAACAAAAGAAGGTTATGTTGATGAAGATGTATAAAATGCTACCAAAAGAATTATAAGTTTGAAGCTATCCCTAATAGTAGTTATTGTTATTAGAGAAAAAAATAAGATATTATGTATATATATATATTATAAGTTGAACTTGAGACATCAGATGCTGTAGAGGGTTTAGATCAATATAGAATCATGCCTCGAGGGATAAGAATTGAAGAACAGAGAGGAAGACATAAAATTATTGGGTTAGGGGTTATGAGAACAAGCATTTGGGGTCTATCCCGTGGACCCTAAAGCACCTATGACCAAGTGGTTCATCTAACACAAAAGTTAAAGCAGGTAATTGAATGGATGACCACAATGGAATAATAGTTGGCATCTATCAAATCTCATGGGTTTACGCCATTTGACTAGATGGACATGATCTGCTTCACATATCTAATGTATATAGCATTAGAGATAGTTGTAAAGCTGATATACATTTTTCTTCTCTCGAGATAAGCATATCAAAACTATAAATTTGTATGCATACAATACATCAAGTGTCACCTCAATAATTAATAATACTGATATACTTATCTTGTAGGGTTTGCATAAATGTGACTTGGTAGATAATGACCCCTTAATTATTTTAATGAAAAGAAGCGTGCGCATCTACCACGCTATCAAAATGCTGATGATCCATGGGTCTATCTTGGCTGCAAATTGCAGGCCCGTATCTATTAATATTCCAATAATTGGAGATGCACCCTTGCCTTGTTACAAATTTGGTGATGATTTAGTAACTGTGTTGGAAGCGCATGGAAGCTTTGTGCCTTGTCCCACAAATAGGATTCATCTTATAACTGAAGAGGTAATGACATCCTCCATTATGTTAGCACAAACACATTATACATTATTTATACCTTATTAATATATATATATATACAAATTACATTGTGCTTATTACTATGAATTAAGGGATTAGAAAATAAGAAGGCTCTTAAGTCAAAGGGAAAGAGAAATACTAGCAGAAGGAGCATAACAAAAGAGGGCTCCTAGAAAGAAAAGTTAGCCAGATTAGAAAAATTGGTAGTCCCACAGACGATCCCATCTTTAGAGGACAACCAATGTATACATGAACCCTGCCGACCACCACCTTGTTTGGCAATGTTATATTTCTATACCCAAAACAACCTCAATAGCAATCTAATTATAATTGACTGTCTAGCCGAGTATGTTGGGAGAGAAAATGCCATGTACATGGCAATGAAGGTTATTAACGAAATTTTTAGGTCTTAATGGTTGTTAACAACGAGCATGGCCATATATTTTAAGCAAGTACTAATTCATATCATATATTTCAACACTTATTGTTGATTTGTATAATTTTATAAGCTATCATTAATTAATAACACATGCATTATTATTGTCATGTATAGGTTGGTGGTTAGTCAGGTTGAGGTAGAGGGGATGTTTTCCTCTACTTTGTTTGTGTGTCCATACTACATATCTAATTGTACTACAATCAACGAGGGTAGACACATAAACTATATAGCAAATTGCATCTTGAGATAGGGATACAAGAACAAGCTTTACCTCATCCCTTAACTCACTAATGAGCATTGTGTTTGTATTTCGTTCACCCCGATCAAAACAAAGTATATGTTTTTTATTCCCTCCAAAATTATCCCATTCCTTTTGTTGTAGCTCGTTCTGAAGGGGAACATTTAATTGACATCTTAGTATACTTCTTACTCATATTAATTTATTAATTCACATATCCTCTTACATAATTTTTAGGAATATAAAGTTACAATATTGTGTATTACCTTTATTTATGATATAAGGCACTAAGGATGGCGTATATGAGAAGAGACAAAAATGGTGTTCCAGACCCAAAGAATCATGAGTATGAGTCTATAATGGTAAGCAGAAAGATCAACATTTTTTATTTTATTTTAATTCCAATTAATATCTAATACAACAATAAGCTAACTAAATTCATTTTACAGTGTCCACAATAGGAAAATGGTAATGATTGTTAAAACTATGTTTGTAGATCAATTGATCACATACTTAAGAAAAAAAATCTGTGAACATACATCCAATCCAAGTATGTTTCTTTGTCCGTATTTTTAATTATATAGTTAATCTATGACATATTTATTCTTATTCTTATTATTATATATAACCAAATGGTTGAATCATATCAATTTATAGTTTTTTAATGATGAGTATGCATGAGGCTAAAATATGCCAATGAGAAAATTGATGAGGTTAAAGAGGAATGGGAAAAGTTCCTACGCTCACATACTAATCACTATTAGATATCTATGTGCATGTATTTTAGGTTTGTGTATGTTATAGATTATATTCTTCTATACAACATATGTAAGACTAAGATGCACCTGCATATATATATAAGATTTTATATATTATAGAATATGGCTACAATCTTTGGGTTTGGGAATTATAGATCCAAGAAATTTGAGTTTTGGAATGTGTAGAGCTACCAAAATTGTGGTATGCCTATGGATTTCTAGAGTTATTGCTAGTGTTTTACTAATTCTAGATTTGATATATGTTCAAGTATACATCTGTGTATGTGTGCGAGAATAAACTACACAATATATGCATACATATATAATTATAGTTTTAATAACTATTTTAGTAAAAAATGTTATTAAAACATCATTGAACAATGGTATAATGAATAACCGTTGACAAAATCACGTTTGAATAATGGCTTTAGGTGATAACTGTTGTTAAATATGCATAGTTTACCAAAATTTGGCACAAATTTTTATTTTTTCATGTTTTAATAATGGTTTCATCTAATAAGTGTTATTAAAACTTGCGAAATTCACCAAATTTTTGGAGAAATTTGGCATTTTTATGATGGTTTTATAACCATTATTAATGTTTTAATAACACAAGATTTAATAATGGTTGGGAACCCTTATTAAATCCATTAAAAAATTGTTATTAAAATAGTTTTCTAGGAAGCTGCACTATGATCATTTGATTGAGCAAAAAAGTGCAACTCGCACCTAACTTATGTGATCTTTTAATTTAAAAGTTAATGTTTTATTAAGCAATTGGAACATCATATTCAAGGTCAATATAACGAAAGGTAGTGCTCAATGGTGAATACAAAACCCCAAATCAAAACCTATTTATAGCTAATCACTATTTATATCATTTTTAATTACTCAAGGAGATGAAAGAGAAAACCTAGAGATGCATAAATTACACCAATTATACTAGTGCATAAAGGTAACACAATACTCTTCAACCATACAACCTAAAGTCGTATAAAGTATAATAGTCATACTAAGCAGTAAGGTAATGTAGTACCCTCCAACTTAGGTCACCTAATCTTTAAGTATTGATACCCTCTATAGGACCTGTAGATTACATATAGAGTACACAAGGGTCTTATTTGATAACTAAGGAAAATAAGGGAAACCAATCCAAATTGAAGACTCCTATTTCATCTCTAGAATAGCTAACCACTTTAAATATTAGAGTTTTAATTCATAATCAAAAATAACTCTAATTTTATTACTAAACCACTTTTTATTTATTTCTAGTTATTCAAATCTACCCTAAGGCCAAAAAAAAAAGTCAAACTCAACACTAAGGTTAATCTAACAAGCTACTAAGGTCATCCTAGGTCTAATTATTCACTTTTAGGTGCATTTGGTCGTAAATGATCAAAATATTCTTGACACCATAATTACCATGTTATTATCCAATTTAAATGCAATTTTTTTAATTTAATATTCTTTCATGAGGAAAGTTGAAATATGATACTTCAAACATTTTAGCAAGCATGTAAATTTTAAGATCTAGAAAATGATTATTTTTTCCCTACAAATGATTAAGCATATAAAACCCTAACATGTATATATATTTCATCATAAATCACATAACTTCATACTTGACATTATAAAGTACAAGTTAGGCATCCATGTTGGAATAGAACAAATATGGTGTACTTAAAAGAACAAATTACCCTTTGGGCATGCAATGATAATAATCATCCAAAGCTATCATATTATTCATATAAATCATGCATAATTTATCCTCAACATTAAACATATTCTAGCATGTTGTGCATGCACATAATATTTAAACAATTTAAAATGCTTCATTATACATAATTTCATGCCAGTATTATTTGAAAAGTAAATAAAAAAAATTAAGACATGCTTAATATAATATACACATTGGAACCCAAATAAGCTATAATGCCATATTTAACATATTCTCAAAGCATATGGATAACCTTAATTCTATCAAAATAATAAAAATTAAAAGTAAACTAACATCAAGCTCTAGCAACCACTAATCCTCTTATAAATTGATCATTTATAAATTTAGAAAGTAAAAGGTTTAGGAAAACTAATAAGAATGAATAAGGATAGAAAAAAAGTAAAGAAAGGGAAAAATAAGGTGTATTATGGTTGATAAGAGTTGTATGAGACCTTTATGTGTCGAAGGATGAGTTGCATGAGATGTTGTTGCTGCAAAGGAGGATCCATATATGGCCTTAATGTTGTAAAGAGTGAGCTACATAAGGTGCTCATGTTGCTAATGTGGTATAGCATGAGGGATGGTTAGAGATAGTGGTTAGTTGCTTGAAGCTGCTATGATATAAGGGGATAAATGGTATGAAAGATGGACGTTTCATAGGGATGTGTAGCGTGAAAGCTACACACTAGAGGATGGCTATTTTCTTGAGAGATGGAGGCAACTACGGGGAGGTTACATTGGAGATTCATGCTGAAGAAGACGAGTGTGAGGTTGGTGTTGAAGGTGATAATTTTGTGCATAAAATAGTGAGTGTTCGGTAGTGTTTGGGTTATGAAGTAACTAGTGAAGGCTGGGAAGAAGAAGGAAAGGATAAAAAAGCAATTTTTGGTTGTGCATAAGAGGATGGTCAGCGTTAGGAGAATGGAGTTGTGTGATAAGGATTATAGTGTTGATTGTTGTGAACCGAAAACCAAGAATAGAGAGAATACTTGGGATGGTAGTTTATGGCTGAGAAAAAATGGAAAAGAGGGAGTTGGCTGATGTTGGAACAAAATGGTAGAAAATGGATGATGGAGGAGGGTCATGGAAGACATGGTTACGTGAGGAATCAGCTGTACTGAAAAGAACTAGAGATGGTTGGGAATTGGTATAAGGAGAAGGTAGAGAATAAAGGAGTTAGTGTATAGGAAAGAGGGATAAGGGGTTGTGAAATAAAGAGAATGTACAAGGGGTGGAGTGTTAGTTAAAGATTTATTTTATTTTAGGTTTAGTATTGTTAATTGAGGAAAGAAAATGCTAGCCATCATCTATGTCGGAAGATGAATACATGTTGATATTTTTGGTTGGTGGATGTTGTGCTCAATTAATAAGGATGAAATATCAACTAAGTTATTATAACCTTAAAAAGGATAAGATTTCTATCTATTGTGATAACATTAGTGCTCTTTATCTCACTAAGGATCTCATTCAACACTCTAAATCTCAACACATTATGATAAACCACCACTATATTAGAGATCATATTGAAAAATAAGATGTTAGCATGGAGTTTGTAGATACATAGCATCAATAGAGAGTCATTTTTACAAAACAACTTAGTGAGAAAAGATTTAAAACTATTAGATTAGAAATTGGGATAAAATATATGTGGTTATAGTTTATTCTCTCATTTTTATAAAATATTGATATTTTGATGCATATATGAATAGTTGAAATCATGTTTCCATAAACTTGGTATATGTTTAATTGATTTATTTATGGCCCACATGTTTTATGAATAACATGTTTGATTCAAGTGTAAATTGCATATTTAATTTCTTGATGTGATTGGTCTTTTTAATGCACTTCAAAAATGTTTGTCACATTATAGGATTAGTTTATTAGTCCTCAAATCAATCAATCTGTTAAAGGTGCCATCGTTGTTTTATCGTGAAAGCATTCGATGGAAGTAATCTTTCATTTGTGAAAACAAAAACTAGGCGAGAGCAAGTGATTGGTTTTCCAAAATGATGGCCTAGTTCTTTACAATAGTCTATAAATATGCTAAATCAATGGATAGGTTCGTCCAAGATAAATAATGGCATTTTCACCTATAAAAAATTCCCATCCTTACTTTTCTCACCCTTTGATTTCTTGTGGTCATCTCTTTCATTTTCTCTCATCTAAATAGCTCATTCCTCATGAAAATTCAATAACTAAACATTTATTACATTAGAGAAGAGGAAAAAATTTGGGAACATTGATTAAAGTTGATTGGCATGAACCTATGTAGATTCAAGTTGGGTAACATAAAAAACCCTAACTTCTATTTTAGGATATCATGTGGATATTTTTGCAATTTTAGGGTTGGTTTGCGTTGTTCCTTGTCAATCTAACTTATTTAGGCCAACAATATTCACATCAATTATTCCTCAGAATGGTCAATAGAGATTTTTAGATAATTTATTTGGGTATAAAGTCAACTAAATAGGTATTTATTAAGAATAATATAAAAAATTCCCTAAATTATAAAAAAATGAAAATGTGCCCTAATATTTTTTTTTAAAAAAAAACTCCCAATGTTTACCCAATATGAATTTCAAAACAAAAATCTAAAGAAATATTAGGTAAATGAATTGAATGAGAGCCAAAATAAATGAAAAAAACATAGATATGACAACCAATAATGACAAATCATTCTATGCTAATGTGCCCCTATAACCAACGGTCACAATCTTTTGTCATTTGACCACAACCTCTGGTTAAATACCAATCTAAAACCCTACTTCTATCAATTTTTTAACCAAAAATTCCTACACATAATAATAATAATAATAATAAATTTAACATATAATATCCTATAATAATTTTTGTAATAAATTAAATGTAAAATATCATGTTTAAACTTGAGAAACTCAAGACGGGTATATGAGAAATAGAAAAATACATTAACACCATTTAAAAAGAGATTTTGTCCCCAAATTCAACACAAACTAGTGGGAACCACATGTTAAAACCTTCATTTCTACAACAAATATGACACATACAAAAGGTCCTCAAGAACATTAAATGTACAACATAAACAATATAAAAGGAGGAAACACTTGAATGTATATAACAAAACGGAGATGTAAACTAGATGTGTCATCATAAAAGGAAGGGGTAACAAGAATCTTATCACAATGAAAGGAAACACTAGCACCTTAGCATTAAAAGAATACATATAAAACGGATGTTTCTACAGCCTTAAAGCATTCACACAACATCAATTTTTAATTATTATATGAGAGCCAAAAACTAAGTCCACTTTGATCACTCTTCACAATCAAACACCTAAAGGTTAAATCCATGGTGGTGTCTCATTCCCAACTCTCATGGATTGCCCATTGGGTCCAATTGTCTTGTAAAATCCTCCACTTTTACCTAAGTCAAAGGAAAGCCACCCACCTCATATGGGTCACAAGGTTAGTCAAGGTAGACAATTAACCATAATCAGTGCCTATATATCCACTAATCATTGATCATCATAAGCTTATTAGCTATCTTATATAAAATCCACATAAATTATCCCCTTAATGAACCAATGATGTTAGACATCAATGAAGAACAAAGCAAAGAATCTAAACATTGTTGAAATCCAAAACACAGCCTGAGGTAAAGTCTCTTAAACATATTTTGTTATAAACATGTGGAGACTTAAATATATGCTTACATCAACCATGAGATTGAGTATCCTGAGCAACCACCTTGAAAAAAATAAAGCATAAAGTTTGAAAAATGAGCCATCCTAAGGCTCTAAAAAAATATAACAAAGCAATAACTTCATAATTCAATAATAATATGAAATACATCACACATCACATAATCCCAAAAATCAATACTCATAAAAACATAGTAGATGGGGTACTAACCACTTAAAAGAGGCATAACTCGGTCAAAAACCTACTCTATAACCATATAAAAGAAATTATAGCATTAACACTATACAAGACCATCTAAAATAAGCCTAAACATGAAATCACATAAAAGGTTAATGTGATAAGTTGATGGTAAAAATAAGGACCGTACAAAAAGTCTGTCCATACTTCTTCACAATACTAATTTAGGTGTTAGAACACTTAAAGGGGATTAAAACTCATTTTTTTATTCAGCCATTTGGCAAGCTAGAAACCAAAAGCATTCATACCAACTTAGAACACTTATATTTTTGAAACTAGATAATATAATTTAAAATTTTCTTTATATAAGCTAAAATATTAAATTCATGATAATACCGTCACATCTAGCATAGTAAATGGTATGCTAAAACTTAACTCATACCGAAGGTAATGCTAAAACTAACTTAGACTCAAATATTAAGTGTTTTCAGCACCTAATTTAAGGTTAATACAAGACAGGAACAAACCAAAAATAAATAGAAGAGGGATATAATAATGAAATAGAAAAAGGTAATTATTATTATTTATAATACACTTGAATTCCCAAAGTAGGGACAAAAAGAAGTTAAATGAAACATAAAGACAAATCCTAACATAAGAAACATTTTATACTGAATAAGTCCACACCCTGACCTCAATCCTAGCTACCTCAAAAGACCATCAATCAACTACTATAATGTCCCAACTAGTCATTGAATGAGTAGGTGATCATGAAATATTACACGTTGATACAATTATAATAAGTAAAATAATATATCCCAACCATTCTGGATTCTCATTGAACACATAATAAGAGGGAGATACACCATCATCCTTTTACATCACACCATTAAAATTTTATAAGAGAATTACATGAGAGAATCATAACACATATACATATATAGATCCAAAAATAATAACATTCCAATCAATGTTTTTGCATTATATTAAATTAATACATATACAAGGCAATGATCACTAAGGAAGTCACAACAAAAACAAACCACAATTATGGTTTAATGATTGTTAAGGAAACTACAAACAAACCAATCTCAACTCTAGTGTAATGAAAAAATTTTGTTTTAAACATTCCAAATATAATCCTAGTTTCCAAATATGTAGTATGTGGTAAGTAGGGGTCAAAAACATAAGGAATATGATACAATTAGGGTTTTATAATTAATGTAAAACCTTTCTATGTCAATCATTTTTACTTATACTAATAATCTCTATGCTAAGACTAATTATATTAGCACAAGACTTACAAATAAAGAAATGAGGTATTCTATTATGAGATAATGGAATTAAATGGTTCTTTAAAAAAAATCTATGTGTTTTAATGGAAACTCATATATATTCATATCTCAGCTTTCTTCTTATGCAAATAAATAAAAAAAAGCTCTCTATTTCTTATCTAACCAATTAATAACATATGCTAAGAACACTAGATTCAATTAACAATAGCTTTAAGGAATGAAAATCAATCAACTACAATCATACCAACATAAGATTAACTAAAGGAATTTCATTGATCAACAAACATGATATGATATGTGTGGGAATATGGAATTCTCAATTATGCAAAACTAATACTCGATTATATAGTAATTAAGAAGTAGAATATTCGAAAGTGATGTATTGATGATGATGATATTCGAACAAGGTAAGATGATGATTCGAATATGGTGATGATGATTTGTTGATGATAAGTGAATGGTTATGGTGATTCAAATTTTATGGATGAATGATGAATATGATTTGACAATTATGAGATGATGATGAGGATGATTTGATGATTAGGGTTTGATGATGGATGGTTTTGTTGTTTAGCGTTAGAGTTTTGAATGGTAAATTAGGGTTAGCGTTTTTCAAATACGGGCTTTGATTTTGAGATATGTTTGGACAATGAATATGGATAATAAAGGAATGGGTTTCAAGATTAATCATTCACACAAATTTGATTAAAAATGAGATGAATGCACAAAGAATTTAATACTTGCAATTTACATTCAACTTCAATTCAATCTTGATCTATCTCCAATTGTAGGTTCTATGGATTTATATAGCCAAGCTACTAATAGCAAGATACTAGGTAAAAAGCATAATTCTTCAAAAGATACATAGTTAAAAGATACTAGAATATAGAATATTCCATAAAAAGGTAGATTTATGCTATTTTACTTTCTAGCTAATTTCTAACTCTACTAATTAAAGAAATCAACTAATATGCGCATCCAAGCTGCATTCTATTTCCATTATGCATGTAGCCATGTCCTCCACTAATTCCAAGCACATACACTTATACGCCTAGTAGCTTGTATGATATGTTTCATTTATAACTAGCAACGTAGTCATCTATTTGTCTTCAATTTTGTGGGAGATCCTTTCTAAATAAAGAATAATTGGTTCCATAATTATGAATTCTAATTCTTGAGTGGTTGCTCCTACAACAAGATCACTATATGATATCTTGATACTAATATATGCTAATTAAATATTATGAATTAATAATATCATCCTAGAATTTGATTAGAACCTAAATTTATTAGGTGATTGGTCTAGTTAAATCAAATTCTAAATATTTGATCAATGATAATTTAAAGTAGTTTATGAACCTAATTAAACACACTTAAAATCTACAATTGAACTTTGTGTGTCACATTTGAAACCATAACTCATAATGAAGTCCTTGTAAACTTCATAAAACCAATACTAACATATTCATAATAAAAAGGAAATACAACGAATCAAAATGACTAACATCCATCATTAAACTATATAATACAAACAACGATGAATTAAATAGTGTAACAAAAGAAATAATTGAATAAGGAGTTAATACTTAAATTTAATGAAATTATAAATTCAAGTATACGAAGAATTTTGATAGAAAACTTATCATCATTGATTCACTAGTCTTCAATCTTTTACTTGATTAAAAAAGAAAATAGAATTTAAATGAAAACTACTAGATATTAGAATTTGAAAGTTTTGTTTCATGTTCTGAGAGAATGAACTCACATCACAATGTTTAATTTTGAATTAAAAAGGAAAATAACTCACAAATAGTTACAAAAGAATAGGGTAAACACAAACTATGTTTACAAACACAATTTCCCAAGCTTATTTTTGAATCCTTGACCTAACAAATTTTTATTGCTTAAATAACACAGATGGAGGATCAAAAACTCAATAATTGGATTTTATAATTATGGAACCAATTATTCTTTATTTGGAAAGTGTCTCCCGTAAATTTGAAGACCAATAGATAGTTATGTTGTTAGAAACATAACAAACAAACAACTAAGTTTCTACATGCATGTGCATGGCATACATGGCATGCATGGAAGGAGTGACCACGTGCATGGGGAACTTCTTTGGAAACTTATTGAGCATTATTAAGTAAGTCACATAATATATTAATTAAGTAGTAATGTTGGATAATAAAGTAGCATAAAGTTAGCATAAATGTAGCATAATACTTTTTAGCATAATATCTTTGAAAACTCGTTATTACGTAATGTTTGAATTATACTTTTAGCTAGTAGTAGAAATGTTAAAAGGCTGCTATGAATGTCGTGTATGAGTATTGAGATTTGAATTAAAGTTGAAGATCAATATTGAAGTTGATTACAAGTGAATTCTGTGTGAGTTCAAACTCAAGAAAATCAAATACATGTGAGCGATTTAGATTGAAAGTTTTAATATCTTTGTTTATAGAGATTAATCCATATCTTTTATAATCTCCTTAATCCCTATTTTTCCTGCCATAATTACCATCAAAATTCTACTCTAATTCATCATTAAACAAATCCCTAATTCGGTATACACAACCAAAACCATAAACCATCCATTTGAAACCCTAACCCTTTCATAAAAACCAAACATCACCTTAATTATCCTATTTGAACCAAAACCTAACCCTAACCCCAAAACATGACTTTAAACTTCATCAAAACCTTTGTCAAATGTGTAAGCTAATTATTACACACCATTCAAACCATCACATTACCAAACCACCATCACCGAATCATCACCATCACTTTTTCTACCATATTCGAACCATCCTCATCCTTACTCCATCATATTCGAATATTTAATTTCTTAATTCACTATCACCAAGCCTTTATACTCATATCTAAACCCAATTTGATCCATATTCTCATTAGTTTGAGAGTTCCACTCTCCCACATACATCAATTTTGGTGTCAAAGCCTTATGTTGGTGATATTGCAATCAAGATTTAATCTTTCTTTCAATATTCATCAAGATTCATCAATAAAGTGTTTCATCTTCAAGAATATCCAAGAATTCGTATAAAAAAGCACATGAGGACCAAGTATTTAAGGTCATGTTTGGGAGTGTTATGTTCGATTGATACGAAAAAGGATGGAGAACTAAGGAGAAGATTTAAGAGATTTTCTCAAGACCTTGATGGACAAAATCAAGGAGCTAAAATTGCAAATGGGGTGAACAAAATATTTCCAAGCCCACGAGTCCTGTGTGTCACCAAAAAACTTAAAGGAACAAGTAGAGGAAGGACATGTGAGAATAGCACAAAACCGGGTTGAAGAAGAAGAAGAGAGTGTGGGAAATTACGTAAGGCCACGTGACACTTTGAGGAAAAATTAGGATGACGTGGAAAAAGGAATCTAATTTGATCTTTCTGAAATTGAAGGTAATCTCGACCCAAAATCTTTTCTTAAATGGTTGCAAATTTTTGAATCGATTTTTGAGTATAAAGAAATTGATGATGACAAATGGTGCCAAATAGTGATATTAAAGTTTAAAAAATTTGCTAGAGTGTGGTACAATAATTTAGAAAGGAAATGGGAGAGAGAAGGAAAATTGAAAATTAGGTCATGAATAAAATTAAAGAAACATTTGAAGAAGAAGTTTGTGCCTCAAGAATACGATCAAGAAAAAATTATAAAAATTACTACATCAAGGCAAATGTTACTTGGAGTTGAAGAATACATTCCAGAGTTTGAAAGGTTAGCTCTTGTGTGTGATGTCCATGAACGAGAAGAACAAAGGTGTGAATGATTCATCGGGGTTTAAATATGAAATTTGGGATAAGGTAGCATTGTATCCTTATGAGGTGTTTAAATACCTAGCCAAGTTAGCCATGATGTTCGGGAAATAGTTGAAGAGGAAAAAGCCACTAAGCAAGCCAACCAATGCTCCGTGTATTTCAAATTTCATGGGTGTGTTGAAGCCACCAATTTCTCAATCCGCGAACTAAGACAATGCTAGAAGGTTCACTCATGAAGAAAAGAGTAAGAATCAAGTGGTTGATAAGGTGAACAAATAATGCTTTAAATGTAGAGGTTATGGCCACTTTGCTCAGGATTATCCAAACCAAAGGGCATTGATTTTGAAGGAGATAGCAAATATGGAGGCTTGTGAAGAGAATGAATAATTTAATGAAGGCTTCTAATAAGAAAGTGATAGCTCAGAGGATGCTTTAGAAGATGGCTAAGTGGATTGCTAAGTGTTGCAAAGGGTAATCCAAGTACAAAAACAACCTTTACTTACTCAATATGAGAAGATTTTCAAGGCTAAATGCAGAATTGGTGATAAAGTGTGTGAATTCATCATTAATAGTGGCTCATGAACTAATGTTGCTAGTGAGAAGATGGTGAAAAAGCTCGATTTGGAGACCAAGGTCATCCAAGATCATATTTACTCAAATGGCTCAACAAAGATAAAGACATAAGGGTAACTAAACAAACTCTTATTTCTTTTAAGATTGAAAATTATTTTGATGATTTTTCATGCGTTATTCTACCTATGGATGCTTATCACATTTTGTTGGGGAGGTCGTGGATATTTGATAGGAAGGTTGTGCATGAAATGGTCCTTAATGAGTATGTGGTATGCAAGGTTCCAAAGAAGTTAAGCTCAAACCTAATCTAGATGGGGAGGATTTGGTTTTGAGAAATGAAAGGGAAGAAATAAAGAAGGAGGATATCAAGTAGTGTAAAGGAAAAAGGAAGAGTGGCATGGAGACATTAATCCATAAGGATTGTAATCTGAATGAATCCATCAAAGATGAGAAGATATGATATGCCTTAGTAATGGAGGCCTAACGAGGGTGAAATGCTAATATGGTTTCGAAATTACAAAAAGTATTGAAAGAATATGCTAATGTGTTTCTGAAAGAGTTGCTAAGTGGGCTACCTCCTCTTAGGGGTATTAAGCACGCTATTGATATTATGCCAAGAGTCCTATTATCGAAAAAACCAACTTATAGATGCAATCTGGAAGAGGCTAAGGAGTTATAAAAATAAATGCAAGAGGTTTTGGACTACGGTTATATTCAGGTGAGTATGAGTCCATACAGAGTTTCAACTTTGTTAGTGCCTATGAAGGATGGTATGCGGAGGATTTGTATTGATTTGAGAGCCATCAAAAACATCACAATCAAATATAGAGTTTCAATGCCGAGATTTGATGATAGGTTAGATGAGTTGCATGGTGCAAAGGTGTTCTCAAAGATTGATCTTAGAAGAGGTTATCATTAAATGAGGATAATGGAAGGGAATGAGTGGAAGATAGGTTTCAAGACTAAGTATGGGTTGTATGAGTGGTTGGTGATGCCATTTGGACTATTTAATGCACCAAGTTCCTTCCTGAGGTTGATGACAAAGGTACTTAGACCATTTTTTGGGGTCTTTGTTATTATTTACCTCGATTATATATTGGTATATAGCAAGAGTGAGTTCAAAAATAGACAACACTTAAAGATGATATTTGACAAGATTAGAGAGGTGAAGCTCTATGGTAAGATGGAGAAGTGTGATTCTATGTTGGAGAGGGTGATCTTTCTTGGTTATATTATGAGTGGAGATGGTATTCATGTTGATCCATTAAAGGTGGAAGCAATAAAATCGTGGCCCATTCCTACTATTTTCCTTGAAGTTTTGGAGTTTCCATGGGTTTGCCTCATTCTATAGGAGGTTCGTCAAAGACTTCTCTACCATTGCAGCACTTATCACAGAATTTATTAGAAAGGAAATTTCCATTGGAATGATCAAGCGACAAAGAATTTTGAAGACTTGAATACAAAGCTCTATTATCTTTACCTTATTTTGATAAAATATTTGAAATAACATTTTATGCGAGTGGTGTACACATTGGTGGTGTGTTTTCACAAGAAATGAAACCTATTTCTTTCTTTAATGAGAAGTTTAATGGTGAAAGACTCAACTATTTGACTTACGATAAATAGTTCCATGTTATTGTGCATTATTTGGAGACTCGGAGTCTTTACTTGAGACCCAAGAATTTTTTGCGTCATTTGGATCATGGGAGTCTTAAGTATCTACATGGTCAAAATAAGGTGAGTCCGATACATGCTAAGTAGATAAGCTTCTTGTAGAAATTTGTGTTCGCTACAAGACATGAAGATGGAAAGGAAAATGTTGTAGTAGATGCAGTACCTAAGAGGACCATGGCACTTACCATGATGGATGTAAAGATTTTGGGGTTTAAGATGTTGAAGGGTTAATATCTTTGAAGATTTTTCTATGATCTTCGAAGATTGCAAGAAAAAAGGAAGTTCTAGAGCTTATGTTGTTCTAGATCGGTTCTTATTCAAGCACACCAAATTGTGTATACCGAAGACTTCAATTTGAGTTTTTCTAATCAAAGAGGTGCATGAAGTAGGAATTGCAAGACATTTTGGAGTTCATAAGAGTTTGGAGTTGCTGCATGTACATTTCTATTGGCTGAAAATGCAAAAGGAAGTATCAAAGACATTTAATGTTGGAGACATTAGCCCTTATTATGGCAATGCAAATTTGAGGGCAAATTTAACTAACCAAGGGGATAATGATGCAGGATCAAGCACTCAATAATTGGCTTTCATAATTATGGAACCAATTATTCTTCATTTGGAAAGTGTCTCCCTCAAATTTGAAGACCAACGGATGATTACATTGCTAGAAACATAACAAACAAGCAACTACGTGTCTACAAGTATGTGCATGGCATGCATGGAATTAGTGACCACGTGTGTGGGGAGATTCTTTGCAAAATTTTCAAGCATTATTAAGTAATTTAGAATATGTATTAATTAAGTAGTAATGTTGGATAATAAAGTAACATAAAGTACCACAAAGTAAGCATAATATCTTTTAGCATGGAATATTTTGAATTATGCTTTTAGTTAGTGATAGAAAGGTTAAAAAGCTGCTATGAATGTCAAGTATGAGTATTGAGAATTGCATTGAATTTGATGATCAATATTGAAGTTGAATACAAGTGAATTCTGTGTGAGTTCAGACTCAAGCAATTCGAATATGTATGAACAATTTAGCTTGAAAGTTCTAATCTCTTTGTTTATGTGAATTACATTTTAATCTATATTTTTTCTAATATCCTTAATTCATATTTTTCCTGAAATAATTACCATCAAAATCCTACTCTAATTGGTGGTTAAATAAAGCCCTAATTTGATTCATACAATCGAAACCCTAACCTTTTCATACAAACCAAGAATCACCTTAATCATCATAATCAAATCAAACCCTAACCCTAAATTGAAACCACAAATTCAACCTTTATCTAAACCCTAACCTTCAAAGCTTAGCATCATCAAGAAACCATTATCAAATGCATAAGCTAATTAGTACAAACCATTCGAGCCATCATCATGAACAAACCACCATCATTTTTTCTACCATATTCAAACCATCCTCATCCTTATTCCATATTATTCAAATCTTTAATTTCTTAATTCACCATCAACGAGCCTTTATCCTAATATCTAAACCCAATTCGAGCCATATTCTCATTAGTTTGAGAATTCCACTCTCCCACACACATCAAACACAAGGCATGTTTCATAAAAAGATGGGACTCATGTTTTTCTTTTGATAAGTGCTCTATTCCACAATTATTTACCTCGCCTTATTTTTATGAAACTTACCCTTAGTTTATTTTTCCATCTTTGATTTCAGGTTCTCCTATTTGTTCTTACCTTCTTTCTTCTTTTCTCTTGATTTATCCTTAGATTTCTTCATTTTGCATTTGCATCTGGAAATATAGTCATACAAGAAAACCTATAAGAAATGATGGAATTATGAAATATTTGCACCAAATTATCACCAAAAAAACAAATCACAATTCTAGGGCAATTATGGTCAAAGAATTCATAAAATAAAATAGTTATTAAAATTACAAATCTAAATCTAAAAGTCAGTGACATTAGTAAAGGATCATCTAGAGTGTCTCCTTCCATGGAAAATCTTACTAGCGAAAACAACATGACAAAAAACTTTATCACCCACACAGTCTCACTACCCAAGTCTTTAAGTATTAATACTACACTAGGAGCCTATGTTTAGGGCATGAGATTCTTATCTTACTCAAGGTATCTCCACTTTAATTAATTAATTTCTTATTCAAGGTTTAATAATCATACACATAACATATGAGTCCACTCTTAAACATTTTTAAAAAATCACTTAATCTACCTTGAGTCCTGAACCATACATGATATAAACATCACAAAGCCATGAAAGACTAAAGAACATACTTGAATTAAACCCAGACATAAGTGTGTGTGTGAGAGAGAGAGAGAGAGAGACAGAGAGAGACAGAGAGAGAGAGAGTCCTATTACACATATAATAATAGTCTTGAAACAAATTTAAAATGACTATAACACCACATTAAGGCCCAAGGCTAAGAGCTAGTACCTACACAAATATATTATAATTCGATCATTTTTCTTAATATTAATACATAAATTTATGTTCATGGTCACACATAGAGTATGATTTTTACCAAAATCTACGACACAATCTAACATAAAGTGATAACTTTCTCAAAAAGTTCTTAACATGGCATATCATATTATTTCTCACATATGGAAAAAAAATGCTAATAAATCAATTATACTAAGTAACATGGACGTACAACTTAACTACCAATAAAAAAATCTTTAAAAATGATCAAAATAAACATTTAAGGTTAGAGGTTGATAACCACAACTACCAACTCAATTTAAAATAAAGAAAGAATAAAGTTCTTCAAGCTAGAATTAGAACCTTCTTTAAATCCTTAAAATAATAAGAACTATATAAGAAAACAGACAAGCGAGAAAAAAAAATTGAAAATCACAATCTTAATCATTTCAAGAGAAAGAGTATATTACTTGGTGTTATCATAGTCTTCACACAATTTAAATCATCTTATTTTCAATTGTAGTATTGGTAAATAAACGTATCATTCTAGTCTAGGGATTGAGATGTCTCACCTTTATTTGCTAATAACACACAAAAAAATGCAAAGACTAAAAAAAACATTAAACTATCACAAAAATAAATAAATAAGAAAATGTAAATAATAAGAAAAATATGGATATGGAGGTTTTAAAATAGATAATAAAAAAAAATAAAACAAGTATATTAATTCAAATATGTTGAATGTGCAAGAGGAGTCGAGATCCATGATGAATACATATTGTTACATATTTTATACTCTCTTAATCTTAGTTTTTAATCTTTTATTTGAATAATATATGAGGCTAATTATAATTCTATGTTTAAGTGATAATAATGTCATATATTTTAATATTTGAGCCAAAATGATACTAAGTGATGGTTTAAATTATGATATAGTTTATTAATTTACTTAATTTTGTTTTACTTGTATAATTTTATTTATTTAAAAAAAAATACTATCCTAAAGGACTAAAGGCCCAAAAGGAGAAACAAATGGGGCACAAAACAAGGCCTAAAGGTTCAGGCGCCAAAAAGATAATAAAAACATAATGAAGAAAAAGGAAACTAATCAAACCCAACGCCCTAGTGGAAAAAAAATAAAGGGGCTCAGGAAAGACGACAAAGGTGACACATTGTAACCCCCCCCCCAAAATTCACTGCTGAAAAATTTTATTTTATTAAAAGAAATAGCGAAAGAAATATATAAAATGATGAATTTCGGGGATATTACCGTCACACTTCGTACCAGACCGGTTCACTTCTACCGTTCTAGTACTAAGTGCTAAGGCTAAAGGAATGGGATACACTTTGCTATATTTTCAAAACATGTTTAAATTAGAGTAGCGCGATACACTTCACAAGATAAGAATCCACCAGCGGTGGTTACAAGAACAGAGAATACATTTAAACCATAAAGTAAAAGAAAAGGGAGAACCCTAAAAGTCCGGATAATCCTTACGCTCTTTCCCGTTACCCACTTGAGTAGCACTTGAAAAAGACCTACAAGGGACACTGCCCATTGAATAAACAAGGGCCCCATGAATGGAACCCTTCAGTACTATAGTACTGAGTAACCCTTTAAAAACATACTTAAAAGCAGGTCTGCCAAGTAACACATGATACAAAGCTATATACATATATAACAAGATACGTATATATAACATTCTCATAATTGACATTCACATCAGATATCAGTAGGTCATAATGTACGATCAATACTTTCGGCCTTAAGCCATGTCATAGTGCTAAATCAATACTTCTGGGCCTTAAGCCATTAGTCCATCATCATTCAATCTTCTCTTGGATTATATACCTATGTGAGTGCGGGAACCCCATTATTATAGCAGGTGAATCAGTCACTTATAGGGCAGAACCCACCTAACCACTATTATATGCCGGTGGATCGGTCTCCAGGGCAAAATGCTCCTAGCCACTATTATTCGCCAGTGAACCAGTCTGACCCCGACTCACATGGTGTTCCACTATAAGTTATTAGTATTTTTCCATAACTTTATTCACATCCATGATTGATTTTATTGAGCTCGGGACCCCACTATTATTGCCGGTGGATCGGAATATATATCAACATCATCCAAGGCAACATGCTCTTGGGCCACTATTATATCCGGTGGATTGGTAATCATAATCATCTTCCAGGGCAACACATGCCTGGGCCACTATTATATCCGGTGGATCGGTAGTCATAATCACTTGCTAGAGCATCATGATCCTGGGCCATTATTATAACCGGTGGATCGGTACTCAATATCATAATTCAAATAGGCCTGACTCATTAATCTTTCACTTTCATGATTAATATTTTTCCTTTTTTTAATTAGCACAACAATTCCATTTATTTTCCTCGGACGGGAGGTCAAAAACCCGAGACACGAAGGTACACCGGTCATACTCGTGCATACAAGATACTCATCATCTTTTAACTATGAAGCTAGGGATACAAAGATACCCAAGTCGTACTGGTGCATAAAGTCACTTAGTACTTTACCAACAAGGACACCTAATCAATAAGTATGCATACCCCTCAAATAGGTCTGTAGAGCTAGATAGAATAAGATATAGGGCCTGGATGGGACATAAAGGCACACCAGCAAATACTAGAATAATCGTAGGCTAAACCACGTCTTTAGGGTAGCGACCTATAAAGAGCCACCATTCCCGATCTTAAGGTCTTTCACTTTACGTATTAGTGTCTTAATTAAAGTAATCACAAAAAGCATAATAATCAGATACTTATTCACTTTCAATCGTTCTGATATCATTAGTCATATCTTATTCAGACGATTATCCAAGATAACACAAAGAAATCATTAAGGCCATCCTAATCTCATCTAATTCCAAATTAGGATTCGTTCTCGTGATACTTACTAATTATCAAATACTCTTACCTTGCTAATCAGCATTATTTGAGTCATATTACGAAATCCCAAAATCACAAAGACATGTTAGGTATAAATTACTCATTTACCCCTTACTTATATAATTGCTAAGTCATCCTTTCCTTACTTGACAAATTACCATATTACCCTTTAGGTTGCATAATTACCAATTTACCCTTCTCTATAATTATAATTATTAATTTACCCTTCTCCATATTTATAATTATTAACTTACCCTTCTCAATTATTATAATTACCATTTTACCTTTCTCCATTATTATAATTGTTAATTTACCCTTCTCCATAATTATAATTACAAATTTACCCTTCTCCATAATTAGAATTACAAATTTACCCTTTTACTTGCGAATTACCATTTTACCCCTTTACTACCAAATTACCATAATATCCTCTTATTAGTAAAAATATCATTTTACCCCTTACATCAAAATTTACCAAAATACCCCTTTTACATCCAAAATTACCATCTTACCCCTTTCTTCCAAAATTACCATTTTACCATTTACTTATAAAATTACCATATTTCCCTTTTGCCTCCAAAATTACCAATTTACCCCCTTTATTACATCACTTTTATTAAATTAACATTACCATATGGAATATTAATACTAATAATCCATTAACAATATCCAACTCCACAAACTATTATATTTTAATATAATCCTTATTAGCACCCACACATATTAGGCCACATTCCTGCACAAGAAATTTTACTAAGATGCCCCTAGGGCTCACAATAATATTATTCATGCATAAATGGTCACAATAACATAATATAAGATGGGTAAGCACTTAAAACTTTCATTAATAATCAAACTCTTCCCTTAAGCAACCTTTCCACACATGGCATACATACTTGTTTTTTTATCAATCAATACAAGCAAATATATATATTATATTAAACCACTAACATGAAGCATAATAACATATTAAAAACCTTAATGTGCTAACATTTGTTTATCAATGCGTTTAAGTGGGGTTTAATGATTACCTTAATTCCCGCAAAAATCAAATCTTACCGGTATCCCTGTTAAAGATTAAAGCTTTAAATAGGAAAATCAAAACCTAAAAATAATGTCAATAATTATTATATTAGAAGTAGGAAATTAAAAGGATAAAAATTTATAAAAACTTAATTAATAATACAATTTACCTACCATTAATATACGTCAAAAATTAAACAAGGAAAATCCCAAAATAATGTGGAACTCACACTACATGAGCAACGTGAGCCACATGCAGGTTGTGATGGGGAAAAGGGTCGAAGTTAGGGGGTAGAAGGGTGGGGTGGTCATTTTTGGGTTGAGGTCTTTAGGCTAGGAAAGGATGTAGATGGGGGAGGCTTTCGGGAAAGGGAATGGTGCAGGATTAAAGAGGGGGTGTTGGTGGCGGCTAGTGATGGGTTGTTGGCAGCCAAGGGCGGAAGAGGAGGCGACGTCGAGGCGACAATGATGGCTGTTGAGGTGGACCGGGCTAGGAAGGAAGGAAAAGAGAGGGGGAAAATGGAGGGGTTCGGGGGCAGTTTTCAAAAAAAGGAGGTATGGGGGTGCTAGAGGAGGTTGTAGGGAGTGGACCGGTGGTTTGAGTGGTAGTAGAGGCGGCCAAATAGCGGTGAACGATGGGGTTGCAGGGGGTTGCCAAGAAGGCAGGAAAATAAGAGAAAAAAATAAGGGGGGAGGAAGAAGGGACTATAGGAGCTCGAGGGGGTATTTTGGTGGTTTGGGGCAGTAGTATGAGGTGGTATAGGGCACTACAGGCTGTTGGTGTAGCACGGGAAGTGGCGGAGGGGCTGTGGTGCACAAAATAGGGATGAAAATGTAAGGAGAAGAAAAGGAGAGAAAGGAATTGGGGAAGGGGGAGGCTCGAAAATAATGGGGCAGGGAGAGGCAGGAGAGTGAAGAAAAAGAATAGGAGGGGATAAGTGGTCGGTCGGTGGTGGTATATAGGGTGGTAGCGTGGTAGGGAGGGGAGACGAAGAGGGGAAAAAACAAGGTATGAGGGATGATTTGCAAGGCTGACCAAGTCCAAAATAGGAAGAAAATAATAGAAGAGAGGGTTGTAGTTGTGGCAGGTGGTGGCAACGAGGGGTTTTAGGTGTCTCAATGGTTGGGCATGGCGTTGAACTAGCTGCTGGTCAAGCACGAGTAAGGAGAAGAAATAAAGGAAGGAGGGGGGAGGTGCAGGCCGGTAAAGGTGAGAAAAAAAAAAGAGTTGGGCTGGCTCGGGAAGAATGGGGGAAAGGAAAGGAAGGAAGGGTTGGGGCTAGGCTGCTACGCCGAGGGAAAGGAGAGGAGGGAAGGGAGTGGGTCGAAGGCCTAAGCACAGGGGGAGGAAGGAGCAGTCCTGGTGTGGGTGGTCCGAAGGAGGAAAAAAAGGGAAAAGAAAAGAAAGGAGAAAAAGGAGAAAAAGGGAGAAAGAAAAAGGGAAAGGGAAAATAATTTAATTTAATTTATAAAATAATAAAATATAATATTTTAGATAAATTGTTTAATTTAATAATTTAATTCAGTATAATTTAATATATTGGTTTGAAAAGGATAACTTTAGTAAAATATTAGTTTCGAAAATTATTTAAATAAAAAGAACATTATTAAATAACAAAATATTTATTTTAATTTAGTAAATATCCCTATCCAAATTTATATACTCAAAAATCCATAAAATAATTAAACTAAATAATTTTAAAAGCTAATTTATTTCAAATAAAAGTTATTTATTGAATTATAGATTTTCTAAAATTTTGGGGGATTACACACATAGAAAAAGAAAAAAAAAAGTTAGTGATGGTAGAAGAGAGAAGAGGGAGAGAAAGCGTGCTCAATAGGAGAAGAAGAAGGGAGGCGATTGATGGTAATAGGTGAAGGATGGAAAGAAGAGAGAAGGTGTAGGAAGAAGAGAGAGAGGAGATAAAGTGCACGGAAATAAAGGGAGAGAGAGATTATGCCTTGGGAGATAGTAAATAGAAAAAAGAGATTTGGAAACTTTATTTTAGATAAAATTAAGCAACCTTTTAATCTAAATAAATTACTAAATGTTCATCCATATTTAATTTCAATTTCATCTTTCTCTATAATGAATATATATTTTTGTACAATTTATTTATTTAATATGATTAGCCAAATAATTATTAACAAAGAATAGATTGAAACCTTATATTATAGTTTGAGATATTATATCAATATTCTTTATTTTATAAGATTTCTTTTACTCTAATTTATTTGTTAAAATTTATATATGTATGATTCTACCTAATCAAGTGATAGATTTTAACTTTCCTAGTACATTTTTTATATTCTTATTCACTCATATTTATTTTTATTTGATGTTATTTGGTTTTTAATATTTTTTATTTTTCCCATAATTATATTTATTATTATTTTGTGTAATTTAGAATTTTTTATTTTATTATTTTTTTCGCTAGAATAATTTAGATAGGCCCTCTCAATCATGACCTAAACAATACCCATATTTACTAATATTATAATTGATGACAAGAAGGTTTAGATTGTTGAAGCTACGGCCATACAAATTCACCACTAGAGTAAGTCAAAATATAATAATAATTTATAAGTTATCTTTTAATCACTAGAAAGATATTGACCAACATGTATGCTAGAAAGTTTATACACCTTTTGTTACTTCCCTAAAGTGATTAATATGACAAATAATCAATTTTAAATCCTAATATTATAGTTGCAATAAGTGGTTCCTATATTTAACTAGATTCAAAGAATTAGGGACAAGTGAATGATGTCAACCTAAGTACACAGACTAAGTGGTTCCTATATTTCCCTCCTTTGACTCACATATATTAAAACATTCCAATACTTTGGCTAGAATCATAAAACTGTTAGATAAATTGTTATCTAATCTTGTTACAATTTATACTTGTGAATTCTAGTGCAACTATATTGCTACCTTGCATGTATATAATCCTACATGTTTTCACTATAAAGAAGCAAGAGCAAGACATGCATCATATAATTTACACATGATAGAACCATATATATAAATGATAGGAATTAAAACAAAGTCAAAGGATAATCTCATAAAATAAAGAAAAATATTATTATATCTTCAACAAGTCTGCGACTTCAAACTAGCCTTAGGAAGAAGTATTTAACCACACACCATAAATAAGTCAATTACACACATATATAAATATATAGGTGAAGATAAAACAAAAAAAAATTTAATGGAGAAAATTTTAGCAAACTAATTGGATGAATAATTATTTGTTATTCATCCAAAAGTTTCCTTTAGATTCGATTTTCTTTTTCTCTTTGATTGAATCTTCTTTGTGCTTAGCGGATGTGGGTTATGGTCATCAATATTCATTCCCTTGATTAAAATATTTTTCTAGTTGGTAGCTGCTATTGAAAATTCCTATTCTCCCTTCTAGGCCTTCAATCTCCTTGCATATATATAATATGAGAATATGGGACGGCTTCACTTTTGTCTTTTGCACAAGTCATGCACTCATAGATGGGTCATTCTTTTATAATTTTTTGGCTCATTTTTTTTCTTTTTAATCCAATTGAAGCTATAAAATTAAAATAAGAGAAATAGTAAATAACCCCATCAATTAAGTTTAGCAATTTATTACCGTGAGAAATATTTTAATTGAAACTCTAGATTAAATTTGGACCCAAATAGGTTCTTATTTAGGGAAAAGAACAAGAAATAGAAGTTAAAGATCTCAATTTTATCTTTTAATATCACTTTAGTTGACCCAAATCCAAGTTTGTATGTAAAAAGTATGGTTAAGATACTCCATGTTGTCAAAAATCATGATAATCTTCTGATTATATATCCAATAATTAACCTCACATATGATTCAAATAAATTATCATAAGCCTAAATTAAAATAGCACAAGATATGTAAAAAAATTGTGTTTGTCATTACTCTTTAATAATGGAAGGATGCACAAAAGAAAAAAGTGATGTGCGTGGGAGGGTGGGATTCTCGAATTTATGAGAATATGACTCAGTTGTGATGATAATAATTAGAGTAAGACCTAGTGATGGTGTATTAGGGTTTAAAACTTCGAATAGGGTGGAAAGGTGGTGATTCGAACAAAATATGTATGAATCGATGGTGATGGTTATCTAATGGTACTGGTGCAAATGAGTTGTGGTAATTAAGATATGCATTCAACAATGGTGTGTTAATGATGATGATCTTTGAATTTTAGGGTTTGGATGAAGGATGGGGTTGTGGTTTAGGGTTAGGGTTAGGGCTTAGTTTTAATAGAAAGATTAAAGTGATGTTTGGTCCGAATGGAAGGGTATAGTGTGTTGAATGGTTGTTTAGGGTTTGTAAATGTAAACCAAATTATGGCTTCACTTAGGTTCGAATTAGAGTGTTCTTCTGATGATAATTATGGATAGAAAGATATGGATTATGGAGAGTCAAAAATATATGAATTAATCTCTAATTCATATAGATAAAGAGAATAAAACTCTCAAGCAAAATCGTTCACACATATTCGATTAAATTGAATTGAACTCACATAGAATTCAACTTGGATTCAACTTCAATATTGATCTTCAATATTCAATGTCCATGGCTGCTTAGAGCCATCCTAACACTTAGCTAAAAACATAATTCAAAAGACTCCAAGATAAAAGATATTATGCTAACTTTATGCTTTATCTGTTATCCAACTCTACTACTTAATTAATTAATTAACTAAATTAATAATAATGCTCAAAAATTATGAAAATAAACTCCCTATGCACATGCACGTAGACAGTTAGTTACTTATTAGTATATTTCTATCAATGTAATCTTCAGTGGGTCTTCAAATCTGCGGAAAATACTTTCGAAATGAAGAATAATTAGTTCCATAATTATGAAAACCAATTCTTGAGTTTTTACTTCTACATAAAAAATAAATTGAATTCCTTCACAAATGGTCTAGAGCATATAACTAAGGAATACGGAGGAAAAAGAATTGGATAAAAAGAAATCTATAAAGAATGGAGTATGTTGATGGTTATCCCAAACCATGAACAAGGCACAACAAATGGAGAAACTTGAAGAGAGGTGGGAGAGCATAAGAATGAATAGATTCGGTGTATGATTAATGAAAATGAATCATGTGATAATAAAATAGGGGATGCTCATTTGAATTTCAATAGGAGAGAAAAGATGATGGTTAGCTTTGAGATTTCTTATCTCTCACTTGAATGATAAATATGATTGGAGAGATGTAATATTAGATATGGGCATGTATGTGTACTTATGGAAGGGTTATTTATTGAATGAGTGAGAGAATGATCAACTTGGGTAATGATTTATTCTTGGGATGAGAGGGATAGATAAATTTTTTCAATGACACCCCTAAATAGTTAATAAAATTTGTAGACAACTTATTATGGTAGAAAGTGATGCAAAATATTATCTCCAACTACAACACTTCAGGACCTTTTTTGAAGGATAAAAAAATACAAAAATACAACTCGAATTCTCTTGTTTAGGCTTCGGTTGCTAGAGTTTGTGATAACACTTGAGTAGATCTAATCCAAGATCAAACTCTTCTAATGAGAACCTTCTATTTATCACTATATTACCCTTGCTACTTCTCAATACACACTTGATAAAGGAAAAGAGAAGACTAAGAAGAAACACCGTTGTGAACTTTTCATAAAATTTAAATGATTGTTCAATGTGTCAAAACCCTTGAGTACAAGTATTTATAGGCATGGAACCTTGCCATCCTTTTCATTAGGAAGCTCATTAGGAGCCTTATGAATGATTTAACATTCCTAATGCACGAACCATGGCTTACAAATAAATTTACAATGGCAATTTTACAAGAATTACAGAGTAGACAACAAAAATAACAAAGTTAAATAACTTAATAATGCTATACATAAATGTAATAACATGTGATAAAATATTATAGTCTTATAGTGTTGCTCTTCCTTGCACTTTGTAATCTTGTAATCCCCTGTCAATACCTTTTCCCTCAATGATCTTCAACCATCATGAATTTCTTACAAACATGCATATTACCTGCAAGAAGAATGACTTGATAAAACATTAGAAGTGTATGAATTTTCAAGCATAATTATTTCTATCTCCATGTATGCTAATTCCTCTGGATCTCCATTATTGGAAGAATAAGATTGGGAGTTTTCAATAGATGTTCCTACATCATTCTCCTTTTGTAGAGAATAATTTTCTCTCAAATTAGCATCACTATTATATGGAGATAAGTTTCTAATGTTGAATTTCCTAGGTACTCCTCTATAATGTTTAAGCAATTTAATTTCATACACATTATTTTAAAATTTTATTAAGATTTTGAATGGACCATCAGGTCTTGACATTAGTTTATTATTTCTTAAGTTTGGAAATCTCTCTTTTCTAAAATTCAACCATACCAAATCTCCAAGTTTAAACACTTATTGAATTATATTTTTATTAGCTTGTGCTTGGTATTTTGCAATCAATTTTTGAATGTTGGATTTAATTTGTTAATGAATTTTTCAAAGGAATTTTATTCTTTCCCTAAAATCATAATTCTTTGTATCATCTCTCTTAAATGACAACATATCAATGAGTAGATATTGATTGACCCTATATACTATCTCAAAATGACTTGTCTTAGTTGTATTGGAAGGACTTCTATTGTATGCAAACTCAGCATGCACAAGCTTTATATTCCAATCCTTGGTACTCTTACTTACCAACCCTCGTAGAAAAGTACCTATATTTATATTAGTCACATTAGTTTGATCATATGTTTGTGGATCATAAGAAGTACTAAACATCTACTTAGTACCTAAAATGTGCTAAAGTGTCTTCCAAAAACTTATATTTTTTTAAAAAAATATAATTTTTGTACATGTGTTCCATTATCAGTTTTTTTACAAGGTATAAAATGTGCCATTTTAAAAAAATCTATCAACTACCATAAGAATAGAATATTTACTCCTCTATGTCCTTGGTAATCCTAATATGAAATCCATACTAACGCTCTCCCAAGATTGATCAGGTACTGGTAAAGGAGTATACAAACCCTTATGAAAGAAACTTTTACTCTTCTAACAAGTTGTGCATCTTCCTATAATTCTTTGTACTAGTTTTTATCATTTGTGGTTACTAGAAGTTTTCTTATAGTATTTCCATGGTCTTATGTACTCCAAAATGACCAGTGATACCTTTCTCATGTACTTCCTTAACAAGTGAATCATGGAAATTTGAACAAGATATAAACAACTTATTAAGTTTGAAGAGATAGTCATCTTGTAGTAAATAAATACCAAAACTACCACTATTTTGCACATATTATATATGTCAAAAAAACCTTCGTTCTTTTCATATAAATCCTTCAATATCTCAAATCCCAATAGCTTAACATCCAAAATTACTAATATTATGGATCTATAAGATAAAGCATCTTCCACAATATTTTCTTTACCTTTTAAATTCATGACAGAAAACACCAAGGATTGTAAGAAACTAACCTATTTTTCATCCCTCGGACTAATTTTCTTTTACCCATACAAATATTTCAAACTCTCATAGTCTAAATGCAAAAAAAATGGTTTAGTACTAGGTAATGAATCCATGTTTCTAGACTTTGTATGATGGCATAGAACTCTTTATCATACATGGAATAGTTTAGTCTCACTCCATGCAATTTCTCACTAAAAAAATGTAATAACTCATTTTCTTGTGAGAATATGCCTTATATCCCTACCCCACTTACATCACAAGTGACTTCAAATAATATCTCAAAGTTGGGTAATGCTAGTACTGGTGCTTTGCATAGCTTATTCTTTAAATTTTGGAAAGCCTTAGTTACATACGTACTCTAATTAAACTCACCTTTTTTCATGATTTGAGGTATTGGTGTGGCAATAGTAAAAAAAATCCTTAATGAATCTCATACAAAAACTTATCAAATAATTATCACTCCTCACTTCATGAATATCCTTAGGTGTCGGCCAACTCTTAATAGCCTCAATTTTAGTGGGATCAAATTTAATACTTTGGTACTCACTATGTACCTAAGGAAAACTATAATTGAAAGCACAAATTCACAATTTTTCATTTTTCCATATAGTTTAGTCTCCCTTAGTTTATCAAATAATTTCCTAAGATGAATTAGATGATCATTTTTTTTCTCGACTGTACACAAGTATATCATCTAAGTATACTATGATGTAAACATCAAGAAAAGGTTTAAGCACTTCATTTATTAGTCTTATGAATGAGATTCATGCATTACCTAAGCCAAAAGGTATTACCAAAAACCCATAAAGACCATACGTAGTCTTGAATGTAGTTTGAAAGTCATCCCCTTCTATAATCCTCATCTAATGATATCCACTTCTTAGATCAATCTTAGAGAATACCTATGCCCCATATAACTCATCTAGCATTTCATCTAGCCTTGGCATCAGAAATTGATATTTAATAGTGATGTTGTTAACAACACTTGATTCGATGCACATGCCCCATGTACCATCCTTTTTAGGGACTAGTAATGTAAGCACACAACAGAGACTCTTGTTTTCCCTCACATAGCTTTTCTTTACAAGCTCTTGGATTTATTTTTCTTACTCCTTAGCCTCCTCTAGATTACATCTATATATGGGCCTATCAAGTAAGGGCACACTAGAAAGTAAATCTATGGCATGTTCTATCCCTATCTTAGGTAGCAATCTAAGTGGTATTTCATTAGGAAAAACACCGTGATAATATTCAAGGAGTTTATCTAATTAAGGAATCATAATGACAATTTTCCACCTTATTTTGAATCATCATGCTAAGGCCTTCTAAGAATCTAGGACAACTTTGTTCCTTCATTTTATGGATATTAAACACTATTTCCAACCTCTCAAATTCCCTAACATACTCCTCGACACTTAGTAGTCCTTTCTTAAGCGTAGTTAATTTGATGTAATTATCTTGTTCATAATCTTTAGGAATAAATTTTCTTCTTAGATGTTTCTTATTTTTTTCACAAGACTTAATTTTTGATTTTCTTTCTCGTTCCCTAGTACTCTTTAGATTATTGTACCAAAATTCTAGCAAAATTCTTAAATTTAATAGTTTCTAGTTTGCAATTTTATTCATCTTGATAATTCGTAAATTCAAAAATATCTTCCACCTCATAAAACACTTCAACAAATGAATCTACATCTCGCTTACCATCAAAGTCGAGGAGATCAAACTTGATGCCCTTATCCTCCGTTTCCTTATACTTAAGTTAATGGTCATGGAACTTCCTACTACCTCCACTCCCTATAGACTATTTTTCGTGTTCTATTCTTGAATTAAAATTATTCCCTTTAACTGGATTATTTCACCATATAGCATGGCCAGACTTATCTCCATATAATTCTCTATGCTCTTGGAAATTTTGGATCAAGTCTTATTTGGCTAACCTAGACTCTAATTTTTAGATTTGTGTTTGTATAACTGATAATTTTCTAAGTTGTGCATTAGTGGCATCCAAGTTATTAGAAATTTTTTAAATGGCTTGATATATTACTTGAAAATTTTCCCCCTCCATAATTAATTATTTCTATCACAATCGCTCAAGTTCCACTTTGTTTTAATGGGTTAAAACTGTATTCCCTAACCTACACTTTAGGTTTCTTTAGTTAGTTCTTGTGTAACAATTTAGAGTTCAGTGACTTATAAAACACAATAATCAATTGAACTATAAATCAAAACACACAAAAAGAAAAGACACACATGAAATCACACCTGCAAAACTATTATCGCAAAACCATGCAAATTTGCTTGAAAACCATATTCATTCATTCGAAACATCATCATGTGTATTGGAATATTTAAATCACACTTCATCTAAAAACAAACAATAATTCAATATGAATTCATTCCACATGATAATATCACCTCATGCTTTATTATTCTTACACAAATACACATGAATCATTTAAAAATACATGCACAAAAATATTGGTTCTATTTAACACTAAAACATTAATATGTCTTTCAATGTTTATGCTTTGTAACTTTCACCACAATATAGGACCACCAATTGTGTCCCATCAGCATAAAACATCACCTAAACATGCAAGATTCTAGATAAAAAGATTCAAAGAACGCACATTCTACTCATAAAAAGTACACGTTGGAATTAATATTGCACACAAATTCAACCAAAGATTACTACCTAATGTCAAATCTATCATGCAATAACATATAAGAATCATGCAAGATTCTTGTAGAATTATGTGCAAATACAAGTCTTCACATGACAAAACAAGAAACCCAAAATATTCACAAGACACTACTAAGATTATTCAAGAGACTTACTTGAATTCCAAGTATGGTGATGAAAATTGTCAAACCTTGGTTGCTTTTTGCACTTCTTTAACTTCAACTTCACGGTGCCTTTGATACAAATTTTGATGCAGAAGATTATCTATAAATCTTCTACAACACTTCATGACCTTTTTTGAAGGTTCAAACAAATACAAAACTAGAAACCAAACACTACGCTTCTATTGTTTAGGCTTTAGTTGCTCAAAATTGTGATAACACTTGAGTAGATATAATCTAATATCTAATTCTTCTAATGAGAACTTTCTGTAACTCACTCGATTAACCTTGATACTTCTCAATACACACTTGATAAAGGAGAAGAGAAGAATAAGAAGAAGAAACACCCTTATGTATCTCTCTCCCAAAGTCTTAATTAACTTTTCATAAAATTTGAAATGATGATTCAATGTGTCAAAACCCTTGAGTATAAGTATTTATAGGCATGGAACCTTACAAGACTTTTAATTAAGAATCCTATTAGGTGCCTCATTAATGAATTAATATTTCTAATACACAGTTCATGGGTTACAAATAAAGTTACAATGACAATATTATAAGAATTATAAAGTAGACAACAAAAATAACAAAACTACACAATGTAATCAAGTTATACATAGATGTAATCATATGTAATAAAACTTTATAGTCTTGTTGCTTTGTTCTTCCTTGCACTTTATAATCTTGTAATCTCCTACCATTTCCTTGTGCCTCGAAGATCTTCAACTATCATGAATTTCATAAATTTCTTGCAAACTTATACAATACTTGCAAGAAGAATGACTTGACAAAAATTCAGAAGTATATGAATTTTCAAGCATAATTGATTCTATCACCATGTATGCTTATTCTTCTTGATCTCCATCATTAAAAGAAGAAGATTGAGATTTTTCAAGAAATGATCCCACATCAAAAATTCAACTAAAAAGGTTATTTATCAGGAAAAAAAAATCATATAAATCCATTTTTTAAATTAGGGAAATACATGGAATGAATTTAGATATCCATGTATATGAAATATTAGATAAAGTAATTTAATTAGATAAAGTAATTTAATTAGATTCAATTGTGATTAATGAGAAACATGTTATTGTAAAGATATACACAAAAATATGTTCAAAAACTTTCACACAGTCCACCTTGACTGCTAAGGGTCATATACAACACCAATACATGAAAGGCCAATTGATAGGTTAGAATGATCATATTAAGTCAATCTATGAAAGGACTAAAGAAAAACAGTAAACAATATCTGAAATAGTTAACCAATTTATTCCATTTTATCAATTTATTAATTAACTATTCCAAACTAACATAAAAATTAACAGTAAGGTCTAAGGAAAAAAGTCAATAAGGATAAGAAGATCGAACACAAACATAAAATATCACACTTTTTTTTTCAAATAACGAGTCAACCACCCACCTAGGCTAGTGTATTGGTCTTATCACAATATCACAAACAATTTCACAAAAATGGTAAGATAGTTGACTATTATAACACCTAAAAAAATTTTAACCCTTATTTTTGAGAGCTTAGTCTTTTATTCAAAAACAAAACCCTTAAATATCAACTTAATTAATTATTTTGACCCTTCATCCAAAAATATAAATAAATTCTTAAATAAATTTATTCTTATTATTTTGTATTTTTTCTTTTTATTTAAAACCACAAAAAAAAATTCACCATAGTTTATTATTTCTAATCAAGTACCCTAAATCTAGATAAATTAATTTACCCTAATTTAAATCTAAACCTAATTCTAATTCTAATCCTAAATTTATTTTCATTACCTTTTTTTCTTCTTCATTTTTTCATTTTCTTATCTCTCATTCCAACTTGGTTTGACCCATCCCTTTCCCTTTCTATCCAAACACACTTATCCGTTGTCCTCACGTGCCCTTTCCCTTTCCCATTCCTAAGACTCTACCACAATCAAATCCCTTCCCAGCTTGCATTAGCCTTTTTTGCAATCCAAAGCACACCTATGGTTATTTTCCCTTTAAGCCAAACTACCCCTTTCTCCCCATGATTCCTGTCTCCCTCACCTTCCCCTTCCTACCCCATACACACCAAGCAACCCCCATGGGGCAAAAATGCAACAGGGAATATAAAGGACATTCAATGTTGGAGATATTAGCCCTTTTTATGGTAATGCTAATTTGAGGGCAAATTCAAATCAATAAGGGGAGAATGATGCAGGAGCAAACAGTCAAGAATTGGCTTTCATAATTATGGTACTAATTATTGTAACACCCCCAAAATCATGACTTGAAATTGTCATTTTTGCAGAAGGGATAATTATAAAATAGTGGGTGTTACCACCACACTCAACATAATTCCAGTCTCATCACCTTCCTTATGTCAAGTGCTAAGGCTCAAAAAGAGTCGGATCAAACAAAAGTGAGAGAAATATGATACATAAACAAAGGTTTTGTAGATAAGACATTATCCATACAATAAGATCATCTAATAAATAAGTGACGTCGGAGATTGAGAAAAATAGTTAAAAAGGGCTCATAAAGGTGCAATATTGGTTTGCCCTTACACTCATTAGGTCCATCAAAAGATTACAATAAAAGGGGGAATAATTAAATTAAATGTTCTTATTAATTATAGAATAGTAAATAATATATATACACACACAAACATATATGTACATGTATTAAAGCTACAAGAAAATATGATATTTTAACTATAGATCAAATTTCGTACTATATAAACTAATGCATGACCATATAAAAAAATTATACATATAAGTAAAAATGTTTATAATACCAAGTACAAGTAATGTAAAATTGTTATTGATTAAAATAGTTGATACAAGAACTCTCATAAAAAAAATGCATATGTTTTGATGGAAATATGTCATTGAGGTACTTTATAATTAAATTTTCTTGTATTGGATTAATTCAAGCATGGGTGACCTTACAAGACATTTGCAATAACTACCCACAACCAATAATTTCATGAGGTATATCTTAGTTAGTGTCGGGATAGGGGTGTTGTTGTTGTTGTTGATGTTTTTTTATGTGAGCCATAGAAATAATTTTTATTAATCAAAATAATAAATATGGGATTTATTGTAGCTAATTGAGATGTGGGCCATAAGAATGAGTGTGGCTGACCAATCATGTCCATGCTCAAAGTCAGAGCAGTAATAAATTTATCATCCCATAAGGACTAGGAGCCAACACTGGGAAGGTGATAAGACCCTCTATGTTTAGAAGACCAAAATTATGCTTGATGAAATTACTCTAAAATATTTTAGTAAATATTCACAAAGAAATAGAAACTACAATTAAGTTAGCTGGAGTTTGTTTAAACAAAGTGACTCAGGTTCCAAATCCCAAATTTATATCATACATAAAACACTCCCAAAATTTACTACTGTAAGATTTTGTTTAAGAAAAAGAAACATTCAAAAATAAAGGAGGGAATGTTACTACCTTAATCGGTATAAGTATGACTATAGACCATCCTTATACCAACTATAAGGAAAAGGTAAAACAGAACACAAACCATGATAAATATAGAACAAGTACAATCTATATCATAAATAAGATTTAGGTCCTAATTTTAAAAGTAGAGCTAAAACACATAAATAAATTTTGAGATGAAAATAACAAGGAGAAAACAATTTAAAAATGAAAATTGGATAACGCAACTCTTTGGTCCCCGGTCACAGTCATAAGTATATCATTCTACCGCAATCAGAGCATCACACCCTACAAAGTCATCTAGTGAGTTCATATTTCCCTGCACAAACTCAAAAGGAGTCTCTGATCGTGGGATGGATTAGGACCCATAACAAGGGTGATTAGTACACTACATACCGAGTAAGAAAATAATACATTCGAGAAGGTCATATAAATTAATAACACCATGATATGAGATAGAACTTGCATAAGTTAATTGTATCGACTTATTTAATATTTTTTAAACATAAGATATTAGTGGAATGATAATCATCTCATAATTTTTTTCAGTTTAGGTTCAAAGCTCCTACTTTTCTCAACTTATGGAACAGTAATCAAGTACAACTTCAAGGATAGGACGCTCCTAGGTACTATTCTTACAAGTTGATTGGTAATTAAAGTACAACTCTAAGGCCGAATGCTCCTAACCACTATTCACACTCATGGATTAGTAATCAAGGTACAACAAGTTCTAACCCATGTGATATTGTATTACTAATTAGTGACTTACCATAGGTTATTATCATCTAGTTTTTTGGTTTATTTGAGTACATGATCCCACTATTTTACTAGTGGAATAATAACATAATACAACTTCTAGGGAAAGTGATGCAAGAGAAAATGGTCAAGACTTAGCATTTATTATTATGGAACCTATTATCCTCTATTTATAGAGGATCCTTTATAAATTTGAAGGAAATGGATGACTACATTGCTAGTTATGAATAAAACTTCCAAAATAAGTCACTAGTGATGGAGGTGTGTGCATGGCGTGCATGGAGGGAAAAGATATATTGTATGAAAGGGTTGAATGTGATTTCTACATTATGGGAATTTAATCAATAATTTGGATGTATAATAAGGAGTATTATCATGTTCATAATTGTTAAAAAGATAAGAAAGTTTATTCGTAAAAAATAGTAGCTTAATTATATCTTTTAAAGTTATCTTATTCTATCTTTTGAGTGTGTTTAGTGTAGAGACCAGGCTCATGCTTTTTGTGTCAATTATTATTATATTTTTAGGAGGATTATTTTTTAATATTAAGGAGGTCTAATTCTTATTAAAACCATAGGAAGTACATGACACAAAGAGATAAAAAATTGATGAAATTGCAAGATTTGCTTAATTGAAATCTATGTGAGTTCTTCTTAATATTAATCAATTCTGTGTGAGTGATTATTATTGAAATCCTTAATCTCTTTTTTTTTTGAATTAGATATTAAGACCTATCCTTCAAACCTGCCACAAACCCATGCCATTCAAAACCCTAAATGCCATATATAATCACCATCATCATCATCTTCAACATTCATCTTAAACCCTAATCGTAAACCCTAACCTTATCCCATGAACGAAAACATTCTAAATCCTTCATCATTAAACCATTATCACAATTATCTCTTCTTTGTCGAACCATCATCATCATATTTTTATCACTTTTGAATCATCGTAATCCTTTTAAAACATTGACTGAACAATAATAACACCCAAACCATAAGTACATATTCCCACACACTTTAATGTTGGTATCCGAGCCTAGGTTGTGGTGTAGTGTTACTTGATTAATATCCAATTTTTTCATCTAATTTTCTTTCAAAACTGAGTTCCTACTTCAAGATTATTGTAAGAAATCATCAAGAAGGTGCCAAGATTTGACTTTGGTTGACATGAGAGAAAATTTTTAAAAGCACACCATTCGTGGGTGTAAAGAAGGCATGGCGAGCCAATGAAAACATTTTAGGGATGTTCTCAAGGAATTTGTGGAGGAGATAAAGGAAGTTAAGCTAAATATGGTTAGGATGGAAGCATCATAATCCCAAGGATGATATGTCTAACATAAAAACCGATGATATCAAGTAGAAGAAAATCGTAGAAGGGAAACACATGCTTAAATGGATGAAGGACAAGAAAAGAGTGCGGGAAACTATGCATGAGCTTATGAAACTTCAAGGAAATCATATGATGATGTGAAGAAGGGGATTTAATTTAACTTAATTAATTTTGAAGGTATCTTAATCTGGAATATTTTCTTGAATGGTTACAAATTGTTGAATCTATCTTTGATTATAAGGAGCTTGATGATGAGAAAGATGTCGAATTGCCATATTGAAATTTAAGAAGTTTACTAAAGTATAGTATGGCAATTTTAAGAGGATAAGGAAGAGAGAGGAAAAATCAAAATATGATTATGGGAGAAATTTAAAAAGCATTTGAGAAGAAAATTTGTGCCTTGAGAATATGAGCAAGTGAATTTCATTAAAATGACTACATTGAGACAAGGGTTGCTTGGAGTGGAGGATTACATTAGAGTGTTTGAAAGATTATCTATTATTTGTGATGTTTAAGAAAGAGAAAAGCAAAGATGTGCTAGATTTATTGGAGGTCTAAATATGAATATTAGAGAGAAGGTGGAGGTGCGCCCTTATGAGTTATTTGAAGACTTGGTAAAACCAGCAATAAAATTTGAGAAGTAATTAAAGAGAACCAAGCCGCTAAACAAATCAACCAATGCACTATGTCACTACTACAGAAACAGAAATTAATAACAGGACATTAACAACGGTGGTTCAAAAACCGCCGTCAAATCCGTGAAAATTAATGCGCAGGAATTTTTAATAACGGTTTTACATAATAACCGTTATTACAAGTGCAAGGTAAAATTTTGCATGAGAATTTTAATAACGGTTCAAACAAGAACCGTTGTTAAAATTGGAAAGGTTTTTATAACGGTTCTTATAGGAACCGTTATTAAAATCTCCTTTTATTTCGTTCTCTTTTGTTTCCTGCCAAAAATTTCAGACTCTGCCGCTTCCTCTGGTACTCTCTTTCTCTTGCGAACCCTTGCACCACCGCTCTGGCTCCTTTGAATTAAGGGAAACCGTCGCACCGCCATCTCTCCACCACCCCTCTGCCATTCTTGCGAATGTAGCCAGCATTTGTACCTTCGTCGTTGCCGTTCTCATCCTGTACATCGTCGCTCCCTTTACGTATGTGTTGTTCTTCCTTCATTGCTTAATTTGTCTCTACTGATATGTATATATATATATAAAAGCAAGCATGTTGTACAAAAGAGGTTGTGTTTGCTGTGTTGTTCGAAAATCTGTCGTTTGATGTGTTGGTGAAAATTTTTGTTGTGGCCTTTTTTTATTGTGGCCGGCCGAGACCTTAATATATATGTATATATATATATAAATGTGTTTATAATCTATTTTATAAAAAATGTATTATTATTTTAAGAGAATCCACAAGCCTAAATTATATATTATTATCATAAGATATGTACGTTCTAAGTATAAAATTAAGGTGTATATATTTTTTTAGCACTCACATTATTATATATGAAGATGATCATGTGTATTTATATGATTTTCTTAATATATATTTTGTAAGACATGTATGTTTGCTTTTCCGTAAAATGTGTGTTTATATGTGTTCTATTATATGTATATATATTTATAATATATTTATATATAAGATGTGTATATATAATCTTAAATAATTGTGGTTAGGGTTAGGGTTGGGGTTAGGGGGAGGGTTAGTGTTAGGGTTAGGGTTAGCTATAGGTTTAGGATCGTTATCTTATGAGGTTTAGTGTTATTTTTTATTATATTTTATTAGGGTTAATTATTGTTAGGGTTAGGGGGAGGGGAGGGGGAGGGTTAGGGTTAAGGTTTATCGTTTATTATACTAAATATAAACTAGGGCTATAAGGAAAAATCCTAAGGATAAGGGTATTGTGCATGGGGAAAAGTTGAGGAGGTTGGTTGGGCATCGGTGTTGTGATCGATAAAAATTAAATAGAGATGAATAATTGTGTATAATAATAATAATAATAATAATAATAATTAATCATATAGGATTTATTAGATTGTACTATATATATATATATATATATATATATATATATATATTATCTTATTAATATCTACTTGATTTTACTATGCGTAGGTTGATAATTTGATGATAGTTTGATGTTTAGCAAGTTTGTTAAATATATAACTAAAGATTATGTCCTTATTTTAAATAGTTTGATGTTGTTAGGTTTACATAGTTGGTTATGATCTGGTAGAATATATTTATGATTTGTCTAGCTAGTTGAAGATCAGTTTACATATTCTGTAATTTAGATCCTTTTAATATCGAGAACAACCTTGATGATAAGATTTAGTGGTTCTCATTTGTAGGTAGTGATCAGATGACATACCCTCCACTGTATTTTCATATGGCGCTACATAGAGATCGACGGACTCAAATGTATCATGCTGCTATTGCTTAAATCATGTAGTATGCATATCTTTTGTAAATTAAACTATTAATTGTATAATATTTTGCTATGTTTGTATGTATGCATATATATATAATGAACTATTTGTAAGTATGAGGAGTTTCATTGATCAGCATTAATATAATTTTGGAAACTTGTTAGCATGATTCGTATATATATATATATATATATATATATATATATATATATAGAGAGAGAGAGAGAGAGAGAGAGAGAGAGAATAGCATGCATGATACATTTGAGATTAATTCTTTCTAAGCAAGAGTGATTTGAAAATTATTATACTTATAATTCAATTGATTTTTAATAATTACTTTCATGTAGGATATATCTAGATTCAAATAATATGGATCGGAAATGGTTGTCTGCAAATCGTCTGTTTAGAGAATATAACGAAGGAGTGGAGTTTTTCATCAAAGTTTGTAGTTGAACATGCTCGGGACTCTAGTAGAATAGTCTGTCCTTGTTTGAAGTGTGCTTATATTCAGCGTGTCAACGCTAATGATTTGAGAGATCATTTATTTGTGTATGGAATTGATACAAGTTAAACTTTTTGGATATGGCATGGGGAAACAAAGTCTAAATATGAAAATGATGATGTTGGGAGGGATAGTAGTGGATCATCATTTGATAACTATGAGGGACATTCGTTAGAGGAGATGATTCAAAAGGTTGAGGAAAGTGTTTGGGATTGTCCAAAAATGTTTGAGAAGTTATTGAATGACTCGGAGAAACCTTTGTACGGTGATTGTAAGACGTTTACGCAATTATCCGCTACTTTAAGGTTGTACAACTTAAAGGCATGTAACAGATGGAGTGATAAGAGTTTCACAGAATTATTGTCACTTGTGAAGGATATGCTTCCTGATGATAACGTTCTACCCGATCGTACGTATGAAGCGAAGAAGATTCTATCCTCTATAGGCATGAGTTATGAGAAGATACATGCATGCCCTAATGATTGTATTTTATATCGCAATGACAATGCATCTTTGGATAGTTGTCCTAATCCTAAATGCAAAGCACCACGATACAAGAAGAACAAGGTGCCCGCTAAGGTGTTATGGTATTTTCCTATAATACCAAGATTAAGGCGGATGTTTAATGATATTGAAGATTCCAAGAACCTAAGATGGCATGCCGATGACAAGATAGATGACGGGCTTCTTAGACATCCATCTGATATATGAGATTTATATGTTATTTTGCTAAGTAAAAATGTCATTTATTCCTCATTATTTTTATAACATTTAATCTTTTCTCGAGTTTTTCTCTTTTGGATAGATTTTGCAGGAAAAGATAAAAATGAAGAAATTCAAAGGAGAAATCGATGGAAAGAGAAAAGGCAACAAAGAACACATCAATAGATATGGAATCAATGGAAGAAAAGACTAGAAATGAAGAATATATATCAAAGGGAAGATTGTGTTGAAATTTCATGAAGAAATAATGAAGAAACAAGAAACACGGCCCCCCATGTTTCCTAAACACGGCCCGTGTTTTTCTATCAGCACACAAAATTTCAGCATTTAAAATTCAGCATTTGGCCGAGAGTTCAAGAAAAAACACGGGGGTCCCGTGTTTTCTAATACGGACCGTGTTTTTCTCAAATTCTGTAACCGTTCGCGCAACGTTTCCCCGATATATTTCTAAATTTTGAACATTCGAAAGGTGGTTTGGGGGAGTTTGAGAATGGGATTTTCTCTTTCTATCTATACTCTCTAGATACCACATGTAATTTTTAATTCCAATTCTCTTTCTCTCCATTGTATTCAATTGAACAATCAACACTCTGCAATTCAATTCGATAAGTTCTTCTCCATTCCTCTTTTAATTGCAAGTTTTGATTTTTGATTGAATGCAATTCAATTCTCTTTGTTGCATTATTATTTTTCTTGTGTTTAGTGTTTCATTGTTAATTTATTTGTAAGTATTGATGTTAATTATTGATTATTGCATTTAATTGTGTGTTATTGCAATTATGTAGATAGTATAACGTAGGAGGATTTGATGACGGAATTAGGGTTTCGGATATGATAATGTAATTTGAATTCATGACTCTAAATGAAATTTAATTGAATTGATGGATGGAATTGAATGATCTCGCATCATAGATTAAGAATTTAAACTAATTAGATTGATCACCTATCTAGTTTAAATCTTAATCTATGCTAGGATAACGGAATTAACACCATCCGACTCTCCACAATGGATGATGATTGATGGGTTGTTTCTTGAATTTGGTAAAGAAGCAAGAAATGTGCGCCTTGCACTTTCTGCAGATGGAATGAATCCGCACAATCAAGGCAGCTGCAGTTTATGGCCAGTGATTTTGGTTATATACAATATACCTCCGTGGCTCTATATGAAACGCAAGTATATGATGTTGTCTTTACTCATTTCCGGGCCAAACCAACCTGGGAATGATATTGATGTTTATTTGGCACCTTTGATTGATGATTTGAAGTTTTTATGGGACATGGGAGTTGAAGTATTTGATGCATATGGTCAAGAAAATTTCACTTTGAGAGCATTGTTATTCTGTACTATAAATGATTTTCCGGCATATGGCAACTTGTCAGGTTATAGTGTGAAAGGCCATTATGCATGTCCGAAATGTGAGGAGAATACTTCATTTGTTCAGCTAACACATGGCCGAAAGACTGTGTTCCTTGGGTATCATAGGTTTTTACCGAAGAATCATCATTATCGTAGGCAAAGAAAAGCGTTCAATGGATTCCGAGAAGAAGGGCACGCACCAATCCGGTTGACGGGTCGACAAGTGTGGTTGAAGATGAAACATTTGAGTGTCAAGTTTGGGAAGAAGAATAAAGATAAGCCTCCATCAGTTGGGTGGAAGAAGATGTCAATATTCTTCAACCTTCCTTATTGGGAATCTTTCTACATGAGACATGCCCTTGATGTGATGCATATTGAGAAAAATATATGTGACAGTCTTGTTGGCACATTACTTAATGTTCCACGCAAGACTAAAGATGGGATAAATGCTCGAATGGATATGGAAGAAATGGGTATTAGACAGTAACTGACACCGCGAGACAACGGAAGAAGAACATATTTACCGCCGGCGTGTCATACTCTTTCCAGAAAAGAGAAAATTTCATTTTGTGAATTCTTGCACGGTGTCAAGGTTCCGAAAGGGTATTCTTCAAATGTCAGAAGGCTCGTGTCGATGAAAGAGTTGAAATTAATTAACATGAAGTCTCATGATTGTCATATCTTGATGCAGCACTTGTTGCCGATAGCAATACGTGGAATTTTGCCAAAACGTGTTCGAATTACTATCACGAGGCTTTGTTGGTTTTTTAAAGCCATCTACTATAAAGTTATACATCCTGATAGTTTGGACGCCTTACAAAAAGGGATTGTTATTATTTTTTGCCAACTTGAAATGTATTTTCCACCGTCATTCTTTGACATTATGGTACATCTAACTGTTCATTTAGTTTATGAGATAAAGATGTTAAGACATGTTCATGGGCATTGGATGTACCCCTTTGAACGGTTTATGAAGTTGATAAAAGGTTATGTGAAGAATCGATATTGGCCAGAAGGATGTATTGTTGAGAGTTTCCTGGTGGAAGAGGCAATTGAGTTTTGCACAAAGCACTTGTCAAATGCTGAAGCTCTTGGTATTCCTAAGTCTCGACATGCGGGCAAATTTGAAGGACAGGGTATTAGAGGCAGACAGCTTGGGCGTGTAGACCCTAACATGTTTCGTGTAGCACATCTATATGTATTACACAATAGTGATGATGTTCAGTCGTACATTGAAGAGCATATAACTTCTTTACGGATTGAAAATCCATCTAAGACTGAGAAATGGATTATCGATAAACATATTCTTTCCTTTATTGATTGGATAAGAGATCGCATCATTCCACTCATCGGTCATACCCCAACTTTAATTTCTGAAACCCTGCATTGGTTGTCTCAGAAACCTCGTTATGAAGTTTTTCAATATACCAGTTATGTGATCAACGGTTTCACTTTTTATACAAAAGAACAAGATGGGAAGAGTACAATGCAGAATAGTGGGGTGACTTTAGTGGCTGAGGCAATGCATGTTGCTAGTTCAAAAGACAAGAATCCAACTTATGCATATATGAATTATTATGGTGTGATTGAATATATATGGGAGTTAGATTACACTATATTTAAAATCCCTGTATTCGGCTGCAGATGGGTTGATAATGGCAGTGGAGTTAGATATGAAGATGGATTCACATTAGTAGATCTTAATAGGGCAGGGCATAAACAAGACCCATTCATCTTAGCATCACAAGCGACACAAGTATTCTATGTCACTGACCCTGTTGATAACAGATGGTCTATAGTACTATCTACAAAAAAAAGAAATGCCAATGAATGTGATGATGAAAATGATGCCAATTGGAATAACGAGTGTGTCTCAGCTGTGCAAGCAACTCAATTATTGAACGATGATAACAATACAATTAATGAGGAGGAAATATATGTCAGGGATGATCATCGTGAAGTAATATATGTATCAGATCCTAAATATAATCCAAAAACAAGGGGGAAAAAAGAAGGAAAAGAAGGCAATGAGGGTAATAATATTGTAACATATAATATCTATGTTGGTTTTTTTCAACTCAATTATGCTCAATACATAACATTATAACATAATTTATTTATTGATTTCTTTTAGAGATATGGCCAATAAGAATATTGATAGGGACAGCAGTGATGAAGAAGAGAAAAGAGGGCCGACAATTATGAGAATCATCACAGATATGAGGAATAAAGGAGAACTGGTTGAGTTGGTATGGAATACTTACAATCTTCCCATTGGCCCTTATGCAGACATGTTTTTGACTTACATTTCACTTGTGACACATAACTGTGTTCCTATCTCCTATAATAATTGGAAGCAGGTTCCAACGGGTCATAAGGAGCATATTTGGCAGGAAATCACGGTAAATATACTATTTTATGTAATCATTTATGTATGTAAAATGTTATTAATTTTAATACATTAATATCAGTATACATTTGTATGTCTTACAATGCAGAGAGTATTTAATGTGCCAGAGAGTAGGAAGAAATGGCTTCTTAGACATTGTGGGGAGCGTCTAAGAACATTTAGGTCATTTTTAGCTCGTAGGAAAATGTACAGAAAGAGTGATGGTTCTCTACGGTAGAATCCACCCAAACGATACGGTTTCATCGATCAAGAAAGTTGGAATCAATTTATTGCATATTATCTTACGGGTGATTTTAAGGTATTTGTTAGATAACAATTAAATTTTTTTTATCGATCCTAGTATTGTGCACACTACCACAGAAAGGGGTTTTAATAACGGTTATTTTATAGTTTTAATAACGGTTTTCAACCGTTATTGAATCGCCCGTTATTAAATCTTTAATAACGGTTCATAACCGTCATGAAAAATATACAAAAACCCGCGAATATGTGCGTAAACTTCATATTTAATAACGGTTTTTACTTACAAACTGTTATTAAAACTCCACTTCTTCTTTTTTGCAGTTTTGTTCCTCCCACATATACAGTTACCAAATCTGTATGTTAAAACAATTACCAAATCTGCAATGTAAAACAACATCAATTCATACCAAATCTGCAATCACACCATAATTTCAATCAATCTATAATTGGTATGCATGTCTCAATACACCAACTATACTTGCAATAAAATTAGTGGGCATACCACAACTTGGTAGCTCTACACCCCAAAGTAAAGAGTTCACATATCTAGGCTGGTAGACGAAATACAAACCTAAAAATGCATGTAGAATATATAGATCGCTACCGAATGAATGAGTGCACGTGCTTGGCCTCTAACTTCATCAATTTCATCAACATTATATTGCTGGCCTCGTGCATAGTCATCGGTGAAAAACTACAACACCCATGTTTCAATTAATATACAGTTAGCCATTAGGTATGTCATGATTCATTAATAGAAAAATATGGAAAAGCAAACATACATGGCTTGGATCTATGTTGACCAATCTATTCTAGACTATAAGATCCATTGCTCGTCTTCTTCACTTGAACCCTTAAAAATTTCAATTTCATCATCATCATCTAAGTTCCTTTGTCTCGAAGATCTTCAATTTTGGAGGTACCTAAAGCTCTTATCTCATCCATAATTACAATAAAGAGATAAACAATAGAGGAAAAACAATTCTGATAAAAGTAAAAACTAAAATAAATGAAAACATGTATTACCCTACATACAAAATAATACAAAGGTAGGAAACATATGTTACCACTATAATGAAGAGGTTATATAACACCATCATACCCTAAACTAAAGGTTCAATTTGTAAAAAAGGCCCTAAAAAGGTTGTATCACAAAAAACCCTCAATTTAGAGGCCAAAACGGCCTTTTTTGGGCTCCGATATTGCCCAAACCGCCAATTTGCCACGTCGTAGATCTCGAAAAAATACCCAAAATAGCCTCCTAGATCACCTAAATCCGAGGTCGCATGAAAAAGTTATGACCCTCCAAAGTTTATAGCTGAATCTAGCTCTAAATAACCTCAATAATGTCTTCTCTTTTGTTTATTATGGTTTTAGCTCTAAATAATGTTGAATCTATATTCTCCATACAAACAAATACAACAATAATATGTAAAGCTCTCGGCCAATACATGCATTTGTTAATATATAACAATAACGCAACAAATTCAACAACAAACAGCAAAATTTTCAGCCAACACATTCAACATCACATTTTCGAACGAAACCCTGGTGACATGCATTTATATAAGTAGATAAAAAGTTACGAGAGGAAGAAAAAACACATACATAAAGTGAGCTAGCTACAAACACGACGGTCAGAATGTTGAGAGAGGCAAGGGCTTCAAACACGACGGAGGATGAAGGTGCAAGTGCCAGCTAGCTTCGGAACAATGGCAGAGGTGTGGCGGTGCAAGGGTTTCCTTTACTTGAGAGGACCCTGGTGGTGCGAGTTGGCGGTGTGAGGGTTTGCAAGGAGAAGGAAGGAGAGCAAGAGAACGAAAGTGCAGAGAGTCTGAAAATTTTGGCACGAAACAGAACCGAGCGAAATAAAAGTTTGATTTTGGGGTTTTAATAATGGTTCATGAGAGAACCGTTATTAAAACATCTTTTAATAACAGTTCTTGGAAGAACCGTCATTAAAAGCTTCTGACTTTTAACAACGGTTCTAATATAAACCGTTATTAAATCCTCTTTTAATAACGGTTTATATAAAACCGTTATTAAAACATCCATCCAAATTTTAACGTTGCCCTTTTAATAACGGTTTTTAACTAGAACCGTTATCAAAACTTCCCGCCGATTAATTTTCACGCATTTGACAACGGTTTTGGAACTACCGTTATTAATGTCCCGTTATTATTTCCCGTGTTTGTAGTAGTGGCATAATATTGAAATAAATATGTCACTATGTTTTGGCTGGTGACATAGGAAAAAAGTGCCAAAAATAAAGAGATTGCAAAGCAGAATAAATACCGGCATAATATGGCTCCCAAAGGTTATGCAGGCCTTGAAGAGGAGTTGGTATGTATTTTGTGATTTATCTATTTATAGCGTACTGACGAATTTTATAATATTGCTACATTATAAGAATATTTTTTCATTTATAGCTCATAGCCCAAGACTTAGACCCATGTACCTCGTCCATTAATATTAGTACATTATGGAAGAAGTCTAGAGCAACAAAAGATGGATATATTAATGAAGATATAGATGTTGGAGCGAAAAAAATTGTAAGTTTGTAGATATTTGGAACCCTGCTTACTTTTCTTTTAGAAAACTATTATATTATGCTTATTCATGTAAGCTAATTTTACATATATTATATACATTACAGGACAAACTTCAAGCGTCAAATGGTGAGGAGGGGGTAGACCAATATAACATTGTATCACAGGCTATAGGAATTATAGAACACCTTGGAAGACACAGGGGTCTTAGATTAGGTGTTACGAAAACGAGCGTACGTGGTTGATCTCGTGGTTCTCGTAACACTGATGAGCAAGTCGCCATCCTTACATAGAAATTAAACGTGGCATTTGAAAGGATGGCAATAATGGAGCAAGAGTTGTCATTTATTAAATCTCAAGGGTATAAGACATCCGATTTAGACGACCATGATTAGCTTCACATACCTAATGTAAATAGTGTCAGAGACAGTTGTGAAGCTGATGCATGTCTTTCTTCTCTTTCCGAGGTAAGCCTTACATAACTTTGAATTGTTATTAAATGTATTCGGTGTCATAAATATTAATAATGTGTAATATTTTCATTTAGGGTTTTCATAAATGTGACTTGTTAGCGAATGATCTTTCAACTCTTTCGGCGAAAGGAAGGGTCCGCATCAGTCACAGTACCAAAACGCAGACTGTCCACGGGTACAACTTAGCTTGTTATAAAGAGGGCGATGAGGCTAGAAGCTCATGGAAGCTTCGTGCTTTGGCCTGTGGATCAGATACGTCTCACTACTGAAGAGGTATTGACATTCAATATCTTCATTAGACCAAGTTTAGTAGTTACATTGTTTATACCTTTTTCATATATATATGCTCAATACATATTTTTTTATTATTATTATCTAAGGAATCAAAGAAGAAGGCTGCTCCTGCTAGTAAAACTAAGAAAGGTACTAGTAGAACGAGCAACACAAAAGAGGGCGCTGCCAAAGGAAAGAGAGCTAAATCTGAAAAATGAGTTGCCCCACAAAAGGTTCGTTCTTTGGAAATACGCCAACCTCCACTAGCATTAGCTTTATTGGATTTTTATGCCCAAAACTACCTCGAGAATAATTATATTTCCATTGATTGTCGTCCTGAGTATGTTGGAAGGGACGATAATACTTACATGGTATCGACAGTTGACATAAGTGACATTTATAATCAAGAATGGATGTCAACCACGAGTGCCGCCGTTTATGTCACGTAAGTATTATTTCATATTTCAGATTTTAGTACTCTTGGAGACATAGAATTTTTACGACCTCTTAAGCTTATAAGAGTTATTAGTTATTAACAATTATCCATTATTATTGTCATCCATATATAGGTTGGTAGCTAGTCGCGCTGCGTTGGAGGGAATGATGTCCTCTATTGTTTTTGTGTGCCCATACTACATAGCTGACAGTAGTACAATAATAGAGGGTAGGCACATAAACTATTTAGCGGATCACATTTTGATTAAGGGACACAATAAGCTCTATCTCATTCCTCACCTCGCAACTGAGCATTGGGTTTTGTACGCCGTCCGATCTAATCTTAACAAAGTTTATGTGTTTGATTCCCTTCGAACCTATGACGTGCCTTTTGAGGTCGCTCGTCGTGGTGGGAAGGAATTTATAGACAAGTTAGTATATTTTTTACTTCTTACTTCATTAGCTTATTTATACATATATATATTCTACTTTCATTATTTGAGGTATATATACTTACAATATTATGTATCCAACTCTATTTATTAGGGCACTACAGACGGCATATCAAAGGAGAGGTGGGAATGGTGTCCCAGACCCAAAGAATCTTCAATATGATCCTATCATGGTAAGTAGGAAGAAAACTATTTTGTATTTTGTTTTAATTCAAATTAATATATAATAGTTAGAGAGCTAATTGAATTCATTTGACAGTGTCCAAAACAGCAAAATGGCGATGATTGTGGATACTATGTATGTAGAGTAATGGATCTTATAGTCCAGAATAGATCGGTCAACATAGATCCAAGCCATGTATGTTTGCTTTTCCATATTTTTCTATTAATGAATCATGACATATATATTTTTGACCTAATGTCTAACTGTATATTAATTCAAACATGGGTGTTGTAGTTTTTCACCGATGACTATGTACGCGGCCAGCAATATAATGTTGATGAAATTGATGAAGTTAGATACCAATGGGCCAAGCACGTGCACTCATTCATTTGATATTAGGTAGCGATCTATATATTCTACATGCATTTTCAGGTTTGTATTTTGTCTACATCTTTCGGTCTTCCAGCCTAGATCTGTGAACTCTTTACTTTGGGGTGTAGAGCTACCAAGTTGTGGTATGCCCACTAATTTTTATTCCTAAGTATAGTTAGTGTATTGAGACATGCATACCAATTATAGATTGATTGAAATTATGGTGTGATACGCTGATATGAATTGATGTTGTTTTACATTGCAGATTTGGTAATTGTTTGAACATACAACTATGTATGTGGGCAGGAACAAAACATAAAAATTCTAAAAAAAACATATACTTTTAATAACGATTCTATGAAAACCGTTATTAAAACCTATTCTTTAATAATGGTTCTATGAGAAATCGTTATTAAAAAATAAGGTTTTAATAACGGTTTCCCATAGAACCGTTATTAAAGCATCGGTTTTAATAACGGTTTTGTTTACGAACCATTATTAAAACTCCTTATAATCTGATATTTATGCGCGTTTAATGCGTATTAGAGGGTTTAATAAACGCATAATCAATGTACGAAATGGTAATTCGATGATGTTTTAACAATGTTTTTTGTATCAATCGTTATTAATACATGGTTTTCAACAATGGTTTTGCCTGATAAACCGTTATGAAAACCTTATTTTTAACAACGGTTTACTGCGAACCGTTATTAAAAGCTGCATTTTTAACAACGATTTTTAAGTAAAAACCATTATTAAATATGAAGTTTACGGACATATTCGTGGTTTTTTTGTGTATTTTTCATGACGGTTATGAACCGTTATTAAAGATATAATAACGAGCGATTCAATAATGGTTGAAAACCGTTATGAAAACTGAAAAATAACCGTTATTAAAAGCCCTTTCCGTGGTAGTGTGTTGTTCAAACATCAAGGGTGTGTCAAAGTCATCATTGTCTCTAGCCACAATTCAAGGAAACACTAGAAGGTTAAATTATGAAGAAAAGGATAAGGATAAAATCGTTGATAAGATAAGGTGAACAAGAAATGTGTCAAGTGTAGAGTCTATGGTCATTTTTCTTAGGTTGTCCAAATCAAAGGGAAATGACTTTGAAGAAGATAATGAGTATGGAAGCTTATGATGAGAAGGATGAAGAATTTAATGAAGACCTTGAGGAAGGTAGTATAGATCCAGAAGACACTTCGGAAGATGGCCAAGTAGATTGCCATATGTCGTAATGAGTGCTTTAAGTCAAACAACAACCTCAACCTACCCAAAGGAAGAAGATCTTTAAATCCAAGTGTAGAGTTAAAGACAAAGTGTATGAAGTCATTATCGATAGTGGCTCTTGTACCAATGTTTCTAGTGAAAGAATGGTGAAAAAGCTCTGATTAAAGACCATGGATCATCCAAGGCCATATTCACTTCAATGGCTCAACAAGGACAAATGTGTAAGGGTAACCAAACACACTCTTAACTCTTTGAAAATTGGAAATTATTTTGATAATGTTTTATGTGATATTCTACCTATGAATGCTTGTCATATTTATTGGGGAGACCTTAATAATTTGATAAGTAGGTTGCATATGATGGGGTCCTTAATGAACATGTGGTGGGAAATGGTAAAAAGAAATTTAAAGTTGAACCTAATATAGATGGGGAGAGTTTGGTTATAAGGAGTGAAATGCAAGAAGATGCCAAAGGTAAGGGAGGAAGAAAGAAGAGTAGCATAGATTTGTTGGTCCTTAAGGAGTCAGAGATGATTTAATCTATCAAGAGTGAGAAAGTATGCTATACCTTAAAAGTGAAAGAAGTTCAACAGAGGTTGTTAACAATAATCCAGAATTGCAACAAGTGTTGAGAGAGTATGCAGATGTTTTGCCAAATGAGTTGCCGCTTGCATTACCTCATTTGAGAGGTATCGAGCATGCTATTGATTTTATGCTAGGATTTCCATTTCCAAACAAGCCAACTTATAGATGCAATCTGAAAGAGCATAAAGAGCTGCAAAAACAAGTGAAAGAATTGTTGGATCGAGGCTATATTAGATAGAGCATGAGTCCGTGTTGTGTACTAGCTTTATTGGTACCTAACAAGGATGATACGTGGAGGATTTGCATTGACTCTAGAGTATTCAACAATATCACAATCAAATATAGATTTGCGATGCAAAGATTAGATGATATGTTAGATGAGCTGCGTGGAGCAAAGGTATTTTTGAAGCTTAACCTTAGTAGTAGGTACCATCAAATGAGGTTAAGGAAAGAGGAAGAATGGAAGATGGCTTTATAGACTAAGTATGGGTTGTATGAGTGGGTGGTAATGCCATTTGGGCTATGCAATGCACCATGTTCATTCATGAGGTTGATGATCGAAGCATATAGACATTTCCTTAGAGTCTTTGTTGTTATCTACCTTGATGATATTTTGATATATAGCAAGAGTGATTTCAAACACATGCACATTTGAAGAGATTCTTTGATAAACTTAGGGAGGTGAAGCTCTATGGTAAAATAGAGAAGTGTGATTTTATGATGAAGAGTGTGGTTTTCCTTGATTACATTGTGAGTGAAGATGGTATTGGAGTTGATCCTTTAAAGGTGGAAGTTGTTCAAACATGGCATATTTCTACTAATGTTCATGAGGTTTGGAGTTTCCATGGTTTGGCTTCATTTTAAGGGAGGTTTTTCGAAGATTTATCCACAATTGCAGCCCCTATTACACAATTGACGAATGAGGGAGAGTTCTAGTGGAATAGACATGCAACAAAAGCTTTTGAAGATTTAAAAACAAAGCTTTTAAATGCATCAGTATTATTTTTAACTTACTTTGATAAATTATTTGATGTAATGTGTGATGCAAGTAGTGTAGGTATTGAAGGGGTACTTTCACAAGAGAAGAGGCCAATTACATTTTTTTTAGTGATTTTGAATGGTGCAAGACTCAATTATTCAACTTATGATAAGGAGTTCTATGCTATTGTGCGTTGTTTAGAAACGTGGATTCATTATTTGAGACCTATGCCTTTTGTACTTCACTTGGATCATGAGAGTTTGAAGTATATTCATGGTTATAGTAAAATGAGTCTAAAACATGCCAGCTGGATTAGTTTTTTGCAAACATTTATGTTCTCTACAAGACACATGAATGGCAAAGAGAATGTGGTTGCAGATGCATTAACTAGAAGGGATATAATACTTATAATGATGGATGCAAAGCTTTCAGATTTTGAGATATTAAAAGTCAATATGCTGTTGATGATGATTTTTATTTGATTTTCAAAGAGTGCAAGAAAAAAAGGAAGTCATGGAGCTTATGTTCTTCAAGATGAATTCTTATTCAAGGAAAACAAATTGTGTGTACCAAAGACCTCAATTGCAGATTTACTAATGAAAGAAGTGCATGAAGGAGTTATTATAGGACACTTTGGAGTTCACAATACTTTGGAGCTATTGCAAGAACAATTTTATTGGCCAAAAATGCAAAAAGAAGTGCAAGCCATGGTTGCTAGGTGTGATACATGTCAAAGAAGTAAGAGTTTCTTTCATAAAGAGTTAAACATGCCTTTACCTATGCCTACTCAACCATGCAAAGGATTTAGTATGGATTTTATCCTGGGATTCCTTGTACACAGAGAGGCAAAGATTCTGTCATGGTGGTGGTGAATCGATTTTCCAAGATGGCTGTTTTTATTTCATGTAACAAGATCCTTGATGCTACTCATATTGCAGATTTGTATTTCTAGGAGATCATGAGATTGCATGGGATTCCAAGAAGTATAGTTTCGGATAGATATATGAAGTTCCTAAGTTATTTCTAGAAGACATTATGACATATGCTTGGAATGAAGCTTCTGTTTAGTACATCACATCATCCTCAAACAGATGGTCACACCAAGGTTACTAATAGAACTTTAGGTAATTTTCTAAGGGAATTAGTGAGTAAGAGTGATAAAATTGGGATGTTAAGTTAGCACATGTGGATTTTGCTTACAATCAGATTCCTTCAACAACAACAAGCTCTAGTCCATTTAAGATAGTATATGGTGTTAATCCTTATATACTGATTGATAGGGTACCATTGAAGAAGGGGAAGTGAAGAGTTATCATGCACAAGAGAGAGTGTAGTTCTTTTAGAAACTTTATCAACAAATCAAGCATAACATTGAGAAGGAAAATGAAATATACAAGATAAAAGCAAACAAGGATAGGAGTCAACATGTATTTCAGTTAGGAGATTTGGTATGGTTGCACTTAAGGAAGGAGAGATTTCCTAATCTAAGGAATAATAAGCTTATTCCAAGGGTAGATGGTCCTTTCAAAATACTTAAAAAAAATTGGAGAGAGTGCTTATGAGCTAGATTTACCTGATTCGTATGGTGGGGTGTCTGGAGCCTTCAATGTTGGAGATATTAGTCGTTTCTATAGAGACACAAATTTGAGGGTGCATTCAAGTCAAAAAAAGGGAGAATTATGTAGGATCGAATGGTAAAGACATATAATTTATTATTATTGAACCTATTATCCTCTATTTATAGAGAATCCCCTATAATTTGAAGGAAAACGGATGACTACATTGCTATTTATGGATAAAACTTGCAAAATAAGTCACTAGTGATAGCGGCATGTGCATGGCATGCATGGATGGCAAAATTTGTTGTATGGAAGGGATGAACGTCATATCAGCATGAGGGGACTTTAATAAATAAAAAATTGACATGTAATATGAAGTATTATCACATTGATAATTGTTGAAAAGATAAGAAAGTGGAATTAGTGAAAAAAAGTAGCTTAATTCTTTCTTTTAGGATTATATTATTCTATCTTTTAAGTGTGTTTAGAGTAGGGAGCAAGATAATTCATTTTGTGTTGATTCTGATCATATTTTTTGGAGGATTATTTTTTAATATTAAGAAGGTCTTATGCTTATAAAATCCATAGGAAGTACACAACACAAAAATACAAAAAATGAATAAAGTTGCTAGCTTTTCTTAATTGAATTCAGTGTGAGTTCTTCTCAATATTAATCAATTATGTGTGATTGATTAGTATTGAAATCCTTAATATCTTTGTCCATATGAATTAGAGATTAGGATATATCCTTCAAACCCTCCATAAATCCATGCCATTTAAAACCCTAAATGCCATATACAATCACCATCATCATCATCTTCAACATTCATCTTAAACTGTTTTTTCTTATTTGATTTTATTTATTTCCAAACTTAATATAATAATATTATTATTATCAAATGATCACCCTAAAAATATTAAATTCATAATATAATCATAAAATCATCATTTTTATAACCATTTATCATCATAATATTCATATCAATACTAAACCTTAATTATAAACCCTAATTTAACCCATGAACAAAACCATTCTAAACCCTTCATCATTTGAGCATTATCACCATCATCTCTTCTTTGTTGAATCGTCATCATCAGATTTTCATCACTTTCAAATCATCATATTCCTTTTGAATCTCTAACCGAACCATAATACCACCCAAATTATAAGTACATATTCCCACACACATCAACAAGATGCTCCTTATTACTATTCTTGCTAGTGGATCGGTAGGTACAACAGGCGAAACTCAAGTGATATTTCACTTTAGGTGTTTAATTTATTTTTCATGTTTTATTTACTTTATGGCCATCACATAGTCATCTACACCTACTCATGCAAGGCACTAACCCAGCTACAACCTCGAAACAACCCAGTTCACCTTAGATACCCAAATTTCACAAATCTAGCATATCCTCACCTCCAATTCCCCCTCTTAGTCCCTAATATACCCAAAACAAATATTAAAATATCATTATAAAACCCATAGTCAATATTTATGTCTTGTTACCCACATTTTACATATATGATAATAACTAGCCTCTAGGATTACCCCTCTTAAACCTTAATTTCTTCTGTTTGGCATAATATCTTTTCTATTACTTATATGCTCCTCAAATTACATACCCATGCATAAAATGCTATGGTTAACCATTAATTCAAACATTGAGTCCTAAATCCCACATTTTACACATGTGATAATACCATTCATATTCGAACCCCCTCCCGAACCTTAATTACTTATTTCAGCTGTAACTATTTCCCTCTACCCCGCATGACTACTAAGTTTGGTACACATTCCCAAAATTTTATTATTAACATTGTATCCTAGTTTTTTAATCCAAATCCACCATCTTTTGCATGTGATAATAGCCTACTCCTAGGGTTAATCACCTTAACCTCCCAAACCCTAATTTCACCTTTTGGTCATATATCTTCCCCTAGTGCTCAAAGGACTTCCCAAATTTGCATGTCTATCCAAAATGCCATGATTAACCTCATATACACTCCCTACACTACCCCAAAAAGCAGTTTTAATAATGTTTATTTCATATTTTTAATAATGGTTTTCAACCATTATTAAAACGCCCGTTATTAAATCTTTAATAACAGTTCATAACCGTTATCAAAAATGTAAAAAAAAACCCGCCAATAAGAGCATAAAATGCATGTTTAATAACGGTTTTTAAGAAAAACTGTTGTTAAAAAATAAGGTTTTAATAACGGTTATAAAAAAACCGTTGTTAAAACATCATCCAACTACACTTTTTGACATTATTTAGGCATTTAATAAACCCTAATACGTATTAAATGAGTATAAATTTGAGATTAAATGTACATTTTAATAACGGTTCTTATGAAAACCGTTATTAAAACCTAATGTTTAATAACGGTTCTTATGAAAACCGTTATTAAAAACTAGAGTTTTAATAACAGTTTTAGAAGAACTGTTATTAAACCCTAGGTTTTAATAACGGTTTTCATCAAAACCGTTATTAAAACAAGGTTTTAATAACGGTTTTCATAAGAACCGTTATTAAAACTCTAGTTTTTTTTTAGTTTTTGCAGTTTTGTTTCTGCCCACATACACAGTTGTATGTTCAAATAATTACCAAATCTGCATTGTAAAACAACATCAATTGATAACAAATCTGTAATCACACCATAATTTCAATCAATCCCTTGTTAATATGCATGTCTTAATACACCGGACATATATACTCAAGAATCAAAATTAGTAGGCATACCATAACTTGGTAGCTCTACACCCCAAAGTAAAATGTTCATAAATCTAGCTTAGAAGACTTAAAGACATATACAAAATACAAACCTGAACATGCATGTAGAATATATAGATCTCTACCTAATACCGAATGAATGAGTGCACATGCTTGGCCCATTGCTCTCTCACTTCATCAATTTCTTCAAAATTGTAATGCTGGCCTTGTGCATAATCATCGGTGAAAAACTACAAATCCCAAGTTTTGATTAATATACAATTAGCACTTACGTCAAGTACCAAACATATATGTCATGATTCATTGATGGAAAAATATCGAAAAGAAAACATACATGGCTTGGATCTATGTTGACCGATCTATTTTGGACTATCAGATCCATTGCTCTACATACATAGTATCCACAATCTTTGTCGTGTTGCTGTTGTGGACACTGTCAAATGAATTCAGTTAGCTCTCTAACTATTAGATATTAATTTTAATTAAAATAAAATACGAAATAGTTGCCTTCCTACTTACTATGACAGGCTCGTATTGAACATTCTTTTGGTCTGGGACACCATTCCCACCTCTCCTTTGATACGCTGTCCGTAGTGCCCTAATAAATAAAGTTGGATACACAATATTGTAAGTACGCATATATACCTCAAATAATGAAAGCTAGGCGAATATATGTATAAATAAGCTAATGAAGTAAGAAGTGAAAAGTATACTAACATGTCGATAAATTCCTTCCCACCATGACGAGCAACTTCAAAAAGCACGTCATAGGTTTGAAGGGAATCAAACACATAGACTTTATTAAGATCAGGTCGGACGGCGTACAAAACCCAATGTTCAGTTGCAAGGTGAGGAATGAGATAGAGCTTGTTGTGTCCCTCAATTAAAATGCGATCCGCTAAATAGTTTATGTACCTACCCTCTCTTATTGTACTACCGTCAGCTATGTAGTATGGGCACACAAACACAATAGAGGACAACATTCCCTCCATCGCAGCTCGAGTAGCTACCAACCTATGGACGAAAAAACAATGCATATTTGTTAATAACTAATAACTCATATAAGAGGCCATAAAAATTCCAATTGTATAAGTTAAGAGTACTAAAATCTCAAAATGAAATAATACATACGTGACATAGACGGCGACACTTATGGTTGACATCCATTCTTGATTATAAATGTCGCTTATGTCAGTTGTCGATACCATGTAAGTAGCATCGTCCCTCCCAACATACTCAAGACGACAATCAATGAAAATATAATTGTCCCTGAGGTAGTTTTGGGCATAAAAATATAATAAAGCTAATGCTGGTGGAGGTTGGCTTTGCTGATCTAAAGAATGAATCTTTTGTGGGGCAACTGATTTTTTAGATTTAGCTCTCTTTCCTTTAGCAGTGCCATGTTTTGTGTTGTTTGTTCTGCTAGTACCTCTCTTGGTTTTACTAGCAGAAGCAGTCTTCTTTTTTGATTTCTTTTCTGATTCCTTAATTGATAATATTAAACAAAATATATATTGAGCATATAAATAAATATATGAAAAATGTATGAATAGTGTAACTACTAAACAAGGTCTAATGAAGATGTCAAATGTCAACACCACTTCAGTAGCGAGACGTATTTGATCCGCAGGCCAAGCCACAAAGCCTCCATGAGCTTCTAGTACTGTGGTTGCCTCATCTCCCTCTTTATAACAAGGCAAGTGTGTACTGCCAATGATTGGAGTTTCAATACTCACCGGCCTTGTATTTAAGGCTAAATTGTACCCGTGGATTGTCTTCATTTCAGTACTGTGATTGATGCGGACCCTTCCTTTCGCCAAAATTGTTGAAAGGTCATTCGATAATAAGTCACATTTATGCAAACCCTAAACAAAAATATTACACATTATTAATAACTTATTACACCAAATACATTTAATAACAATTCATAGTTTGTAATGCTTACCTCGGAAAGAGTAGAAAGAAATGCATCAGCTTCACAACTATCTCTAACGCTATTTACATTAGGTATGTGAAGCTGATCATGGTCTATTGAATCGAATGGCTTATACCCTTGAGATTTAATAAATGAAAACTCTTACTCCATTGTTGCCATCCGTTCAAATGCCAAGTTCAATTTTTGGGTGAGGATGGCGACATGTTCATTAGTGCTACGAGAACCACGAGATTGACCACATATGCTCGTTCTCATAACACCCAATCCAAGGCCCCTGTGTCTTCCAGGGTGTTCTACAATTCTTGTAGCCTAGGACACAATGCTATATTGGTCCACCTACTCACCTTCTGAGGTTTCAAGTTCATCTTGTAAATTTAACTTATAGGAATAAGCATAATATAATAGTTTTCTAAAAGAAAACTAAGTAGGGTTCAAGATATCTACAAACTTATAATTTTTTTTGCTGCAACATCAACATATTCATTAACATATCCATCTCTTGTTGTTCTAGCCTTCTTCCATAATGTACCAATATTGATGGACGAGGTACATGGGTCCAAGTCTTGGGCTAGGAGCTACAAATCAAAAATATTCTTAATTAAGAATATTATTATAAAATTGGACATTTACATGTAAATAGATAATCACAAAATGCATACCAACCCCTCTTCAAGGCCCGCATAGCCTTTGCGAGCCATATTATGCCGGTATTTATTTTGCTTGGTAATCTCCTTATTTTGGGTACTTTTTTCCTATCTGATAAGCCAAAACATCATGACATGGTTATTTAAATATTAAGCATAATACTAGGATTGATACAAAAATTTTACTTGTTATCTAACAAGTACCTTAAAATTCCCCGTAAGACGATAAGCAATGAATTGGTTCCAACTTTCTTGTGGGTTCTGTCGTAGAGAACCATCCCTCTTTCTATACATTTTTCTACGAGCCAAATATGACCTAAAGGTTCTTAGACGCTCCCAACAATGTCTAAGAAGCCATTTCTTCCTAATCTCTGGGACATTGAACACTCTCTGCAAAATAAGACATGTAGATGTATACCGATGTTAATGTAATGAAATTAATAACATTTGACATACAAAAATGATTACATAAAATAGCATGTGGAACCTGCGAAATATGCTCCTTATTACCCTGTGGAACCTGCTTCCAATTATTATAGAAGATAGGAACACGGTTATGGGTCACAAGTGAAATGTAGGTCAAGAACATATCTGTGTAAGGGCCGATGGGAAGATTGTAAGTATTCCATCCCAACTCGACTACTTCTCCTCTATTCCTCATATGTATGATAATTCTCATAATCTTAGGTCCTCTTTTCCCTTCTTCATCATATTATTGATACGAATCATACTTAGAAAGAACTAATCTCAAATGTATCATGCTATTCTTATATATATATATATATATATATATATATATATATATACGAATCATGCTAACACGTTTCCAAAAAGATATTAATACTAACCCTAACCCTAATTAACCATAATAAATGATAAACCCTAACCCTAACCCTAGCTAATTAACCATAATTTATTATAATAAAACCTAACCCTAAACCAAAAAAAACCGTAATCCCTAAACCTAGCTAAATGTAATTAAAGCATAATATATAAATCATATTATTAAATATTATTATTATTATTATTATTATTATTATTATTATTATTTTCATACACAATTATTTCTCTCTATTTAATTATTCACTTTTATATATTCCTTATTCTCTATATCTATTTAATCCTCATCATCAAATAGCAATCATTAACATATGCATATGTAAAATATATTTGCATTTCATTATATGATATTTCCTATATCTTATTGCTAGTCTCCTATATTTATTAATGAAAATGTGTGTGTGTGTGTGTGTGTATATATATATATATAGTTTTATGAGTGAAAATGTATATAATTCTACACTCACATTCATATTATATATATATGTAAAGGTCTCGGCCAACACATGCATTTATTAATATATAACAATAACGCAACAAATTCAACAACAAACAGCAAAATTTTCAGCCAACACATTCAACAACACATTTTCGAACGACAAACCACAATCTTTCAATAACAAACAAACGAAACCCTGTAGCAACATGCATGCATTTATATATATATATATAAACATATATAAGTAGATAAAAAGTTATGAGAGGAAGAACAAACACATACATAAAGTGAGCTAGCTACAAACACGATGGTGAGAATGTTGAGAGAGGTAAGGGCTTCAAACATGACGAAGGATGAAGGTGCAAGTGCTGGCTAGCTAGCTTCGGAACAATGACAGCACGCACATGCAGAGCCGACAGTGGCATAGGTGTGGTGGATAGTTGGCGGTGCGAGGGTTTCCTTTACTTGAGAGGAGCCGGAGTGGTGGTGCGAGGGTTTGCAAGGAGAAGGAGAGAAAGAGAACGAAGGTGCAGAGAGTCTGGAAACTTTGGCACGAAACAGAACTGAGCAAAATAAAAGTTTGATTTTGGAGTTTTAAAAACGGTTCCTGAGAGAACCGTTATTAAAAAGAGGATTTAATAACAGTTCCTGATAGAACCGTTATTAAAACATCTTTTAATAACGGTTTTTCCAGGAACCATTATTAAAACCTTTAGACTTTTGACAACGGTTCTAATATGAACTGTTATTAAATCCTCTTTTAATAACGGTTTTATTTGAACAGTTATTAAAACCTCTATGCAAATTTTAACGTTGCCCTTTTAATAACGGTTTTTAACTAGAACCGTTATCAAAACTCTCCCGCCCATTAATTTTCACGCGTTTGACAATGGTTTTCAAACCACCGTTATTATTTTCCATTTTCGTAGTAGTGCTAGTACCAAAACCACACTCTACTCACATATGATGATAACTCCCATTAGATTTTACTCATATTTATGGTATTTCTCCCTATGTTGTATTTAACATAAAGCTATTTATTTTTGCCACAGTTATTTTATGTATTATCTCCAACCTATTTTATGTTGATTAACACCCTAAAGTACCCTACATGACACTTTTTCACATTAATTACCAAAATTTTCCCAGGTCACAAAAACCATACCTAAGTCACAGGGCTTCCAACACAATGATTCTTCAATTTTCCACACATGTAATATCATAAAACATTGCCATGGATATGCATAAACACTTGCAATCAATACAATCATAACTACATAGCTTTCTTACCTTCAGCTACTGCCAAGCCAAACCTACATATACAACACCAGATTCGTTTAACATTTCATGCATGCCATCACATCACACACCTCAAGAACATATATTAAAATATAGTAAAACCCTATCTATGACTGTATCCTTATTGAAGTAGCTCTGGTTAGTAATTATGAATGACCTACACCTCCTCCCCCACTATCACCAGAATATAACCTAAAGATGGGGATATACACAGTTTAGAGTTTCCTTTATTCCATTAAAAAAACAAAAAAAAAAGACTATAACCTTAGGGAAAATAAAAGAGGAGAAAGGAAATGTGGGTGACCAAAGTGGGAAGAAAATGGTGCAAGTGGCACAACGTGGTAGTGGGGGAGGTGGTTGATTTGGAGGAATGGGTAAGGGATGAAAGTTTGGTGTTCTAGATAGTTAAAGTGATGAAGATCGGTAGACAATGGCATAGCCCCTATGGGATACATCCTTAACGTGCTACAATGAAGCCATGATCTTGTGGATAAACACTCATCGAGTTTAAATAAAATTAGGAAATGATTAGCTAGTGATGAAATTTTGATAGAATTCTCCACACAAATTGATCATACACTAGTGAGACCTATATGTTGTGAGCAAGTATAAAGAAAAAAGCTTTGAAATTTTTTTAAGCATGAGCTCTATAATCGATAGACTCCCAAACCACTTGTTACTTTAGCACTCTAGAGGTTCATCTTTGTTGATTTTCCCACCTATACCATAACATAGGAAATGGAGTTTCTAGCAAAGGACCTAGTGAGATCTTGATCCTTATTGAATGTCCATATTTTATATAGTCTTACTATTTCCTAATTATGTGTATTTTCCCTTGATGTGTGAAACTAGAACTTACATGAATTCCCTTCAAGGCCACATATGACTTATGTGACCCTTCAGATGATTGAGGCTCATGTTTTATTTTCATAGATACATTCGCTAAATTACCTACAAAATGACATTTATTTTCTTTACAAAAACCTTTTTAGATGAAAACCTATTTTTCTAATCGAAAACCTACATTTTTAGCCATGATTCCGAGTTATTACCTTTACTTTATCCGAAAACTAAGGTGTAATAACTCTTGAATGTTTTAAATGTAGGAATGCTAAGAATAAGCATAGGGTGTAATAAAGAAGTGTTTAGTAAAGTTTGTGTTGAGAAAATGATCTAAATGTAGCTTTATCCTCTTTATTATCATATTCTCTCTTTCTTAATCCATAAAACCAAAGAGATTAAGAAGAAGAAAAAGAGTAGAATAAAAGTGTTGAAGTTGAGATGTGGGCAAATAAGCATTTGATTTTGATGGGCAGTGATGAATTAATGGCAACAGCCTTAGTTAGTATATTTTGGAGTATGTTAGTACATTTTTGATCTTAGATTCTAGAAAATATTCTTGTTGCTATTGTTACATTTGTTTTTGAGCCTTTAACTACAATCCTAAACTTTTTCCTACCATCTACCTTAGCCCCATTACACCTTCAATAAGACCTTATGATTTCTTCCTTACATATTGTATTTGAGCAGCGAAGAATGATAATACAAGAAAGCATATGGTTGAACTTGATTAGTATAGAGAATTTTGAGTAAAACAAAAACATCATCAAAATAAATGAGCATAGAGCGTTTACATTTTCCTAAAGTGTTGAAGTTGACTTCTCTATTAAACCTTTTTGTCTTGAGGATGAGCATATACACAATCCTAAACCATCTTAGAGTGTTATAATAATACTGATTTAGGAGTCAGGGCCGAGGGGTGTTCACAACTTTCTATTTGTTTTCTTACTATTAATGCATGTAATATTGGTCAGTCTAGCAATTGTATATCTTTCTTCTATATTTTATACTGTCATCTGAGGCTTTGTTCCCATTCCCTTAAATCTAAATTTTCTCTTTCATGTTTGGAGTTTTCTTGAGGATAAGCAAAAGGTAAGAATGGGGGAGTTGATAAACCAAATATTTTCCATATTTTTCCCTAGCTTGTCCTTCTAATTCTGACTTTGTTTGATATGAATCGTGAGAATTATCATAGTTCAAGTATCTTGTTTATGTTATTACTCACTTGGTAACTGTTTTTCAAAAATTTGCACAAAAATTATTGAAAGGAAGTGGTGTTTGGAATTAGAGCAAAAACCAAATATGAAAGGCATTAAGGGAAGATAACCAACCTCACATGATTTTAGAGAGTTATGAAAGTCAAGGAGCTAAAACGAAGATGAAAGGAATCAAAAGTAATAAGAAAAAGGTGTTCTATGACCACAATAAAACCAGTTGCACAACCGTTCAACCCTTGACCCAACCCAACTGCTAGGAAGGAGTGGCTAGGTGGTGGGGGTATTTATAGAAGAGGGAGAGGTTGAGGGAGTGGGAGAGGGAAAGATGAAAGGGGGGCTGGAAGCTAAAGTCATTACATGAGGTATAGGGTACGGGTTTAGGGGGTTGGGAGTAAGGCCAAGGGATAAGGGTAGGGTGCAATCCAGCATGCATAGCATTGTATGGCTTAGAGAGGAACGATGAGGGACACAGGAGGTGTGTAGGGTGCAGGTGGTTGGTGCTGAAATGGAAGGGGGAGGGCAATTTGAGGAAGAAGACTGGTGGGTAAGAAAGGGAGGAAAAAGGAAAAAAAGAAAAGAAAAAAAAAAGAGAAAGAAAAAATAAAAGGAGAACGTTCCTAGCTCACCTAGGGAAGGGGAAGAATGGAAAAGAAAGGAGGGATTGGTTCAGGACAACGCAACCTAGGGAGAAGGAAAAGATGAAAAAAAGGAGAGAAAAAGGAAAAGAAGGAAAAGAAAAAAAAAAGAAAAAGTAAGAAAAGAAATATTTTGGTGTAGGATTTAGGTTAGATTTTTAGAGTAAAAGTGTTGACAAGTAATAATAAAAAATTTGACTATAGTTAACTTAAGATAAATAAATAAAATAAAATTTAAAATTAGGTTAAATTAAATTTTTATTAAATCAAGCTTAGGATTTTAAAATTTTGGTGTATTAAAATATCATATAATCCCATGAGGCCTACCAAAAAATTATTACCAAATGTGTTAATATAGAATACTTTCATAATGCTTTCTCAAGCAGCAATGACTTGTCACCAACTACAAACCCAACGATATCTACCTCTAATTCATGCAATAGGGATAATTGTGACACTCAATGTTTAGATGACCAAAAATGTGTATGATGAATCAATTAAAAAAAGAATGTAAGGATTCATGAAGAAAAAGAAATAATAATGAAGTAAAATAGAGTTTGTGTGAATAATAAATGGCTAAGGTTTTGATCAAAATCCTTGATTTATATTATATCAACTAATCTCACAAGGCCTAACCTAAAAAATTTTCCAAATGCATCAACAAAGTTAAATGTCACTACATTCTCTCAAGACGCAAAACCTTATCTCCAACCATAAACTCAACTATCTGTACCTGGATTTGATGCAAATAATAATGAAATGTACTCAATTACTTGCCTTTTTGTTTTAGAGATTAAATTAATGTATCTCAATTTGTTTATCCTAATATCTAATACTTTTATGCACATTGTTGACTTCTTAGGTCAATCAAATAACAAATAGGTTTAAAAGAGTTAACATATTTAGTTAAGTATGTATGAGCTATATTGATCAAAAGGATGTCAAGCCACATATATTCAAATATACTATCAAGTGAAAAATTTAAATGAATAATAAAGTTTATAAACACAAGAGAAGACTATATCAAGATACCAAGACTCAAGAACTCAAGGTGTATGCTTGAAGTCTTAAATTATCTTGTAAAACTTTTAGAATAAAACACTTTTGGTTTTAATCTCTTATATTATTTAAAAATATTCCTTAATGTTTTTTTGATATTAATTCCTTATTAATTTTAAATCCCAAACACTTTTAAAATCTTTTTAAACATGTTTGGTTCCAGCTAAAATGAATCAAATGGTCTCGCATATGATCAAATTGTTTGTTTCAAAACTAGACAATCAAAATTTGATGAAAATAAAAATCAATCAATTAGTTGTCAAACAAAGTAATTGGTTACTATGAAATTTCAATTTAAAGAAAAATGGATTTACCTCATTTTATTAATTGGCTCATAAACCAATCGATTAGTTTGAATAGCAAATATATGAGTTTAATTCATGTAGAATCCCATTTTTCTTCTATTTGAACACTTTAAATGATATCACCAAACCAATTAACTGGCTTATACACTCATTGATTAGTTTGACCAACCCACAAACGGGTTTTATTTATGGAGAAACCAATTTCATCTCTATTCGAACACTTCAACTAGTTTCATCAAACCGATTAACTTGTTTGACTAATAAGGCTATGGGTTTAATTCCTACAAAAATCCAGTTTCCCTTATTTGAACATTTCAACTAGTTTCATCAAACCTATAAATGAGTTCTTAAATTGATTGGCTGGCATGTTAAAAAGGCAATTGATTTTATTGCTATAGAAACCTTTTTTGTATTTGTGTACACATTTTGATTATTTTAACCAACCAAGCCTGGGGTTGAGGTAAATTAAAATAAAAATTTCTTGCCCACAAACTTAATAGGTCAAATAGTTTGAATAAACCTATTAATTGGTCAACATGACACATCAATTAGTTTGCTAAACCATTCAACATATTCTTATATTTTCATAGGAGCAATTACATGTAAAATGGAGCTAATTGACTCATTTACACATGTCATCATAACATAACCCTTTAACAAGTTTAACCAACCAATTAACAAGTCTAATAAACCAATTGATCAATTACCTTAATCGGTTGACTGGTTGACATTAAATGTTGAAAATTCTACTCATTGCTCTACAATGGATGTATACTTATTTCTCTAACACCGACATTGTTGGGAATAAGTATAAATAACATGTTAGAAGTAGAATAAATATAAATTTTGAGCTATTAATTAATTTCCTAACTTAATACTTTACTCTTAATTTCAATTAATTCTAAACTCTACACATTGATATTCATCTTATGATGATATATTTTTAGAAGTTTTTGTGCTCATTCTACTTAGAAAGAATTTGATCATTGATTGTAATATCTCTTTCTTTATAGCTATATTATATTCACAAATTGTTCCTTAAATTTCATATATGTATCAAATTTTAGATATTTTGTAATCAACCACAACACTCTTAAAAATTTATTATCTAGCTTTCCTAATAGAGTTTAATTGATTAGTAGATCCATAAATCTACATAGGATAACTACATCAATTTTTAAATCACCTCTTATAAGTTTAATGAGATAGTTAGCCTATAAATTAAGAGTTGAAAAATGTCAATAAAACACATGAGAGATTCAAAATCTTAAATGCAAATAGTTTTGGTAGTTGATATAGAGAAACTCTATTATTGAACCACTATTTATTAAATGTCAAAATTTTAATTTCTCATTACCATTATTAATACCTAATTCACCCACTTTATGGTTTTTCTAGATTGGTATAACATATTGGCAACGTACAAGGATGAAACAATCCAAGTTAAGAAGATAATTAGTAATGAATGGGCTAAATGGGATTGAGCAAAGCAATCTCCACCACAAAGCCTCCAATGTTCGATGAAGTAAAATTTGCATATTAAAATAACATGATGGTTTTCTTTATAAAAGATTAGGATTATGATATGTGTTCTATTTTAATTAAGGACCCAATCAAAGTTATAAAGGTGACTGAAGATGAATATATATTTTTATATATTTTATACCCTTTTAATCTTATTATTTAATCTTTTGTTTGAATAATATATTAGGGTAATTAATATTTATGCTTAAGTGATACTAGTATCATATATTTAGTTATTTCGACTAAAATGATATAAAATGATGGGCTTAAATTACAAGATAATTTATTAATTCATTTAATTTTATTTTGAAGGAATAATTGTTGTTATATATATATAAAGATGTAGTTAAAGGTCCTGGTCTAAAGGAATAAAGGCTCAAAAGGCCAAAGGTCAGGCAACCTAGGTAAACAAGGTACAACAAATGGGGGCATAAACGAAGATGGTAGACAAGAAGTTGAGGAGCCTAAAATGAAAAAAAGAAAGTGAGAAGAAAAAGAAAAAAATAGGATGTGACACAATGTAGAAGATGGGATAAAGGGAGAAGGATGACATACACAAAAAAAAACGAGAGAAAGATCTTGATGGTGTAGAGGGTTAGGGCATAAGAAAAAAAAGAGAAAAAGTAAAGGTAGGGACATCAGAGATATCAGAGAAGGGATGCACAAAAAGAAAGAAGAAGAAAAGAAAGAAACAAGTGGCAAGAGAGGATGACCGTTGAGCAGCGCGTAGGGAAGAGTGGCTGAGAGATGAGATAGAGGAAGAATGGCGGTGGAAGAGAAAAGAGAGGGACATATGGGGAGAAAGAAAAAAAGTCTGAAAGAATTTATTTCATATGCAATTAAGCACTTTTCCATCCAATTAAATTGCTAAATTATCATCCATATTTATTTTTGATTATTTCTTTCTCTATTTCTAATATGTATTTGTGTGTAATTTATTTATTAATTATTATTAGCTATTTAATTATTAATAGGAAATAGATTGAAATACTATACTATGATTTGATATATGGTGTAAATTTTATTTATTTCATGAGAATGTATTTTTACTCTAATTTAACTGTCATAACTTTTATGTGTGATTCTGTTGAATATGATTTATATATTGCGTGCCTTTTTCTAGTTTCCACTTAGTGAAAAAATATATGATTATATGTTATTTAGGTGGTTATATGAACACACTAGAACTTATATATATATATATAAATTATAACTAGGTTAGATAAAAATTAACGTAATAGTTTTGTAATTCTTGCTAGAGTAGTAAAATATTTAGATACATATGGGTCAAAGGAAATAAATACAACTAGACATGCTTGAGGTAGTATTTTGGGTACTTAGACTGACACATATCCTATTATGCTTAATGTTTTAAATCTAGTTAATATAGGAGCCACTTGTTGCAACTATACTACTAAAAATTAATATGATTTAATATTATCGCCTTGCTGTATTATTTAATTCAGAAAAGTAATATAAGGTGTATAGACATGATTTTGGTGTTCCAGTTAGTTAGCTTCTTTCTTGTGATTTTATGTTCTTTGTTCACTAATGGTGGTGGTAGCTGGTTTTCTAGCATCCTTGCTATGTTCCACCTTATATTAACAATATTGTAAGGTTATAATATAATGTATTTGTAATTGTTATGTGCAAGCTATTAAGGGTGGCATTCCTAATGTTGCTGAAGTAGTTATAGTGACTTGATGAGATGTTTTAATGTGTTTATATAGGTCATTAGAATTTGGGCATAGAGGGAGGGAGGGAGAGTGACTGGTATAGGATTCCAAAGAGGTAAGTGTTGTCCAAATTAGTTTTTGGATTTCTTAATTATATCTTCTCTTTCTTTATGGGAACTATTAAGACTATTTGAATAAATCATGATTCTTATCTCAACTGAACAATCAGACATGTAGTGGAACTTGTATTTTATATGTCTTAACTATGTTTTTAAGAGATTTTTATGATTCCTCATATTTGTCCAGTTATAGGGCTACACTTGATGACGATGATGATATTTTTATGATGACATTGATGGTGATTCTTTATTAATTTATTTGTGGAAGCGTATTGTTATGATTAATTGATGTTTTGAGATCCAATTGTTCTTGATGATTGGAAGTATTTTTGAACAAAAACACAAGAAAAGAGTGCTTGAAAAGGACACTTGTAACACTCCCAATTTACATAAAATTTTCATTTTGCAGAAGTGTTAATTACCAAATTACTAGGTGTTACCGCCACACTAAGCATAAGTCTGTCTCTCTCACCTTTCTTATCCCAAGTGTTAAGGCTTGAACAAACCATAACCAAGGTAAATTAGGGGAAAAGGAATACCATTCATAGATAGAAGTTACGAGTAAATAATATTATTACAACAAGATGACAAAAATACAATGAGGGATATAAGAGTCCAAAGGAAAATCTAATATAACCAGAAACTAGTACCTAAAGGTACGACATCGATTTGCACTAACTATTAGACACAAAGGCCCACTCTAAAAAAGAGGACTTCTTCCTAAGGCTTCCACTTATCCTTCTCGTTCTTGTACTCTTCATACCACTCCATATCCCTCACATAATCATCTGCAAATAGAAACCCTAATCATGCAACTCTCACATATTACATCATTGATGCAGCATGTACATACATCTATCACATAAAATATCATTTAAGTAGGAATATTTTTTTCATAGTAAATGTAAGAGCATATTTATAACCCTAGGTCATGCGAATAGAAATTATCATAATATGCGAACATTCTTCCTTGTGAATCATCCTAACCATAACTACCGTGCATTAGCAATCAAGAGGCATTTATCGTGGAATTTAAACAATAACTGGACAGGAATGAAATTCTTAACGAAACACTAAACATGTAAATGTAAATTATTTGACATAATATCATGCATATAGCTTAAATTTCAACAATTATACATATCATCCCCCAACATGTTATCACTTTATCAAGCATGTCATAACAATTGAAATGTATAAAACCCTAACATGATTCTTGGCCTAAACTATCCTAGCACGTTCACACATAAGTTCTACCATCTTATAAGTGATTGGATTTACCTAATCCAAGCTCACACAGAAAGAAGTCATCTCCAAAGTCCTCAAGAAATATTAAGAAATTTAACATCCAAACGTATATCTATTAGTATCTAATATTAGACAACAATAATCTAAAATTACCAAAACAACTCAAGGATTACTAACTGGTTGAACAAAGCAATAGAAGTTAACCAAAACCTAATAAACCGAACGGAGAAGGATTGGTGGATGTTGCTAAGAAGGAGAGAAGGGAAACGGTGTTGTGTGTAGGGAGATGTTGAGCAAAACAAGTAGAGGAAAAAATGGGTGAGGGGGTATGGTGTAGGTGTGGTGTAGGGTGATGGCTCATAGGAGTAGGAGCAAACGTGCAAGAAGGGAAAGGAGGGAAAAGTCAACAGAGTTTTGTGGGCTAAGGTAATTTATCTTGGTAAATAATCAGGTAGGACTATCCGGGTAAATTTTATCAAGTTACCAAAAATAAGGTTTACTTAATGATGCAGATACCGGTTACAATCCATCCTAGGTTTAAAAATTTTAATATGCATTCTTTAGTAAATTTTACCTTAATTAAATTTTATATCGAATAAGTTGTAATAATAATACACCTATTAAAAATATATTTATTAACAAATAACCAAAAATAATTATTACAACTAGTACCAATAATTAAGGTTTCAAGAAAAAGAGTATTATATTGCTATCTTCTTAAAATAGACTTCATCTCTGAAGTCAAAAAAATAAAACTAACTCATTGCAACTTTGGGTGATCCACAAATAATGGTTCTACGAGCTGGGGGTCACTCCCCCCTTAAAAGGACTAAACAATAATCAAGCACAAAAAATTTCACATAGACATACATCTAGTGAAAATCAATGAATCACATATGTATGCACAATTAGAAAGAAGTCTAAACACTCAAGGGTACTAAGGTATACCAACAGTGGTGTCTACAAATCTATGAGCCTTCACATCACAAATCACATTTAGATTGTTAACCATCACACCTCCTTGGGTACCTCTAATACCTAAAGTCTAACCTACACTAATTTGAGGGTAGGGATAAGAAGTAGGTCTCTTTCCCTTAACACTCACACATGGGATGCTACTAGCAGGCTCCTTAGTCACTAAGGAAGACTACTGCCAATAGGTGGTTCTACCACCTGACTATACCTAATGACATTAAGCTCCTGTTCTAGAATAATAACACTCAAATCCTCTATAGCCCATCTTGCATTAATTCCAACGTGTTATGGTTTTACAATGGAAGTGGTTGCATTGGTGGTTCTATCAACAAATCTTATAGTGATAGTTCCTTAGTGGTCAATGGTTTCCAAACCATGCCCTAGAAAATGGGGAAAGCTGACCACCACTAGGTCCGCTTAGGTAGACAATCTAATGAACCCTCTTGTCACTTCTATGACATTAAAAACTCTTTGCCAAGCACTTAGCCCCACTGAGGACTTTCTTTGCCTCTTGGATTCTTCTAAGGGCACAAGCTCTCTTATACATAGTAAGTACATCCGTCATAATCTCTCCTCCAAATAGCTCCAAAGTGCATACATCCAAACCTTGATCAAAGCAATGAGCAACCATCTCCTTACTATCGACTATATCTAGTGCAAAAGTAATAAGCTCAAAAAACTTCTTGAAGTAATCCTCGATCGACATGCTGCCCTATTGTAGGGTCAAAACCTCAATATAACACCCCCAAAATTCACTACTAAAAAAATTTATTTTTAAAATTATAGGTAGAAGCAAAAAGAGTAAATTTTGGGAATATGATGCACTGTCGTATGCACAACAAATTTAATAAATAAATCATAATTCTCAAATACGTAGTATATGGCAAGAAGGAGTCGAACCCACAAGGAATGATATATAATCAATAAATCCGTAATCGATGTTAAAACCCCGGTTATGCAATAACATATAATTCTATCATCAATATCTAAACTATGCATAAATAATAAAACATTGTACTCACTACTTAATTAATAAGGACAGGAAGGTATTGATTATGGAATTAGGATATCAAGTAATCATGGAGAAATGAAAGATTCTAAATGATTTAACGTTAACCTGTAGAAACTCATAATAATTCATCTCTTTGCCTTCTCTTAATTCTAATAAATTGAATAAGCTCTCAATTTATCATCTAACCAATTAATAACCTAGGTTAAGAACACTAGATTCAATTAATGGCAGCATTACAAATGGAAAGCAGTCAACTACGACCATAATCACATAAGCTCGGATCATGCAATCGTACGAATTAATGGACAAGATTAACAATTAATCTTTTGCTACTCTGGATATGTTAATTAACAATTACGTATTAATTCCGTTATCCTAGCGTAGATTAAGATCTAAACTAGATAGGTGATCAGTCTAATTAGTTTAAATTCTTAATCTATGATGCGAGATCATTCAATTCCATCCATCAATTCAATTAAAATTAATTTAGAATCATGAATTCAAAATCCAAAACCCTAATTCCGTCATCAAATCCTCCTACCTTATACTATCTACATAAATGCAATAACACACAATTAAATGCAATAATCAATAATTAACACCAATGCTTACAAATAAATTAACAACGAAACACCAAACATAAGAAAAATAATAATGCAACAAAGAGAATTGAATTGCATTCAATCAAAAATCAAAACTTGCAATTAAAAGAGGAATGGAGAAGAACTTATCGAATTGAATTATAGAGTGTTGATTGTTCAATTGAATACAATGGAGAGAAAGAGAATTGGAATTACAAATTATTGTGGTATCTAGACAGTATAGAGAGAAAGAGAAAATCCCATTCTCGAACTCCCCCGAACCACCCTTCCGAATGTTCAAACTTTTGAAATATATCGGGGAAACGTTGCGCGAACGGTTACAAAATTTGAGAAAAACACGGGACCCCGTGTTTTTCCTTGAACTCTCGGCCAAATGCTGAATTTTAAATGCTGAAATTTTGTGTGCTAATAGAAAAACACGGGCCGTGTTTAGGAAACACGGGGGGGCCGTGTTTCTTGTTTCTTCATTATTTCTTCATGAAATTTCAACACAATCTTCCCTTTGATATATATTCTTCATTTCTAGTCTTTTCTTCCATTGAGTCCATATCTCTTGATGTGTTATTTGTGGTCTTTTCTCTTTCCATCGATTTCTTCTTTGAATTTCTTCATTTTTATCTTTTCCTGCAAAATCTATCCAAAAGAGAAAAACTCGAGAAAAGATTACATGTTATAAAAATAATGAGGAATAAATGACATTTTTACTTAGAAAATATCATATAAATCTCATATATCAGAATACTACCGCCACACTTAATACCAAACCGATTTTCCTCCACCATTTCGGTACCAGGTACTAAGGCTGAAAACATACTATACACAAAACCATGATTCATTCATAAAATTATAGTAGAGAAATCATTGAAACAAGAAGTAGAATCTACTATTAGTGGTTATAGAATGAAATCATTGAAACAAGATGCATATGAGTTGAAAGGAAAAATACTAAAATCTTCTTGAATAGTCCTACATTCTTAACCCGAATGTAAAACCTAGATAGTGCTTGCAGTTAACCTACAAAGACCACTGCCAATTGAATAGGCAGGGGCTCATGAAAGGAACCCTTTATTACTATGGTACTGAATAACCCTTTATATAAAACTAAAAGCTAGGACCTACATGCAACACATCAATTACCACGCATCAAAATACATGAACATGAAATCACACATATATAGAATGAGATAAGTAGTTAGTAGCATGGACACGTGCATTGAGATTAAATGTCACAAAGGCTCATTCACTTGGAATTAATATAACTTACCAAGAGAGCATCCAAGCGAGGCTCTTTATAGTATAATTAAATAGCCAACATCATACTCAACCAACACTCACCACCACTCACCTCAGAGGCAGGCACCAAGACCACTACCATGTCATATCAATAGGTCATAATGATGTTATCATTATTATATGGTATTAAGTCATTAATTAGATATTAATCATCTCTTAAATTATATCTACGTAGGTTTAGGGAACCCACTATTATAACCGATGGACCAGGCACAAGATATACTCCAAGGTATAACACACGTGACCACTGTTATAATTGTGGACTTGTATATCAATGATATACTCCAGGGCAAAATACTCCTAACCACTATTATACCTGATGGATCGGTGTATATGATATTATTCACACAATTCTGACCTACGTGGTGTTCCACTATAAGTGATTTATGTCTTTCCATTTAATTAGCACACTAATTCAATTTATTAACTAGAGGGGAAGATCACAAACGTGGAGACACAATGGTGCTCTGGTTATACAGGTGCATAAGGGTAGCACAGTATCCTACCAACTATGAATGTAAGGACGCAAAGGTATCCTATTCGCACTGGTGCACAAAGACACACAATACCCTACTGACAAGAACACCTAATCCATAAGTATAAATACCCCCTAAGTAGGTCTACAAAGATAAATAGAGTAAGATGTAAGGCCTAGCTGGGGCACTAAGGCACAAGAGAAAAATCTAGAATAATCATGGGATAAACCACGTATTTAGGGTAGCAACCTTTAAAGAGCCACCATTTCCGATCTCGAGGTCTTTCACTTCAAGTATTAGTGTCTTAATTAAGGTGACCATGAGAAACACATTAATTTAATACCTAACCATTTTCATCTGTTTCCACTATTATGAAGTAGTCAATATCAAGATTATTGTCAATGTTACCTTAAATAGTCCACTAAAGCCATCTTAAGTTCCAATACTTATACTTAAGCACCTTAAGTCAAAATGACCAAAAGGCCCCTAAGGCTCAGGCTACCTTTTTACCATCCACTTCCAATTCATAACTCATTTTTATTTATCAAAATGCTAGAAATGAGTAATGTATCATAATTATACTATTGATTATTAAGCTCAAATAGCCTATACACCTAATGATCATTTCACACATAAACCTTAACATGTACTTCTAGAACAACCAACACATATTCTTATGCGTAATAAGCAATTAAGACAGATCTTGCATGTTTTTGAAAAAAAAAACCATCATAAAACACACTCAATTTGCCAATTCACCCCTAGACCATGCATACTCATTATGATACACTTCAATTTACCAAAATGCCCCTAGACTTTATAATGTTCAAGATTATACTTAAATAGGTGATAGTATGGCCATAAACCCTTATTATTTTATTTAACATCAATTATTGCTTATTATGAAAGTTTATAAGAACAACAACCATATTACATGCAAAATTACCAAATTACCCCTAACCTATAACTTGTTCAATAAGTGATATTAGGATAATAAATCCTTATTATCATGTTTAACGTCAATTTATACCTCCTCTGCTTGTTTATTACACTAACGCCCATCTTACCTACAAAATTACTAAAATTCCCATCTCAATTGTAAAATTACTAAAGTACCCTTCTTACATGCAAAATTACTAAAATGCCCTTCTTACTTGTAAAATTTACCAAAATACCCTTCGTACTTGTAAAATTACTAGAATACCCTTCTTACATGTACATTTACTAAATTGCCGCTCTTACTCACGAAATTACTAAAATACCCTTCTTAATTATAAAATTACCAAAATACCCTTCTTATTTGTAAAATTACCAAAATACTTCTTCTTACTTGTAAAATTGCCAAAATGTCATTCTTACTTGTGAAATTACTAAAATGTCATTCTTATCAGGCACATATGCTTCCATACAAACCATCATAACCTTAGCTACCATGCATTAACAATTATGAGGCATTTACTATGGATTTTAAACAATAACTTGATAAGAATGAAAATTCAAACAAAACCCTAGACATAAGGACATAAATCATTTGACATATTACCATGCATATAACTCTAATTTCAAAAATTATACATATTATCCCCTCCACATGTTATCATTTTATAATACGTTTCATAATACCTAAGAAGCATAAAACCATAACATGATTCTAAATCTAAAAATTTTTACTATACCCACACATAAATTCTACCATCTTATGAGTGATTGGATTTACATAATCCAAGCTCACACAAAAATAACCTTCTCTAAAGTCCTTAAGTATTACCTAGAAATTTAACATCAAAACACATATGTATTAGCATTTAATATTACACAACTCTAATCTAAAATAACTCAAACAACAAAAGGATTACTAACCGGTTTAATCAAAGCAAGAGAAGCCAACTAAAACTAAAATAACCCAATGGATAAGGATCAGTGGATGCTGTCAAGGAAAAAAAGGAGGGCAACAGGGTTGTGTGCCATTGCAAGGTAGGTTGCCACAGCATAAATAGCTTGTGAAAAGAGGGGAGAGATCGGAAGGAAAATTGAGGAAAAGAGAGTAGGAGAATATGGCACAAAAGGACCAAAGATGGAGGGATGGGCATTAGTGGAAGATGGTGCAGCAAAGGAGGGGAAGTTTAGGAAAGGTCGGCCAAAGGTAAAGGGGTTCATCTATGGTGGGGTTAACTAAAGGGAGGAGGGGTGGAATAGTAGGATTGGAAAAATGAGAAGTTATCAAATCCCCAGTTGGAATTCCAAACAAAACACAACAAACTCGATGAAATTGCAGCAAGGTGAAAAAGGTAGGGTTGTTCTAGAATTCCCAATCTAAATCCTCCAACTGGAGAATAGCAAGGTTGCCAGAATCCCGACAATAAACGACGCAAGCCATGAAGATAAACAAGCTCAAAGCTTTGTATTTATAATATGAAAATGGAAGTTTTAAGTTGTCCTTCAGTACATCAATATAACAGTTTATATAGAGCAGCAACTAGTCAAATATTGGATGTCAAATATTGGAGCAATGGTCTAAAAGGAGGAAATTATGGGGTGGATTAATGGTGAAAATCACCATTGATGGGTGAGTGAGGGATGTGGAATTGATTGGAGACGCAAGGAAGGAGGCGGTGATTTTTGGGGGGCTGCTTGACGAACACCAAAGAGGGAAAGAAAAGGGTGCTTGTTAAGTTTGTGTAGGAAGAAAGAAAAGGGCCGGTGGGTGTGGTTTTGGTTTGTGATTGGGCTTTGTTGAGGTAAAAGGGTGCTTGTTTGGGAGTTGGGAAGGTGGGTAGATGAGGGGATTATTTAGAGTAGAGTTTGGGTTTGGATTTTGAGTTTTGGGCTAGCTTCTTAACACCCAAAATTACAAGATAAAATAATAATAATAATAATAATTTGTTGATTGGCCAATAGTATCATTCTTACTAATAATAATATTAAACCAAGATTTATCGTCTCAGCAACAAATCGTAGTTCTTCTCCGCAACAAATCTGCTTCTTCATTCCCGCCTTTAGTGCCAACTTGTTTTTGCTTAGTTACCCTACAAAGTAGAAACATAAAGATAATTAATTATTTTTACAGGATTATTG